>OX465299.1:43763128-44462128 GCA_949987735.1 Leucophora obtusa | reverse complement strand
ATTTTACAAATCAACTCTAATTAAAAATTTTCGGAACTAAGAACAGGGGTGAATATCTGAATTGTTTAACTTTTCTTCTAAGTTTTTCAATTTTGACATCTTTTCGAGCATAATTTTTTTCGAACCATATTTTTTTATAGTTTATTCTAAAAACACATTTAATTTTGAGTGAAAATAGAGTTTGTTTATTGAATCCACATAAAAAATTCTAAAGTGAAACATTCTGAATTTTTTTGCTGTTCTGTGATCCACATCCGAAATATTTTCTTCGTTTTATTTCGTGTTGGAAAAGCTTGGTGAAAGTAAAATGAATATTTTGTTGCAAAAATAAATGTTAAAATTTATTTTAAAATTTGTCAGTATGCTAAAATTTGTTCGAAGCAGTCAATTTTCGACATTTTGGAATTTGTGTGATTTTACAAAACCAATCTAATTAAAAAGTTTCGGAATTCAGAACAGGGGTGATAGTGTCATTGTGGGTGAAATGCAGCAATTTTTCAACCGATTTTGAATCTTGTAACGTTTTTGGAAAGACATTTTAATGGGCTAATATTTTAATGTTTGTCTACTTATGTGACCGCTGAAAAAAAATCGAATTTCGTATTACAACGAACCGTTAAATTTAAATTAAATGTATATTATTTAAATTATATTTTTGCACCGTGTCAATGTGTTTTGAGATGGTAGAGTAATAATAACAACGGACAAAATAGCATTGTTAAATTTCGTTGATGTTAGTCTAAGTTGAGTTGTTGATACGAAATTCGATTTTCTTTCAGCGGTCACATAAGTAGACAAACATTAAAATATTAGCCCACACAAGACGAAATACACTGATGATGACTTTGTAGCGAAAGCCGAAAATACGTATTTTGTATTGCTGGTCTTATCGAATTCTTTAAAATATATTTTTATTCTTTGTAATTTACTTGTAGAAATTGTATCATCTTTCTTTGATTTGAAAATAATTTAAACAGAAAGTGATATTAATTTATGATCTAGAGTCAAACTAAAAAGAACATTCATTTACTTAAAAATAAGAGATCAACTAAATATTCCCCCATTCATTAATTTTTTTTTTAATTTGTATACTTTGACGGCTTTTTTACAGTATTAAACAATTCTTTACTATTGTAATTTATACTGAAAGTGGGTTTAGTTCTTAGTAAAATTAGATTCTTTTGTTTAAATTAATTGGAAATAGAAAAAGTTATCGTAATTTTTCTAAACATTTAATTTCAGCTTTTATAAGACAACTCGATGTTCTTGTTTGCACACTCATTAAGTTTAATATTTTCAATTTTCTTATAAATACAAAGATTCCATGTTTATAAAAAAATTTATAACTTTGACAATTTTAAAGCGATTAAAGTAGATCTTTATTTTACCCTGAATTAAGAATAAATTAGATAAAAATTAGTTTGTTTAAACAAATATTGCAATTAAAAGCCGTCAAAATTAAACAAAATAAGAAAAAAATAAAAAATCAGTTTTATTTGAAAATATTTCCACACAATTTTGTTGAATATATAAATATATGTATACATTTGGAAAGCCCAACTATCTCTCCTTATAGCTGCGTTCAAAAACTAAAAATCCTAAATTTGTAATTTTTATCGATGAATTTAACTTAAAACTATTTTTTATTTGATAATTCCAAATTTTTTGTACAATTCTCTACTGCTATATTTTGGAAAAAACCTTAAACATCTTTAAATTACGTGTATAATGTTCTATCAAGCCGATCAAGCCGCCGCCGCTGCCGATTATTTGGTTGCGCCGCCGCCGCCGATTTTTATCCGGCTCAACCTTAATCGCCGCCGCCGCCGCCGATTTTATGCTTGCGCCGCCGCCGCCGATTATTTTGATCGGCTTGTTTCCCTGACCGGGACCCTCTGTCAGGAAATGCCAAGTGATACCAAAATCACTTTTTACGATCACTTTTAGAGCAATTACTTTTTAGAAGCAATACTTCAGTGATTTTTTGGATGTGGTTCAGAAGTAATTCTAAAAAAGCTGTACAAATGTAATAACGGATAGTTTGGAAGCAATGAAAGAAGTGATTTTTTGAAGTTCTTCAGAATAACTTCTAAAAAAGCAGTAAAAATACACTAACGGATACTTGTGAAGCATTGAAAGAAGTAGTTTGTAAAGCATTACTTGCAATTTTTTTTTGCTGCGAACTTAATTTGAATACTCCTTTAATTTAAAATTTTTTAAATTCACTCTAGAAAAAATTATAAGGCCATACAATATAATGGATTTCGTGTACTTCACATTGTGTGTACTTACGACATGGGATGCTGTGTATAATGATTGTATACAAAATTAAATAAATTTTAAATTATCCAAAATTATTGTCTAATTTAAATGCTTTAATCCTTGTGTATACCTACGAGGTATATTGGCCCTTAAAAGGATGGCTTGTGTACCCTTAAACATTTTCAAAAAGTGTTGTCTATCTTACATGCTGGCTTACTTTACCCAGGGTATGGCCACATTGTAAGGACCCACAAGCCAATATACTTCGTAAGTACACAAGTTATGTAAGTTAAACTAAATATTTTGAAAATTTAAAATTTTTTTAATTTCCTATACAATTGTTATACTACCCAGTAAACATGGCAATACAAATACGACTCTCCAATCGTATTGCCTTGAAGAAAAACTTTATTGCGGCAACAATCGTTTTCCTATTGCGGAAGATACCCCATTTAGTAGAAAACTTGTCTGGGTTATCTATTATAGTTCCCGATATATTCCCATTTGAAAATGTAAATATCCAAATTTGGCCCGACTCAGGTCAAGTTTTTCTCGAACAGCAGGACCAAATCAAAGCCAATTTTTTTCTTTTTTAATATAAGCTATTTAACCAAATAATTTCTCTAATAAATAAAAAAAAAATTCATGCAATATTTTGTTCCAATCAAAAACTGCATTCGTTTAAATAAAAAATTTAAGAAAAAAAATTGGCGATTTTTTCCCCACTTTTTTACTTCCAGATAAATATTTTCTTTCCAAACATATAAAGTATGCATACTATTCTGAAAGGTGCTTTCTGTGTTAAAAACATCATTGATTTGTACACTCATAGAAATAGATCTGTAAAAATAACAGAAAAAGGTACTAAAAATTACACTCAACCAAAAAAGTCTGTAATGGCTTCTGAATATTTTGCTGTTATTACGGGAAATTTAACTGTTTTGAGGACAGCACATGTCTGCTGATCTGTAGTACAATAAAATTAGTAGCCGCTACTAAATTTTAGTAAAATTTATGTAAAATGCAATTTAAAGTCGATTTGCTAAAATCAGTTAAAAAACTTACTAAATATCATAATTTTAGTACAATGAAATTAGTATAAATAATTAGTTGCAGCTACTAAATTTCAGTAAATTGCTGTAAACTGTAATTTAAATGCTGAAATTAGCAAAAAATTGTACTAGAAAATAAAAAAACTGTAAAATCTAAAAAAAAAATGTTTCCTTTCGATTGTAACAAGCGTATAATTACTTCATCGTACTTGAAATTTGAAGTCAAAATTGCAAACGGTTCTCCAGTTATTGCCGTTTTATGCACTGGAGATGCAATAAAATTTTCTGGGTGTTATTTCTAAACTAAGAATATATCAATAGTAACAAATATAAACTAAACAAGAATTGTAAAAAATCAAAAAAAAATATATTTTTAAATTAGTATATTTTTCTGCTAAATTTAGCACGCGGCTTTGAAAAATTAGTAAAATGTTTTTCTGAAATCAGCAGCGAAAATTAGAAAAAAAAATCCGTAATTTGTAACAAGAGCATAGCAAAAATGATTACTAAAAATAAAAATTTTACTAATAATCAGTATAAAAGTAGTATAGTGCGATTGGAAACTGTTTACAAATTTTTTTACAAACTTTTTTATCTGAGTGTAGTTAAAAATGATGGTGCAGAAAAAACTGTTTAAATTAGCAGATTTTTTACTAAACACTAGTAAAATGAGAACAGCAAAATTAAAACTGTTTACAGAATTTTTGTTATATTAAGGCTAACTTTTAGTTAATTGTAAATAGCAAGTTGAACTGTAAAATTTGCAGAAAATTTTGCTTAGTATTAGTAGAATAAAAATAGCAAAAATAAACTGTTAAATCTGCAAAATTTTTGCTATTCTTAAGCTAAATTTAATTGAATGCAAATAGCATTTTATTCTGCTAAAATCGGCAGAAATATATGCTAAAAAATTGTAAACTGCTGTTTTCAAACAGCTCAAATTTTATTTGCATTAAAAAAGATCAAAAAAAAACTTCGAAGTTTTTAAATTTTGTGGTGATTTTCTAGGCTACTAATTATTTATGAAAATTTTTTGCTGATTTTAGCAGGATAATTTGCTATTCTCCATTTATAAAAATTTAGCTCAAATATAACTAAAATTCTATAAATTTAAGAGTTTTATTTTTGCTGTACCTATCTTACTGACATATAGCAAAAATAATCTGCTAATTTTGCAGTTTTTTCTGCATCATCATTTTTAACTAATTTTTAGTACTTTTAACTAAATTTTTTACCGACTTTTTTCTATTAGTGTAGTTCTAATTTTGTTTCTATCTATAAATTTACACAAACTCCAATAAAGTTTATGTAAATCGTTTTAATAAACAAATTTAAATTAAATTTTATCCAAACCCCACTAGGAGTGGGTGTTTTACAGATATGTCAAACAGAAACTCTGACATCTGCAAACATAGAAAAAGATATAAGGATAAAGTTGCAACCGCAAATGGAATTTGTTTTACCTGATACACAGCAATAGCAAATATAATCAATCAATATGTAAATTAGCCTGAAATAACATAAAAAGGTGTTGGACTATAAGAAGAAAAAAAATTTTAACAGAATGTGATACTTTTCACACATTGGCCCTTACTATAAAACAAAATTTTAAATTTTATGTTGACCTTAATTTAAAACAAACGGTTTTGCACATTTTGTATAGATTTATATTTAAAATATTATAAAAGATGTATTATTTCGAATATTTTTGAAACATTTTAATTGGCTGAAAACAAATTTTCAACTTTTACAAAAATTTACATTGTGAACATTTATTTAGCAGGGCTGATGATGCTTATGAAACATAAACTTTTTATAAAATATGCAAAATTTTCTACTGAATAAATTTAATAAATTTTGTCGATTTTTCTAATTTTGTCAATTTTTTTACTTTTCATTACAGAGCACCCTTAACAACAACTATACGAGGCGCAGGAGGTATCTCGGGTGGTCGCTGTGAAAGCAGTATTGGTGGCTCTGAATATAGTTTTCCACCCAGCTATCGTTCTCGCAATACTACACCCGGTACTATTAGCAGTGAACGTAGTATTGAAACTGAACCCTCAGGACGTCTTCTAGCTAATGAAGATATACCAGAACCCCTGAGTGTTGAACAATTATCGGAATATAATTCGCTACAACAACGGACTATCAACTCTTCGACAAATACACAAAAACCAGATCAGAAAAGAAATTCAGTACAATTGGATACACAGATTTTATTAACAAAAGCCGATACAAATTTAAGTAGTGATAAAAAAGATGATTTAGTTACTATTGTTACAATAACACCACAAAATAATGATAATTTAATTAGGGGGGATAATAACAATAACAATAATGGTCAATCAAACCAATGTAATGTCAGCGGAAATGAGTCAAGAGAACAAATTGAAATATTGGCCCATTTGTAAATATAATTGAAGGCACTTATTAATTTAGAGACTTCAAGGAGTTGAAAAACAAATTGCATAAATCGATAGAAGTTTTTTACAAATATAGCATTCTCAAATTTCAAAATTAAATTCAAAGTATTGATGGACTATTGAACTTAAAAATTTAAGACACATTGTACGTGCTTTTAAGTTTTAATTAAATTTTTATTCAAATTATTCTAATAAGGCTTCCAAGCAAATAAAAGATTATTTTATTCTTTCTAACCGATGTTTCGTTGGAATTTTTCCAAAATTCCAATTCAGGAATTTTATTTTATTGAATATATAATTTTTTTCAGATATACATTAAAATTTCTTCAACATAAATGGTAAAATATGAACAAACAGTTTGATATTAAACACATAATTATAATTAAATAAAAAAGAGTGACATTTTCCATAAAATAGTCTGCTAGCTAAACTAAAAAATCTGTAAAGGTTCTTATTTGTATATATTCTTTATTATTGCAAACTACGATATTTTGTTTAGGAATAATTTAAAAATTTTATTTTTAACCCTTTCACTACCGACTTTTTGTTTGAGTATGTATCGTTATTTTTACTTCAGATTCTTTTTAAGAGTCCTCAAATTAGAAAAAAAATATGTAACATGTTTGCCAACCACCCCGTCCTATCCACCAAAAATGACGTTCGAAATCGATTTTTTGAAAATTCTCATCCCCATTTTACCCCTTGAACATTCGAATAGCCAAAAATCCTCTGGTTGGGTTTCTTCTCGTCATAAACCGAAGCTATATGCCAAATTTAAATTATCTATCATCATTAGTTTATGAGAAACACCAAAACCCCATTTTCTTGGAGATTATCGTATATTCAAACGAGAAAAAAGTTAAAGCCGGGCATGCCGACTAAACAATACCCTACACCAGTCTGGTTAAAAGCCAACTAATGTTTGGATCCGAAATTCGAATGGGCTAAAATGGGACTTGTGTCAAAATTTTCTATAAAATGATAAAAGAAGAGAAAATCGTAAATATAGCCCATATGGGCGATAGGTCCAAATATGGACCGATCCTATCTAGAATCGGTCTTTGTCCTTGGGACCATGTGAGTCAGCGAACCAAATTTCATTGAAATATCTTCGTATTTGCGACCTGCAGCGTGTAAAAAAGCCAATTTGGGGGGGGGGCCCTTATATGGGCACTAGGTCTAAACATGGACCGATTTTAACCAAAATCAATAGGCTTTGTCCTTGGGCCGACGTAGGTTAATTCACCAAATTTCATCAAAATATCTTAATATTTGCGACCTATAGAGTGCGCACAAGGATGCATGGACAGACGGACGGACGGACAGACCTCTTTGCGTTTAATTTAAAATGAGTTAGCAAAATACAACAAGAAGAATACTTTTTAACTGAGTTTCTTGCAACTTATAGAATAAAAAAATATTTCTGTAGTAGATTATTTCGCAGTAGATCAAATTTTCAAAAGGAAAATGTTATTAAAATTTTAAAGGCACACACGAAGTGACTGAAGTTTTTCAGTTCTAAAGGATATAATTTGTTAGACTAATGTAAAATTTGTCCCATATCTGGCCTACACTTGATAACCAGCTATTGAATGTGAATAAAATACATAATAAGGGTGGTAATTACTTTTTTACATTAAACACTACTGACGAGTCTTTAGGTGAGACGAGACTGCGGCAGTCTGGTGATTCCCTTGTGTCTGTTAAATTGTTCACTAAAAATGTTTGCAGGAAGAAGAAGATCCTGCAAATTAGCTTTAGATAAAATTTAACATAATTTATCTAAATTTTTTTGTTGTCGTTTATTTAACCTTCTTTTTCTATTTTTAACGGCACAATTTTCTTAAGCTTAAGGTTTGTTTTTTTTTATATATAAAAAGTTTTTTATTTTCAATATTTCGCTACTCCAATGTGTAGCATCTTCAGGAAATAAAAATTAAATTTAATTGTTATTTCCTGAAGATGCTACACATTGGAGTAGCGAAATATTGAAAATAAAAAACTTTTTATATATAAAAAAAAAACAAACCTTAAGCTCAAGAAAATTGTGCAGTTAACTAAATTTTATATGTTTTTTCGATCTTTTTGTTGTAAATTTAATTAAATATATTGCTGAGCTCGAGGGCGATACAAATTATGGAAGCGTTGAGTCTTTTTTTATTTCCCTGAAGTTGCCATCTAGTACATGAAGAAATATTAAAACTGTAATTAAATAAATAAAATTTATTAAAAAAACTAAGAGCCCGTGTTAAACAATTTAATTAAATTTTCTTGTTTTTGATTCATACACTCACAATATATTTTCCATAACCGATTGAGGTTACTAATTTCAGTTTACTAATTTTTATTTTGGCTCCAAACTTAGGGCTTATACAAAAAAATTTTTATTTCAATATTTTAAATCCCATGCGCTTTTAGCATAGTTTTTGATTGCTTTTCTGAGCTGGTAACAAAATTATTTCAAGGGTGGCTGTTCAAAGAAATTTTAAAGCCTTTTGTCAATTAGTATTTAGTTTAGAATTTATTTAGCTACCTCGCACAGGGCCTAAATATAAAATTTTTTAAAAAGTAACTTAGAATTTACGACAATTCTTTGACCTTAATTGAAATTTTCCCAATAAGCAATTTTGCTGGAATTCAAGTTGAAATCAAGTGTAATTCCAGTCGCATTTTCCATTTTCAAGCCTTGAATTATACTTGTATTACATTGTTATTCAATAGCATATTTCAGCAAAAGGGATGCTTGAATTCAAGTCGAACATAACAGTGTAACTTTACTTAAATTCATGCCTTGAATTGAAGTGTAATTCAAGCTTCAAACATAGTGAAAAAATACTTGAATTCAAAGCTTACATTAAAGTACAATTCAATTCGGAAGTACAGCCTAAATACCGCGCATAATATAATTAATCTGCCAAAAATTTTCTATGCTAAAAATTATGTTTATTGATTTGCAAAAAAAAAAACATTTAAATCCAGAATATAAACATGCATTTAAATAATTATCACTAAAAGACTGGAACTGTCGGAAGATGTAATAAATCAAGATTAAAATCTCTAAAAATTGTAATATGTATCTGTGACCGAGAAAAGGACTTAGTGTGTCAAAAAACCTAAAAATGAGAAAATATCGATTTTCCCAAGTTTTTGACACACTAGGTTTTTTGACACACTAGGTCCCTGTTCTCGGAGAAGGTCACATATGATAAAAACTGACAGCCATATTGTTGGTGTTCCGGCAAGTGTATATTATAAAAAACGGTCAGATATTTTAAAGTTTGGGGTTTTGTTTGAAGATGACGATGATAGGTAGATTCGCCCGTACGCTGTTCTACAATAAAAATATTATAATGTATGAGAAACATAATTTGTTTGCAAAATTCTGGTACGCTTACCATTTTTATTTAGCTCTTTAAGCGAAAAAACCATAAGTATTTGATATTATAATCTTTTTTGTATTTCTTATCTATCTCACTTAAATTATTTTTCATTATTTTTTCATATATTATTAATAACAAAATGACACTTTTTTCAAATATCAAATATGATAGAAATTGAATTTGACTTGAGAATTGGGCACAATCTCAAGTCTAATTCCAGTAATATTTAAAGCACTTGAATTTTTTGATTTTGTGTTCATATTGGGTTATTAATTTTATACTTTATAAAAATTCATAAACTTATAGAAATAAACCAGTTAAAATAACAGAAAAATGTACTCAAAATAAGTATAAAATCATCATGCAGAAAAAACTGCCGAAACTGACAAATTTTTTTACTAAATACTAGTAAGATAAAAACCGCAAAAAAGAGTTAAATTTATAAATTTTTGGTTATATTTGAGTTACTTTTTAGTTTATTGAAAGTGAAAAATTATACTGTTAAAACCTGCAGACAATTTTACTACATATTTATAGATTGAAAATAGCACAAAGAAAGCTGTTATATCCACAAAATTTTTTTTGGAATTCAAGATAATTTTAGTTGAATGGCAGTCAATCCTGCTTCCAATTCAACTAAAATATTTGGTGAAAAAATAGTAAACTTCTGCTGATTAAAGGAGGCTACATCTTTATTCGCATTAAAAAAATGAAAAAGATCTTTGCAAATTTGATATTTGAAGTAATTTTTTAGTGTAGTAAATAATTATTTAGCAAATGTGTTTTATGACTTTAGCAGGTTAAGTTGCCATTTTATATTAACTATAACAGTCGCTTAAATGTCATTGTTGTTATTTTAATGTCTTTATTTTATTTTAAATTAATTTTTGTTTAATTACAGAAGAATACATATGTACATATTAACTAAAATTTAACTCAAATGTAACTAAAACTTTTCTATTTAACGGTTTTATTTTTGCTGCTACAATAATCCCCTAATTTCAGCAGTTTTTTTCTGCGAGTTCATTTTTAACTAATTCTTAGCAGTTTTAACTAAAATGTTTACACATTTCTTTTTATTAGTGTACCATTATAAACAAGCAATCAACCCTCGATTAAGCTTAAATAATACCACAATATTGAAGTAAACCTATATAAGGACATGGAATCCAATAATATCCGCTATTTGTAGGAGCCAAATAAAAATTTTTCAAAAAAGAGTTAATCTTCAAAAATGTAAATTTTTTACCAAAATATTTTGACAACAATTGTTATCCGTTATTGGTAGGCTTTACTTTTAATGTTTTTACAAATACATGGGATTCAAAGATAAATTTTAAATAATATAGATATTTTTAAACTTTTATGGAAAATTATATTCTTACTAACTTTTTTCTTTCTCGTGTAAACGATATTAAATAATTTAGTTTTTATAATTTTATATCTTTTAAAATATAATATTTTTTTCTTCTCATTACTAATTCCAAAGGTATTTATTTTTATATATGTATAAAAAAAAACAAAGATTGTTATCTTTAGTTTGTTAAGATTTTTTAAATATAAAAATTTCTTTAATAATTTGTAAATAATACTTATTTTAAATATATAAAAAAAAACTTAAACTAAAAAACAAAAATAATATTCATTATATATAACTATAAATGTTTTTATGTAATTTATAAGTAAATGTGTATATAAAATATAACAAAAAATCATTACAAATATAAAATTAAATAATTTCAAATAAATGTATAAAAAATTGTTAGCAAAAAATCAATGTTGTTTTTTTTTAAATGGAAAATAAAAAAGTTTAAAAAATAAGCACAAAACTATGTGATGTTTGACCAACATTTATTTGGCCATAATTAAGTTAAGGGCAATTATTTTCGATAGAAATTTTAATAATAACATTTGAGATGAAAAAATCGTTGAAAATGTTACTTTATAGTAAATTATGTACTAAAGAATAACCGAAATTTCACAGTATTGTAATCCGCAAATCTTAATAAAACTTGATCCGGTTGCTTCAACCGAATTCAGTTAATTCTCAATTACTAACAATGAGCATATAATTAAAAGAGCTACCAACTCACACAACTTCTGTTAAATCACTCTCTTCTTATTTTGTATCGAAAAATGTTACCATATGAATTACACATGTCTGTAAAGGCTAACATTTTTCGATACAAAATGTTAATGTTCGAAAGAGGCGATGAAAACCGCCTGTTACTAATATGCTTTAAGCCTATATGACACTTGCTAGTTTCTAGATTCTAGTTTTTTGCACCATCAATGCAAATCATATGAAGAGTACTGCATTACCAACATCAATTTGACAGTTTGATAGTTTTTCGATATAGTTGTTCGCTTCACACACATTATTTCTCACATAAGGAAATTCGTGGTCTCTTCTATTTTGGATTATTAATACTGAAACTAGCAAGCACAGATTAATACCAGATGTGAAACCAATGACAGTTGTCAAAAAAGTATTCTCGAACCGTATGGTTTTGTTTACATTGAAGTCAAGTCAAGAGGGAGATACAAATATAAAATCTCCATACATTTTGTATTGCGCATTTTCTGTATATATCTGTCTCTTTTTAGATTATTGTGCTTTATCTTTTGTGTTTTTCCTAAATTTTTGGGTTTTGTTTTGCTCATTTTCTGTCGGCAATATTGCCCAAATCAGCTGATTCATATCTGATATAATTTGTGCTAGCAAGTGTCATCCGGGCTTCATTCTTATAAATGCTGTACAGGGCTGCCAGATGATTTTGATGAAAAATCGGCACTTTTTCCCAAAAAAACGGCATTTTCGGCATTTTGATTTTTAAAAATCGGCAAAAAAAATCGGCACCTTCAAAAATACTCATTTATGTAATATTTGGGTTACTTTACATAAAAAAATATGTGAAAAAGACAGTCCAGTCAGTCAGTCAAGACAGTCAATTAAAAAAAATAAAGGCTTAAGAGATAAATGAAATGATAATAAAAAAATGTTAGTTGTAATTTTATGAATATTTTTATGATATATATTCAGATATTATCTCACCAATACTATGTACATAAATTAATTTGACAGCTTTTAAAAATAGTTCTTCTCCGAACTTAAGGTACCCGTATACCTTGAAATATTATGCAAATATTGGCCCTTTTTTTAATCACTCGATTTATTTTATTTCGTTTAAATATTCACATTCTGTTCTTTAGTTTTCAAAATTTAATATATTTATCAAAATCGAATACTTATTCGCTAATATAATGTGAAAGAAAATCATTAAATTTTACAAAAATGTGAACACCGGGATTGAATTAAACTAAATCCAAAATAGATTTATAAATAAAATAAATCCGTTTTGGATTTAGCTTAATTTAATTCCAGAAATTGCGTTTTCCAAAAATAAAAATTTTTTCTTTCACATTATCTTAGCGAATTAGGGTAGAATTTTAATAAAAATATTAATATTTGAAAATTTAAAAACAAAATGTGGATTTTCTAGCAAAATAAAATAAATCTAAAAATAAATCCAGCGATTAAAAAAGCCCTATTATTACTAGGGCTCGTATATTCATGCATTTATAATCGTGTTTTATGTCCATAAGATGTATGTATGATTAAAATCGAAAAATATGCACTTAAAATTTTAAAAATATGCATTTAAAATTTTAAATATATTGATATTATCAATTCAGTTTTAGTATTACATATTTGTCTTTAAAATTAGTATAAACATAGAAAATTGCCATTAATCATCATCAGAAATTGATTTATGTTTGATATTTTTGTATTCGGGATCAAAAAAATTTTGAAAAATATTTAGAAATCAGAATAGAATAAAAAAAAGTGTAAAAGTATAAAGTGCAAATCCTAACATGATATTTAGAAATTTTAAAAATATTTTTTTTTGTAAAGTGTATAAGCAAAAACACAGTTTTAAAGTAAATACCAAAAAGTATGCTAAAAAATATTCGTTTTTAGCAAATAATGCAAAAAAATATGTATTTATACCACAATATGCAACAAAATATTTTAAAAACATGCATTAGCAGCAAAATATGAAAAAAACAAGCATTTACAAATCGATGCCATTTTATTGAAAATTTGTTGATCGCAAGATATTTTGTTAACATTCTTTTTCAGCTAACGATAACAAACATGAATTTACATGAACTTTCGAAATGTCAAAGATAGGATTATTTTCTTATTTATTAATGCATTGTAAATCACCAAAAATTAAAATTTCGTGTTTTTGAGTTTAAAAAAAAAATCGGCATTTTTCGACCAAAAATCGGCATTTTGCATATTTTTTAATAAATAATCGGCAAAATGCCTAAAAATCGGCAATTCTGGCAGCCCTGATGATGTAGCAAAAAGCATACACTTACTACTCGTATAGTATTTTTCTTACTCAACATTTTTGTTGTTGGTGAAAGCAAATAAAAACATTTCTTTACATAGAAAAAAATTAATAGTAAAGTAGGAGTAATATTTTACACTCAATGTTTTAATTTGCTTTGCTCGACTTCACGAACAAATAAAAAGAGAGAAGGTTGAGCGAGGATAATTCTAAAAAACAAAAAAGGCATTAACAAAATATCACTCTTATATTACTAAAAACCAGTTTTCTTTTAGAAGCGAAAGGGGACAGAAAATAAATTTGCCAATTTGTTTATCAGCACAGTTTTGGTAGCAAAATAAAGAAGTAAAATATTAGTTAAAAATTAGTTTATTACTGAAAAAATATAATTAATTATGAAAACTACACTCAAAAAGGTTTCACAGCTACTAAATGAAAGTTTTTGTGTAGTAAACAGTTGTTATTGTTTTTAATTGTAATTGTGTAGTAATTAGTAGTTGTTATTTTTAACTGTAATACCAGTTGGTTTTTCTATGAAAAAATAAAAAAACAACTGTTATGACAGTTATTTAAGAAAACAATGAACGAGAAGTACTGTAATTTCGTAACAGTTGTTTAAACGAATTATTTTTAATATCACAATAAACAACTGCGGAAATAGTATTTTTACAGTAAACAGTTATTTGTGTTAGTTGTTTAAAAACAAAATTTCCCAAAAAAACTCATAAAATTTTATTGTTTCAAATGCGAACGGTTTCGAATTTTTACTTCAAATTTCAAGTACGGTGAAGTAATTACCCACACGATTTTTTTAAACAAAAAAAAATTGATTTTTCTGTAAAAATATGCTTTTTTAGCATGAAAATAATTAACTTTAATAAAACGGTTAAAACGGTCAAAAATAATTTTTTTATTGTTTTAAAGCTAAATATGTTTGTCGCTTTTTAATTGCATATACCTTTGTATTAACTGCTATTTTTAATAGATTCTACCGACAAACTTTTCTAAGTGTAGTATACTTGACTGCCAAGATGTTTTACTAACTTATTTCTTTGAGTTTAGTAGAATTGTTTCTAAGTTCTAACAAAATGATGGTTTTTATAACCTACACCACTACGGTACATTGTTTCACATGGGTCCATGGACAAAGCCTACACTAATAGAAAAGAGTCTGTAAAAAAATTATTTTCCATAAAAATTTAATAAAAATATTTATAAAATTGAATGTTCCCTAGTTTGACTCTAGATCATAAATTAATATCACTTTCTGTTTTTAAATTATTTTCAAATTAAAAAAAAATGATACAATTTTTAGAAGTAAATTACAAAGAATAAAAATGTTTGAAAGAATTCGATAAGACCAGCAAGACAGAATACGTATTTTCGGCTTTCGCTACAAAGCCATCATCAGTGTCTTTCGCCTTGAATGGGTTAATAATTGATAATTATCTACTTATGTGGCTGTTGAAAGCAAATCGGGTTTGTTATCAACAACTCAACTTAGACTAACATCAACGAAAGCTAACAATGCTATTTTTATCCTTTGTTATTATTAATCTTTTTTGCTTTGAGCCTTAATTCCTAAGATATCTCAGCTGATTCTATTCAAATCTGTGGCTAGATCAGACCCAAAAATCGCTGGAAAATCACTAGATTTATAAACAGTGCAAGAATTTAGCGATTTTATCGCTAGATTGTCGAAAAATTGTACCTAAAGGTGTTTTTACTTAAAAATTTCTTTAACATGATCATAAGAAGTGTTATAAACTTGTAAATAATAAAAAAATTACGATTAAGCTGCAAATAATGAATCCCGATTTTAATTAATTAATATTAGTATTGAAAATATTCAAAAGAGTGCATTCTTCGGTAAAAAACTACATACCCACATTTTATCGAAATGTGTATTTTTTTGAAAGTGTTTTTTACTAAAATCGTTTAAGAAGTTGTTTTTTTTATAATAAAAGAATATCAATATGCGAATTTTACAATATTTTTCACCATAAAACTAATTTTTATAAATTATATTACGGCTGATAAAAAAATCGCTAGATTTTTAGCTAATAGCTATAGGACAATTTTTACCGCTAAACGGACGAAATAAAATCGGTAGATCTTACGAGAAAATCGCCGTTATGGCAAAACTGTCTGTGTATGATAACCACAGATTTTTTGAATTACAACGAGTCGTTAAATTTAAATGTATGTTATTTAAATTATATTTTGCACCGTGTCTATGAGTTTATAAGATGAATGAGGGGAATGTTTAGTTGATTTCTTATCCTGGTAAATGAATGTTCCCTAGTTTGACTCTAGATCATAATTCTATAAATTCTAAAAACGTCTTCCCCTGACGATTTCCTTAGGCAAGAATGAAATCCGGATAGAGACATGCCTTCAACAGATTATTTTTCACAATTTTTTAAATAAGTTTTGGGATTTTAGCACATCTAATTCATTTAATGCAATATACCCAGCAAAACCTTGGTAATGACTGGTCATTACTACATGCATTACTTAGATCTCATATCTCATTACCCGTTGAATTACTTTTAAACTAAATGTAATGAGTTACCGATAATTATACCCCACACATTACTATTTCACAATAGCTGAAACCAATAATATATGTTCTAAATCATTAAAAACCATAACTATGGCGTAGCCTAGTGGTTATCGTTTTTGCCTGACAGACATGAGGATCGCTGCTCAACTCGTGTTAGCTTCCATTGTTGTTTTTTTTTGTAATTTATATTAAACATCTATTTATAGAAATGTTGATGTTCATTAAGCAGTATTTAATAACAACAAGTTTTGTGAAAAATAGACATGTATAACAGTTGCCACAATAAATGTGTACACAAGTTAAAGCATTAAAAATCATAGTGATGTCGTGGTCTAATGGTTAGAGTGTTTGCTTGACAATCGTGGGGTACGCTGATCAATACGTGTCAGCTCCTATTGGTTTTTAAATTTTCATATTTTTTTAAATCTATATTTAACATCTATTTATAGAACAGCTGATAAACTACTTACAGGTAACATCAGTGTAATGACTTTCCTCCAATGACATCACCATGTTAAAATAAGTAGTTTAGTAATTAAAAGGTAACTAGTGAACACTTAAGATTTCAATACCTAAAACTCATTACATGGTAATGAAAGGTTTTGCTGGGTACATATAATTTTAGTTACACTGAAAATATTATTACAGTAACTGACTGTAGTTTATTTAAAAAGTTATCCGTACATTTATTTTTAAATGATTATACAGTTAAAATACAAAGAAATATATTTTTTAACTGATTTTGTCGTTTATTTAAAAAATAAACTACAAATAAATAAATAAATAAATTTTCTGTTACAGTTAATATTTTCATTTAAAATGTTTTGTAAAAAAAGGAATTCCTTTTCGATTTCTAGGTCAGTTAAAAAAACGAAATAAACTACATATCATTTATTCTTACGGATTTTGTAGTTAATTTTTTGAAATTTAAAAAATGGAAATAAATGAAAAATCATTATTTTTTAAGGATTTTGTAGTTTATTTATTAACATTTCAAAATAAATGAAAAGTTCTTTTGATTTAAATGAACAGTCAGTAGACAGGTTTTCAAGTGATTTTTCATTTATTTTAAATTACATTTTTAGTTAATTTAAACTACAAAGTATTTTGAGTGTATATTTGAGTTAAATTTTTGTAAATGAAAAAAAAGCAAATTAACCTTCCAACATCAGCAAAAAAGTTTGCTAAATAATTAGTAGCCTAAAAAATAAAAAAAAAAATTAAAAATTTTCGAATTTTTTTTTTCTTTTTTTTTAAATGCAAATAAAGATTGAGCCTTTTGAAAACAGCAATTTACAATTTTTTACAAATATTTCAGCTATTTGCATTCAACTAAATTTAGCTTAAAAATAGCAAAAAATTTTGTACATATAACAGTTAATTTTTACTATTTTTAGTATATGTACTAATATTTAGCAAAATTTTCTGCAGATTTTACAGTACAATTTGTTATTTTCAATTAACTAAGAATTAGCTGAAATATAACTAAAATTCTGTAAGTTGAACAGTGCTAATTTCGCTGTTCTTATTTTACTAGTATTTAGCAAAAAAATCTGCTAATTGTGGCAGCATCATTTTAAACTAATTTTTAGTAACTTTTCTGCTATTTTTGTAGATTTATTTCTATTGTGTTCAGCGGACTTATGTAAAACACTACTAGAAACATTTTTGTGGAACATTTTAACCCTCTAGCTCCTCAATTAAAGGGACTTTTTTGGCCGCTTTTTAAAATGGGACAGAAAAGACCCGTAAGTTGAAGAGTTAGAGGCTTAAAATGTTCCACAAAAATGTTCCTCATAGTATTTTACATAAGTCCGCTGAACACAATCTATAACTTTAATGGAAGATTCACATGGTTTCCTCCTACAATATAGGTTTGTTGAGCATTTGAGCGCCAGCCTTCAACACATTTTAAGTTTTGACTTATTTCTGGCATTATAGTTAAATTTTAAAATTTGATGTCTTCAGAGACTTATAGCAGAATTTTATGATAAACATTTTTGTGGAACATTAAAACACTAATAACCTTCAATTAAACAGATTTTTTTGACCCCTCTTTAGAAAGGCACAAAAAAGTCCCGTAAGTTGAAGAGTTACAGTTTTAAAATGTTTCGCAAAATTTTTTTTAAATATTCTTTACATAAAACATTCACTTTTATTAAATTAAAAGATGTATTGCCTTTTTGCATGGAATGTAATAAATCGCTATTAAAATTTAAATATAAAAAAATCATTAAAAAATCTATTTATGGCAATGAGTGTTTCAAAATTAAAAATACTTTTAGTCAATCTATGTATATAAGATATTCAGTCAATTAATTTTTAAAATTACTTTATACTTGTATAAACCAAAAAGTCATTTCTTTTTGTAGAACATAAAACTTTATTGTCTTTCAATCCTTTTTAAGTGATTTTTCCATTTTTAACTAAATTAAAACATAACATTTTCTGTGGTAATTCAATATCCTTTTTTGTATTATTGTTCAGCCTAATCTAGTGGAAACCTTTCCCTTTTTGGGGTTTAGTGTGATTTCTGTGTTTTGTTAATAAATATGAGTATGTGGTTTAACCTTTTTTTTTTGCTTTCAAAATCCCAAAACAAGTGTTAAAATCGATTAACACCATAATGTTTGCAGAAAGAAAACTTTTCTACTTCCTTTTATCAATATTATTTTGAACAATAAAGAAAAAACTTAAATAAAAAGTATCAAATTGCAAATGTAAGCTATAAGAATAAAAATAACCATAAGCTCTTTTTGCCATTTCTTTTTTTGCACGCAAACAAAAACGAATTGGTTAAGCATGAAATCACTTTGAAAGCATTTATATTGAATTTTGATTTTGTTGATATGTTTCGGCTTGATACTCCACCTATTTTTTTTTGTCATTTTTGGTATATAAATTTTGACCTTTCTTTTAATGACTTTGCGGTTTTTCTGTCAACAAATTTTAATAATAGAAATAATAATCGTAAAAGCAAATGTTACAAATTTCAATATTTAAGAAATTTTAACAAAGGTTTTAATGGCATCGTTACTTGGGGTAGATTGGTAATAATTAGTTTTGATCAGGCTCAGAAACAGTACCCATGAATAGTTTTTCTCACAATTTTATTAATTATTAAACCAAATAAATATATAGCATTTATAGTACTTTAATTAGCGAAGCATTAATTAAAGTATTTTAATTAATATGATGACATTTTTCTATTTTATGACAAATGTTATATTTTTGAACTCGGTAAATTTTTTGTAATTTTCATTTATCCCAATGCCCGTATAAAGGTCCATATGAAAAAAATGTTTTCATTTGCTTTGCCAAGTTTGGCACACAACAACAAAAAAACGGTGAGCACGATAGTTAGTCTCTCTCAGTGTTGCCACTTTTTGAATAATTATTCAAAAATGGGACTGTTTACACATTCCTTGGATAATTTTTGAATAATGACATTTTTGTGTAGTTTTTGTGTAATTTCGCTCTTTACTGAAAAATTTACTAAATTCCATGCTCTCAATCCAACAGTAGATAAAATGAGTTTGTTTTTGTAACATCTACCAGAAATTTCCAGTTTCTGCTGAATTTTTGTAAATTTTTGCAACACGAAACCCAATTTAGTTAGACGAAGTAAAACATGCTGTTTTATATTTTATTTGTATATAAACCCCATATTTCGTTAGTTTTTTGAGAAAACTATTGTCAAACAGAATGCAAAATATTTATTTTTGTCTTGGGTGGCAAGACCATTTGAAATTAATGAATTAAACAAAAGAAATTTGGGTTTATTATGATTAAGACTTTCTCATGACTGAAAAAAACTTGTAATTTCCAAAGCTTTTGTAACAGTTACTGGGCTTTGATCAGACAAAAATTTTCTTACAACAGCACAGTTGAGTAGATTTAAATATCTTTAAGTAATTCATTAATTCAGTCTTCGTTAACATGCAAAGGCTATTTTTATTACAATTGGCACTCTATAATTGACTTTTTATGTGACTTTTGTAGGTAAACTGTGTCTAAATATTAACCCATTTTCTTCAAATTTAGCACATATTATAAGATTGTAATTCAAACACCATTTTCCAACTTTCTGCCGAATATAATTTTGTGTTACGTTTTTAAAATCTGTAGATATATCGGAAAATGGCAAGCTTTCGAAATTTTCACATTTTAGAAGTGGCTTTCTTTGGAGCTGAATGGTCGAGCTCCTGTTGCGTTCATGGGTTCCGGCCTCAAAACTTAACTCTATGACCTTGTGAAATTTCATAGCAATCCAACCATCCGGTAAGAAGTAGCTGAATTATTTCCAAATTATTTCGATTCTGCCCCACTGTGTGCAGGAGAGTTCAAAGAGCCACATAATTAAAAAAAAAAATAACTATTATTTTAAACTAATAAAAATATTAATTTTTTGTGCAATTTCGTACGGTTTTGGATAATTTTTGACCTACTGTTGTGTAATTTTTTGTTTTACTGGTGGCAACACTGGTCTCTCTAGTAAATACTTTTTAGTAAGAGAAAAAAAAGGAAAATGAGAAAGTGAACAGAGCACTTTTTTATTGTTTTTTTTTCATTATTCATTAAAGTGCCTATGCATAATAATTGAAAACCTTATAATACATTTATAAAATGAATTTTGTATTAAAAATTTGTTTTATAAATTCACTTATAAATTTTAAAAGTGATTATGCATATGACCCTAAAAGGGTAAAAAAAACAAGTTTAGGGATGAAATAAATAATAAATAATTTTAATTACTTTTTATTGTTTTAACTTTTGTTTTTTTGCTTGAAGAAATGTTTTTATCTTTTCAAATTCCTTCATTATATCTCAGTCGCTGTTAAATTTTCACCAATTCCTTGTTCTTTTTTATATCTTCCATAGTAAATGAAAATTATAATAGTAATGTTATTAAAAAATTGTTTTATTGAAGGCTTTGTTAAAATTTCTTTATTCCTAAAATGGCGGTAGTTATTTTGTCTTAATTTTACTTTCTTGTTGTCAAAAACAATTTTTTTTTGTTCACAAGGTACGACAAAAATGCAACGATGGACTGAAAACAAGCCAAAGAAACTATTTTTTAGGTAAAAGCATGGCAACGATAAAATAAAAAATGAGAGAAAATAAAGAGAGTGCTACCTGTTATCAAAAAGTATTTATTTACTAGAGAGCAGTGTTGCCATTTCAGTGCTTTTCGGGTATTTTTTGGTGCTTTTTTCCTTCCCATACCCGGTGATTTTTTACAAATACCCGTTTAAAAAAAGCGGGTATTTACAGTGCTTTTTACGATTTCTGGCAGTGCTTCTAGTGCTTTTTGTACATTTTATATGTTTTGTATTTGTTCTCGCTTTTTTCAATTTTTCTTCAATTTTCTGTCAAAGTTGAAAAAATAATACGAACTAAACAAAAAATACATTTTTTCACAATGTTTGTAGTACAATTTTAAATAGCAACTTCGATATATTTAAACTTCTAAATTTTTAAATATTAGTTTGGTGATTTTTTACCCCTTTTTTGGTTATTTTTTGAAATTTTTTTACATGATTTTACTAAGCTAAAATGTGTTTTTAAATTCTTGATTTAAATTTTTCAAAAAATTAATATCGTGCTTTTTTACCCCATTTTTGGTAAATTTTTACCCTTTTTACCCGTTTTCACAATGCTCACGGTGCTTTCCTGCCTTCAAGAGTTGGCAACACTGCTAGAGAGACTACCGCACAGTGCTTTGATCCCATATAACGATTGGACAAAAATAGAAGGAGTGGAGAGAGAGTTTTGAAATTTGGTACACTGACATAGAATCGCTTAGTTAAGAAAAATTTTGATTTTTGGAAATATCGGGCCAAGGACACGCCCACCTCCCATAGGGCCTGATATTTCAAAATATTATATTAGCTACATAAACGGACGTAAAATTTCAAAAAGTATTTATTGAGGTGCACATAAATCTGGAAACGTTTGCGTCAATTTTTATCAAAATCGAAGCAATGACTCTTAGTCCTGCCATATATTCTTTATTTTAAAATCTTTATAAAACCTGCAAAAATTATCCGATTGCCATGAAATTACGCAGGAAATTTAGATCAAGCCATATTTATGCCAAATTTGGGTAAAATCGATTCATTAATAAAAAAAATGCCTTTCACAAAAAATGGGTTTTAAATGCTTAAAATGATTTTTCAAAAACAAAAAAAAATTATATAGGATTAAAATAGGAAACCATGTGAATCCTTCATTTTAGGCATAGGGTATGTTCAGCGAACTTATGTAAAACACTACGAGGAATATTTTTGTTGAACATTTTAACCTTCTAACTCTTTAATTAAAAGGACTTTTTTGGACCCTTTTTAAAACGAAAAAAACGAACCGTAAGTTGAAGAGTTAGAAGGTTAAAATGTTCTGCAAAAATATTTGCCATGAAATTCTACTATAGGTCTTTGAGGACATCAGCATTGAAAATTTGACTTAAGTGCCAGTAATAAGTAAAAACCTAAAATGTGTTTAAGGGTTAATATCTTACTTATTCAGAATTTTCGCTCAAATGTACCACAAACTTGGATTTTAGGGATAAACCATGGGAATCTTCCATTTTAGGTATAGGATGTGTTCAGCGAACTTATGTAAAACACTAAGAGGAAAATTTTTGTGGAACATTTTAACCCTCTAGCGCTTCAACTTACGGGTCTTTTTTGTCCCTATTTAAGAAAGGACCAAGAAATTCCCTTTCATTGAAGAGTTAGAGGGTTAGAATGTTCCACAAAAATGTTTCTCGTAGTGTTTTACATAAGTCCGCTCAACACATCATATATCTAAAATGGAAGGTTCACATGGTTTAAATACTAAACACTCTTAAATGCGTGAAATTTGAGTAAAAATCATGAATTTAGGAATATTAAAAAAACAAATGTTTTTTTTATTTGTGGTAAAAAATAGTAACTAATTTTTTAATGATATATTATATAACAGTATAAGCTTACAAAAAAAGGAAAAAATCTAATTTTATATAATTTTTTTATATACTCTATCAAACTTAAGTAATTTTTGGATTTTCAACAAAAAAAAATGTCTTTTTAGGAGATAATAAAAAAATAATTATTTTGCAAAGATAGACTAAATCTATATTTTAATTTAACTATAAATATGTGACAGCGCATAGAGAAAGGGACCTAAGGGTAAAAAAATCAATTTTTTTTTTTTTTTGATGTGGACAACATCTGAGCATCGAATGAGACCGATCCGATGCCCCAAAAGTGTTCCCTCCCAGAGATATGCGCGTTTTATGAAAGTGAAGTCGACGATTCTAAGGTTATGTGAAAAAATTTTTGTACTAACAGAGTGATATTCACGATTTAAAAGAATTATAAATGAGTATTTATTATAATTCACAATTAATAATTTCAGAAAATAAAGCTGGATTCGAAAAACCGCGAGCAAAATTGATATCAAACTCATGGAAACAGCGCGCTAGGTAGAAAACAGTAAAAACCAACTACACAAAACAAGAGGGAGGGACGACCTACGCGCGTTTTCAAGGTTGACCAACACGTTCCTGACGTCATGAGATGTGTCGCTTTCAAATGAGACCAATACCAACACGCTCAGTGATGGTACACCAAAGATACACGTATTTAAATCTTTAAAATGGCTCTCCTGAACAAAGCCGGTTTTTACCCTAGGTCCCTTTCTATTTTGCGCGTCACATATATTAAAGCGATAAAAAAAATATCTTTGAACCAGTTTTTAAAAAATGTATTTTTGAGAATTATTTTCGTGAAACAATTAAAACCCATTATTCTGTTCAGTCATTTTTGTATAAAATTCCCTGAGTTTAGCGCCCTCTCGTGGCGGCAAAAGCAGTCACACCAAATATTTTTTTTCACATTTATTTGAGTAACTTTATTATCTTTAAAAAAATGTGTCTTTAATCTTAATTCGAGACAAAATTTTTTTTTTTTTGAATTTTTATCAATGGGACTTTTCACCGTTTTTGTTGTTGTGTTTCTAATTTGGGAAAGCAAATGTAAAAAAAATATTTACATACAAAAAATTTCATTGCAACATGTCAACAAAAAATTGTTGCTATCAATAAGAACTTATATTTTGCTTTTATTGTCTTTTTTTCTATTAAAATTTAATATTTTTTATTTATTTTAATTATTGTCGTTAAAATACTGACCCCTAAATTCATAAACGCTTTGTAAAGTTATAAGAGGTTTTTTTGAACAAATTTTGTATGAAAATTACGTTTTGTAAACCCGCTATAACTTTACAAAGCATTTATGAATTGAGGGGTGAATATATAAAAATGTGTTGAAATATTATTAAAAAATATGAAAAACAGTGAATTAAGAGAGTCATATTTTACATGGTTTACATTTGCTTTGCCCGACTTCAGGAACAAAAATAAAGAACAAAGGTTGAGCGGGGAAGAGAAGTATAGCAGGCCACTGCTGAAATACGGTTTTTTGTTTGCGAATGTTAAACAGACATTTGGTGGGCGCTGTTATCATCAATTGTCCCTTATAAATTTTCTCTCCACTTTTTCCTTTTCTTAAAATTGTTGGCCATTTTTTGAGGAAAATTATTCAATAAAGGAAAAGTAGTTTTTACTCTACTTGTTTTACCAATTGCCTTGCCTGTGGTTAATTATATGTATATACGACTGCTTGTGCTGTTCCGGATTCCTAAAAAGAAATCAATTCCTGAGCTGTTATTTTTGTAGAAATATTTATACATATTAAATCACAAATGATAAAATAACTGATTGAGCTCTGTTTTTTTTACTGTGTAGCTACTTACTTTTAATTGAATCCTCCACTTTATACAAATAACAACAATTTAACGCGAAGAAAGATTTCATCAAAATTTTATTGATACCAGCAAAAAAATTTAAAATAGTACATAATATGAATTATAATTTTTTTTTTGTTTGTTTGATTCTTTAAATATAATTGCAATTTTTTATACATATAATTATATAACATACAATAAATATATTTAGAGCAAAAAAAAAGTTATGGTGAAGGAGTAGATAAATGAGTCAATTTCATAAATAGGGAAAAAGTATTAAATCAGAAGTGGTCATAGGGATTATGTAATCAAAGGGAGAAATGGTTGCCAATAAGAAATTAACTTTAAAAAACCTAACAATTTGAGAAAGATTTATAATTAATAGTATTATTAATATTACAATACAAAATGAAATCTTATACGCGTTATTTAAAGTTCAGTACTAAAACTTTGTTTAGGTTTCTTCTTTAAACAAAATTTTGTTCGGGAGAAATTTTGATCAATAGAAAGGATCGTATGTCGTTGTAATTCGTTGGGATTCCGACAAAAAGCAAAAAATTTTAGAAGGGGTTTTTTTTTAATTTATAAATTAAAACAAGTTTTCAAAAAACAAAGTATTGTTGGTAGTTAAAAATATAAGCTAAGCTTGTTTTTTTGTCATTATATTAATATTAATAGTTTTTTTTTATGATTAACTAAATAAAAGAAATATTTTTTGTTTTTTTTTTTTAATTATAATCAATGTTTTTATGCATAAATGATCCCTGATGATAAGGTGCGTGGTTTAGCGTTAATGTTGTTTTTTATTTAGGATTTATGTTGTTATTCCAAACAGCTTAAAACTTTAACGAGCGTGATTCTTGCAGAAGGGACGACCACCCTTGTTGTAGAAGCTTTGACCTTCCAAGTTCTGTTTGCAGTACTGTAAATTAGAGAGAAAATAAAACAAATTGATTAGAAAGAGAGTAATGAGTTAATTAAAACAGCCTTGCGACTAGAGCACATTTAAATGACCTTTCTAAAATCACACTAATTTTCAAAAAATAAATTATTTTATTTCGGCAATCAGTTCAACTACACTCAATCAAAAAAGTCTGTAATAGCTACTGAAAATTTTGCTGAGATTACGGCAAAATTAACTGTTTTGAGCCCAGCGGTATTTTTTTGCTAATTTTAGCGACACATGTCTGCTGATCTGTTTGTACATTAAAATTAGTAACCGCTACTAAATTTTTGTAAAATTTATGTAAACTGCAATTCAAAATCGATTTGCTGAAATAGTTAAAAAACTTACTAAATATCATAATTTTAGTGCAATGAAATTAGTATAAATAATTAGTTGCAGCTACTAAATTTCAGTAAATTGTTGTAAACTGTAATTTAAAATCAATCTGCTGAAATTAGCAAAAAAAAGTGTACTAAAAAATAAATAAACTGTAAAATGTAAAAAAAAAAATTAATAATAAAAATTTTTTTTTTCTTTCGATTGTAACAAGAGTATAATTACTTTACGTACTTCAAATTTGGAGTCAAAATTACAAACGGTTCTCCACTTATTAGCTTTTTATGCATTGTAGATACAATAAAATTTTCTGAGTGTTATTTCCAAACTAAGAATATATCAATAGTAACAAATATAAACTAAACAAGAATTGTAAAAAATCAACGAATTCTTGTAAATAAAATTTTTTATATTAGTATATTTTTCTACTAAATTTAGCACTCGCTTTTACAAAATTAGTAATTTTTTTTGCTGAAATCAGCAGCAAAAATTAGTCAAAAAATCTGTAATTTGTTATAAGAAATAGCAAAAGTGATTACTAAAAAAAAAAATGTACTGAAAATCAGTATAAAAATAGTAAAGTGCGATTGGAAACTGTTTAAATTTTTTTTTACTAATTTTTTTATCTGAGTGTACCAAATAAGTGATTATCAGGGCAAGGACTTTCATGCAAATGCATGTTTGTAGTCAGTGGCCTAAAAATGATTTTGACCAAATACTTTTCCGAATCAAAGAATTTGCAAAAAAATGGGATCGATTTGTTGTTGCATATTTTGTTATAAATGCATATTTTTACATATTTTGCTTTTAAGTGCATATTTTATGATTTTTATTTCATATTTTTGCATATTTTGCACATTATTGCATATTTTTTAATATTTTTAAATATGAAATTCGATTTAAGAATTCATACTTTAAAACTAAAAAAAATTCTAAAGAATTAATTATTTGGAAGCTCTGTTGGTAATATAACACTATACTAGAAAGAGAAACACATAGTATACAATATGTTGTCATCCACTAACACATTTTTTATAGGTGTAATTTTAAATTAACGTTTTCGGGTGTTATTGCTCACAAACAGAAACTTGAAAATTTTTATAAAAATTATTTTAAGGAAACTTGTCCCCGAGCATTAATTTCTGCCACTTTTAGTTACGAAAGTGAGTACGATTTTATAGTACACATATTTAAGTTCTATTTTATAATAAAGTTTTTTCAGGTAAAATGCCACACACAAAAATATATTTAACTATGAATTTGAAGACATATTCAGTGTGTTCGTTTACTTGAATTTCTTACTACTTTTACTACAATTGCAAAGTTTTTTTTTTTACTTCTTGTATTGAATTTTTCCAGCTGTAGTAAATATAGTAACTTGTAGTAAGTAAACGAACAAGCTTATTGTAACCGATACCTGAATTTTTACGTTTATGTTAGTTTTTAATAAATATAATTAAAAAAACATTTATTTTTAATTGCATATTTTTTGGTTTTTAGTGCATATTTCGTTATAAATGCATATTTAAGTGCATATTTTCCATTTTATAGTGCATATTTTAAGCGCATATTTTCGATTTTTTAGTGCATGAAAGTCCTTGCCCTGGTGATTATATAATGAAACTAAAATTTTTAATGCTTAGGTATAATTCGTCTTCAGTACATTTATATTTCTAAGATGAAGTTGATTTAATAAGCAGTCAAGTTTACGCGCGACTACTTATTTACCTCTGTTAATTCATAATAAGGAAATTGGCATCGAACTAGAATTAATAAATTTCTAAGTTATCCATTATCGCTAACCCAATAAATCGGTTGCAAACCATGATTCTGTGACAAAAAACAGGAATTCAGATAGTTAAAGTTGTTTTCAGTGTACAAAAAAAAAAAAAATAGTGAACATTTTATAAAATATATAAATTCCCAGATCTAACAACGTTCAATTTTTGATGGTTTCCAAAAATAAAAATAAGTTTGGAAGAAAGAGTCTTCAGCAGCAGTGAGGATAAATGCTGCTAATACCGAAATTGAGGACTGTTTTGAAAAGTGGATTTACCGACTTAACAAATGAATTGAAATAAAGGGAAATTAGTTAGAGAAAATAGAAAATGGTGATATATGAGGACATAAAACTACATATGTATTTCGTCATATGAAATCAAAAAAGCCGTAAGTTACAAAAAAATCAAAATCGACTTCTTGATTACGATGCATCGTATCAAAATACATACTCCTGCAAAAGTTTACACTCCTACGACTAAAAACGACGATTTTATTAACAAAATTATAAAAGCCCTAAGTGCAAGCGCGGAAAACCCTAACCCTCAAAGGCGTAAGTTTCATAGCTCTGTAAATAATACAAAAATTGGAAAATTTTCTCCAAATACTAATTCGATAACAAAAAATAAGCTTAGCCTAAAAAAGTGCTGAAAAAATTTGGTTCATTTTATATTTTAAGAAGTTTTTTGCTTCTCCTGCAAAATTTTTTAAATGTAACGGCTTTTTTGATTTCATATGACGATTTATTTAATTACTTACAGCCCATTAAAAAGGAAAGACTGCCAACGCGGACTCGCAGATCTTAATGAGCTTCGGATATGTTGTAAAGGAGAAAAATTTAAAGTATGCGATTTTTCTTAGCTGCCCAATCTTATATTTAAGGATTAAAAATGGGGTCAAAAATGGCACAATTTTTCGTTTTTTTCTGTTTATGTCATATTTGTAACTATTGTAAATTTTTGGCAAACGAAAGCTACTTGAGAAAGTACAGTTTATTTGTTTATGGCATAAGACAAAACATGAAATTTTTAGGTGGATTTGTATGCCGATATATACAGGGTTAAAAGTCAAATTCACATACATATAATATTAATCCTTATAATATTTAAGTGATGGGGGGTTTGAGACGCATTTTTCCGATATTTTTAAAGATTTGGGAACCTCTGAGTAGTACGTAACATAGACAATATGCGTATCAAGTTTCTTTTTTTTAAGAGTACATTCCCGTTATGTGAAAATAATTTAAAATTTATTAAACTTCAGAAATGTCGCCATACAAAAAGTATGAAAAATGGAGTTTCCCAAATATCTTTTTTGGTTGTTATACAGCATGCCATGTTTTTCTGCATCAACTTAAGGCCAAACTATATTAAGCGAAGTCAAATTAAGGAAAAGAGCTGATCAATGCAAATGTATTGAAGTGCCCATATTTAGCTTAAGTTAACTTTTGAAATGTTCCATCTCCATTAATTTGATTAATTTCCAATCGAAACTCATCGTACCCAACTTAATCAAATTAAAAACAATTTAAAAAGTGTATTGAAATAATAAATAAGAAACACAGAGCAATAACCAAAACACACTCTCAAAAAACTTCCGTTGTTATAACCGAATTGGCTTGGTTGCTGCAACCTCGTAATTCCAACCGAATTCAGTTGTGGCAACCGATAATTCTGTTGTCGCAACCGAAGCGATCTTTTATTTGTTTCCGTACAACCTTAATCTCAACATTTTACTTAAAAAAATATATATTTTTTTAATTAAATACTTACAGTGCAATTGAAACATTGGCTATGATAATTATGATTCAAAGCTTCAACCCATCTATCACCAGCCTCAACGGGGAAACCACAAGCAAAGCACTTTGTGGTAAACAATTCATTCCAATCGGCTTCACAATAGGGCATACCATCCTCTAGGAAGAATGGAGTATTGCCAAACAATTTGCCACAATGGCCACAGGCAAAGCATTCAGGATGGAAGTGTTTGCCAATAGCATTCAAACAATCACCCTAGGAAAAATACAAAAAAAAAAAGAAATGTTATAACATAAAATGAAATTTATATAAATACACATTAAACAACAGCACTTACTTTAATTTTACCGGCACATTTGCTGCAAGTGGGAGCCAAATATTTTTCAAAACAATATTCACAATAGAGGTCACCCTTTTCCTCAACAAAGCCAATATCTTGCAAGGGACGACGGCAATTGCCATTGACACAGTGGAAGTGTTCGGGACACCAGATCTTACCCAATGCGGTAATGAAAGGACCCCTTGGAAAGAATTTAAAAATTCATATTTTATTTAGAACTTTTCGAGTTAATTTCAAAGTTAGAATGTTAGTTACATAACAAAATAATAAAAAAAAAACACTTACGAGGTTATTTCAATATTGCACTGACAACATATAGGTTTCTTACCATCCTTAAGCAACTGACTTACAACTTCTTCATTTTCCGGAGACATGGGTTTATTCGGATCATCACCTGGCTTGCCTAAGGCCTTAACACATATACTAAATACTGGACCATCTTTAGGTTGTTCATTTTGTGTATTGGTTTCTATATAAGAACGTCTATCGGTGGCATGACTGGCTCGTCTATTGGAACGATCATTATTGCGGTATATCACAGTTTCGGAAGGTGGTAAATTACCAACAATTTCTGGTTTTGTGGCAGTAACCAAAGGTGATTGCGGTTTAGTTTTATTATCACATAAATCTAAAACTTTACTCATGGGATGATTAACGGGCAAATCATTTGTATAAACCCCTTTGGGAACTTGAGGTTGTGCTTTGGATTCTCCGGTCATAACCGGTTTTAACTCAACATTTTGATGTACTGCTATAACGGGTTTTAAAGCAGCCGGTTCTGTAGGATTAATATTTTTAAAATCTTCCAAATCTAAACGTTTACGTACTACCATAGGACTTCTAGAAGGATTTGAACTACAGTCACTGCGCAAACTCAAAGAGCTACTGCTGTGCGAAGAAGGCATACCATTACCGTTGCTATTATTATTATTATTGGCCAAGCGAGCCTCCAACATATTGGATATAACTTTACCGGCTTCAGCCATAAAATTATCCATTTTGTTGCCCATATTTATTTTACCAATTGATTCGTTGAGCATTGCGGTCGGATCTTCAGTGGGTAAGTCAGTTTGCTGTAAGTTTGGAATTTTGTCATAGGAAGCTTGCACTTTAGGTTTAGCATTAGTTTTGCGAGGCAAGGTTTCACTTAACATTGACGGTTTTATAAGGGATTCTTGAAGGACAATAACATAAAAAAAAACAAAGCAAAAATTAACAATCAAAGTTAGTTTTATAAACAAAGCATGCAAAAACAAAACTTAAAGATTAACGCTGCTATTCAAAAACCACTTCTTAATTAAGCTTAAGGCCATCAATTGGCTAAAGTATTCATTATCTGTATTGCTCGTAAGACTTTATTAAGAAATTGTATTTAAAAACATACAATAAAACCTGAGTTATCCTGATGTTAATGAAACATATATCTGCGTAGCTGAATTAACGAGTTAAATAAGAACAGATAGAGTGTTCTCTTTTTTGTTTCATTCTTGTGCTTTCAACATATAGAAAACATAAATACACAATGAAAATCTAACCACAACAGGTTTTTGTTTTGTATTCACGTCACAACACATCTTCTATTCTTATTTATTTCATTAACTCAGCTACGCAGAGATACGACTGGGTAACTCAGACTTAAGCCCAAATTAGTTTGGAAGTATCGTAAAAAATGTAACGTATCATTCTCATAATGAATAAAAAGAGTACAAAAAATAAAAATATTGTATTTTTTATCTTTTTCTTGTGCATAGAATTAAATGTCAAGTAATAAAATAGAAAATTTCTATTTTCAACAGAACTTTTTTACGATTTTACTTGACAACAGTTTCAATGCATAGAAAAAAGATAAAAATATATTTCTATATTATTTTAACACATTGAATTGATTGCAGATACGTTTTTTTACTTTACGATTAGACCAATGAAGTCTTTAAGCCTGGATTATCCAGACGTAAACGTATCTCTGCGTAGCTGAATTAATAAGTTAAATAAGAACAGAAGATGTGCTGTGTTTTTTGTTTCATTCTTATGCATTCAATATAGAGCAAACGTAAATACACAACAAAAATCTATTGTGGCTAATCCAGGCTTTAATAAGAGTTTATTATTTTTCTACTTAACTCTGGCAATACTATTGTATATTCTCTCTTTATATTATGAAATAAGTGAGCGATTGACTCAGTAATCGTATATGATTAATACTGTTTTTTAATGGTCTAATTCATAAACTTTTACAATAGCTTTATTGCAGGATTTTAAGCTAATTTGTGAAAAATAGTATTCATATTTGCTTAATAACGAAGAAAATAAAAAAGGTTTATAGTTGGTACTCATCAACTTTAAACGTTTTATAAAGTTTGGAGTGAGAAAGCCACCATTTAATTGTTAATTATTTCATTTTCGGGCATGAAATGATTTATTAAAGCCATCCCATCCCTAGAATGTGTGGCTTCCAACAACTTGCATCCATCAAACTGAAAAAAGCTACAACAATTGCGTAGCCAATGACCTTTTTCGAAAAAAATTAAAAAAAAATGTAAAAATAAAATTAAAAAGAAAAACAAAACAATAGTGATGTACAGACTGTCAAAACATTATTCGTAATTCGATTACTTTTGTATGCTTCGAATAATATGTTCTAAAAAAATTACTTTTTTACACACATTTCCATTGATTTGCTTTATAAATAAAAAAAAAATATTTTTAATGGCTTTTAAATTTATCTTAGCACATCATTAGTTCTCTAATTTAAGAAAATACATTTCCACTTCCGATTACCGAGTCAATCGTTTACTAAATTTGTGCATCACTTACGACTTATTTGGGAGAAGAGAGAAAATAAACAATAGTGTTGCCAGTATCAAATCGAAAAATTATTTTATAGTTAAAATACGATTATGAATCAAGATTTCTATTAACTCTTTATTAAGCGAAATATGCACTTTAACTATAGCAAGCTTCAAATACCAAATAATTTTTTTTTATGAATTAGCACATAAATTTATAATAATGTTCTATAACAAAATTAGAAAACGATTTTGAAACATTGCACAGTGCAACATTTTTGAAGTCATCGAGTGCAAATTCCTTCTCGTGTGGAATTTATCGAAGAACTTATTAAAACTAACGAAACCGCATTTGGGTTTTTTTAGTTTAGCTGGTGTTCGGATTTGATGGCCTCATGAATATATTGGCTAAAACTTGATTTTTCCGAAGGACACGCAATTTTCTCAGGGCTATATCTTGGAAACCAATTGGAATATTGTTTTCCTGTCTTCGGCATAATTGTAGCCATAGACTAGAGGAAACAAAGTGTAAAACAAACTAACAGGAAAAAACTGCATCTAGTGCCTCAAAATTGCTAAAATGTCGAAAATTTTTATTTTTTCTATCTTTTTTCAACATTTTTGGCCCATAGCTGCCAAACTGTGGGAAATTCAGTAAAGTAAACTTGGGAAAAAATATTCCTTATAATATAATTTATAATTCTTCAGAACATTATAATAGTGGAAAATGCTGTTTTTCATATTTTCCAGCTGTATTTTACATCGAAAATTCGAGAAATATATGAAAAATGCAATAAAAGGCAAACAAACATGAATTAATCAATATCCTTTTAAGTTGATGCTCTCGGTGAAACCTGTGAAGTTTAGGCTCTCCGGTTTTTCGTTGGTGGTTCAGGTCTATGATCTGAGCTTGATAGCACATTCAATAGCATATCTGTTTCGGTGTGTCCTTCAAATATATCGTCATCAGCGACTTCGGTGCCTGTATATTCATATTGGGATATCTTAAGACTCCACCAACAAATTTCTGCAAGCAATGCATCCATCCAATTTTCCTTTGCATCGTTTCTCCATTGGCATGGTGACCTGATGAAATCGCTCTCCTTTTTGTCCGATTCGGTGGGCTCATACGAACTCATCAAAGTGGTGAGACAGAAAAGGTAATTTCAATGTCATAGATATATTGATTTTATGAAAGTAATTGAGCATTGTTTTTACCAATTTCTTTGCTTAGTCTGGCTGTACACTATTCTTTCCTAAAACGCCCTCGATTACAGCTTTTAGTTCGTCCCAGGCTCTCCGGTTGTTGTTTATCAGCACGTTCATAAATGTTTCGCTTTTCATTATTTTTTTTATATCCGGCCTATTGAGAAGTGAACACACATAGATATGAAAATATTTAAATAGGCAACAATACCGTATTTAATTTTGTCAGTGCTGATATTTGGAAAGATGTTTTTCAAACAGTCAAAAACTTTCTTATTATCTTTGACGGCCATTTCGATGAGTTTCTTAGCAATTCCCAATTTTATATGAAGTGGCGGCAGCAATACGAGTATATCATCGATATTCTGTATTAAAGGTTCATTACCCAATTTTAATCCTTTTTCGTTTTCTAGAGTTCTTTTTCTCCAATCGTTACACTGATAGTGATCGACTTTGCTTCGCGAATCCCAATCACAACGGAAACAAAAGAATTTCGGGAAACCACCTTTTGAAATAACACCTTGCAATATGTTCTCAAACTTTCAGGTCACAGCAAATCTTCCTATTAGGTTTATTGTATTTGATTTTCTTCAATATATTGTCCAATGTTTCATAAAATTTCTTCATATTTGTGCCCAATGCTAACGGAATTGACGATTTTTTATTTGTTTTATGCAACAGCACAACCTTCCAACTCGAAACTGAAGGTTGTGTGAATAATCGCCAGTGGACAGCGTTATATTCCATTCCCAATTTATTCACCTTTGATGTCATTGCAGTACGTGAACGTATTTTTATCGTCAACGGTGGTATATAAAAGCTGAAATTCGGCTTGGCGTTTCCGGTATGCCGTGTCGCTAATGTCCTGCTGTGTGAGTTTTCTGCGCTTCAAAAATGAGGTAAAAAATTCTGAATTCCGTTGCAATAATCCCAACTTAGCCACAAAGTAATCAATTTCGCTTTGTTTTAGCGGTTTTGGTTCATCATCTTATACATTGGGCGCATAATCGGGATCTTGAAAATTGGAATGCAATGAGAAAACACTTTGTAGTGCTCATGCAGACATAATGCCAGGACTCGGAGGTTCAGGTGGTTCTACATCATCAGAGCGTGGCACTAGAAGCGAGGCGGTATAAGCTGCAACTTATGCTTTTGTCTTCAACTTCCTCTTATTTGTTCCAACAGCATAATTAATGCATGCGTAGTAAGGTGATCAGTCGAGTAAAAATCGAGTAAGCCTTTTAACTATTTTAAATAAGGACCAGTAGAAAAAAATTTAAACTTTTGGCAACTTGAATAAGATAGAGAAACAACTGAAATAATTTAAATTATTAACCATTATTAATTTAAATGAGTAGTTTTGGTCCAGTGACGTTTTTTAATAAACATAACTGCTTTTTGGTCGAGTAATTCTTACTCGAACAATTTTCGAGTAAGGTTAAAAATCGTTTATAAGTAATAGTAACAAAAAATTCGTTTCACTTAAAATAAGTTGTACTTGACGGCTTTTACTACATATTAGAAAATTTTTACATTTGAAAATTTATTGACAAAGTTAGAACCAATTAATCTTTTACTCGGTTTACTCGATTTGAATACTCTAATGCGTAGCACCTGCTTTTATCATGACTATTTGGGTCTTTTTCCCAGATTACCGGTTTAACAAAATGCAAGTGTCCTCTTCGTCGATGAAACCAATTCAAAATATTGTTAAATTCCGGAGTTAACAAACATTTTCGCACCTTCTTTCCAACTTTGGGCACTATGCGCCCACAAACGTAACAAAATTCATTTATTTTTGGTCATTTATTGTTCAATTTTTATTCACTCAAAACAATGTGTTATTGTGTTGTCACATTAATGATATTATGCGGCCAGAGTTCCAAACCGACCGGCATAAAACCGATCGATTTTAGGAGAGGCTTTAAGGCTTAAAATATATATGAGCCGACAAAGAGCAAAGCCGTCAGGGTTATCATCGCGCCGCCGCATTTTTAAAAAAAGTGGGACCTTTTTTTACAAAAAATATTTTTTTTATTAAAATCCACAATTTTTTAACAAAATTGCATGCGACTACATGACATTTGTATTGATTGCTAGGTCTAGTTCAAACTTTAGAAAAACCCAAATGGGGTTTTCTTAGCTTCGATAAGTACTTAGAAAAACCGCACACGAGAAGGAGTTTGCATTTTATGTGTTGCACTGTGTTATTAAGAAGTATTAATGGAAAAAGATTATATTAAAAATTTTCTGATATTCCGAATACTAAAAGTATTCGAGTCTCGAATATGGGTTTATTATAAACGCATCAGTATTTTGTTGAATATGTTTTTTTTTAAATTTTATTTTCATGAAAATTTGAGAAAATTTTATGAAAAAGAGTTTAATCGTGAAATTGTTGCAACTCTTTTATTCTGTTGGATGCAACATGTGTTAGTTGACTCTTATACGGCATTCACACATACTTGTTTAACTCGATTTTGGGTGTTTAAGCGTTAAACATGTTTAAGTGAGATGTTTTACAGTACATTTTTCTACGCTAAATTATAATGTTTAATTTCTAAACACGTTGTTATACAAAATTTCTAACTTAAGAATTTCTATTTAAGACGAAAATCATTCTTAGTTAGTGCTTAAAAATTGTTATTAATTTAAACTTTGTATAGCGTTAATATTGGTTAGTGTTAAGCTCGGTTTATTTTATTTTTTAAGTTGTACGGACTTATGATAAATAAAATTAAATTTTCTATTGAAGAAATTAAATTTAAAGCTTTATTAGGATTAAATAGAAATAATAAAAATCTTAAAAGTTTCACTTCCTAAATCGTATAAATTCTTAGAAATAAATATCCACTCGACCCAATTCGTACTGATAGGCGTGACATTTGCGCGATTCGAATGGTTCGGTTGCAGGGAACTGATTTTTTCGGTCGTGACTACCGAATTTTTGTTGAAGCAAATGAAATTTGCTTGTTATATCAAGTGAATTATGAGCGGTTACCACAATCGAGCTTTTCGATTAACAATAAAATCGGATGTAAACACGAATCTGTTTTCTCTGAGCCCATACTTACTACAGATCACTTAACTTATACGTATTATATTGAAAACAAAGAAGTTAACAAAAATGGATAAAAACCATAACAACAACATCAAGAATGCCACAAATAAAAATAATTAATAAAACTCATGCAAATAATACAAAAAAAGGAAGAACTCCTTAAAACACAGGAGTACATTAACTCAGCAACATCAGAATCAAATATCAGATTCTTTATTAAATCAAACTCCTAACCTGATTTGAGTACCGCAACTATTGCACAATGGTACACGTACACCGGGCGCAGCGGCTTTATTCAAAATACCACGACCACGCTTGGGTGCTGAAGTAGCACCATAAGCACCGCCCTTAGGAGCCATACCACCTGTAGTAGAATCATCATTTTTATTATTAGAAGATGTAGAAACACTAGAAGTAGTGGAAGCTGTTGGTGCTGGTACAGCTGGTGCGGCTGTAGCTTGCGATTGCATATTAGCTGTAATATTAGAAGCTGGTGCGTGCGGTGGTTTAAAATCAGTAGCTGCAGAACCTAAAGAAGCATTCGGCCGAGAGCCATTAATATTTTTATTTGTTGATTGCAATAGTTGCTGTTTGCAGCACGTATGACCGGAACGACAAAATGTTCCGGTAACTGGGCAAACACCAGATGGTGTGGCACCAGCATTTGTTGATGATGATGTGGCAATAGCAGAAGTAGTGGTAGAAGTAGCATTAAGGTTAGAGGAGCCAGCTGTGATCGATTGATAAGCTTGATTATTAGTAGTAGTAGCATTGGCTTTGGTTAGACTAGTGCTAACAGTATTAGCTTGTTGTTGTTGTTGTGAAGATGAAATTGTTGAGTATGTACTTAATGATTTCTGTTGTTGTTGTTGCTGTTGTTGCAGCTGTAATAATGATGCTCCATACATAGGTGATACCGATTTTTTCCGATTTTGCTGGTATTGGTAGCACGGATCAGCCAATTTTTTAATAATGGCTGTAGAAACATAAGGGCCCGAGGCCTGAGGTTCATCGTCATTAGGAAACACTGGTTTTGTTGGGAACTTCTGCTGACCGCTTTGACTATGAAATTCTGGAAATTTCGTATCGGCCATAGTAGCAGCACGAGCGGTTATCGCCTGAGCTTGTCTAGTCAAATCGGTAATTTCCTGTTCTAAACCCGACAAACGTCTAGCTTGATTGGCTACATAGCCAGTCTTACCATAAGATTGTCTTCTTTCCGTAGACGATTGAGAGCCAGTGCGTATTTCTACAGTTTTAGCCGAAGAACTGTGTTCAAACTCTTCGGTTACTTTACGTCTACGTTCAATTTGTGTATTGCCCACTTGTGTGGTGGTATGTGATTGCATTTGACTTTGTTTTTGTTCTTCCAAATGTGAGGCTTTTTCACTTCTTTGCATGGTCATATTACCAATTTGTAGTTCCTGTCTTTTTTCTGGTTCTTCGGTATAACTTTGCATAGCTGATTGCATACCACTGGAAGTATGCGAGAGTAATCTGTCTTGTTGCTGAGCCTGTTGAGCTCCCAAGTAACTTTGACCAGTGGTAATGGAACCAGATTGTAAGTTGCGAGCACTTAAAGTTGAAACCTCACTATCTTTTATACGAGGAGCCCTAATGGCGGCCAATGGATTTGGTGGTGGTCCGGGAGCTGGAGATCTAGCACGATCTGGAAAAGGAGAAGCTGAACGACGATCGTAAGCACGAGCATGAGGAGCCGCTTCTTCATAGAAACATAATTTTTCTGGGGTCTGATAATATGGTGTAATGGGAGCTGGTTTATTGATCATGGAAGGCGTATATGGTCGTGAAGGTGTCTGCGATTGATCCCTAACCATATGTTCATCTAAAGCTTGGAAAGCCATAGTAACTGGTCCCGAACGATCTTCAATTATAATTGGTATCGTGGGTTTAGTTAACTGTAATTGCTGTTGCTGTTGTTGTTTAGCAGCAGATATGGAAGCAGTGGTAGCAGAGGAAGAAGTGATTGTGGATTGTTGCTGCTGCTGCCTTTGTTCAGATTGTGAACTCATGATGGATGAACTGTAGGCAGTAGCAGTTGGCTGTTGCTGTGATGAACGTGCTACCGGTTTGTGTACCGTATTACCGTGTATTTCATTCGAGGTACAGGGTGTTTTGGGAGTATCAACAAAAGCCAGGGGTACATTCTCACGCAATTCTTGTGGTTCCGGTGTGCGTATGGGACTCTGGGTAGGCAGCACTGTCCAATTACGCTGATATTTTGGTATCGATTCAGGTTTATGTAGACCCGATGAAGGTTTGTGTTGCTTTAAATGACTAAGGGGTGAGGGTGGTGGAAACAGAACTTCAGAGTGTTCAAGTTCTTCGGCTACTTCTTCAATAATTTCATGAGCATCGATTTTTTTGGAGGTAACACATGAACCAGCGCTCTCATAAGCCGAGGAATAGCTTGATTTAGAAGCTTGTGTTAAATCTGAAGCATAGGAAGATGACATAGTTTGCTGTTGTTGTTGGACTGCGGAAGAGGTGTTAGAGGTAGAAGAACTAGCTTTGGTAGAGGAATACAGTGAGGATTCTTCACGTGTTTGTTGTTGTTGTTGTTGTTGTAGTGAGGTAGTGTTGGTTTGTTCTTGTAGTTGTTGTTGGAGCTCTTGCTCCTTTTGTGAAAAGAAACTGCGTCTTTTTTGATAACGCTCATGAGCATCATGATATTTTTTATATTCGAGATCATTTTCGCCTTTCGTGTAGGTTAGGGAGTGACGTGGTGTTGTTGAGGTGGAGGATAAAGGTTGAGAGGATGGTTGGAATGCTTGCATAGCCGCAAATGCCGAAGTTGATGATTTACGCTTTTCCGTAGTATAATACTCCACCTGTTCCAGAGCCTCTTTAGTTAAACCGAGTTCTTCTTCTTTGTCCAAGACTTGAAATTCGTGTTTTTTCTTTTCTTCCTCTAATTTTTGTTCTTCAGCTTTAAGAGTGGCATTTTCGGGATTCAACGGCGTATAAGGACGTTCGGGTGCTGTACGCAATGCATCAGACATTGTTAGAGTTTCTTTGGGCGTGGGCAAATCCAATACATGTATGGGTACATCGCCATCAAATTGACCCTCAAATGGCTTATCGGGAGCTGTAGTCAAAGCTCGTAATAGAGGAGTTTTAGGACGATAATCTTCTCTAATATATGGTTTCATATCCATGGGAGGAGGCATATATGCCTTGGTCTCCTCGGGTAAAGGTATACTTTCCGAAGCTGGTGGCACAAATTTCAATTCAAACTCTGGAGCAACTGTCATTGCTTTGGAAAGGGTTGGAGTATTCCAAATGGTATTTATTTCTACTGATTCGGGCTCCGGTGTGGGCGAGAGAGGCCTTTCATAGGGTTCTGCTATAGGAGCTTTTGGTGGTTCTTCTGGTATTTCCTGAGCCACCTCAGCTTCGGCTTGTAATTGACAGCAACAATCATCACAAGGTTTGGGACATAAACAATTAACCATATGAAAAGGAGTTTCAGGAGCTGTGGTTAACACACGCACCATAGGATTTATCCATTCTTTGGGACAAGGATTAGGAATTTTTGTAGGAGGTATATGTTTAACAGGGGCTATTTCGAATTTAATCTCAGGGGTAGGCTGGAAAATACGTTGACTTTCTAAAATATGCGAACGATCTTCTCGTATAAAACCTTCCTCTTGATAATTTTCTTCTTCTTCTGCATAAGAAGATTCTTGTGTTTCTAAATGTAATTGTTCTTCTTGTTTACCTTGGATTTCTTGTTGCTGCTGTTCGACTTCCTTAACTTCGGGATCTTCTAAGAAGACTACGTGTTTGGAGCCTTGATTGGCTTGGGGTATAGGACTGGGTGTAACCTCTCTGACCATGTCTACCAACTTGTAAGTGCTCAAGGGAGGAACTAAAGCTTCTCTACATTCTTGAGCACTTCTACGACCACTTTCGGAATATTCTGTAGAACAAAGTTGTAATCGGTCTTGTTGATGCATGGCAGCCACTTCCATATCCATATTATAGTCAAGTTCAGAACCTGATTGTTCAAAAGCCTGTTGCATTTGATAGGCCTGAACTTGAGCAGCGTACATGCGTTGATATTCCTCGGAGGTAGTGGTGGTGGTAGTACTGGTGGAAGTATAAGAATCTGAACCAGATTCACATTCCTGTTGTTGATGTTGCTGCTGTACACCACCAGTTAGCTGAGGAGCCGACCGACTTTGCCATTGAGCTTGTTGTTGCTGCTGCTGTTGCTGTAGCTGTTGTACCACCTCTTCAGCACATTCACACTGCTGGCATGGTTTCATATTTCCCGGTGGTGGAGGAGGCGGATTTTCTAATGGTTTTGCCACAATGTGTTGGGTTTCAGGTGGTGGTATATACAAAGGAGCTGCTGTAGGAGTATGATGACTATCATCATGAGTAGGTGGCCAACAAAAATTCAAACGCTGTTGCCTATTAGCCTGTTCTACCTCATAATCTTCTTCAAAGTAAGTTTCAGCATATTGCGGTTGCAAGCTTTCCTCGTTGGCTTCTTCTACAAGTAGCCATTTTAACCACCAACGAAGAAAATGGGCAACATTTTCCATATGTTTGTTTATTTTTTTTTTTGTTTGAGTTTTACAACAACAGTTTGATTGATATGGATGATAATGGATTTGTTTTGTTTTGAGGTTAGATTTTAAGTGGTTAGTGGTTATTTTTTTTTTATTTTGAGGAGAAGTTTAGTTATTTTTTTTTTTTTTTGGCAAACAACAGTATATAGTTTGTTTGTATTTAGAAAAAAGAAGAAAAATAAAAATGTTTTTATGTTAGATTTGTTGCAAGCAGCAGTGCAGTAATTTTTTTCTTTTCTATACAGCTAAAGCTTAAAATCGTGTAGGTGGGTTATTTCAGTTTATTAAAGTGTAAAACACAAATGGGCCCTAAATTTTTTTTGGTGGTATTTAAAAACTAATGTGAAATATGGTAAAATTGTAGCAGAAAATATTGTTGAGAATAATTTAGGCAACACTGTAGGAAAAATATGGCAACAGCTTATTGTAAGTGTAGGTTTTCTTTGACATTAAGGACCGATTACTGAATTTCCAGTTAAAATTTAATCAACAGTTTAAATAAAATATAAACTTTTTTTTTTGCTCAAAAAAAAAAAATAAAAGTAAAAAAACATTTATATTTGCTCAAAAAATAAAAGTCAGAAAAAAACTTTTAGTTTTGCTCGAAAAAATAAAAGTCAAAAAGTTACTTTTAGATTGGCTTAAAAAAACGATTATTTATGCTCAAAATAATAGAAGTCAAAAATCAACTTTTTCCTCTGACTTTTATAAGAGTTACGATCCCTGGTTATAATTGAACTTATGTCAGCAAATTTTCTTATGAAGTAACGCGAAGAAGATACGTTGCGTTTTCAACGTTGAAAGTTAACTTGTATACGAAAAGTGTTGTGTTGCGCATATTTGTATACTTTCACTGTTTTAGGAATTAACGGATATAGTTAAGGCGAAAACACCGCTAATAATATTGGTTTGCCGAATGAAAAATATTTTTTTATAGAATTTTGGAAAAAAAATTAAATTCTTTAATTTTAGAGAGGTTAGTAATTCCCCAAAATGAAAAAAAAAACAATGAGAGTTATTTTTGTTCGGTTTAAGATCAAATATTACAAATTCCAAATAGAATTTACAGTTGATTTTACAACCAATAGAGAAAAAACTTATGAAAAAAACTTTCCTAGAACCAATGGTTGACAATTAATACATTTTCAAGTGTTCCGAAATTCACTATCATCAGATTGTATTTATGGGGTTCTCTCTAGGCTATAATGTAGATTATATCATAGAGAGCTATAATCTACATTATAGCTTGTGAGCTTCTGATCAATAGAAAATCTGTCGTAGGAAGGTAATTTTTCTCCAAAAACTTTATTAGAGGAGCTACTCCTCAAAAAGTGTCCTCAAAATTACTGTGTCTGCTAATGGGATTGTTCGTTATTGATAGAACTCACTGTAGTTAGTAATTTTTTTTTTCAAAATCTCGAGGTTTATTTTAGCAATTTTTGTATACAAATTTAGCCATTTTTAATAACCAAGTTCTGGCATTTCTTCAGCATATACAGCCACTAAGACAGTATTTAGGAATTTTTCGCGGGGAAAAGTTTCTTCCTTTAAAATTATCCACAAAAAATAAAATCCCCTAATTAATAATTCCTGATAATGGGGATCTTAGCTATTGCAGAAACTGGCGTGGAATAACACTACTAAACGTAATAAGTAAATTAATGGCCCTACTCCTACTACAAAGTGCCCCAATTATTGAGCCCACTTTACCCCAGGAGCAAGCAGTATTCAGACCAGAAAGATCATGTGCTGATCACATTAATACCATTCGCATTATCATTGAGCAGTCACAAGAGCACAACTCACATCTATAGACAGGCTTGCCAGATACTATTTTGCGTTATCTCCAAACAAATCTTAAAATATCCCCAAAAAATTCCCAACTAGAAAAAATATTAAAAAAATGTACTCGAGTTTATATAATTTGCTCAAATTTTCAAGATTTTGAACAAATTTTTTAAAGAATTCGTAAATTTGAATTTTTCAATTTTCCCTTTAAAAATATAATTCTTTAATTTGACTTTTAAATTTTAATCAAATCGATTCGCAAAACTCATTTTATTGATTGAATTATTTCCTACTTCAATTAGTCAATATCTTATTCAAAGAATCAGTTTGATTTTTGTTGATTCCTTTCTAGTTAGTTGACAATTCTAACAAATCAATTTAACCAAAAATGTTTGCCTCAATTTATAGTTCGCGAATCATATCATAAAACAAAAAATTTTATCGAATCAAAATTGATTCAATTCAAATTTGAATAAATCTCATCCTAACTTTATTCAATTTAAATCATTGATTTAAAGCAACAATCAATTATGAACTAATTCATAAAATGATAAAATTTTAATGCCAGCTTATTTAAAAAAAAATATCTTTTTTTCAATAATTTTTGATACTTGGACATTAATCCTATTAAAATCTCAGGTATAATATATTTATTCGTGTTAGAAACTTGACTAATGTTTTCTGAAAATTATTCAAAATTTACTACAAAAAAACAAAACCCCAAGTCTGGCCAGCCTGTTTGTAGATTTCGAGTGCGCCTTTGACACTGTCTTTAGCAGGGGTATGGCATGACCAAAAAAATAAGTTATAAAAAAATCGTTATCACTAGATGGCACTTTGTAAAAAAATTGACAATTTTCTTTTTTTATTTAAATTTAAATAATAACAAACAACAAAGAAAAAAATACAAACAAATATTTAAAATTTTATTATTTGAATATATTCCGGGTTTGTTTTTTCCTTATTTTGAGCAGTTTTCAGCAGTTATTGAGTTTTTAAATATAGGCTCAGCTGATACTAAATAGTTGCTCAGGTAATACTAAATTTCAGCGCACTCTATCGGTGAGTAGTGTAAGTTTTGATTTCCTATCTCTATAATTAATAGTCTCTGGTCTTTAGACCAGCAATCTGGCCGGCTGTTAGAACTAAAGGTGTTCACGATAAAATCGTTGACCTTATTCCTAAACTGTATGATGGTGCCAAACACCAATTGTAATTCAAACGAGTAAAAAGGTTAAAGTCGGGCATGCCGACTATACAATACCCTACACCAGTCTGGTGTATTGTTTGGATCCGAAATTCGAATGGGTTAAAATGGGGCTTGTGTCAAAATTTTCTATAATGTGAGTCAGCGCACCAAATTTCATTAAAATATCTTAATATTTGCGACCTGCAGTTTGTAACCAAGCCAATTTTGGGGGGACCCTTATATGGGCACTAGTTCTAATCATGGACCGATGTTCACCAAAATCAATAGGGTTCGTCCTTGGGCCAACATAGGTCTATGTACCAAATTTCATCAAAATATCTTAATATTTGCGACCTGCAGCGTATAAACAGTATAATTTTGGTAGGACCCTTATATGGGCACTAGGTCAAAACATGGACCGATGTTCACCAAAATCAATAGGCTGCGTTATTGGGCCAATATAGGTCTATGTACCAAATTTCATCAAAATATCTTAATATTTGCGACCTGCAGCGTATAAACAGTATAATTTTGGTAGGACCCTTATATGGGCACTAGGTCTAAACATGGACCGATGTTCACCAAAATCAATAGGCTGCGTTATTGGGCCAATATAGGTCTGTGTACCAAATTTCATCAAAATATCTTAATATTTGCGACCTGCAGCGTATAAACAGTATAATTTTGGTAGGACCCTTATATGGGCACTAGGTCTAAACATTGACCGATGTTCACCAAAATCAATAGGCTGCGTTATTGGGCCAATGTAGGTCTGTGTACCAAATTTCATCAAAATATCTTAATATTTACGACCTGCAGCGTATAAACAGTATAATTTTGGTAGGACCCTTATATGGGCACTAGGTCTAAACATGGACCGATTTTCACCAAACTCAAACCTGTTCGTCCTTGGGCCAACATAGGTCTGCGTACCAAATTTCATCAAAATATCTTAATAGTTGCGACCTGTAGAGTGCGACAAGATTGCATGGACAGACAGACAGACAGACGGACGGACGGACAGACGGACATCGTTAAATCGAAATAAAAAAAAAATCTGAACCGATCGGTATAGTATAAGGTGGGTCTACGACCAATATTTTTTGGTGTTACAAACATCAGCACAAACTTATAATACCCTGACCACATAGTGGTGTAGGGTATAAAAATATCAATTGGTATTCAGAAAAAAATTAATTGAAATGCGGAAAATATTAACTGAAATTGAGAAAGTGTCAATTGAAATTGAAAAATCATAACTTAAAATTGATATTGTATTTTCTGAATTTCCGTTGACGATTTCTGTATTTCAATTGATATTTTCTGAATATCAATTGATATTTTCTGAATTTCAATTAATGTTTTTCTGAATATCCATTGATATTTTCTGAATTACAATTGATGTTTTCTGAATTTCAAATAATATTTTATGAATTGCAAATAAAAATACTGAATTTCAATTGACGGTTTGTGAATTTCAAATTTAAATTCTGAATTTTAACTGATATTTTCTGAATTTCAAAAGTAAATTCAGAATTTCAATTGATATTTTCTTAATTTTAAATGAAAATTCTGAATTTCAATTGATATTTTTTGAATTTCAAATGGAAATTCTTAATTTTATTTGATATTTTCTCAACTACAACTATAAAAGCTGAAGATCTTTGCAGGAATATCAGATTGAACTAAATATCACAAAATTAATTATTTAACTGAATTTTCAAAAAAAAAACAACCTAATATAATGAATATAAATAAGCAAAAAAGCTGATTTGTGTCTTGACTTATGAAATTTTAAGCAAAGCTCTAAACCACAAATGATATACATAACTAAATATCAATAAAACAGGACAAAACATGCATAAAACAGTAAACAACATTAAAGAAATATGTGTGATTATAGAAAATAAATGGCATTAGTAAACTAAGAAATTTTGTTGTAGCACTTTTTTTCTATAAAAGTGATTTTGAAGCTTAAATAGTTTGTTTAGTGGTTAAAAATTTTGAAATGTCATCAAAAAGTAATAAAATTATACAAACTAGTTTGGTATTACAAAATCTCGCAGAAGTTGTAAATTTACACAGTCCAAAATAGGTATTGTATTCCATTTTTTTTTTAATTTAAAAATTTTATTTAATAAATTTTTCTAAAATTAAATACATCATTAATTTAATTAACCACACATATTGGTTTTGTTCTTTATTGATATTATGACAGCCTTAAATAATGATCCTTTTAATGTCCTGATGTTTATAAACGAATTTATGTTTGAAAAGGACTGACTGGATGTGAGATGTTTGTTTTGCATTATTTTGTGGTGGATGTGTTTGAATTTTCTTTTAATAGTTATAGTAACCTAAAAAAATGGGAAATTTTTAAAACGGTTATTTTAATTTAGAGAAATTCCGAAATAATATGGATTGAATTAGTAATTTTGAAGAGAGATTGTATTAGCAGTGGAAAACACAGAGCGACCGCGCCTAACGTAACTACTAGAAATCGAAACAACTGCAAACATCAATTAATAACAATAATTGAGTCAAAAAATTTCTTCAATTTAAGTAAAAATGTTGTTGAAAACTTCTATTAGTACAACTTTTCCTTGTTGTGATAACCAAGAAGTTGTGTTCATCGGCGGTTATGTTAAGAGATGTGGCTCTCTATATATGTGGTAAGCTTGTCTACTTATCTCCCATACAAGTTTTATCATAATTGCTGTGTAAGGGTTTGGTTAATTCCCTAGTATATATAATTCTGAGCCTTAGGTTGGGCGCCAAATTTTTTTATTTTTTGCTTATACTTCCATATGGTTATCTTATTTCAAAAATTTATAAAAAAAAACATATTTCTACCTCATACATAGCAAAAGAGATATACTTTCCACCAATTATTTTTAAAATTTCATTTTCAAAAAATTTACATATTTTACAAATTAATATAATAAACATTACAGCAAAAAATATCCTTTACAACAAAAAAAAAAAAAAACTTAAAAACAATCATTGAAATGTAACAGTGATTAAAATTGTTAACAACAAGACATTCGGTATACGCATACAAATTACTACATCTAACAACACTAGATACTCCTTAAACGGCCGCTACGGCATTTGTTTTTAACTGTTACGAACACAGCCACTTAAAACTAATTTTGGTGTTATCGGTGTGAAAATATCAGTAAAAACTGTGTTAGGTGTATTTGATATTATAATACAATATGGATATTCTTATATCCACATATTGATTTCATATATATGAAATGAAAATTGTATAACAAATAAAAACGACAATGTTTTCAATATTGTCTCGTTTCGTGTGTTATTCTCATAATTTGTTTATGGTAATAAGTTTTTATTATTATAATACTACATGCAAAAAGAAGTTATTCAATATCCCATACCAAAGTTTGAGTGAAAGTTTTTTGGTTAATTTTTCTTGATGTCATAATGGAAATGAATCTGTATATATTGGGATGTCCCTTAATAGACGATTTGTCGAGTTTCATTTATTACATCCCCCAGTTTCGTTGCAGTTGGTTCAAAAGTGTAAGAATTCACTTTTTTATTTATTTAGAAAACGTTAAGCCGTGCCGAATAACGGGCGAAAATTTTTCACTTTTGGAAAAAAAAGCATTTTAAAAATTACTTTTTATTTCACTTAGGGCAGTTAGCTTTTAAAAAACATAACTAGAGTTAAGCACTAACCACCGAAATTTCCATATAAGTTTAAAAATTGCAATTACACTCAAAAAAGTTTGTCGGTAGAATTTACTGAAAATGTCGGTTAAAACAAATAAAATTTTCCTTGTTTTTTTCACATTTCCAAAACAACACTCAGAAAATTCTTCCTAAAGGGTTCTTGAATATGAGCGCTACAAAAGTTTTCTTAAATAAAACAAAAATGGTTTTGGATATCAATGAAATTCTTTATTCCTGTGAAAGTACGTTCGATGCCATTATGTATGGAAATCGATCTCTTTTGCATGGCCACCACTTCGGTTATCATTGAACGGTAGCTATTCCCATTCACAGTAACGTGCCGGTCTTGATCATCACGGAAGAAGTACGGCCCAATGACGCCGCCGGCCCATAAACCGCACCAAACCGTAATTTTTTCGGGATGCAATGATGACTCATGGAGTACGTGTGGATTGCTATCTGACCAATAACGCATATTTTGTTTATTGACGAAGCCATTCATTATGACGACCATAAATTGGACGTAGCGCTCTTAACGTTGAGGCCACTGACTCCTAATTTCGGTAGTAAATTTTAATAATTTCGACTCGTTGTTGGCTCGTATATCTTTTGATCATGAAATGGCAAACCTTACTGAAGAGAAATGTCAAAAGAGCGGCAAGAAATATGGCGTCGTTTGCTGTCCCTGTCTTTCTACTTTTGTAGCGTCCCTGTTGAAGAACCCTTTATTAATTAAAGTGTTGCTTTCTTTGGAAAGGGGATAGAGAAGAAGTGAAAAGTGGTGAAAGATGAAGGTCTTCAAATATGGCGACACTGTAATGGCGCGAGATCTTGAATCTTAAAACAGTTATTGCACCCAATTTGATGAAGAGTTGGCAAACTTTGTTGGAGCTTTTTAGTTCATAGCCTTATTATATTATTTTACTTCGGTGGGGTTAAGTGCTATGGGAACACTGAAGGAGGACGCTGCAATATATTTGAGGGATAGAAACAGCTCATACATATTATTACTTTTCATAAATTGATTGTGCCTTGGAGATTGAACCCGCAACATTATGTTTAACAGTCCAACGCGCTAACCATTACACCACAGCGCCCATGCATTTAAAAAGGCGATAACAACAAAATGTAGTTAGTTTTCTGGTGAAAAATAACTAATAAATATATTAAAAATATCTAATAATGTTATAAAAATAACTGACAAATTTTTACTACAAAATTTTGAAAACAACTGATAAAATAGGTAAAAACTACTTATTGTTTTATTAAAGCTATTTTTATACCCTACACCACTACGTGGAGAGGGTATTATTAGTTTGTGCTGATGTTTGTAACACCAAAAAATATTGGTCCTAGGCCCACCTTATAGTCTACCGATCGGCTCAGAATCACTTTTTATTTCGATTTAACAATGGCCGTCTGTCCGTCCGTCCGTCTGTCTGTCCATGCATTTTTGTGCGCACTCTACAGGTCGCAAATATTAAGATATTTTGATGAAAGTATGTACACCGACTTACGTCGGCCCAAGGACGAAGCCTATTGATTTTGGTTAAAATCGGTCCATGGTTAGACCTAGTGCCCATATAAGGGTACCCCCAAAAAAATTTTTTATACACTCTGCAGGTCGCAAATACGAAGATATTTCAATGAAATTTGGTACACAGACCTATGTCGGCCCAAGAATGGAGCCTATTAATTGTGGTTGCAATCGGTCCATGTTTAGACCTAGTGCCCATATAAGGGTGCCTCCAAAATTGGTTTGGTTATTTCAATGAAATTTGGTTCGTTGATTAACATGGTTCCAAGGAAAAAGCCTATTGATTATATTATATTTACGATTTACTTTTCTTTTATGATTTTATAGAAAATTTTGACACAAGTCTGTTTTAACCCATTCAAATTTCGGATCCAAACATTAGTTGGCTTTAAATCAGACTGGTGTAGGGTATTATATAGTCGGCATGCCCGACTTTAACTTTTTTACTCGTTTTATCATGTTATAATCCATAGTATTCTATGCCCGAAAATACTTATTTTATCCTGCTGGCCTTATCAATTTTTTTCAGTTTTTATTCTCTGTAATTTACTTGTAAAATTTGTATCATCTTTCTTTAATTTGAAAATAATTCAAAAGAAAATGTGATAATTAATATTTGATCTCAAATCGAAGAAAAAAAACATTCACTTATCAGTTAAAAAGAACAACTAAATATATAAGTATATACCTTCATTCATCTTAACACACTAGATACAGTGAAAAATATAATTTAATATGCCTAGTTGTTTTCCTATCAACATGGATTCATGTTATAGGTTAAAAATAATTATAATATGTAATTAAATTTAAAATTAACGGTTCGTTATCATTAACAAATCTATGCTTCATGAGTTGTCCATCAGAGTTGAATTAGATCCAGCTGCGATACTTTAAAAATTAAAGTTCAAAGCAAAAACCGTAATAACAGAGGATATAAATAGCATTGTTAGAACTTCGTTGATGTTAGTCTAATAGACTCATGTCATTGGCTAATTTGTTTCATATTCAATACAAATAGATCATTATTAATTATTAACCCATTAAGCCATAGGATACTAAGGATTGGTCTGTAGCGGGTCCGGAAAATACGTATTCTGTCCTCTTGGCCTTATCGATTTTTTTCTCTGTAATTTACTTAGAAACATTTTATCGTCTTTCGTTAATTTGAAAATAATTTAAAAGAAAATTTTATAATTAATATTGTAATGGAAAATGGATAAATATTAATGTAAGGGACATCCTAAAATACATATTAGGCTTTCCAAGCCAATTGCCCCGCTACAGAAAAAAGTATGTCGTATCCATTTCCAACTTTCTGCTTAAAACGAACAACTTATTAAATTTTTCCCAAGAATAAAAGAAGTACACTCAAAAAAATCAGCAAAAAAGTTTCAAAGTCAACTGATTTTCAACAAATGCCTTTTGCTGTAGTTATCAACTTTTTTTCAAGCACGTTTCTGACTAAAAATTTGTTGACACAGCAACATTTTTTGCTGATTTTATTGAATTTTTTTGAGTGCATGAAATAGCACGCAAAAACCAGTGTAAAAGTTCTTCTTAGCTTCAATCTGTGTTCAGATTTTCATAATGAAATTTTATGAAGATTTTTTTCGTGGAATATTTTAACCTTTTTTTATGGGTCATTTAAGACCTTTTTTAAAGAAATACCTAAAAGGCCTCTAAACCAGCTGTTTTGAGGACTAACAGGTTTTGCGAATGTGTTCTGCTGAAAAGTAGCCCTAAATTATACATTATGTAATCCCACTTTTTGGAAAAATTTAAAAGTTGTAGGTACATAAATTTTTAGTAGTATAATATAGTTTTTTCAGCTGGGCAGCTTGGAAAGCCTCATATGAACATAAGTTATGTACGTATTGTATAAATATAAAAACCAAGTAATTTCTTACTGCTATCATCATGATATTTATGTTGTTTATATGCAATACTTTATTCATACATTGTAAACGCACAAATACATACACAATTACACTTGTTCATAGACATTTTCACAGGAATTTCCATTTTTATTTAAACATAAACAATTGAAAATGGTATAAAAAAATAAAGGAATAGGTATAAAAGGAAAATGTCTACACTCATTGAAATAAATCTGTAAAAATAGCAGAAAAAGCAACCAAAAATTAGTCAAAAAAACTGCTGAAATTAGCAGATTTTTTTTGCTAACTAATGGTAAAAGCAGAACGGTAAATTTTAAACTGTTAAATTTCCAGAATTTAAGTTATATTTAGGTTAACAATTAGTTAATTGAAAATTAAAAATTGTACTGTAAAATTTGCAGAAAATATTGCTCAAAAAAAAAAACAGCAAAATCAAACTGTTAAAATCAGCAGCAATATGTCTAAAAAAAATTGTAAATTGCTGTTTTGAAAATGCTTGAGTTTTATTTGCATTAAAAAACAAAATCGAAAAAGCACTTCGAAAATTTAAAATTTTTTGAGATTTTTTGTACTACTAACTATTTAGAAAATTTTTTTGCTGATTTTAGCAGGTAAATTTGTTATTTTCTATCAACAAAAATTTAACTCAAGTATAACTAAAATTGCTGTTCCCATGTTACTAATACATGTATACCAAAAATAATCTACTAATTTCAGCAGTTTTTTCTGCAACATAATTTTGAACTAATTTTTAGTAGTTTTAACTAAATTTTTTACGCACTTTTTTCTATTAGTGCAGTAACAATATCTATTGTATATGTATATTTTTATTAACAATTTGTAGAAAAAAAAATTTCATAATGTACATAATGTATGTATAAATGAATATAAATAACAGAGTGATAGAATCTGAGGGAGTTTATACAATTAACTAATAGCCTCCTGAATTAAAAAAAAATAAATGTACCTAAATAAGGGAGATAATTGCACCTAAAGTCGAAATGTTCTTCAATGGATCAACATTTTTTTTAAATTAAATTTTTAAGTTTTCCTCTTAATTAAAATCTACGTAAATATTCAAGATTTTTTCTAAAACAGGTGAATACAAAATTTTTAGGATTTTTAAAATTTTTGTTTTGTTATTTTTAAAAGCCTTTAAAAAAGAAATCTACATTAAGATTTTGAGATCGAACCCGCAACCTCATGTATAACAGCTTTAAACAATTTTAGTGGACAGGGTATAATGAGTTTGCGCTGGTGTTTGTAACGCCAAAATATATTGGATCTTGACCCACTTTTAGCAAAAGTGAATTTCACTTTTTGAGCCGATTTAGGCAATGTCAATCTGTCTGTCCATCCAACTGTTGGTACATGTATTATACAGGTCACAAATATTAAAATATTTTTTTAATGAAGTTTGGTACACGGACTTATATTGGTCCATGCAAGGAGCCTATTATGTTTCGAAATAATTGGTCTATTTTTATACCTACAGCGCATGTAAAGCTCCTCCAAGAATTGCTTCTAATACTTGTTCGCACGCTACAAAGCCTATTACGATAAGTTTAGGTAGAATTGGTCCATATTTGATCCATATTTTCTCTTCAATACTCCTATTATGAGCAAAATCAAAATTTCTTACTGATTTTATAATTTTTTATACCATTTTATGGACAAATTTTAACGCAACAACATTTCAATATCTTCAAAATTTGAAGGCGTTAAAATGGCTAATCTGCATTTTATATTAGCCGACCTTTAATCATACTGGTGTAGGGTATCATATAGTCGGTGTGCCCAACTTTATTAAAGTTAAAACTAACCTATCAAAGTTAAAACTAAAAAGTTCCAATACAGTTTCATGACTAAAGGCATATATGTTCAATAGACCGTAACTCAAAAAAAAGTTTGCCGTACACCCTCTAATATGAAGTATTTTTGGAAGGAGATTTAAAAAAATTTTTTTTTTTTTGCCGAACGTAGGGTTTGCTTTTTTTTAATTTTTCGTTATAGCTTTGGCATTTAAAGTCGGATTTTAAAGTGTGATATATCGATTTTTTGCTCGAGGAGACCAGTGTTTTGCTATATAGTAAAAATCCAATTAAAAAAATTTATAAAGTCGACCCCTACGTTTGGTTACGAATATATAAAAAAATTTCTACTGGGTTTATCGAAAAACTTCCTTAGCAAAAGTTTAATGATTTTTTGCGAGCTTTAATTTTCTGACATTAGGGTGGTAGCAACTGAGATCTGAAGAATAACTTCTAGAACGGGATACTTGAGGTAAAAATGCCCTTAGGTCTCCTCGAGAGAAAAACATTGATGTATCATACTTTAAGATCCGACTGTAAATGCCGAAGATATAACGAAAAATGCAAATTGCCTACGTTCGGCAAAAAAAAAAATTATTTTTAAACCTCCCTGCAAAAATACTTCATATTGGAGGGTGTATGGTGCACTTTTTTTTCGCCTGTAAGGTGGTACGGTCTACTGTTCATGCTATGCATCTGTCTCGAAATCAGTTAAATTATTTTTCTTCAAAAAGAAAAAAGCACACGACTTTACTTTAATATATAAATTAAGAGAGCTGTGAAATTTTCGTCATGATCATAGAATAGATTTCAAATATTCTGACGAAATTTCCTAGGGTTTACGTTTTTTATGTTAAAACCTTAAATATATCATTTATTTACAAAATTATTGCAATGGCCAACAATCGAAATAGAAACCAAAAAATAATTTTAAATTCTTTTCTGAGTAAATACAGGACTTATGAGGACTTTTTCCTATAGAGCAGGGCTGGCAAAACTATGACACGCGTGTCAGTAGTGGCACGCGGGTGGATTTTAGGTGGCACCCGACGTTTTCTTGGATATTTTCAAAAAAGTTAAACTAATAGAAGACCGTCAAGAAATTCAGTTAATTTCGTTACAAAAATTTGTGATTTAACTCAATAATGGTGAAATTTTTCATAGAGCTGTGAATCGTATTTTAAAATGAATAAAACTCTTTATTCCCACCATATTTTGTTCAAAGAAATATGGCCAATAAAGAAAGCACAAATTCGATTATGAGAAAATTCTGGGAAATTTTCTAAATTTCTAGATTGAAAGAAGTTTAAATGTTTCGATGAGAAAATGCCTCATAATCGGAGAAATAAAAAGTACCAAAAAATTACACAAAAATAGAAAACAATTTGTAATAAAATTTGATCTAAAAAATTAAGTTTTTTTAAAGGGAAAATAGGTGCTACGAAATAACCGTCAATGAAATATGGGCTGAAAATAAGTTTCATAATGAAATAACCCCCTTTGTTGGAATTTGAAATTGGGTTTTGATCGTGTTTAGCCATAGCCATTTCAACTGAAATAGAAATTTCTCTGTTCAAATTCATAATATACGCTTTTTATTTATTATTATAATAATAAAAAACCCGGGATTTATTTTAACAAAATCAAATTTTTGCCCGAAGCACATTTTTCAACTAGTTTCTTATGTATTTAAATATCAAATGGCGCCCAATAATTTAAATTTTTTTAACAAAATGAAATAACAATAAATAATAATATAATGGAAAATCACTGATGACGCCTGTCCAAAAGAAAAAGGCAGAAACTAGATCTAGTCTGATTTGCAGATTAATAATGTGTTTATAACTTTGAAAAAATGTTTATTCTTCTTCTTAACCTCAAACCTACATAATTCAAAATTAATAAAAAATGCATATTAATTACAATATTAATTGCATTTGGTCTATATGACGCGTTTGAAAAAACAACACTTTACTAAAAAAAAATTACTGTTTTAATTTTATTTCATTGGGGATTTTTTCATAATAATATAATTTCAATATTTAAAGATTAAATAAACCCCCAAAAATTAAATTACCGTCAAACATTTTTACGTCATTTCTTGGATATTATTTAATTTTTCCCTTTGGGGATTATTTCATGGGGGTTATCCGTAGCACTAGTAATATGTACATATGTACATCTGCGATGATGTTTTTAAGAGAAATTTTCCAAATTTTATGAATTTTTAAAAAAGGAAAATTAAGGGGGCACGCGAGAAATTTTTACAAAAAAAATTTCTCCGTTTCTGGCACGCAGCGAAAAAAGTTTTGCCACCCCTGCTATAGAGAAACTCTTTTTTGGTCTCAGTTTTTGGGGATTTTGCTATATATGAACAGTTTAAGATTCTAAGCATTTTTCCTGTAGAAAAAAAACACTAGATTCTGAGGACTTGTTCCTATAAAAAACCTTCAGATTATGGACTCTTTGCTACAGGAAAGCTATCAGGTTCTAAGGACCCTTCTCCTATAGAAAACCCTCAGATTCTGAGGACATCTTCCTGTAGTGAAATCCTCAGATTCTAGGCACTTTTTCTTTAAAAAAAATTTTTTTTTAAATCGCCTTCCAAAAATACTTCATATAGGAGGGTTTACAGCGAACTTTTTTTTTTTGAGGTACGGTCTAATGAACAGGGCCACCAACTTAGTTTTTTCCGTCCTAAGTCTGGTGCTTTTTGAGGTGCCAAAAGGCAAAAAATATTAATCAAATGCGTAACTCAAAACAGCGCTAAATTGGTGATTTTTGCAAAAAAAATTTTAGCGCGTTTTGAGTTTTTAATGCATGTTTTGTATTTTGGTTTTTATCACTATCAAAAGATCTGGTAACGCTTGTTTTTTATTTCAATAACGATACGTTAAGACATCAAAGAAAATTTATATATTTTTTTTATTTCATTTATATATTTATTTTTATTTATTTAAAAACGTGAAGTTTTAAGAATTTCGAACACTCACGAATGCAGAAATCTGACGCCAGATTTGGTCCCTTTCGTGCTAAATGTGGTAAGTATATTTTATGATGCAAAACGCCAAAATTTCCAATTATGCACGTTTCGCCATTTATACAAACTATGTGAAAAACGATAATTTCCTGTAAAGGTCACAGAAATTGTTTGGTGCTTTGTTACCCTTTTTTAAGCAGAAGTTTACGCGTTTTTAGCCTTTTTTTAATATCTTGTGCGTTTTTTTGCTATAACACAGTTGGCATCTCTGAGTATAAAATGGCGACTATCTTTCTACTCTTACCTTACTCGTTTAAAATTCCCTTTAAATTGCTACGCTCCTTGTGCATACATGGCTAGTAAATATTATGAAATATGTATATAAAATGTAAAAAAATTATTACACATACAATGATTGTTGATGTTAACGTAAATGTCTGTATGCGAACATTGTACAAGTGTGTGTTACACACACTGATGTTGTCAGTTTCCGTTTCCTGTCTGGCTGTTATATTTTCATGTACATATTTATTTATTTATTGATATAAGTATACAATATTGTGTATATATATAATATTTTCACAAGAAATTATGGATTGTATATGTCTATAATTCACATAACAGATCAATGTGAAAAACAATAAAAAATAAAATAAAAATATACACATACGCAAGGAAAATTATTCATCCTTACAATAGTAATGAAAAATCTTCTACAATAATATTTTTTAATGAAAATATTGCCTACTGAAAATGTTGCCTTAATTCTTTCTACAGTGTTGCTTAAATAAATTTTCAATTTTATTTATTTAATTTTTTTTTTTTAACAAACGCTAATGATTGTATTTAAATTGGTGAAATTTCTATTACTACAAAGCATGGTGTAAATAAAAGCTTTTTAATAAAAATGTATGTGATGTCTTAAAAAAAGCAGTTTTAAATATTTTGCTTTCTCCAGTAGAACAATTTTTTTCAACTGTATCCTTTTTTTATTTAATTGTTTCAACAACTTTCATTTTTTACCTTGATTGTAGTAATTATTATAGTTGTTATAGGATGTGGTGGTATTTAAGGAAGAAGGCATAGTTGAGTACCTATTGGGTCCAACAATACTGGGAGATTTTTTACTGTATTGTTGTTGTTGTGTTGATGAATAATTGCTGCTATAATTGTTGTACATAGACTGAGTTTTACGACCTTTTTTTTTTATTTATTTTTTTGTAAGTGTGGGAAATTTTTGGTTTTGTTTTTTTTATATATAGAACAAATAAAAATGTTGTCATAAATATTGTAGTTTATATGAGATCAATTAATAGTTGTTATTGTTAACAAAGTTATGTTTTAAATTTTTATGATATTTAAAAGCTGGGCCAAATGTAATTTCAAGTGGTTTTTTTTTAGTTTTAAGTGTTAATGAATTTTGATATAATTTTGTTTTTGCAGTGTTATTGAATTTTGGGATTTTTAAAAAGGCTTTTTTCAAAAGAGGTTAAAATAATTTTGATTTTTTATTTAGCAAAAAATTGGGTTTTATATTAACAAAATATATAAATTATATAAGTCAAGAAATATGTATATATAATTGTCAAAGAAATATTTTGTTTAAGATTTTGTATTTATTTAAAATTTTCTTTTCTAGTTTTCAAACCCAATCTCCTTGATTTTGTAAATAATCTAAATCATCTTTGTCTAGCAGTTCATTAAGCTTACCTTGTTGGCCAACATTGCTACGTGGCAAAGTAGCATAAGCATTACCAGCTGGCTTGGGTTGAGTTGGTGGTGGTTGATTCCATTGTTGTTGTTGGGGTGGATAAGAAACTGGTGACTTGGGAGCAGCAGCTGGTGGAGCAGCACCATAAGGACGTGCATAACCTCCTTGATTGACCTACAAATGATAGAGAAAAATAGCAATCTGTAGTAATTTTTTTTTTTATGAGAATTTCACTTATTTAAACAAAACGTATGAGTATTTTGATCGAAATCATAATTTTGTACGTTGTAAAGGGTGCCTCGTTTCAGCACTTTTCTTCTGCAGCGAGATGTAGTAGCGAGAAAAAGTTGTGGACGACCATAGTCAATAAAAATTAAAAAAAAATTTTTTTAAGAGAATCATCACTCAGAAAATTCTTCATATTACACAACGTGTTGCTTTCTTTGGAAAGGGGATAGAGAAAAAATAAAAGGTGCTGAAAGATTAAGTGCTTCAAATATAGCAACACTTTAATTGCGCGAGATGTTGGATCTTAGAACAGTTGTTGCACGCCATCTGATGGAGTGTTGGCGAAATTTGTTGAAGTTTTTCAGTTCATAGCCTTGTTAAGTTGTTTTGCTTCGGTGGAATTAAGTGCTATGGGAACATCGAATGAGGACGCTGTGATATGTATGAGGAATGGAAAAATCATGCATATTATTTTTACAAATTGATGTTGCGTCGCTGGGGATCGAACCCGCAACCTTATATGTAACAGTCCAACGCGCTAACCATACACCACCGCGCCCACAAATCTTAAATCGGTTTAAGCCTTCTATTAAAATTTTTGCCACAAAATTTAGAACTTTGTGTCAGACAGACGGACGGTCAGACGGACATCGCTAAATCAATACGTGATACCCGACACCAGTGTGGTTTATAGTCAACTAAGGGTTGGATTCGAAATTTCTATGTAATGAAATGGACTTTCTCAAAATTTGTCTTTAAATTGGTAGATATCAGCAAGAAATTTTTGATATTGCCTAATGTTAGATGCATTTAAGACAAAGTCGGAAATAGAGTCTATATGGTTGCTACGTCCAAAGATGGACCGATTACATTCAAAATCAGTATACTATGCCCTTGTGCCCATATACACTTGCTAGAAAAAGTATCCGTACACTTCAAGATAAATATTTTAAATGTCTACTAAAAGTTTAATAAAAGATTTCGGCTAACTGTTTTTTTAACATTGTTATGTCATTCATTTTACCAGTTTTTCAAAATAACTTCGAAAGTTTGTTACTCATATTTTATTATTTAGAGCGTTAAAATCGCATTATAGCAACTTTATGCACCAGAAAAAGTATTCGTACATTTACAAATAGGGGAATCCCACGTATTATATAATGCCATACATATGTATGTATTTGTTATACTGATTTTTTTTTAGTTCAAAGCAAACTTGGTTGAATACAGTTCATTTGGCTGACTTATTTTCTTTTTGAAGCTTTATTTTGAGATGAGTCCAAAAACTAAGGAAATCGGGGCTGACGAGCGAAAAATTATACTTAAGGTAATAGATGAAGGAAAATCTTATCGTGAAATAGCTCGGATATTTCTCAGTACAGTACGTCGTTCAGAATTTCAAATCCATCAATTCTATTTTGTCGAATCCTCGTTCTGGACGACATTCTAAACTTACTGAGCGTGAGAAGCGAACAATTTTGGGGTAAGTCAAACAGGATCCTAGAATAACCGCTTCCCAAATCAGTTCTAATATCAAAGAATCCTTCGGCAAAGAAATTCATGAAGATACAGTCCGTAAAATATTAAAATATTATCATGGCCTAGAACCTAGAATGAGCTAGAAAAAGTATCCGTTCATTCCAAATGAGAATGTTCTAGAGAATGAACAAAATCACTTAATTATTGCGTGGACATTATTCTGAATTTTTAAAAATTTATGTGGGTACGACAAAAAGATGAAATCTTCCCCTTAACGTCCTGAACAAACAACTTTGGCTAGAAACCTAACATTTAAAGATAAGTAAGTGTTCAGTGGTATCAGCAAGTTTACTAAAGAAATGTTTTCTGGAATTTCAAAATAAAACATGATTGAACTGGGGTCAAAAAGTGGGAAATGTCCCGATAATCTCCGGGCACTGGAAGAAAACTGATAACATCCTGCCCAAATCCATTGTTGTGAAAATAAAAAAAATTTAATTCCTAATTCTCTATATTTTTTGTTATATTTTATGTTGAAACCCTTTAAGCAAGAAATTTGGAACTTGAAATTGAAACATCTATCACAAGAAAGTTAAACAAATTTATTAAAAGCGAAAAATCCTTAGAAAAGAATTTAATTTTCTGCTAAATATATTTCGATGTATAAAACTACCGGTAATGAGGTATCGGGCCTGTCTCATATTTACACCATATCTTTTCCTGTTTCCACAAATTTTATAAATTTTTATGGATTTTAGCTTTATTATACTAAAATATAGATCAAAATACTCATACGATATATTTTTGAACTAAATTTCTAATGTTAATCTATTTATCAACATGTTTCTAAACATTAAAAAGTGTCTAAACATGTTGCTTTAATACTATTGCCTAAAATAACAAATTTTCATGCTTTAAATATAAAAAAAAAAAAAGAAACGAATTCATGCATCAAATTAAATATCTACTTAAAACAAAATACACCTAAGAGCATCATCACAATTTACCATTTTTAACACCGATACACTTATACGTACCTTATAATTAACGTTACCCTTACCGGGTGGTACAACACTACGTATAACATTACCCGTTAGTGTTACATATTCAAATGGCTTATCGCCACCATCACCACCAGTTGCTGTAGATGTCGTATTAATTTGACCATAAATTGATGCTGACTGTTCACTTACATTTGGCCCCGAGGCCATTGTCGAGGACATTTCGTTAGTTAAGTTGCTACTAGAATTGTTGTTTGTGTCGTCGTTGATAATATTACTACTACTAAGACTCTTATCTACAATTGGTAAATTGCTAATACAAGGTGTTGGTGGTGGTGCAACCTGACATGAATCAAATTTCAATTGATTATTTAGTGTCGCTGTTAAAGCAGCAACACTTGGTAAACTACTATTATTGTTATTATTGTTAAACTGATGTTGTAAATGATGATTGTGTTGTTGCTGTTGGATTGGTGCTTTATGTTGTTGGGTTGCAATGAAAGGTTTGGGTGTACCATTATTTATATATGAATTTATTTGGTTATTGTTTTCGGAATGTTGTTTCATAGTATTGTTGGTGGTGTTGGTAGTGGTGTTATTATTTTGTGTTAATAATTTATTGGAATACTCTTTTAAAAATTTATTATAAACCTTTTGTGTTGTAGGCACCACTGGATTACCACCAACCATACCCACTGTTGTTGTTGTCGTCAATGCTTTTGCATTATACTTATTCATATCATTTTCATTTTGTTTTGTCATCAATTTTCTATTGTTTGTATTATGTTGCTGTTTCATTGTATTTATATACAAATCCTGATTGTTATCCTCGGGCATTGGCGGTGGAGGCGGTGGTGGTGGTGTGGGCATTGTTACATAATTTTCACTACCACTTATACTGCCATAGTTCAAAGAGGAGGAGGACGACGAGGCCTGTCTTGAGTGTAGGGGTGAAGATGAACCGTATTGATCCAATGATAATGTTGAATTTGTTGTTTCACTTTGTTGTTGATAGTTTGGTAGTTGTTGGTGTTGTTGATGGTGGTGATAGTTGTAGGGTGTTGGTGATAGAGATTGTGTTGAGGAATGTGTTGTATTTGAACCTGTAGACATTGATGATAAACTACTCAATGTTCTTGCGTGTTGTTGTTGATTATTATGTTCATATTGTTGTAGTTGTGTGGGTGACGGCGGTGGTGGTAAAGGTAAATCGCTGGTATTTTCCTCTTGCTTTAGTTTTTTTTTTTTTTTTTTAGCAGTGGTAGTTAATTTTAATAGCAGAGCGAAGCAAGCATATTTTTTTGAAAAGCATTACGGTTTTCAGAAAATAAAACAAAACACAACATTGAGGTAAATATGTAAAATTAAAAAAAAAACTTTAAAATTCTAAATGAGTGTTCAGAATTATAACAATATTTTCAATAGGCTGTTGAAACTGTAAGTGATTTAATTATACATCATACTATTTTTTTTTTACTATTTAAAAGTATATTATCTTAAGCAACATTTTAAAATTCTTCCTGAAACATGTTTCTTTTGTGTTTATTAACAAAAATATGCCAAAATGTTGATAAAAGTCAGCATGTTGTTAAACATCTCGAAAGAATAGATAAAGCAGGAATGATAAATGGGATTTTAAAAATATTACCAACCAGCTTAAGAAATAGTACTTTTTCGACCCTTATAGTACCAAGAAAATTTTCAACAAAAAATTAAGTCTTCCGTACGTAAAAACAAAATTCAAAATATAAGATGTGTTTGTGTGGCATGTCTATCAATGCTATCTCGAACAAATTTGAAAGTAGCAAGCCGGTATATGTTGAAAAACTATCAAAATTGTTCTAGATAACCTAGATAGGCAGTTATACAAACACAGCTAAGCTAAAGCTAAATTTACAATGCGCTGGAGTACTACACTCTGCAAAGTATGTTTGTTCCTTTCTTTATCCTAAATAATTTTTTGTATTATTCTATCTCTTTTGTTCTGTCATATACCCATATACAGCGTAGATTATGTTATAGTGGCCCAATCTCATGTTTAAAGGTTAAAATTATCTGGCTTTAATTTCTTTTTTAATTTGTTGCTTATAATTAAAAATAGACTGGGTATGTCCGAATAAGTCAAACTTTTTTGTTAATGTTTTAAATTTTTAATTACACTTTTCAAAAATAAAAAATAAATAATTAGACTTACAGTGAGAGCTTCGATTATTAGAGATAGAGTATTAGTATTATTAGAGTAGATTATTAGTATTAGTGAAAAAGTTCTAATATGATATTGTCATATTAGATTTTATTTTGTTTTTCTAATATGACAATATCATATTAGAATTTGGACTTAAGGTAGAAGAATATTCTAACTAAATATATGAAAATATAGAAAGTCCAAAAAAAACAATTTTTGCATTTTTAATACAAAAATTATGATGATTGACAAGCATACCACAGCTAAAATCTCATTCAAAATATTTATTTTGTTTTGAGTTTAAAGTTAGTTGTTTTTACAAAATGTATTGACAACAAACATACATATAAATAGTACCCAAAGGGTACTTTTATGTAATTGTTGCTTTCAAAAAGGAGTTGATTTATAACTGGTTTTACCAAATCAGACAGTTCATATACGAAGGTATAAAATTCTCGTCACGTTAATTTTTTGTACCTTATGTAATGTCTTGGTTTGAGTAAGAAAGTTATCATTTTCTATTGCGGACAACTGAAGAGTAGGGTGATGCCTATGAAACAATTGTATTGTCTATCATGAAAATGATCAACCCCCTTTTTGAAACAACAAATAAAATCTAATATGACAATATCATATTAGAATTTGGACTTAAGGTAGAAGAATATTCTAACTAAATATATGAAAATATAGAAAGTCCAAAAAAACAATTTTTGTATTTTTAATACAAAAATTATGATGATTGACAAGCATACCACAGCTAAAATCTCATTCAAAATATTTATTTTGTTTTGAGTTTAAAGTTAAAGCCTGGATCAGCCAGACGTAAACGTAAACGTATCTCTGCATAGCTGAATTAATAAGTTAAATAAGAACAGAAGATGTGCTGTGTTTTTTGTTTCAGTCTTATGCATTCAATATAGAGCAGACGTAAATACACATAGCTGATACTGCATAGCTGAATTAATAAGTTAAATAAGAACAGGAGATGTGTTGTATTGTTTGTTTCATTCTTATGCATGCAATATAGAGCAAACGTAAATATACAACGAAAATCTATTCGCAACAGATTTTTGTTGTGTATTTACGTCTGCTCTATATTGAATGCATAAGAATGAAACAAAAAACACAGCACATCTTCTGTTCTTATTTAATTTATTAATTCAGCTATGCAGAGATACGTTTACGTTTACGTCTGGCTAATCCAGGCTTTAGTTGTTTTTACAAAATGTATTGACAACAAACATACATATAAATAGTACCCAAAGGGTACTTTTATGTAATTGTTGCTTTCAAAAAGGAGTTGGTTTATAACTGGTTTTACCAAATCAGACAGTTCATATACGAAGGTATAAAATTCTCGTCACGTTAATTTTTTGTACCTTATGTAATGTCTTGGTTTGAGTAAGAAAGTTATCATTTTCTATTGCGGACAACTGAAGAGTAGGGTGATGCCTATGAAACAATTGTATTGTCTATCATGAAAATGATCAACCCCCTTTTTGAAACAACAAATAAAATCTAATATGACAATATCATATTAGAATTTGAACTTAAGGTAGAAGAATATTCTAACTAAATATATGAAAATATAGAAAGTCCAAAAAAACAATTTTTGTATTTTTAATACAAAAATTATGATGATTGACAAGCATACCACAGCTAAAATCTCATTCAAAATATTTATTTTGTTTTGAGTTTAAAGTTAGTTGTTTTTACAAAATGTATTGACAACAAACATACATATAAATAGTACCCAAAGGGTACTTTTATGTAATTGTTGCTTTCAAAAAGGAGTTGATTTATAACTGGTTTTACCAAATCAGACAGTTCATATACGAAGGTATAAAATTCTCGTCACGTTAATTTTTTGTACCTTATGTAATGTCTTGGTTTGAGTAAGAAAGTTATCATTTTCTATTGCGGACAACTGAAGAGTAGGGTGATGCCTATGAAACAATTGTATTGTCTATCATGAAAATGATCAACCCCCTTTTTGAAACAACAAATAAAATCTAATATGACAATATCATATTAGAATTTGGACTTAAGGTAGAAGAATATTCTAACTAAATATATGAAAATATTGAAAGTCCAAAAAAACAATTTTTGTATTTTTAATACAAAAATTATGATGATTGACAAGCATACCACAGCTAAAATCTCATTCAAAATATTTATTTTGTTTTGAGTTTAAAGTTAGTTGTTTTTACAAAATGTATTGACAACAAACATACATATAAATAGTACCCAAAGGGTACTTTTATGTAATTGTTGCTTTCAAAAAGGAGTTGATTTATAACTGGTTTTACCAAATCAGACAGTTCATATACGAAGGTATAAAATTCTCGTCACGTTAATTTTTTGTACCTTATGTAATGTCTTGGTTTGAGTAAGAAAGTTATCATTTTCTATTGCGGACAACTGAAGAGTAGGGTGATGCCTATGAAACAATTGTATTGTCTATCATGAAAATGATCAACCCCCTTTTTGAAACAACAAATAAAATCTAATATGACAATATCATATTAGAATTTGGACTTAAGGTAGAAGAATATTCTAACTAAATATATGAAAATATAGAAAGTCCAAAAAAACAATTTTTGTATTTTTAATACAAAAATTATGATGATTGACAAGCATACCACAGCTAAAATCTCATTCAAAATATTTATTTTGTTTTGAGTTTAAAGTTAGTTGTTTTTACAAAATGTATTGACAACAAACATACATATAAATAGTACCCAAAGGGTACTTTTATGTAATTGTTGCTTTCAAAAAGGAGTTGATTTATAACTGGTTTTACCAAATCAGACAGTTCATATACGAAGGTATAAAATTCTCGTCACGTTAATTTTTTGTACCTTATGTAATGTCTTGGTTTGAGTAAGAAAGTTATCATTTTCTATTGCGGACAACTGAAGAGTAGGGTGATGCCTATGAAACAATTGTATTGTCTATCATGAAAATGATCAACCCCCTTTTTGAAACAACAAATAAAATCTAATATGACAATATCATATTAGAATTTGGACTTAAGGTAGAAGAATATTCTAACTAAATATATGAAAATATAGAAAGTCCAAAAAAACAATTTTTGTATTTTTAATACAAAAATTATGATGATTGACAAGCATACCACAGCTAAAATCTCATTCAAAATATTTATTTTGTTTTGAGTTTAAAGTTAGTTGTTTTTACAAAATGTATTGACAACAAACATACATATAAATAGTACCCAAAGGGTACTTTTATGTAATTGTTGCTTTCAAAAAGGAGTTGATTTATAACTGGTTTTACCAAATCAGACAGTTCATATACGAAGGTATAAAATTCTCGTCACGTTAATTTTTTGTACCTTATGTAATGTCTTGGTTTGAGTAAGAAAGTTATCATTTTCTATTGCGGACAACTGAAGAGTAGGGTGATGCCTATGAAACAATTGTATTGTCTATCATGAAAATGATCAACCCCCTTTTTGAAACAACAAATAAAATCTAATATGACAATATCATATTAGAATTTGGACTTAAGGTAGAAGAATATTCTAACTAAATATATGAAAATATAGAAAGTTCAAAAAAACAATTTTTGTATTTTTAATACAAAAATTATGATGATTAGTGAAAAAGTATATTTTACGTGAAAAAAGCGAGCAGGTAGATCTTCTAGAAGTAAAATGTTTTAGTCTACTAAGTAGCTTAGATTTTTGATACTATTTTTATTTATTTCAAATAGCATATTCGTATAAGAAATTGTTGTTGGCTTTAGTTCATATTTAAATTTAAGAGAGGGTATTTTAGATTTTTCCGTTATTCGTTATTGCCTATTCCACCTATATTTCCAATAAGTGGCAACTTGCGTCCACGACATTGGAAATATTTTTTTCTCAATTGCTTTAAGACTGTGTACAAATAAACCTTAATTTCATAAATTTGAGAAAACGTTCATAAAAAATGAGTTCGATTTTGAAACCACCTTTTAACCCGTAAATATGTATACTATCACATATCCGAAATTCATTTAGATCGGAGAAAACCCATTGGCTGCGCCATCGAGAAAGCTCCCTTGTAAGTCTCAATTAATTCAAATAAAAAAGTAACCAACAACTTAAAATTGTTTGACATTAATTGAAAATTTGTGAAAGTTTACTAAAAATGAAGTTACCCTACAATTTAAATTAACCGAAATAAACAAAAAAAAAAAAAGTAAGTTAAATAAAATAAAACTCAGTGAGGTGCAAACAAGTGGGGAATTTTTTGCAGTATGTCTAAGTTCGGAATAAGCATGGAACTAGAAAAATTTATAGATTTTCTCTTAAACTCAACTAGTTTTTTATGTGTTTTGTAATATTTCAAAAATATTTTCCTATAATTTGGTTTTCCTTTATTTATTTATTTTTATTTATTTTTTTCAATTCTGTGAATTAGTTTTTATTTTGAATATTTAAAAATAATATCAACCGAATCTAAGGAGTACCATAGTACTCTTAAGGTTCTAATAGTACCATAAAAAGTACTATAGTACCAACTTTATCATCCCTGAGATAAAGTGATCTTCTGATGCATTTATATTATACTCGAAAACTAGTTGAAACTAACTAGATTTTGAATTCCATATCATAACACTGTATTATTCCAGTGTTGTGTCAGCAATTTACAGCATATGGATCTTAAACCTTAGATTTCTGAGAATCGGCATCAATATTATGTAAATTATACTATATATCATTATTAGGGCAAGAAATTCTATGCATATGCATTAGGGTTCGTCAAAAAAAAAATTCTTTGATTTTCGGATATCATCACTTTTTTAAAGTTTTTGAATAGAAAAAAAGAATGGCGTTTTTTTTCTTTTTTATTTCAATTCCTTCCACTGGCGCCAAAAGTCGGCCAAAAACGCTGATTTGGAGACCCATTTTCTGCAGAGCAAAAACGGCTGCATTTATGGGAAATCTGACTTTACCATTCGATTCGGCAGCAAAAATTAATATAAAAAACATTTTTTTTTGCGTTTTCTGAATACAGCAGATAGTCATTAGAGTGGTCCAAAAATCCACTTTTTTCAAAAATTTCAAAAAGTTACTTTTCTATTACACACAATGAAAATGTATTCCCTGCTGAGAATATTGGTACAAAAATTTTTGATATACCGCGACCCGATAAAAAGTTATTTAGTAATCATATATGTTTAGTAAAAAAAATCTTTGTTGTAATAAACATTACAAAACTTACAAATTATTTTTTCATTACTAAAAAATAAATTTATAATGCGGCAGCGAGTATTGAAAGCTGCATTTTAATTAGAGCAAATACTTTTTCACTGAATTAAAAAAAAAATCCAAATTTGATTAGCTAATAACTTTTTAACGGTTCGCCGTATATTTTTGTACCCATGTACTCCGCCGGAAATACATTTTCATTGTGTGTAATAGAAAAATTACTTTTTAGAAGTTTTTTTTGAAAAAAGCGGATTTTCGAACCACTCTAATGGCTATCTGGTGTATTTTGAAAATGCAAAAAAAAAAGTTTTGTGTATTAAATTTTGTGGTAGAATCGAATGGTAAAATCCGATTTCCTATAAATGTAGCCGTTTTTGCTCTGGAGGAAAATTGTCTTAAAATTAGCGTTTTGGCCGACTTGCGCCAGTAGAAGGAGTTGAAATAAAAAAGAAAAAAAAACGCCATTCTTTTTTTCGTTGCAAAAACTTTAAAAAAAAGTGATGATATCCGAAAATCAAAATTTTGTGACGAACTCTAATATGCATGTATTTTTTTTCGATAGAACCTAAATATTTATTCGAATCATCCAATTTAAAACAAAATGGCATCGATTTGCAGTTGCATATTTTTTGCATATTTTGACAAAAATGCATGTTTTTGCATATTTTGACTTAAAATGCATATTTAATATTAATGCCTTTTTTATGCATATTTTGTGTTTTTATAATTTGTAAAAATATATAAAAAATTTATAGGTTTTCGTATTTTATTCAATCAAAATATTTTTTTTTCATTGTTTTTAAAAATAATCTTTCTTAAAATCCTTATTGAACTATCGAAAAGTTTGGAGTTCTGTGCCTATTTGCAAAATAACTAACTTACATATATTTTTATATTTTAAAGTGCGTTATTTTTGCAAAAATAATCGTTTTTAGTGTATATTTTTTATGTTTTAAATGCATATTTTTTCTTTTTTAGCCGTATTTTCAGGCGCATATTTTCGATTTTTAAGTGCATGAAATTCCCTGCCCTAATCATTATATTGTTATGCATCTTAGCAATATTTCTTAATGGATATGTTTATGTTATACATAAAAACATGTTGCTTTCAAAAGTAAGCACCATATTTCGGACTCACACGTGAGAATTGTTAAAATAGTTGCGTTCGTCAACTGGATAAATTGAAAAAAATTTTGACAACAAAAAGTGATAGTTCAATGTTGAGAGTTTTTCTTCTTCCTGAAAATTTTAACTGCATAAATTTCTGCCAGTAAGAATTTTATATACATATATGCCCAGGTAGAAATTGCCGACGTTACAACAAAAGTTGTACTGGGAGAGCACTATTTTTACGAAATGCCGGTACTACTTAAAATGTGCTTTGCCAGTACTGTTTTCTGAAAATTAACGCGCTTTTTTTAATTTATTAAAATTAACAATTTTATAAATTTTACGTATTTTTACATCTATTACACAATTATTTATGTAAGAGAGACATCGCCATTATTTTCTTGTGAAGTTTCGGAAGAATACATTTGAAGAAATTCCATCTAAGTCTCAAGACATTGCCAAAAAAAAAAAAAAAAATAATAAAAAAAATTTGTCATTAAATGTATTGGGATAATATCAAAAAAATAAAATCCCAAGCCTGCGCCAATGTTGGGAAATAACTACGGCCAAACGTTTATTGGTGTTATCATTTCGACAACATGCCAGTACAGTGAAAGTTAAAAATCCGACGCATTGCCAGTACATGTACTACCGCCTCCCATACCGGGCCAACATTGTGCCGTTTTTATTTTTCTACCTGGGTGCTGTTGCAATCAGCTGTGCTTACAAACTTGCAAATTGTTGCAATCTTTCTGTTCGCGTACAATTTATTTTGAAAGTAAATTTTATATTTTTCTTGCACAATCATACTAATTTTTGCATTAAAAATACAAAAATTGTTTTTTTTTTTTTTTTTTTTTTTTTTTACTTTTTTTTTCTTACTGAACTTGACTGAGAAAAGTCAAACATCATGTTACTTCTGGCGATTAAAAATATTTTGCAATATGTTTAGTGCTTCCAAAGTTTTACTCTAAATTTTAAATATTTTTAAAAATCATGTTGCGTAGTTAATAATTTAAATTAGATTCGTTTATTTAATAGCAAAATTAAAGGTTACTTCTTTAATAAAACTTATTGCACAGAATAAATTAATAATTTATCTTCTTGTCTTTTCATTTTATTAAATAATGTATTGAAATTATTGTGCTTCAACAGTTTTAATTAGATTTTGAAAGGGTAATGTTCAAAATAATATATATATTTTTTAAATGGCTGGAAACAAGTACAATTCCGTTTTTTAAATCTAAAAATTCAACAAATTTACAAAATAGACTTCCTCAAAAAGAAATTTCTTTAAAATGTTTTATTTACAAATCAACGATTTGTCGCATAGTTATTAGTGGCAACATCCATATAATTCGCAAGAGAAAAATAAAGAATTTTTTCTACGAAATATTACAAATCAGTTCTTAAAACTAAAAGAATTTAACTGGAGTCCATTTAAAATGGACTTAACAGCAATGGAGAAATATTTTATGGTCAAATAAGTCAAACTATAACTTCCGGATCAGATGGAAGAGCCAATGTTCGACGACCTCATGAAGAAAATTTTAATCCCTAGTATACAACTGCCAAAGTAAAACACCGAGGTGGAAATATTATTGTATGGGGGTGTTTTTCCCGAAATGGGATATGTCCAATTTATCGTGTTACTGAAGCAATCAATGACAGCCACAAACTATAGAGACTTTCTTAGCTCAGTTATGCTTCCATATGCTGAATGGGAAATGATACTTTTATGGACATTCCGGCACGATAACGATTCCAAACATACGGCAAGGATTGTAAAGGGCCACCACAATCTCCCGATCTCAAACCGATTGAGAACAAGTGGTAGATTGCAAAACGAAATATCGGCAATAAAGTATTAGGTGATGAACAACGATTATATTAATAAGCTCATATCCTCAATGCCTAAGAGGTGTTCTGAAGTAATATAAAACCATGGATATGCAACGATATATTGAATATTTACACCATTTTTATTTATTTTTTTTCTTGTAAGCTAATATTCCAAATTAAAAAAGTTATTAAAACAAAATAAAAATCTTATGCTGCAAGTCTATTGATGATAAAAACTTATTATTAGGTAACATGTGATTTCAGTTGCAAATTTTTTGACCACCACTGTATGTTTAAAACTCAGTTTTATAAGCCACATGCGGCCTTTTATTAGAAAAAGTTAAAATTTATGTCAACCATAAATTATTTTAAAATTATTGCTGCTAAATTTTTTTCTGAAATTCAAAATATTTAATTCAGTTTTTTTTTATTTTTTTATTCCCCAGTTACTTTTTTGTCTTTGCTGCATGTTGCACAAATGCATATTTAACCTAATTTTATTTCCTTTCGAATTACACTTTTAATGAGATAATTTAGTAATAGGTCAAGGCCATTATATGATATTTTATAAAAAAAAAAATTATTTTTTAGTAACACAATTCTATTTTAAATTTCACTAACTTAAATAAAATCCATAGAGTATTCCAATAAATTATAAAGTATTTCTTTTTTTTTAAATTTTTTATGAATTGCTCTCCAATTATTTCAAATGAATTATGTAATATATGTAGTAATGATTGAAGGTTAATATTTTAAAATTTAAAATATTTTTTTTTTTAATTTTTTCATATTTTTTCCAACCAACACCAAAAATTATTCGTTAAAAAAAATTATAGTCTGCGAGTTAAAAGAAAAATCGTCAAAATAATAAAAATATTAATCCGTGTAATAAAAAAAAAATATTTCGCTTATGGTTTTCTTATTCTGAACGAACAGCAACCGTACTGTATACGTTGATTATAAAGAAACTAAGAAATCACACTAAATTATCGAAATAATCAAGCGGCAACATTAACTACATACTCATTACAAGCATACGTGCTATTCACGTATTACATACATCGAAAAAAAATAATGTCATCTAAAACAATAAAAAAAAAAATGTTTTACCGTGATTTTGTTTTCAAGTGATCGTTTTTTATAGAACAGCTGTCAATAGGAAATGTTTATAAAAAAAAATTCAAAATCGACTGAACAAAAAAAATTATTTTAAAAATAAATAAAATATACTCATGGCATGTAGTGTGAGTTGTTTGTAAATATGTACACACCTTAGTTTAATTTAATTTTTAAAATAAAAAATAAATAAATCAGTGCAAAATCGAGTTATATTTAGAATTGCATACTTTACGAATGAGTAAAAGTAAAAAACAAAAACTACCAAATGAATTTTAAATTACGACACATACCTATTTACTAATGATCGGTTTAAGGAGAATCTTGTTTGCTCTGCATTACATATGTATATATTCTGAAGGTATAGAAAATCCACAAATCTAACAGATTTGCTGGCTGAATTTTGAAGCATAATTTACAATATTTTTAATAATTATTTTCTGGTATTTTATATGTTCGTTAGCTGTAAAAATTAATAAAATGCAATCATTATAATTTCTTTTAATGTTATTTTGAAATCATTATTTTTCTTTACACATTGTATTCCCTTAATCTGACACATTTTTTGGCAACGAAAAAACTGAGGGTACACTTTCAGCCAACAATTATTATTTTATTATTTATCAACTCTCAATAAAAGTTGAGTAAGATTATAGCAAAAACCTAATAAGTTTTTCAAAAAATTACGTTTAATCGCTTAATTATATTCGCTGCTAAACGCTAAGTAATATTAATAAAATACTAAAAATAACAAAAATCCTGCAATGTGATGACCAGAGAAGACAAAATTGCTGTTTTTGCTTTTTATGCTTTTTATTGCTTGTTTTATTCATATTTGCTTCTTTTTGCTTTTTTGTATTTTCCGTTTTTAGCTTGAAAATAGCTTTTTCTTTTGGGCTTTGAATTGGTTTTTTAAGACTTTTTCCCAAAAACACTTTTTTTGCTCACAAAAAATATTTTTTCTCTTAACTTTAAATATTTTTTTTTTTTTTACTGTTGTTTTTCCATGTTTTTTTACTTTTGCTTTTTTCTTGCTTTTTTTACAATATTTTTTTGCTTTAAACACATCGGATTTTGCTTTTTTTTGTCTTCTCTGGTGATGACTAGGGCTCGGATTTTAATGTAAATATATGTTTGTTGTCGTCAGCTGGATAAAAACGTAAAGCAAATATCTTTGCGAATTAACGAATTTGGAGTAAAATGAAATGGACCCTTATTTTGTTATAAATGAATATCTTTACCTAGTGTCGACAAACATGCGCCGATCCACGGGGAGCGGGGGGAAAGGAGAGAACAATTTATTTATATGACATAAGAACATTTTTATTTATTTTCATTTAACCCGTCGTCATTGAAAAAACTTCCATAGATTTGAACAAAATTGAAAAAGAAATAAAAAAAGGAAAAGGGGAAAAAAGGACAAAGGGGATGAAATATAAATAATAATAAATAAAGACATTAAATTAAATTAAAAAAAAAAAAAATTGTTAAGCCTAATTAGATGAAAAAAAAATTGTTTCTTTATTTTCATTTAAACACCCAGTGTAGAAACGGTAATGATATATCATTATTTTTTGGACTACCATTAACGACACCCACTTACATTCTGCATTATTTTGAAACAATAATAATGAGTTACTGATAACGACTTATTTGTATCATTATTTCAAATAGAAAGTAATTTTCTAGATTTTTTTAAAATTTTTTGAAATCTATTTTTAGACTCAATATTTTTTCAACACTGGTAAGGGATATATGTAACCACATATTTTTTGATTTTTTGTATGTTGGCGAGTAAGCTGACTTATGTGTAGCTGGTCAATTATGTTTTTATCTATCAAATATTACATGTCGATATAGCTTAGATGGTAGAGCTATTGACTGGCAACCTGGAGTCCCAGGTTCGGTTCCCGCACTAGAAAATTTTATGCAAAAAAAAAATTTAACGGTTCGTTGTAATTTAAAAATCTGTGTTTATCATACGCAGAGTTGAATAGAACCAGCTGAGATACTTTAAGAATTAAGGTTCAAAGCCAAAAAGAGTAATAATAACAAAGGATAAAATTAGCATTGTTAGATTTCGTAGATGTTAGTCTAAGTTGAGTTGTTAACATATTAGATTTGCTTTCAACTTTCACATAAGTAGACGATTATCAACGTTTAACCCGTCAAGGTAAATGACACTGATGATGGCTTTGTCTTGCTGGCCCTATCGAATTCTTTCAAATGTTTTATTCTTTGTAATTTACTTTTGAAAATTGTATCATCTTTCTTTAATTTAATAAATAATTTTAACAGCAAGTGATATTAATTTATGATCTAAAATGGAACTAACAAACATTCATTTAAAAAAATGTTTACTTATTTTTTAAATCTATTTTTAGACTCATTTTTTATGTCAGTACTGGTAAGCATATAGGTAATGACATATTTTTAGATTTTTCGTATGATGGTGTGTAAGCATAACTCATTATTTTTCGCGACATCGCCATACAAAGGTAATAAGAAATGTAACAAGAAAAGCAACTAGTTACCATTGCCAGGTATATAGTTACATAACCACATATCTGGTAATGATTTTCTACACTGGGCAGTCGTCATTCAAAAAACTTCAATAGATTTTAACAAATTTGTTTATAAAACTGATAGCTTTGATTATAGAGCAACTAAATTTTGTGGAGAAATGTTGTTCAAAGATCTAACTTTCAAATTAGATTTTCAAAATTTTATATGGAACAATTTGACAATGAAAAATAGAAATTTCATTTTAGAATTTCGCAATTTCTAATAAAAAATTCCAATTTTAAATGAAAATTTTTTAAATAATTACTGTATGTTTAAAAATAAAGTGGACTTTAAAATTAAAATACTTTATTATAGTAAGGGCCAAAAAGTTTAAATTTTATTTGGAATTTTTTCCATCAAAACTTGCAAAACTGAATTTCTAATTGAATTTTCTTAATCGGATATGGAAAATGCCAATATCTCTAAGAATTTTCCCAATAAAATTTCTTTTCAAATTTTCTTAATTTTATAAAAAAAAATGAATTTCATTTGAAATTCTCCAAATTTCATTCCGAAAGCTATGGTGGAGTTTTTTTTTTAATTTCCTCCAGAGGATCATATTAAACTTATTCCCGTCAGTCTTTTGGAAATCCTAGGCATAAGTGGGAACAAATGACAGATGTTTACCCACCAAAATGCCATATAAGTTATTAAAGACACAAACCATGTGTAAAAAAAAATTTAATTTTCGAAGTTTTTTTTTTTATTTTTTTTAAGTGCAAATAAAAATCGAGCCTTTGAAAATAGCAGTTTACAGATTTTTAGCAAATATTTCTGCTGATTTTAGCAGTATAGACTGCTATTTGCATTCAACTAAATTTAGCTTAAAAATACCAAACATTTTGTAGATATAAGAGTTTGTTTTCACTATTTTTACTTTACGAATATTTAGCAAAATTTTCTGCATATTTTACAATACAATTTGTTATTTTCAATTAACTAATTTTAATTTTGTTGTTCTTATTTTCCTAGTATGTACCAAAAAATCAGCTAATTTTCGCAGTTTTTTCTGCAGCATCATTTTTAACTAATTTTTAGTAACTTTTTCTGCTATTTTTACAGATTTATTTGTATGAGTGTAACTAACATTAGAAAGTATAACAAAATTCTAACTAAATATATTAGAATTAACTACTAAATAATTTTTCTAAAGTTAATTTTATAGGAAGAAGAAAAGGAAAATATTTTACTGAAAAATTTAACAAACACAAGAGAATCACAGAAGATCCAGAATTAACTAATACATAAGCAATTTATTATTCAATTAGAATGTTAATGTTTCCTCTCTTAATCCTATTGTTATCTCGGTTTCACAAGCAATCAGTGTTACCATATATTTTTTTAGAAAAACTGTAAAAAAAAACTGTTTTTGTATAGAAAAACTGTTTTTCGAAAAAAATGTAAAAATCAGAAGAAATTCTGGGATCTCGAAGTATCCTGAGTAGGGTTTGGGATTTCCCGGACTTTTTTATTTCCCGGGAAACGGGAATAAAAAAAATGTGATTCCCGGGAATCCCGGTAAATATTTTTGAACAAAATTGTTAATGAAAACCACCTATATAAGTAATTTTTGTTAAAAAAAAACACTATTTCAGTACAAATTCAGTCTGTGTAGTGAGAATTCAAAGAAAAATATCAGAATATTGAACATTTGATTTCACATAAATTACTCTAAGCACTGCCAAATGAATTGCATGATTCCAGCAGAAAACACCCACTACTGGAATGTCGGAAACAAACCGTTTCATCACATTTGGCCCATTAGATATAGTGGCCACAATGTTATTTTCCAAAGACAAATAAAACTCTTCTAGGCTTATTTCTACAATTCTTCTTATTTCATCAGCATTACATCTTCCTGATATATAAACCAACCCCAGATTATAAAATGAATTATTTCCGTTTATACATATGTTTAAATTATTCTTTTGTGATATTCTTGTCCATTCGTCCAAGATTATAGTAAATCTCCTATTGTTAGAAATATTGCTCGATATGTCTTTTATCACGATATCTTTTAGATGATTGTAAAATTTTTTGGCAATGCCAAGTTTTTATTATAAAAACTTTCTCACATAAACGAAGATCTTTTTGTGATCTGGATTGACATTCTGTCGACTGCGGCTAATTTGGATACCACATCAGGAAATGTTTTCCCTACCATAAAACGTTCAATGCCTATTCAGCTTACACTTTTTTTGGGTACTTTGCTAATTTTAGCTGGAACGTTATTCTTGTTGTTGTTTTGTTCAAGAAAAGTTGCATAACCACCAGTTTTTTTTTGTGAACCAAATTTAGATGTCGGATAACCAAATTTAGATACCTCCGTTAACCATTAGTCTTTTAGGGCAAATATTGCACTGCGATGCATTGTCCTTTTTTGTGAAGTATTTCCATACTCCGGACATTTTATTCTTTAATATAAAATAATATATTAGTTTGAAAGCAGGTGTATTAAAGTAAAGTAAACTTGAAGATATCACATTTATTAATGAAAACGTTACTTATAAAATTATTGGCTCTTAATATTAAAGAGTATTTTAAATTTAGAGTCGATTTTATTTGTAATCATACGGTTTTGTTCATTTAGTGAATGAAAACCTTACAAAAATATTTATATTTTCAAACATTTAGATTGGTTGAAAATAAATTAACCAATCAGAATCCTCCAAAAATAAACCAAGTCAAGGTATACTGCCACCCAATATTTTAACTAAAGTCGACTTTAACTAAAATATACATTTGAAAAATTTTAAAAATCCTATTCTAAACAAAAACAATTTAAAAAGGTTAATATTTTTAAAATTTCCCGTTTTCCCGGGAAAAACTAATCCTGAGACTAAAATATTATCCCAGGGTCTCAATTTTCTAAATATCGAGATTTGAATAATTTAATTGCGTTTAGTATTTATAGTAAACGACTTTTTGCACAGCCTTCTAATAAAACTTTTTTTTAAGAATTTTGGGCTCGAATCTGAAGTTAAAAAGTTCATCTGAAGTTAAAAAGTTACTCGCCAATGTTGTACTTCAAAATAATCTTTATGGATTTGCATTTCACATAAAATTACCTTTCATTAGATTGAGTATTGTTATGTCGGGAATTGTTTGACGGTGTGTAAATGTAAATTTTAGAATTGTCCTTGATCATAATTGAAAAAATAGTAGTAAATTGTTATCCCGAATTAGCAAATACTTACTTAAAAAATAAAAAATCAATTTCGGCTTTTGTTGATGAGACATTGTTTTAAAAAACATATAAATTTCTAAATTATCCTTCATTTAGAAATGATCTGAAAAGTTCGGCTAACAAATGTCCGTCGGATCTATGACATGTCAGATATGGTTTAGCCAATTTTATTCCATGCTAATTTTTAATGAAATTTGTTATAAAAATGTTTCGTTTTTCCAGTAAGCATATTTAGTAGTATTATATTGCCAATTTCAAATTTATTTATGTTTCGATTTGTACCTAATTTTTTACAATATTTAAAGTTTTATTTTAATTTTTGTGTCATATGCATAATCACTTTCTAAGTTTATAAATGGCTTATAAAACAAATATTTTATACAAACTTCATTTTATAAACGTGTTATAAGGTTTTCTTAAATATTAGTTAAAAAAAAAATAAAAAAAAAAATGTAAATGAAACAAATGTGCCGATTTAATATGAAAAAACTGTAAAAAAAATGCATAATTTAAAAAAAAAACTGTTTTTACAAGAAAAAACTGGAAACCTGTTAGGCATCCCAAAAAACTGTAAAAAACAGTTAAAACTGGCTATATGGCAACACTGCAAGCAATTATCACATTATTTTTTTTTTCTTTCTTTCAAATACTTTTAGCAAGCTATTGTTTTCATTTTCTCTAAAATACGATTAGTAGGAAATTTTCTGGAAGAAAATGCATTTCTCAAATTTTAAAAATGGAACTTCAGCTGCTGATGGAATATTTAAATATTTATCTTTTTTAATGCATCAGCATTAAAGGGCTTTTGCTATTGTGTTTTCATTTTCTTTTCCCTTTCTATCTCGTTTTTTTTTTAATCTTAAATATTACTCGGCTAATAATGTCACAAAATTATGCTACTTATTAATCAATTAAATGTAGGGTACTGCAACAAATATATTTAAACACTTTAACAAAAAAATTCTGAACACACATTTAAAACTACAAAAATAAAAATTGTTAGTACATACAAACAAAAAAAATAAAAAAAAAGATAACAATGCATAAAAGAGTTATTTAAATCGCCATTAAAACAATAAATTCAAATATTTTACTATTCAAATATATTCTTACTCATCATGTCATATCAAAAAAAAAAAAAAAAAAAAAAAAAAGAAAAAAAAAAAAAAACACACACAGACACAAATATTTAAATTTATTTTTCATTTTCTTTATTTTACAAACACTTCTAAAAAAATGGTATAAAAATTTTGCGCAAAAAAGCTTTTTGCTAACGCAAACACATTTTTGCATTATTTGCAAGCAGCGCCAAAAAGAAGCCTTTTATTAAAAAAAAAATTTGTTTCAGTTTTTGTTTAACGTTATTTTTTTTGTGAGTGTGTTTGTGTTTTATGGCATTTGCTTTGAAATTCTCTACTATGTTTTGTATTTACATTTGCATTATGTTGCAGGGTTTTTTCTATGTTGAACACATAGTATTATTTTATGTCGTTTTTGTAGCTGCTGTAAAACATTGTAAAAACGCAACTTCTGTACATATATATATTTTTGCTGATTTAGCTACATTTATTTTGCTATGAATTCTGACAATAAAAGTAAATAACTGCAAAAATACACATTTTTTGCTGCTAAAAGTCAAGCATATGCTGTTGAGGCACAATGGGGTAGCAATTGAAAAATGTAATTCTATGCCAAGATTTTTAAAGTCTATGCCAGTTTTAATTTTTTTAACATTTCTTAAGTAGGATTTTTTTGTTTTTAAAATTTCTTATATAACAAATATTTAATATAAAAATCTATCTTCGTTGTGACTATAAAAATGGCACTTAATCTTAGAAATCGGTTCGGCCAGTAAATAATGCGTATACACCAGAGCTTGAAAAAGATAATTCTTTTTTGAATAAACTCGCATTCAAATTGATTCATTTTCTGAATCACTTTTAAGCAATGATTTGATATTAATTTGATTGAATTGTTTAACGATGTGAATGTCGAACTATAAATCAAGAAAAATATTTTTTGTTAAATTGATTTGTGAAAATTGACCCAATTGGCTGCATTCTATGAAAAGAATTAACAAAAATCAAATTGATTCTTTGAATAAGATATTGATTGAATAAAGTAGGAAATAATTCAATCAATAAAATGAGTTTTGCAAATGATTTCGTTCAAAATTAAATCGGATTTAAAAATTGAATTACCCAGCAAACAAAGATGATCATTAATGACTCAGAAATGAGCTCCAAAAACATAAATATTATTCCACTTTTTCCTATAAAAGTGGTCCGTCTAAAAGAGCCCCCTGTTTACTCAGAAATGACTCAGAAAAAAGAACGTATAAAATCGAAATTTTCCTCATAAATTTAAATAATTTTGGAATCTTCTTTGAGTCCGAAAAATGAACCCTCGTTTTGAGACAGCTTTTTAGATTGTAGAGACAACTTTTTGGATCGTTTTCTGAGGGTTCATATTTTCTTACAAAAAAAGAGTGTTTTCAAAAAAACAAATATCATTTCTATGAGCCATTTAAGAATCTTATTATGAGCGCTCCGAAATTGCTGGCTGGGTAAAGAATTATTTTTATAAAAGACTGGTATACACATAATACTTGTTCAATTTAGAATTCTTGAATTTAATTTTTTCATATTCTTGAATTTAATTTTTTCATATACAAATTTTTGAATCTGATATGCATATGGCCATAATTTTAGATTTGAATATCACCGATTTCTTGTAAATTGCCTTAAAAATATAAAATTTGTTGTATTGAATTTTTGACAAAAATTTAGTTAAATATATTTAACAAATTTTCAAACTTTTAATCGATTTTTTCAACTTTCTTGGCCATTGTTTTGTTATTTCAAAAACTTCAAGTGTTGTTTTTCTGTGGCCATATGAGTGCTTTATTTTTGTTTTTGGTTTTTTTGCGTATTTTTGTAATTTTTTTTTTCAAATGTTTGTGTTTTACTTTTTATTGTTGCTGAAGCAGATAAGTTCCATGTGTGTTTGTGTGAAATTTTTTGATTTTTGAGATGAGTAACAATATGAGTTTGAAGAGTTTGTGTTAGTACTACGTCTTTTTGCAATTTTTTGTTTGTTTACAACATAAAACATTTTAATAAATTTTGTTTATAAAAAGTTTTTTTGCAGTTGAAAACTTACCGGTGCCGGTGCTGGGGAGCTACCATTGGATACACCATTGTTGAAGCCATGAGCAGACAAGGCTGAAGAAATGGTGCTAGCACTCAATTTGGTGTTGCTGGAAATAGATGGGAAATGAAAAAGTGATTTTATTTAATTAACTTCAAAAAATATTTGTTAGAATTCTACAAAATAATTCCCAAATTGTTAAACAAACAACCCTTTAGAAAATCGTGTAATCGGTTTGGTGTAATTTACATTGTGTGTACTTACGATATGGCACACTTGTTTATAACGAATTTATATGAAATTGAAGAAAATCGGTTCATATTTTGACAAATATCAAATATTTAGAAGTATTCTATTTGCAAGATTGGACCACTCTTGCACCTTCAGAACATATAAAGCAATTTCCTGATATTTGCTTAAATGCCTTTTTCGGCGATTTCAATCTCACTGAGCTTATGGGGACCCATAAGCCCACTGGGTCCAAAAAACCGGCAGGAGTATTTGCATGCAAACGAATGGAAATTTCCTCAGGATTTCAAAAATGAAATTTTTTTAGATCAAGAAAACGTGGTCCGAGCTAGAGAATTTTAGTTTATTTTAGGCCGGAAAAATGGACAACTTGTTTTATATAAAAAAGTGATACTCAGATAAAAGGAAAGTTTCTCACGATTTAAATAATTATTTTATATTTTTATGATCGATGAAACGTAAGGACTAGATCCATTTTAGTAGATTTTAAACCCTTCAGGTGGGGCTCAACTTCATTTTGGTCCAAAAATTACTTAAAATAAAGTGATTTCAATTTAGTAGGTTTGAGGTTAAGAAGAAGAACAAACCTTTTTCTCTAAAAGTTATAAACACATTAACTTGCAAATCAGACTAGATCTAGTTTCTGCATTTTTCTATGCAAAGGCTTCGTCAGTGATTCTCCATTAAATTGTGTTATTGTTTATATTTATATTGTCAGATTGTCTCTATATGATAATTTTTCAAAAACCCGTCGGCTGTAGCAATCGAACCTGTGCATATTCCTACATTACAAACGTAACTATACTAAAGTTCGAGAGCTTAGCTATCTAACCCAAGTAAGGTCTTGAATACAGTGTATCTAATTCATAGTTTTCTTTCCTATTCAGCTTTCTGTTATTGTTTTTTTACTTTCAAAAGTGATCAAACAGACACATACAAACATTCTACTTTTAGGGTTTTGTTTACCTTCTTATCTCCTCCGTGGAATTTAATGGAAAATCCTGTCCATAGAAAAAGGCGGAAACTAGATATACATTCAAAATAGTTTGTAGTTTAAATTAACTGAAAATGTAATTTAAAATAAATGAAACATCACTTGAAAACCGGTTTACTGACTTTTCATTTAAATCAAAAGAACTTTTCATTTATTTTTAAGTGTGAATAAACTACAAAATCCTTAATAAATAATGATTTTTCATTTATTTTGGTTTTTTTAAATTTCAAAAAACTAACTACAAAATCCGTAAGAATAAACGATATTTAGTTTATTTCATTTTTTTAACTGACCTAGAAATCGAAAAGGAATTCTTTTTTTAACAAAACATTTTATTAAATGAAAATATTAACTGTAACAGAAAATCCGTATATGTAATTTATTTTTTAAATAAACGACAAAAACAGTTTAAAAATATGTATATTTCTTTGTATTTTAACTGAATAATCATTTAAAAATAAATGTAGGGAAAACTTTTTAAATAAACTACAGTCAGTTACTGTATTAATATTTTCAGTGTAGTGTGATTTGCAAATTAATATGTTTATAGCTTTTAGAGACAGAGGTTTATTCTTCTTCTTAACCTCAAACCTACAAAATTTTAGTGCGTTAGCAGTATTTGTTGTTGTTTTTATTTTACTAATAGTTAGCACTCAGATTCTGCTGATATTAGAAGTTTTTTCTGCAAGTTCATTAACTTTCAATAACTTTATCTTCTTCTTTCTATGTATTTAACAAAAATATTTGAAAAATTTGTAAAACATCACAGCTTTTAATTAAACGCCAAAAAAAAAAAATAAAATTTATAAACCTAAACCACCATGAAAAAAGTCAATAAATTTTTATGCACACATATTTACATATCGTAAATACAGTGCAATTTACCAAATTGCAAATATCAGTAAAATGTTTATAACATTTGGCAAATGGTTGACAAATGTTGTACAAATTGAAATCAAGCAATGAAGCAAAACATTACAAATTCATATAATTCCGTCAATATACATCAGTATAACTAAATGACAAAAGCTAAGAACCGAAAAAATATAAAACATTTGGTGATAGCGGAAGCGGCAGAGGCATAAACTAAAATGTCTGTGATGTCTATATAGTTATAAATATACAAAATAATTTCATAAAATATAAAAATTAAATTAAAAATTGTATTGGAATATGTAAATGCATATAAAAAAATAATAAAATTCATATGTAGCAAATGTTAAAAATCAACATCATTCATCGTCATCACTTATACATGTATGTATATATTTGTCATTGTTGCCAACATTTTTGGCACCCAAAAACCGCTTAATTTGTCATGAAAGGTGATAGAAACAGCTAACAAAAAAAGACTTTAGTTGGACAATATATGTGACAGCGCATAGAGAAAGGGACCTAAGGGTAAAAAAAATCAATTTTTTTTTTTTTTTTTTTGTAGACAACATTTGAGCATCGAATGAAACCGATCCCATGCTCTCCTGACCTTAGGTAGGTCCCTTTCTATCCTTAGGTCCCTTTCTATTTTGCGCGTCACATATTAAGATCTAGCGCACAATATTAGAAGACAACTAAATTGCTGATTTAACGTATTTTTTTCGAGGCCAGCATCTATTCTTACAATAAAAAAACAACTTTTTCTATCTTTAAAAATATTTTGATTCGTAATTAAAAATATTATTTGAAATTTGTTTAAAAAAAAATAATTTGACACAACACAGTTTTGAATGATAAGGTTTTGTTTCTATTCGACTGTTTAATATTTTCGTTTTAGTTTTTATAAACAAATTTTAATTATACCCAGAAAAAAACTACAAACCGGTTTTAATTACGAAATTGATTATATTAATTAAAATTTTAATATATTTTGCACCTATCACTCAAATGATACTATTAGTTACTAACTATTTTATACGATTAATTGAAACAAAATTCGATTAAAGCAGTAATAAATAATAACAACTAAAACATTAATTGACAATGAAAAAAAAAAACTGACTGTACGTTTATATTTGAAGTACTCCATATGTATTTGTTTTTTTTTTGTTTGTGAACAAATATTTACTGAAATATTTGACTTTTAATTAACATATTAATTGATTCAATTAAATATACATATGTTTAAAAACAATTTTTATTTTTAATCAGACAACAGAAAAGCTTAAAATTTAAAATTCTTTAGTGATAAAATTCTTCATAACTTTTAAATAAAATTCTTTATGATATTTTTTTAAATTCAGTAAAAAGTTTTAACCCTTTGACGACCATACATTTTCTGCCGAAGCGATTTTAAAAATTTTGCGATTTTCATAATCTCTGAGCTAATAATAGTTATGCCAAGAAAAATTGGCTCCGTAAGACGCCTGCTTACCCCTCATTTCGCTTGCCAAAAATATTTGCTATTTGACGACCCTGCCGTTCCGGACGAACCGATTTTTATTATTATTTTATTTTCGAGCTCTAGAACTAAATTATAGATATGTTACAAAAAATTTACCTCATAGACCCCTTCCTTGTCCTTCATTTCGCTTGTCAAAGTTTGTGCTTTTTACCCCTTAAATGAAGAATTCTAAATAACCAACTTCGAGGGCTCGCAAGGGGAAAGCCGGACTAGGTACGGATTTGCTGCCTACTACATTTTTGTTCCCCCATTTCTCCTTTACAAATCACTTTTGGAAATATTTACTCTATCTTTTGTCTGGGCAATTATAAATGCGAAAAAACCCTTGGGCAAGCATACTTGCCTATGGTCGTCAAAGGGTTAAAGGAAATATTCTCTATCCCTGCAAGCATTTGGAAGATATCTTTCAAGAAGATATTAAAGCGATATCTTCTATTTTTCATTTGAATGAAAATAATCAAGTAGTATTTTAAAATTGTCTTCCTTTTATTATTTGGAAGATAATTTGGTGATATTTGGAAAAAAATAATTCAAAAATTGAATTTTTTGTCATAGGTTTTTATGATGATATTGCGGCAATATTACCTTCTTATCATCCGGAAGATAAAGAAAATTTGTTTGAAATTCTATGTCATTTTGGAAAAAATTAAAACAAAATTTGTATAAAAACAATCAACAAACACGTAGGAAAGAAATTCCTTGAAAAAATCAAGATCTAATGCGAGGAAAAAATCGGCTACGTTGAAATCAAGATAATTAATGTGTTGGTCAATGGATTATGTATGCAGATCTTCTTTTTCAGGCTTAAATTTAATAATTAAAAATTAAAACCTTTATATTGTACCGGGGAGTTTATTTGGCGATATCACCTTTTTATCTTCCAGATGATAACTTATATCGATATCGCCGATTTATCTTCCTGCGGTATTGCTTTCGTGTTGCCTGAAAGTATTGCTTTCGGGTAACAGTTATTCCCGACGGAAGAAACTTCCGCAATACGAAATTGATATTGCCGGCAATAAATGTTTTCTTCCTGGCAATATGATCGGGGAATCTTCTTCGCATTGCCATGCTTGCTGGGATTGAATAGTATTTTGAATTTTATGGAGTTTTATTTTCCTATAAAAAAATATACATAAATGTATTTAAAATTGGTAAAAATTTAAATTTGTGATAAAGATTAGAATGTAGTTAACAAAAGTTTATATTAAGAGTAGTTCTGAACATTTTGTTCCATTCATACAATAATATCACGACATGCTTTTTCGCATTTAGCCATTATTTTGGAATTTTTTTTATTGAGATCATTTAAAATTTATAATCAAGAGACCATAATACTTTATACCAAAGTTTGGTAATTAGTTTGTAAAAAAATTTGCGAAAAAAATCTTGAAAAAAGTAAAATGTTTGCATTAATACATTCGTTTGCGGAATGTAAATCGCTGATTAAGTTTTCAAAATAATCTCTTGTACCATAAAGTCTTTTTTCGCGTTCCGCTATAATTTTAAAATTTTTTTGAGTACGGTTTTTTTAAATTTATAATCTAGGGACTAAAATACCAATTTCTTATACCAAAGTTTGGAAGTTCGTTTACAATAAAAAATTCGCGAAAAAATATTCCGCAAAAAGGAAAATGTTTGGATCAATATATTCGTTTGCAGAATCAAGTTTTTATTTAATTTAGTTATTTAGTCTATGGATTAATCCTTACAGACTGAGATAAAAAATGTAAGCTGATTAAGCTTGTTAATGAATATTTTGTACCATAAAGGCTTTTTTCGCGTTACGCCATTATTTTAAAATTTTTTAAGTGCGGTATTTTAATTTATAAACTATTAACTTTAATACTCATTTCTTATCAAAGAACTTGGTGGTTAGTTTGCAAAATAATTCGGATAAAATTTTTTCAAAAAGGAAAATGTTTGTATCTATATATCCGCTTGCAGAATGTAAATCACTGAATAAGCCTTTTAGCAAATATTTTGTACCATAAAGACTTTTTTCGCATTCCGCTATTATTTTGCAATTATTTAAGTGCGGTTATTTCAAATTCATAATATAGGAACTATAATAATAATATTTTAATAAATATTTTGCACCATAAAGACTATTTTCGCGTTCCGCCATTACTTTGCAATTTCTTGAGTGCGCTTTTTTTTAAATTCATATTCTAGGAACTATAATAACCATTTCTTATAAAAAAAAGTTTGGTGATTAGTTTGCAAAAATAATTCGCAAAAAAAAATATTTTGCAAAAAGGAAATTTTTTGAATCAATATATTCGTTAGCGGAATATAAATCGTTGATTAAGTTTTTTAATTAATTTTTTGTAGCATATACAATTTTCCACAATTGCGAGTTATGAATATAAGGTATTAATTTATCGATCACATCTGCCAACACCATAAAAACTAAAGAACTCGAAATAGCGGATTTAGTTATATAGTTTGTATATTTAGTTTTTTATTGTACTTTATTTCTTATTCAGATTATCCAGCAAACGATTATTCAAAGAGCTATTTTGCGAAATTTGCATATAAGACGCCATATAAAAATATTAATTTATTGATAAAATTTGCAAACACCGAAAAAATTACAAAAAAAAAATCGAAATTGCTGGTTTGATTTCAAGTTTAATATTTTTTATTGTAGGTGTTTGGGTTTTTATTTTTTCATTTTGAATTTTTCAAATAACTATTCAAAGAATTATTCAAACATTTGTTAAAAATAAAATTCTCTAAATTTTGAGATTTTTATTTTCCAAAATTAAAATTCATACATTTTTGGGAATATTATTTTAAACAAAAATAAAATTTCAAATATATATCGATTTTTAAATAAAATTCAGAATTGTTCCTTGTCTGTTTTTAATACATATTTAATTCGATATTTAAGGTTAATATTTTTTTGTGCATAAGCAGATTTTTATTTCTCTATTATGAATGAGAATGCGTTCTTTGTGAATGAAATTGCGAATTATTATTCCTTTTATTTCAAAATCTTCAAAAGTTGAAAGAGCGCTAGAATTCCCGCTAACCACTAAAACGCATTTGCCTCCACTATGAGCAATAAAAAGCGCTAGATTTGTGGGATAAGTGCCAATTTGGTAACAGTGATATTTTTGATGAGTGTGTATGCATGTGTGTTCTGTACACATGTAACTGTGTACCTACATACATGTATAAATGTTTATATGTATGGGAGATGATATTTCCGTTTACTTTTGAAATTTCATAATACTCATAAATTTATATGTGTATGTATGTATATTCGCTACCAGCGTTTTACACTGATGTGGTCAATATGGTTGCCAATATGTCAACCAATAAAGCATATTTGTGCATGCAATTGTTGGTGAAATATTGCAAAAAGTGCCGTTAAAGGAAGAAGCAGTTATACAACAAAAATAGTCATAAATAAAGGAATATGTTGTATATGTATGTATATTTACAAAGTATCATAACTGTATAAAAATATATAAAATAGAGAAACAATAGGTTAAGTGGGAAAAGTCTATAACAGACTCTAATAAAGGGCTTTAACTTGAATACATTTTATAAATTAATATGTGGTGTAACTTTCTGACTTAATAGCATACAATTTATTAGATTTTTAACTCAATTTCTGAATACTTTTTCAAAACATCTCATTTTGGGGTAAAGTTAAAAAAAATGTAAAAATTATCAACTTTAGTTAAGAGTGATTGCCAATTCTAGAGAGCGATCATCTGTTGTGTATTCTTTCAAATGCAAACGAGTTTGAAAGCCTGAGAAATTGTGAATTTTAATCAAAATATGGGGAAAATCCATAATTAAACAGAAAAACTCCGGAAAAAATTTAGTTAGAACTACTCAAAATTATTTAAAAACGACTTAAATAGTTAAAGTCGGCCATGCCGACTATAAAATACTCCACACCAGCCTGGATAAAGGCCAACTAATGTTTGGATCCGAAATTCGAATGGGTTAAAATGGACTTGTGTCAAAATTTTCTAAAAAAATTATAAAAGAAGAGAAAATCGAAAATATAGCCCATATGGGCGTTAGGTCAAAATGTGGACCGATACTACGTAGAACCAATACCTTTGTCCTTGGGACCATGTGAGTGAGCGAACCAAATTTCATTGAAATATCTTCGTATTTGCGACTTGCAGCGTGTAAACAAGGGGGAGGGGACCCTTATATGGGCACTAGGTTTTAAAATTTTCTAAGTTTTTTTTTCGATTTTTTTAAATGCAAATGCAGCAGTTTATAATTACAGGATACACTGATATTTTCATTCAACTATATTTAGCTTAAAAATAACAAAACTTTTGTAGATATAAAAGTTTGTTTTTGGTATTTTTGGTCTACTAACATTTATAAAAAATTTCTGTAGATTTTACAGTATAATTTGTCACTTTTAATTAACTAAAAGTTAACTGAAATATGGCTTAAATTCTGTAGACGTAACAATTTTGTTTTTGCTGTTCTTATTTTACTAGTATTTAGCACAAGAAGTAATTAATTCTTAGTAGCTTTCTTTGCTATTTATACAGGTTTATTTCTATTAAATATTAGATGCCTAACGTGGAAGCAAATAAATTCCCGTAGGTTTACGGGCTTTAATATAATACTTTCTCCCATTAGTAAGCAAGTCTCTGGATGTGCCCAAAGACTGGAGGAATGCTAAATGTTACACTTTCATTAAAATCGCCCGTAAATTGTCTCATGTCTGTTTTGCATTTAAATGTGCAACGTATGTTGGGCGCCATTAATTTTTTATAAACGATTACAAAAAAAAAATGTTAAATGAATTTTAAAACTGCAATACCTAACATCTAACAACTGATGTAATAGACAAAATCCAAAAATAATAAAAACATCGGATGTTTATGTTTAAAGCTGATTTTCAGAAAGAAGAGAACATTTTTATTGTAAAATTTAACAGACACAAGGGATTCACCAGACTGCAGAAGTTCCATCTCACCCAAAGACTAATCAGTGGTTAGTTTATATGTCAATGGATCAAAGTAATTTTTAATTGTTAATTTGTCTCTATGTTTTTATTTTTTTTTTTAAAGAGAAGCATATATTTTTCCTATTAATTAACGTGTTGCTTCCTTTGGAAAGGGGATAGAGAAGAAAGGTGGTGAAAGATGAAGGGGTTCAAATATGGCAACTTTCAAATATGAAAAACTTTTTTGGGTATTGCCATGGCCAGGGATCGAACCGGCAGCCCTCTGTTTATATTACGTATATATTTGGCTGACTATAGTGTATAGAAACATCAATAAACCAGTTTTTAAATTGCAGCCGTTTAATATATCGTCAGATTATTATTGGTTTGGCCCATATGCCAAAGAAAGTTTACATTTTTTCCTTTTTCTATGCAAAATTGGCAGGCAGATCAAATTTGAAACTGGATATCTCAGATATGTTACAAGTTATCGAGAAACGAGTTTTGCAATCAGAAAGAGGAAATTCCATTATATCTAATTAATTGTTAACTCAATTTCTTAAAAAAGGATCAGTGGGTCTGAGCAATAATAAGCTGACGATATGTAACACAAACATTTAATACGTTTTATATTTATTAATACATATTTATATTCAATTAATTAATATATTTAAGGGTTTAAAACATATATATTTAAGTACTTACGGTTTTATTGGTACTGGTACATAGCCTTCAGTGCCAGATGGGGGATTTTGCATAGCAGCCAATTTAGCATGGATGTCACAGTACAATTTATTATTAAAATTGTAATAGCCTTGATTTTTCAATGAAGTACCACAAGTGGCACACTTGAAACATTCAACATGTAAATTTCTATCCTTGATGCGTACAAAAACACCACTGATAAACGAATGAAGAGAGAAATTAAATGTTAATTAAATTATCGTAAATTTGCTTGTAACAAAAGGTAGAAAATTAATTAAAAGGAAAATAAAAGTGAGTAATAACAATTAAAATTTGACAGACAAATAAAAAAGTAGAAACAAAAATAAAAACATTCGTCATGAGAACCGAATTATGTATGAAATAGAAATTTAATATATTTTTTACCTGTAAATGAAAATATGCAAAGTTTTTTATGTGTGCAAGCAACAATTTTAATAACATGAAGTTTTTTCTTTGTCTAGGAAGGACTCCCTTCCTAGACATCTTGGAATGAAACTGGAATGTTACAAATACATAAAAGTGCTATTTGGAAATTATTTTTACATCCTTTGTTACCATTTTTATGTGAAATTGGACAGCAATTATTTTATTGCATTTTTATATCGATTTTCATATCAAATGACACTTTTTTACATTTTAAAAAGTTGGGGTCATTTCGACCCCATGTGCCTATAAGGGTTAATTTCTAATTTTTTATTACTACCCATGTGAAAATCGAAATATATATGAACATACATGATCATACATTGACTAGTATATGATCATGCATAGTCATACATGATCGTATACGTCAATGCATAGTTCAATGTATAACCATACATGCTCTCATATATTTCCATATATTTTCGGATCCGAAATTTGAGGGTATATGGAGGTATATGGCCGTATATGAGCATACACGAATCATATGTGTGCATATATGGTCATATACGAACTTGTACGGTCATATACCCTCAAATTTCGGATCCGAAAATATATGGAAATATATGAGATCATGTATGACTATGCATGATAATATACTAGTCAATGTATGATCATATATTTTCATATATATTTCGATTTTCACATGGGTATATATAAAATTTGGTGTTAACAGAGTTACTTGGACAACTTTCACCAAATTCCGCAAGAAACAACACATTGTTTTGATATATTTCCCGGAAAAATCGAAAAAATTTAAAAAAATTTAAAAAAATTACACAAAAATTAATAATATTATCTAAATTATTGGCCAAAATCATACATTTCTCTAAAATTTTCTAATTTAAATTTAATAAACCTCTATGCGTTGACTACTACTTTTTTATATTTTGTTGAAAAAAAATTTTAAAAAACTCAAAACTAGAGTTTTGCAAATTTATAAAAAAAATCCCCTCTTTGGCCATACCTGAGACTAGGCTATCATAACCCAAGAGAGACAAAACTTTTGATCTGAATATTTGAGGATCTTATATATGAAACTAGAGTATAGCATTATAAATTTTCGAAAGAAATATTTTATTTTTTACGATTTTCAAAATTTATCTAATTTTAACCCTACAATGGTCTGAGGAAATTGTAATTACTAAAACATTTTCCAACCAATTTTGGATTTTTATACATTACCAGAAAGGTAATTAAGTCTAGATTATGATTGTATTTGCATTTTTCAAAAATACTGTTACTAAGGACCCAGTATTTTCAAAAAAGGCAAAAAAGTGATTTTTTCGCCTTGTAAATCGTATTTCAAACTTCAGGGCCGAAGCGGCACGTGTTTCCGTTATCCGATCACGTTAATTTTTTCCATGGTGTATTTTTATACCCAAAGGCACATTTCTAGGGGGGGGGGGGGGGGGACGGGTCACAGGTCGCCATTTTTTTTGTCTATATAAGGTAGACAACGAGAAAAAAGAGTTGCCATTTAAAATGCCAGAAAAATTGTTGAGCTCAGCCCAATGTGCTTTTTTGGTAAGCTGTAGCTTGGTAGCTGTTGTAAAAACGCTATGAAGTTCGGGGGAAAAAAAGGTAAGTTTACAAAAAAAATCCAAAATTTCGTAAATTTTCGTAAAATTTTTGACCCATCAACGTGAGCTTGTTCCGCTAAAAAACATAAGTCTGTTTTATTGTTTCCTGCTATCAAATATCCGAATTTTATTAAGATCGGAGAAAACGCTTTACGATAGCTTTTTCAAAGCTTTTAAATTTTCGAAGAAAAAACAAACTCGAAAGCCTTCTTTTAAAGACCTTTTAGGGAATGAAAGTACAATATTTTTTAAATAAAATATATTTTTTAACAGAAAACTTGTAATAATATCTGAAAATATATAGTTTGTATCGAATTCTCATAATCATCGCGAGGTAAATAAAAATGTTGCAGCTTTTTAAAGCAGTGCTCTTTAGACTTTAAAAATTATATTTCTCATTTAACATTAAAATATAACAACATATTTTTTTCTGCATACAATTTTCTCTTAATTTGTGGTTAATTTTCATAAAATTAATTTGCCATAAAAATTGTAAAAATTAAATGATTGAAAACTGTTCTCACTATCCATTAATTTACGGTTTATTAATCATAATGAGTATTGAGTTTGGTTGATATGTTTATGTATACATTCTACATGTTTGTACATGATTATAATACATATGTACGTAGTAAAAAAAAAGAAATATATTTGCATTAAAAAATATATGAAAATTTATCAATTAAATATTAAAACCTTAATAAATAACAAACAAAATGACCACCGACCGTATAGTATACATATATGCAGTGGTATGTGTGTTTATATTATATGTATGCATGCCCAGTGCACATATAACATACACGTTTACAAACCAGACCAAAGGACATGACTGCTCACTGCTTCACATACATATAAAGTATAACAGTACAGTTGTATTTGTTTACTAAAAAGACTGTGTGTGAAAGTGGAGGTGTTTATGTGAGTTTGAGTGTGTATGTGCATATGAGACTGTATGCATATAATAACAGCATATTATGAATATTTCAATTTAAATGATAATTTGTTGAGTGGCTTTGTTGCTTATGTATGTTGTTTGTTGTTATGTTTTCGTCTGTTGTGTCTACTATGATACAATCAACAGTAGCAATTGCACCTACAGACACACGCACACACACGATACAAATTGCTTATGGAGAATGAAAAATAAAAATTATCATCACTGGAATTTTTAATGTATTTTGTGTGTATTTCATCAGGAGGTGGAGCAGTAGTAAAGGCTACAAATTTTTGTAGTTATTGTGGATTTAAAGTGTTTTAAAAAAATAATACAATAAAACAACAAATACGAATACACTCAAACTAACACACACAAGTATATATGGCTGTATACATTTAAGCATAATTTCCTTACACTATGCCGACACCACACATTGAACATGGCGGATGTCCGCTAGCTGATAATGGTCTAGGTTGACCATCCGGTCCCAATGCTGCTGCGGCTGCAGCCGCTTCCATTTCTTCTTTATATTCTGGTGTTTGTAATGCTGGACAAACTGGCATAACAATTAGTCTGGGATCAGGTCCTTCGGGTACAGATTCCATGGGGGGTTTTGATGATTCACTGTCTTCTTTTGGTGCAGCCGTTGGTAAGCTAGGACGATGACTGGCATCTGCTGCCAATGTGTTTTGTTGTAATGCTGTACCAATATGTTCATCTTGGTGTTCTCTCTGATGGCCAATTGCATGGCTTTTGGTCCAATAAAAATTCGATGTACTATGTGGTTCTAAATAAAATTATGTTAAACCGTTTTATTGTTAGAAAATTAACAACATAAAAGAGCTAACAGTAATTTGGGAAAATAAAAACTAAAGTTCTACAATAATTTTCTGTAGTCTATAATATTTGCTCAAAGATCCTAGTGCTGGTATTAAAGATAAACTTAATTTTATATCAACAAAAAAGTTTTCAAATACGTTTCGCAAAATATTTGTTGCATTTACATAAACACGTTTTCCATAAAACATTTAGAAGTGCAAAATTTTTCTCTCATAATACAGGTATTTCCAAAAGCAATTTTATTGAGCAAATAACATTTTAGGCCACTATTCTTAAACGATTTTTAAATCATTTTTTATCTTTTTTTTTGTAAATGAAATGTATCTTCAGTTATAGGTACATAACATTTCAATCTCCCTAATTTTTTTTCTTTTTTCTGACAAAAATTAAAAAAAATTATTTTATTTTTCTTCTGAATGAAGGGTACGTATAGTTGATCTTTTATTTGGTAAATGAATGTCTTTTAGTTTGATTCTAGATCATAAATTAATATCACTTTCTGTTTAAATTATTTTTCAAATTAAAAAAAGATGATACAATTTTCACAAGTAAATTACAAAAAAAAAAATTTCATAAAAAATATTAAAATAGTTAAAAAATGAAATTCATTTTTGTTTTTCATAAAAAATATTAAAATTTTTGGAAAATGAAATTCAGAAATCGGTCATAATAGATTTGTGCGGACTTTTGTAAACTAAAGTACGGAGAAAGAATCTTGAAAATCGCTAAAAATTTGTGATGTGGAATGTTATTTGCTCTAAAAAACTGCTTTTGGAAACACTATGGGCCATACTGACAACAATTTTGTTGCTAATCAAATGGTTTGATGGTTTCAACAAGTAGTTTTTGGATTGTGACAACCGAAACAAATAAACTACTGTTCTTAATTTCGGTTATCATAATCGAAAAATTCGACTACTATAACCAAACTTTTCCATTTTCTGCTTACTAAGATCGGCTAACTTATCTAAAAGTACGCCCAATTTAAAATTATCCAGACTCATTTTAATGCAAATTTTATCCGTGGTTAAGGTTAAGGACCAACTTCACTACCTTAACCGAGAGTAAAATTCTCCTCAAGATAACTTTAAATAGTGTTAAAACAAGCATTATTTAGACCTAAGTATGTGTAGGAAATATGCTGTATTGGGCGCCACAATGGCGATTTAGTTCATTTAAACAATAAAATAAATATTGCTTGTAAATCGTCAATTTTATAATAGAATGTTTTCAAAAATGTATTAAATAAAACATAAATTGCATTTACATAACCACCTTAATTCTTGCAATTGTTTAAAATAACTTTTATTGGGTGCCATTTTTATAAACTAGTATTAAAATCAATCATATGAAACTAATAAAAAGCCCTACTAACCATTAGCCTATCTGCTATCCCATGTACATATAAAACAACCATATTTAAATGTATTTATTGTAACGTAACGGATCCTAACATTCAATCTGCAGCTTATAAGGTTCTTTAAACACATTTTTAGTTTTGACTTATTTATGGCATTGAAGTTAAATTTTTAACTTTGATGTCTTCAAAGACTTATAGTAGAATATCATGACAAATATTTTTGCGGAACATTTTAACCCTCTAGCTCTTAACCTTACTGGTCTTTTTTGTTTCTTTTTAAAAAGGGCCTAAAAATTCCCTTTAATTGAAGAGTTAGAGGCTTAAAAAATTTTACAAAAATTTTCTTCGTAGTGTTTTACCTAATTTCGTTAAACACATACCTAAAGTGGAAGATTCACATGATTTCCTAAGCCGATTCACAACAAATATTTGCAAAAGGGGGAAAACTTTAACCCAAAAAAAAAAAACTTAGGGCCATACGTAAACTTTTAAAACGCCGATATTTTTTAATAATACAATTTAATGAAAAATCACTGATGAAGCCTGTCCATAGAAAAAAGTAGAAACTAGATCTAGTCTGATTTGCAAATTAATGTGTTTATAATTTTAGAGAAAAAGGTTTATTCTTCTTAACCTGAAACCTACTAAACTAAAATTGATAAAAAGCATATTAATTACAATATTAATTGCAGCTGGTCTATATGACGTTGAAACAACACTGTACTAAAATACATTATAAAATGCGCTGTTGGCAGTCCGTCTCCAATATACACAAATTACCTGCTCTTGAACGTAAAAACCATACGTCGGTGTGGCAAAATTTGCGAAAAAGGAGACACGGAGGAGATTGGAAGATAAACAAAAATCTAAAATTAAAATGTTTGTATGTGTCTGTGTTTGATCACTTCTGAGCAAAGAACAATAACAGAAAGCTGAATAGGAAAGAAAACTATGAATTAGTTACATTGCATTTAAGGCCTTGCTTGGGTGAGATGGCTAAGCTGTCGCACCTAAGTATAGTTACGTTTGTAATGTAGGAATAGGCACAGGTTCGATTCCTACACCCGATGGGTTGTTGGAAAATTATCATATAGAGACAATCTGACAATGAAATATAAACAAAAATACAATTTAATGGAAAATCGCTGAAGAAGCCTGTCCATAGAAAAAAGGCAGAACCTAGATCTAGTCTGAGTTGCAAATTAATGTGTTTATAATTTTTACAAAAAAAATTTTATTCTTCTTCTTAACCTCAAATTTACTAAAGTTGTTTGTCTATTTTTATGTTTATTTTGTGTGTATTATTTTATTTTACTTCTTCTTACAACTTCTTTCAAAATTAAAGTCTCAAACAAGAATGACGCTAATGTAATTTATGTTCTATGTACAACCGGTTATTTCTAAGAGTTTGATCAATTAGCAGTCGGTTATTTTCCTCCAAACTAGAACAGGCGATTTAGAACCGCCTCTGGAACCAATTATAAAACTGGTCGTGGGACAGTGAAATCTTACATTTTGACTTCCAACAATCAGTATTAGAATTTTTTCCAGGGAATCGCTGGTAAAAGAACTTGGTGTACAATATATCCAGAGGTAGGTAACCGGTTTTAAAAAAGTTGTTGCGAAACTTAATGTGACAAAATGATAAATAAATGTGTCCCTAAAAATGGCGCCATATGTTTTTGTGTTAGTATAAGAATCCAGAAGTGTTATAAAGACAGCATGATATACATAAGTCTACCCAATCAGAAATCACCAGCAGTACAAAAAATCAACCACTGGCATACCACTGGGTAACAACGGTGTTGAAAATAAATTACTAGCACAACACTCATTTGGGACGCTTTGCCAGTGTTTGCGAAAAGCGTTTTTTCAGTATTTGTTTTACAAAAATTTCGGTGGTTTATAAAAAAACCACTGGCAAAGAATGGTCTAAGAGTGATATGCCAAGGTTTGCAACCAGTGGTTATCCAGTGCTACCTAGCCAATACTACCAGTGGTACAAAAATCTATGGTAGATCAATTACACTGTGAGACAAATGGTAGGGGTCAGTAATCGGGAAGGGTTCAAACTACCGGGGAAAGTTATATCGGTAAAAAAGAAGTTATACGTGTCCCGGCGTTTCGCTGGGTCACCCTTAGGAATCGAGATATATTGCTTTGACCTTTGGTGGTCTTTTTTTTTTTGATATAACTCGAGAACCACTAGTCCGATTTTGCTCAAACAATTTTAAAAAAATTAAAAATTACAATTCCTTTAATCTGTTCATATAACGTTTTTCTATATACTCAACAGTTTTGCCGGTAAAAATAAATGTATGAAGAAAAAAATATTTTTTGCCTAAAATATTAAAAAAAAGTAATAAACAAAAGGTTATTTATTTTTATAGTAGCGGTAACAAACATTTATTTTTACCGGCAAAACTGTTGAGTATATAGAAAACGTTATATGAACAGATTAAAGGAATTGTAATTTTTAATTTTTTTAAAATTGTTTGAACAAAATCGGACTAGTGGTTCTCGAGTTATGTCAAAAAAAAAAAATATATATCTCGATTCCTAGGGGTGACCCAGCGAAACGCCGGGACACGTATAACTTGTTTTTGACCGATATAACATTTCCAGTTGGTTTCATCCCATCCCGATTTTGACTGTCGCATAGTGTTATTTTGTAAAAATGCTGACGCTTCGTTAAAAAGGTTCCGAGTTCAAATACGGTTGCAAAGAAAAAAATTTTTTTTTGCTCTCTCAACGCTGGCATATTAGTCCCAAAAATTTGTTTGCCAGTACTAACATTTTAGCACATCCAGTAGTTGTTCAGCTGTTATTACTCATTTATGTGTTTAGCCACCCAGTATTACATGTCTCGTTAGCACAGTGGGTAGAGCAATCATCTGCCAATCTGACGGCCCGGGTTCAAATCACAGCAGGAGCAAAAAAATACACATGAACTTTTTTTAAATTTTATTTTGGAAAATATATTTCCAGACCACCTATTTATTGGTTTTGCCAGCGTTCTGCCAACCTTCAAAAATTTTGTTTCTCCAGTCCTTTTCCGGTGCTTTTTGAATAGCCGGTCCTTTTGCCTAATGATGTTATTTCGGGAATAGGAAAGCACTTTTTGCCAATACTTGTACCACCTGTTAAAGTGCTTTGCCATCGCTTTCCCGTTTGTATTTTCTGACTGGGTAGTTACAAACCATTGAAGATATACTAAATAATATGAACCAATTTAACAATACGACAATTTTGTGAATACCTCTAATGTATAATCAATTTCACATAAAACAGTTCAATTTCATAGAATGACGAATGATTTTAGTTTTTTGTATTTTTTTTTCAAATTTTAATTGTTGTTTAATTCTTTGTGAAAGAATTTGTTTTTAGATGTATAAATAATTATGTGTATTTTTTTGAAAAAGAAGAGGAGAAATTAATGAAAAAGACACTTACGTAATGAGACGTTCACATTCAACACAGATATTTTGGCCAGTTGGCAAACCACCAGTACTTGGGGGTTTTGCTTGAGTTATTGGTGCAGTAACGTGTCTAGTGGCTGATGATTGTTGTTGTTGTTGTTGATGATGATATTGCTGTTGTTGTTGATGCTGGTGTTGTTGCGGTTGTTGGTATTGATGTTGCTGTGGTTGTTGGTATTGTTGCTGTTGTTGGTGGTGTTGTTGTTGTTGATGGTGGTGTTGGTGTTGTTGGTATTGTTGTTGTTGTTGTTGTGATTCTTGATATTGATTATTGTTGAATGCTAAATATTTATTTTGTTTTTTTATACGTTTTTGAAATTTATATCAATATGTTGTTGTTGTTTATAGTGTTGAGATGCAGTATTTGGTGAATGTATAGTATATAATTATACGATGAACATGAATAACAAACACAAATATTTAAACGAAACGATACAGCCATACACAGACACAAATGCAAAGAAAATTAAAAAGAAAAATAGAAAAAAATTGCATGAGTTTTGTATGAAAGATAAAAATGGTTGGCAAAAATTACTATATACGTATATGTTTATGGACGAAGTTATTAATAAATTCAATTAAGCGAAATTTGAAAAGAAAACCCTTGTGTTTTTCAAGGTCTCTTTATTTGGATTTTAAAAAAAATGTTCATTATTTTCAAAAACAACTCTCCATATTTTTTAAATAGCTAATTATAACACTACTTTTAAAACTCGAGCAGGCATTAACAATTTCTCTAATTATTTAAAAAAATTCTAAAAATATCCAAAATTTGTCTAACTATTTATTATATTATCCCATTTTGCCTAATATTATTCTTAACTACAATTCCGCTCCATCATCCAATTGAAACAGATTATGCCCTTTATTTATTACATATAAAATTTTAGCTAAATTATAATAATCACTTATATTACCTGGAGTAGATTGGCCAGATTCTTCTTCACGCAAGAATTTCAAAACTTCAGACTTTTCAGCTTGGTATTCCTTTTCGTTTTTCTTGAAATTAACACTGTGGAAAAACAAAACAAACGATATGAAATTAAAACAAAATATGATTATTATTACGGCCTTAAAGTATGCAATGATTTTTTTATTATATTTAATGTTATTAATACACCGGGCAACAAACGGTTGATAAACAAATTTTTAGACAACAAATTTAAGAATAGACATGAGCAATTAACTACCTAATTTCGTAAAACACTTGAAGTGAAGGGAACTTTCAATGTAAATTGTTTTTGTAAATTGTTTTTTGTAACAAAAACAATTTCTATAGAAATAACGCAACACTTCACCAAAGTGTTTTAGAAAATTACCGCCTAAATTTTTTTATAATTTTTTATTAGGCCGTCCCTTAAAATAGGACTTTTCATTTTTAATGGTTCAATAAACTAAATTTGGACAAAACTGCACTTTAGCGAGCGCAGTCCAAAAAAAACCTCCCTCTGGGGATTTAAAACAGAATTTTTTTTTCTATTTTGGGTTAAGGGGCCGGGCCACTGGAGGCAAGCAGGACCAAAACCAGTGTGGGTACTTAAATGGAAGGAATATTTCTTAGGAATTCAAAAAACGCAATTTATTTACAATCCGGAAACTGTAGTTTCCTCTGTGTCCACTTTAGACTTATTTTTATTTTCATGTTGGATTTTTTTTGCAAACCTGGCCTTTTTCGGGCCAAACGAAAAACTGGTATGCCTAGTAAAATATAAGTATGAGAACTCAAATTAAAAAAAAATTTTATTACGATTTTAAAAATGTTGTTTTGTTTTAAGATCAATAAAGTGTGGCCCACACTAGATCTATTTAAGATCTCCTGGGAGCCTAAAGTAACCAGTTAATCTACTAACAATTAAGTATGGGTACTAAAAAGAACGGAAGTAATCAAATGTGAACTTCATATTAATATTCACAACACGCATTAAACAAAATGGAATTAACTAAAATATGTGCCGTCATTAACCCGTTTTTCGCCGCTACCAGTTCGCGTCAACAGATTGTGATAAAAATTATATCAAAGCTATTCTGGCCAATATAATTCATGGTGAAAATATATCGAGGCAATTTCTGTTGCTCCTGTTTTTAACAAATTTTCAAAAACTTCTGGTAAACAGTTTCCAGTACACCATTTACCTATTATTGTGTGACCAGTTTCCAGCTGCTACCAAATTTCCTTGCTTTTACAAGTAGCAGAATTCGCAAATTCTGGGCTACAAAACAATGGATTTTTGTTTGGTTTTCGGATCATACTTGTAAAATCAAGCTACACTCCACGCTATAATTTTATTGAAGGTGCTAGACTCTTCCTTTCTGAATTTGTTAAGCAAATATTGAGCAAACGTGCACTCGCCTCCTTTTGAGTTGCATTTAAAATTCGGAGAATCCATCGGGTTGATTTCAATGAGTATCCAAGATGGTTATTTAGTATTCGCCATACTTCCACTGCATTCAAGCGCAGTTCATCGGTAACTCTTTCCTGTATCCATGTTTGATCTTGGTCAATTTTTGACTTCACCGGAGCTACTTCTAAATCATCTGTAGAAGATTTTGTAAAGCTTTCCTAATATTCATCCTCCACCGAAAAATGACCGGTCTGGAATTTCCGATATCACTTGAAAATGTTACAGGATACCAATTCGAATGGTCATTGAATATTTCTACTAGCTTACACCGAAATCCGTACAGAATAGCAAAGTGAATCTCCGGGTAACCTTCTCTTGCATTTTTGAGGTTTCTTGTGTCTCTTTTTACCAATATAAGATTTTTAAATGACTCATTGAAATGATTATTGCTTTTTGAAAACACTCTTTTTTTGGTAGAAAATATGAACCCTCAGAAAACTCATTTCTGAGTAGACTGGGGGCTCTTTTGGACGGAAAAAGTGGAAAAATGTTTATGTTTTTGGAGCTCATTTCTGAGTCATTTGTTTGCTGGGATATTTATAAAATCCAAGATACTAACACGGAAGGCACACTAATGGGTTCTCTTAGATTTTAACGGCATTTTGGTATGTGATAGAGGAGAAAAAATAAGAAAAAGGTATTTTTTTAGCGGTCCAATCTAACGTTTAGAGCATAGTAACTTGTATGGGTTTCATGTGAAAAACTGTTATACTCCATATAAAAACAAAATATTTTTCACGATTACAAATTTCACTGGAATTTGTATTGAATTTGTTTTCACGCCAATTTAATGTACAAGAATATTTTTCTGTTGAAAATTTCACAATTTATGTTTGTTGTGATTATGTCGTTTTCATAAAATAAAAAAATGTTTATTTCCACAATTTAAATTACGCTTTAAGGCATTTATATTTGCACTGAAATTTTTCTACATGAACAACTTACGATGTTTAAGGCTTAAAAAGTCAAAAAACTAACTTATTATTCTGCTAAAATTAATAAAAAGTCCTAGAGAAAAAAAGTTTGATACCCATATTGCCGCTATTATGCACCCAGGGTTAATACTTATTTGAAATATTTTAAATACTGGTAAGAAAGGCGCTATTAAAAAAAGTCGTCTTAGAGCCAAACGATAATGAACATCGAAAAAAGCTTAGACACCCCTCGATTAAATTAAATTGACATTGTTATATGTAAATTTTAATTTAAAGCAACAACAATTTCGCAAAAAAATAAGCCGTTAAAAAATAATAATTGAATAACGAGAAAAGTTGGACATGCGTCTCCAAAAAAAAGCTTTTAGTTGATACCTAAATTGTCTATTTTTCTTTGAAATTGTAAGAAATAAATTTACAAAAAAAAAACAACCAATAATTGGGTAATTTCTGGCTCACTTTGTAACCCCTAACCATGAGATTGGATCGTTAAAAAAATACGTGTAAATAATTATTTTGGCTAAACTCTAGTTTACGGGCATAACTCGGATTTGTTTCTAACTTTCAGGGACGATAGAACTTTTAATGCCGAGTTCAATGATGCATGTTTTTGGTCGGTGACCCCTGGTTCCCGAGTTATGGACCCCCAAAGTTTAAATTTGAAATCTTTGTATCTTCGCCATTTATTATCGGAAAAACACAAAATATTTATCGTTAAAAAGGCTATTGAAATACCTTTAATTTGAGATATAAAACTCCCGAGTCCATTGACCCATTAAACGTCAAATAGTAAAAGTCTGTTTTTTATCCATACTTTTTAGAAAAAACGCCCATTATCTCAATATTTCACCAATATAAAATAACTATTATTTAATTGTAGATAAGGCTCTCAGCTTTAATTTAAGATATAATTTACACCTGTAACCCTTATAACACCGTAGATATTAACAGTTAAATATCATATTAATTTTTATATTTTTGTGCTTATATACATAAATAAATAAACGTCAAGATCTTAAAAAAATATTAATATTAAAACAAAACAAACGCTACATAGGGGTAGCCCCTAAGCCCGGCCAAAGCGTATTACACAGAAAAGCTTTGCTCAGCGAAGCCACTAAACTGCCTATCACATAGGAAAAAACCCCTAAGCCCGGCCGAAGGCCGGTTACACAGAAAAACTTTACTCAGCGAAGCCACTAAACTGCCTATCACATAGGAAAAAACCCCTAAGCCCGGCCGAAGGCCGGTTACACGGAAAAACTTTACTCAGCGAAGCCACTAAACTGCCTATCACATAGGAAAAAACCCCTAAGCCCGGCCGAAGGCCGGTTACGCGGAAAAACTTTACTCAGCGAAGCCACTAAACTGCCTATCACATAGGAAAAAACCCCTAAGCCCAGCCGAAGGCCGGTTACACGGAAAAACTTTACTCAGCGAAGCCACTAAACTGCATATCACATAGGAAAAAACCCCTAAGCCCGGCCGAAGGCCGGTCACACAGAAAAACTTTACTCAGCGAAGCCACTAAACTGCCTATCACATAGGAAAAAACCCCTAAGCCCGGCCGAAGGCCGGTTACACGGAAAAACTTTACTCAGCGAAGCCACTAAACTGCCTATCACATAGGAAAAACCCCTAAGCCCGGCCGAAGGCCGGTTATACAGAAAAACTTTACTCAGAGAAGCCACTAAACTGCCTATCACATAGGAAAAAACCCCTAAGCCCGGCCGAAGGCCGGTTACACGGAAAAACTTTACTCAGCGAAGCCACTAAACTGCCTATCACATAGGAAAAAACCCCTAAGCCCGGCCGAAGGCCGGTTACACAGAAAAACAAACATAAAAAACGCGAAGTCAATTTAAATAAGCTGCTTTTTTTCAAGAAATGCATATTAGCAACAATGAAGAATTTACTTCATTTTATATATATAAAAAAAAACAACTTTAAACGTTAATATCTCCGGTTTTATATGGGCCATTGCATAATATGATACCTTAAATTAAACTTTATAGTCTTACATATAATTCAGTGTTATCTTATACCTACCTTTTATACGCAAAATATTGAGATAACAGCCTTTTTCGGCAAAAATTTCATTTCAAAAACAGAAAATCGTGAATTGGCCCGTAATGGGTTAATAGTTTCGAAATTTTTTTATACCGGATTAAAGGTGCTTCAATAATGTTTCTAATGATACCCATTTCGTTCCGTTCAGGTAACGCATTCCGCAGTTAAAAATATATAAATTAAATGATAAATTCAACTTTAAGGGGCCATAACTCGGAAGCTATGGGCCGCCGACACTAAATTTTCTGAACTCACCTATTTTACCCCTAATTTCGGTTTTTTTTTTTTTTTGAGTTATGCCCGTAAAGTAGATTTGTTCCATTATTTTCTCCTCCAACAGATCGGAGAGAACCCATTGGGATACCTTCCTTGTAAGCGATCTTTTGTTAGTCTTCTATATAGATTTTTATAACTTGGAGTTTTATGTAACTTTTTGTTGCACGGTGTGTTTGCTTTTTAGCAAACAGGTTAAACAAAATTATGTAGCATACTTTAAGGAGCGCACCGTTTTATTAACCACAACTATATTGTTTTACATATTTATAGCCTACTTTTTCTTGTTACAATTTTTAATAAGTAACAAACATAAAGTACCCAGCAAAATATTGGTAATGACACCTCATTACTATCTGCATTACCAAAAATGATATATCATTACCTTCTGCATTATTTTATAATATAAAATAATGACTTCCTAATAACGGCCTATTGTATTCATTGTTTCTAAATATAAAGTAATGACTTACTCGTAATAGTTTAAATAAGTACTTTTTACACAGTTAAATTTTATACATTTTTATTTATTATATGTAAATATGTTTTATGTTTAAATTTTTATGACGAGACCTAAAATTACACACTAGAGAAAACTTAAATTTTTCTGAATGTATTTCCTTAAGCTAATAGTATTTGCTTATTTTTTGAATCAAGTAAGCAATCGGATAACCACTTATAATTCAACTTTTTGTAAGTATGTGTGTAACCACTTATTATTTAAAATCTCATAACTACTTATTTCTCATTTTTTCGTAAGCGAGCGGGTAAGCGTGACTACTTATAAAAACGACCACGCCAAACAAAAATAATGAGTTTAGACGCCAAAAAATAAGTTGTGCGGAGCTATGAATTTCTATTATATAACCACTTATTTGGTAATGAAAGATTTTGCTGGGTAGTTTTACACTGATGGTACACCATAATACACTACAATATGCTTAAAGGCATTAAGAAAATTAATTTAACTTTTTATGGTAAATAAAAAAGAAAACGCCTTTAAACTATTTTATGTATTCTACTAGCAGTGAACTATGCGTTCAACTTTGTGCAGTACTAACTATGAACCTAGTTACTAAAACAATATGTTTTCTTCTAGTTTTCTAGGTTAAGCTCTGGTTTTGCTGATATTATTGTTGTTGTTAGTTTAAATAGTTAGGGTAGAATACTCGTATGTTTGCAATGTTTAAAGGAACTTCACTTTACTATTTGGAAATCCTTAGAGTAAAATTTAGATGCAAAATAAAAACAACTTAACATACACCAGAGAGTCATCGAAAACAGTAGAAAGTGAGAGGAAAGTTAGTTTTTTCTACAATGAATTGTAAACTTTAAAATAGTAGTAAGAAACTTTAGCAACATTTTAACTTTCGCCTTCGAAACAAAGCATAAACTAACTTATGGGTGGAAAAAGTGTAAATACGCGAAAACGAATAAAAAAAATAACATTGCAGAATATAGAGAAACAGGAGCGTGGTAGATAAGATAAATAAACTCTTATTCTACTCGTAAACGGTGTAAACCTGGTATGTTTATGAGTTTAATATCAAACTCCATACGTAAAAAACATGGTTTATATTTGTACAAGGTTTACAAGGCATTTACGAGTTTATATGAGAACCCCTAATAATATATTAGAAAATTAAGTTTTATGTAAAAAAAATTCTTGGTGAACCTTTTACTTATAAATAATTTCTTAAGTTTTAAGAATTTTCTTAATATAAAAGAAATTCTCGCGGTTTTAAGGTTAGTGGGTTAAAAATATTAATTTTTTAATATTATACATATTATTTGAAAGGTAATCAATTTTTTTGCTCAATAATTACAACAGATAATAAGGAATTTCTTTAAATGTTTGTCATGAAAAAGGCCTAGAATTTTTAGCAAAATATTGAATGTATGTTAGTTTATTTTTTTTTTTTTTTTTATTTTAAACACTTGTAAAAATAATCTTCAATTTTCTCGTCTACCACCCTGCTTAAACACCCCTTATTGTAACAACATAACAAAACACTTTGAAATAAAGTTATTGTACTCTTTTTTATAAAGAATTTTAAGTTAACTTATTTAGTTTAAAGACTTTTAAACTGAAAATTATTTACAAGAATAACATTTTTACAAACTTTTTCTTATTTTAACGTAATAAAATATCGCTTCTTTTGTAAAATGTGTATATTTTTTTCAAACTTACCCAAGGACACCACCAGCTAAAACTTCAGCCTGAGCCGAGAGTGTTTCTGCAATAGATTCATCGCTATAAATGCCAACTGGGCTGTTGTATTGTTTATTGACAATACTCTTAACGTTACCATCAACGCCATTGCCCTAAAAAGGAAGTAAAACATATAATGATAAATCCAAAAGATAAACAAAATAATAAAGAGAAAAAATCTGAAAAAGAAAAATTATGGAAACTTTTTGTTTTTGTTTCAAAGACAGTTTTTATTAGATTTTTTTTTTATGATTTTTTGTTGTATATTTTGCAAAATGAGGTCATAAAGTATTTAACTTAAAAAATGCCCAAGTGTATACTAATCAAAGACATCAAAATAAAAACTTTTTTTTTTCAAAGTGCTAATATTATTTTCGCTTCTCTTTGTTCTTAAAGGAAACAGTTAAAAACAATAAAGATATTTCAAAACTGCGTTCACTGCGTATAAAAGTTTTAATTGACACTATTAAGGAGAATTTACTAAAAAGCTCTTTACTCAAGTTTTCAACTTAAGTAAATGATCGCTTAAATAGTTGGTAACATTTTTAATGAGCTTTTTAGTATGGAGCTTTTTGACTAGAATACTTCAAAAGACTAAGTTAAAATATAAAAAAGCAGACATTATTTGGGTAAGTTAGTCAACTTTTGTGCTCAATAAAAAAGGAAAATTTATTACACTTTAAATTTTCTTAATATTACAAAAGATCTAAACAGATTTTTTCAACTATACATACACTCACAAAATAAATACAGTCACAATACAGTAATACAGTTAGTTGTTTCTGAAGTTTTTCAGTTCAGTTATTTTTAACTATTGTTCGTAGAAGAAAAATAATTTTTAATTTTTTTCACAAGTTATTTAAAAATTTAACTAAATAAAAATACGGAAATTTCGTAACAGTCAAATATTCTAGTCAATTTTGTTTATTTTAAAATGAAACTAAAAAAATAAACCAAAAAAAGATATTTTGTAGTAAATGTTGTTTGAAATAAAAAATCAATAATACAGTTATTTGAATTGTTTTTATATTAAATCTTTTAGTAAAATCAAATATAAATTTGGTTTGCGTTATTTTTATAACGAAAATAAATTAACTTTAATTTGATTTTACAGTTTCTGATAGTCAAAAACAAATAAAAGACTTGTTCAATTAAATGAAAATGTGAGTAGGCCGGTTTTTAACTGAAATTTTATTCGTTTTAAATTGTATTTTCAGTTAATTTTACCTTCGAAATAATTTGTGTGTACTTATGGTCAAATGTATAAAAATTGTTTGATTTTTATAACAGTCCTATAGGTGCTAATTAATTCTTAATAAGAAAGTCTTGACCAGTGATGCCATTTGTAGGGAAAATTATTGTTTGTAGGGATTTTTTCCCAAAATTTCATGTGTATGGAAAAAGGACAGATTTTTAATTTTCAACAAAATGTTAAGAAATGAGAAACAAAAGTTTAAATGTCACAAATATATTTTAATTTTAGTTACACTCAAAAAAATAAGTTAGTAGAAAAATTAGTAAAACGTATTGTATATCAAGTTTATTAGTTTTCAGCAATTTTTTTTGCTGAAATTCCGTTTTCAGCAAAAGTTTTAGTTATATTTTTTTTAGCACTAAACTAATTTTGAACTAATGTTTTACTAATTTATTTTGCTACAAAAATTGTGCTAATAACCGCAATTATATCGTAGACTAAAAAAATACCTTTTTTAAAAATGGTCCAGCTCGTGAGATCTCATTGCTAGACCCGAAATATTTTGGGAAACATCATAAAACAAACCAAGGTTTATTTTGAGGGGGCACTGTTTTTCCTTTTTCTCATATAAGGTGAGTCGCCCTAGTGTCCATGATAGCTAAAAATTAAATCAATAATAGCAGTTCTAGCTAACTCACAGGCATCGGCAAAAGGTTTTTTGACACCAGAGCTTTAAAGAACTAATTCCTTTTTGGAATGAATTCAATAAAATTTAATTAAATTTTTGAATTCGAGGAAAGAATTTGTTAATAAGAAACACAACCAGGAATTAATTCCTGTGGATGAATCATTGAATTATAATTAATATTTGGTTTTAATTTGTTATTCCACGTAAAAAGTATAGTGCTTCTGGACATTAAATGAAGAACTTAAATTCATGGTATTCAATACAAAATGCAGTCCTCCACTTCAATTCCAACGAGTAAAAAGGCTAAAGTCGACCATGCCGACTATACAACATCCTACACCAGTCTGGTTAAAAGCCAACTAATGTTTGGATCCGAAATTCGAATGGTTAAAATGGGACTTATGTCAAAATTTTCTATAATGTGAGTCAGCGAACCAAATTTCATTAAAATATCTTAATATTTGCGACATGCAGTTTGTAACCAAGCCAATTTTTGGGACCCTTATATGGGCACTAGTTCTAAACATAGACCGGTGTTAACCAAAATCAATAAGCTTCGGCCTTGGGCTGATATAGGTCGGTGTACCAAATTTCATCAAAATATCTTAATATTTGCGACCTGCAGCGTATAAACAATATAATTTTGGGGGGACCCTTATATGGGCACTAGGTCTAAACATGGACCGGTGTCAACCAAAATTAATAGGCTTCGTCCTTGGGCCAACATAGGTCTGCGTACCAACTTTCATCAAAATATCTTAATATTTGCGATCTGTAGAGTGCGCACAAGAATGTATGGTCAGACAGACAGACGGACGGACGGAGGGACGGACATCCTTAAATCGAAATAAAAAAAAAATTCTGAGCCGATCGGTATACTATAAGGTGGGTCTAGGACCAATATTTTTTGGTGTTACAAACATCAGCACAAACTTATAATACCCTGACCACGTAGTGGTGTAGGGTATAAAAAGGAAATAAGAAAATTAATTCTTTCGAAGCTCTGTTTGACACTAAGTGACCAACGTTTGCATGATGTTAAAAGACTAAAGAATCAATAGTCTAAAAACTTAAAAAAAACTTTTTAAAGAGAAAAAAATTTATTTAGGTACAAAAAAATTTTTATTAAATAATGTCCGGAAAACCAAAATATAGATGATCAGAAAGATTAAAAAGAAGAAATTATTTAAAGAGAAGCAATTAAATTTAATAAAAAAATTTAAAGCCACAAATAAAATGTCCCAGCAAAAAAAGATATGCTGAAGCAGTATAAAAAGCACTACACTTGATGATCTAAATGTACTTAATTTGTAACATAAACACTAATGATTTTAACATTGAGTTGTCATAGGAGAGGAGTACTCCCACTTCAACATGTTTTCAGTACTTTTTCAACGAGTGCAAAGGAAGATCTTTTTCACCAATTAAAAATTAAAAAAAAAATTCTTCGCAAAAAAAATTATATTTTTTCTTATTTTACAAAAGTTTTTTATTGCCGCCACCGGGTATCGAACTTGAGAGCTCACGAGAGTCTAGTGCTCTACCGCTGAGCTATTCTTTGATATGAAAGTTGACTGGCATAAAAACACCACTTTCTTAATGTGAGATATTGTTCCTTATTCTCTTCAATAAAAGTACTTATTAAACAAGTGTAAAAGGTGCACTCCAATTCAATATTGTTTTCAGTACTATTTTTACAGGTACATAAAAAGCAATTTCTCATCATTTTTTTACATATATGACGCGCAAAATAGAAAGGGACCTAAGGATAGAAAGGGACCTAAGGTCAGGAGAGCATGGGATCGGTCTCATTCGATGCTCAGATGTTGTCCACGAAAAAAAAAAAAAAAATTGATTTTTTTTTACCCTTAGGTCCCTTTCTCTATGCGCTGTCACATATACATATTTCTAAAAATTAAAAAATATTGAATTTAAACAAATTAATTATAAATATTAAAACAAAAATTAATAAAATAAAAAAAATTAAAAAAAAAAAATAAAAAAAATCTTGTTCGAATCGTGAATCGAACCCGGGGCCCTCCGTTAGGAAATGCCAAATGATACCAAAATCACTTTTTACGATCACTTTTAGAGCAATTACTCTTTAGAAGCAATACTTAAGTGATTTTTTGGAAGTTGTTTAGAAGTAATTCTAAAACCGCTGAAAAAGTATAAAAAAAGATACTTCGGAAGCAATGAGAGAAGTGATTTTTTTGAAGTTTTGCAGAATTACTTCTAAAAAAGCTGTAAAAATACACTAAGGGATACTTGTTAAGTAGTGAAAGAACTAGTTTGTAAAGCATTACTTCCAATTTTTTTTTGGAATATGACATATCGTATTCGATTTTAGACTTAAGGTAGAACAATATTCTTACTAAATATGAAAAATTTAATTTAAAAAAAAAAATATAAAAAAATAAAAATTATATGTCAGTGACCCTCTGTGTATAATAACATAGACTTATGAACGACAACGATATGTTAAATTTAAATGTATATTATTAAATTATATTTTTCACTGTATCTTGTGTGTTAAGATGAATAAAGGGTATGTATAGATACAGTGAAAAATATAATTCAATAATATGGATTTAAATTTAACGGTTCGTTGTCGTTCATAAATCTGTGTTATCTATCATATGTAGATTTGAATAGAAGCAGCTGTGATACTTTAGAAATTAAAGTGCAAATCAAAAACAGTAATAACAAAATATAAAAATAGCATTGTTAGATTTCGTTGATGTTAGTCTAGTTGAGTTCTTAACATATTATTATTTGTTTTCGACTTAGCATAAGTAGACCATTATCAACCCATCAAGGCAAACGACACTGACGATGGCTTTGTAGCCAAAGCCGAAAATAAGTATTCTATCCTGCTGGCCTTATCGAATTCTTTCAACAAAAATTTTAATTTAAAATGTTTTTTTCGATTTTCTAGTCTACTAATTATTTAGCAAAATTTTTTTGCTGATTTTAGCAGCTTAAGCTGTTCTTATGAACTAAAATTTTACTCAAATATAACTAAAATTTTGTATATTTAACAGTTTTATTTTCGCAGTTCCTATCTAACTAATATTTAGCAAAAATGATCTGCTAATTTCCGCAGTTTTTTTTGCCAGGTCAAAAACTAGGTATTAATTTTTAGTACCTAGTTTTAACTAAAATTTTTAAAGAATTTTTCTATTGGTGTTGAATTTTTCTATAAAATCAGTAATCTTTACCAGAAACTAATTATACATGTTTATTTCAATTTGATTTCAAATTGTGATTGTTAAAAATATAATTTGTTTTAATTTCAAACTAACAATATATTGCGTAATAAACTGAACTAAACAAGTAAATCAATTTATATTCATATTTATTTTATATCCTTTTGCATCATAATAATCCTATAAATACATGGACCAAATCCCAACACAATAAATACTTAAGAATAATATTTGTCCTTGGCCCCAGAAGGAATCTATATATATTTTATATTTTGACACTTTTCAAACAAGACAATGAATACAAATGTCATAATATTAGACAAGATATAGAGAAAAACTAACATATTTATATACTTCAGGGATATAGAATGATATCCTTAAAAAGAAGGAGAAATTGAAAAAAGGACAATAAGAACAAACTAAATCAAAATAAAATGTTATAGAAATTTCCATCATTTGTCATGTAATTTTATTAAAATGTCATATTATATGACTGCTAGTGTAGTGGAAGTAATATAGGAAGGAAATAACACTTTTATTTTTAATCCTTAAGGATATTTTGTTAATATGAGTAGATATTGAAATGAAACCCTTTTCAAAAACTAAGAGAGATTTTTAGCACATCATGGAGTATGGCTAATTTACATTATTGTATTTGTAAAAAAAAAAAATAAGACATAAGAGGTCAGTCAGCATAAAAATGTATATTTTAAGGGATTAAAATAATGAATATTAAGTTGAAAAAGTTTAAAAGGGTTGTTGGTATTATTTATATGTGGGTATGTTTATAAATTTATATTTTTATGTTTTTGAACTTACAAAAGGTTTGGCCGCATTATTGTAGCCACAGCCAATATGTTGGGAATCCTGAGGCTGTTTGTGAGCCAAAGAAGTTTTCGTCACTGTTTGCAAATAAGGTGAATTGGGTTGGGGCATTTGACCAGTGGGAGTTACATGTGGACGCCAAGTAGAACCACCTCTGTTGAAATTATAAAAAAAATATAAATTAGGATATGAACTAAAAATAGAAATATTATAAAAAAATCGTTCAAAAGATTAAAAAAAAAAATAATAAAATAAAAATTAAGAAAACAAATTTTTTCAGTTACATAGCTCGGCAAAACAAAAGTGTTTGCTGTGGCTTTTAGTTTTTTTTATGTATTTAGACTCACTAAATTCGAGCTGAGTTTGTAGCTTTTTGAATTACTTTGGACTTAGAGAAGAATCTATGATTTTGGCACCTACAATAACTCGAATCGTAAAATCGTTGTTATTATTTTCTGTATACATACATATGTTTCATTTAAATTTAGCAAAAAAAAAAACTTTTAAACGATTTTTAGTTAAATTATGCATTTGTAAATTACCTTTGTACAGTAATAACAAAATTATTGCCCGAACGTACAACAACATCTTGGGCATCTTTGTGGCGTAAACTGAAAACATCAACATCGTTAATTTTGATTACAGCATCACCGGGCATTAAACCAGCTTGCTCAGCTAAACTGCCACCATTGACCTGCAAAATAATGAAAATATAATTAACATTTAAATCAATTAAAAGGCTTTTATTTAGCAAATGTCATAAATTTATTAAAGATTTTGATAAGGGGTGTGTTTTTATACCCTTAACAATTGAAATTATTCATATTTTCGTTGATTTGGATATTACGAAAAACAATTTTAAATAAGTATTAATTTTTATAAAATAATTTTGAAATACAAACAAATTTATTTATACACTCTAAAAAGAGCGTGTAAAATCACTGCTATAAGTATAGTAAAAAATTTATATAAAATAAGACAAAATGACCAAAATTGATATATAAAATGCTCAAAATATAATTTAAGCATTATCGTGCTTAAAAATAAACGCATAAGAGTACAGATACAACCTTGCGGCTGCGTATTTCTCTGCGGTGAGAAAAAACAAATTAAATGACTGCGGCTGCGGTGACAGTTGTTTTTATACATACATTCACATTTTCTTTACATTTTTGTGTGTGTACATTTAGTGTATGTGTGGAGAGCTCCAGGGATGGGAAATGAGGTTTTTGTTTCAGTATCGAAAAGTTTTTAATTTTTTACATTTTAACTTCGGCAAAGATCGTTAAATTAAAATGACAAAATGAAAATTAAATAAAAAAAGTGAAAAATATTGTATAAAAAACGGTAACAGTGACAAATATATTCTCAGAATGTTTCATGAGAACAAATTTATCAAAATTTCTGCTGGAATTATCGAAAAACTTCCTTAGCAAAAGTTTAATGATTTTTAGCGAGCTTTAATTTTTTTGACATTAGGGTTGTACATTTGGGTGTTAGGAACTGAGATCTGGTGGCTAAATTCTAGAACGGGAGGTCAATGACCCTTAGAGCCAACATTGGTCCGCTCGAGACAAAAACATCGATTTATCATACTTTAAGATCCGAAACCTCCTTGCAAACCTAATATGTATTCGACGGTGTACGGCGAACCTTTTTATGTGGTTCGGTCTTATATACATATATATTTCTTTCCAAGAAACATGAAAAAATCCAAAAAACTATGTAATTTTTACTACGGTTTTTTACTACTGTTTTTAACCATTTTCATCTCAAAATTTCATTTAAATGGATTGAATCACTTATCATATCTTCCGACGACGGGTTGATGAAAAAATTATCATAAAGAGACAATCTGACAATAAAATATAAACAATAATACAATACAATTTAATGGAAAATAACTGATTAGGCCTGTCCATAGAAAAAGGCAGAAACTAGATCTAGTCTGATTTGAAAATTAATGTGTTTATAATTTTTAGATAAAAGACTTTATTTTTCTTCTTAACCTCAAAGTTGCTAAAATAAATATAACTACATTTTTAGTTATTTTAAAGCTAAACACCTTTGTCGCCGTTTTAACTGCATCTACATTTATTTTAACTGTCATTTTCAGTAGATCCTACCGAAACAAACTTTTTTAAATAAAGTTAATGTATAGAAATTATTTGTTGATTTACTAATTTTCAAAACTAAATGTTATAAACTTCAACAAATTATATATCCCAGTGTAGAAAATCATTACCAGATATGTGGTTATGTAACTACATACTTGGTAATGATAACTAGTTACTTTTAATATTACATTTCTTATTACCTTTATATGGCGATATCGCGAAAAATAATGAGTTATGGTTACAAACCAGCATACGAAAAATCAAAAAATATATCGTTACCTATGTGCTTACAAGTACTGACAAAAATAATGAGTCTAAAAATAGATTTTCAAAAAAATTAATTATATAAAAAAAAATTTTTTTATTGTATTTTTTTTTAATAAAATTTGCTGGTGCGGGAATCGAACCTGGGTCTACAGATTGCCAGTCAATAGCTCTACCATCTGAGCTTTATCGACATGTAATATTTAATATATAAAAACATAAGTGACCTTGCTGCACACAAGTAAGCTTACTCGCATACAAAGCTTACTCAACATACAAAAAATTAAAAAATATATGGTTACATATATCCTTACCAGTGTTTAAAAAATATTGAGTCTAAAAATAGATTTCAAAAAATTTTTAAAAAAATCTAGAAAATTATTTTCTAGTTGAAATAATGATAAAAATAAGTCATTATCAGTAACTCATTATTATATGTTATAAAATAATGCAGAAGGTAAGTGGGTGTCATTACTGGTAGTCCAAAAAATAATGATATGTCATTACCGTTTCTACACTGGGATATTAAGCTAAAAATTTTAAATAATTCTCTTAAAATACAGATGTATTTTTTTGAGTGTAGGTTTAATATTGTTGTAGAAAATAAAAAAAATAAAAATGAAATAATTGATTTGAAAAACAAATGAAACTGTTCGTTAACAACTCAATTATGCTTAAAATAAATCAGGATTTTATTTGTAGACCAAATCAACCCTGAGGTCTTTCTAAATACAACAACCAAACAAACAATGGTTTCAAATAAACAATTCAATAAAACATTTTAGCTGAATATACAATAAAATTTTAGCTTTAACTCTTACCATAAAGCGTTTTTTTTTTTTTTTTGTTAAACTAAAGCAAACCAATTGTGGTTTACCAGGGAGTGCAATAGTAAGGGAATTCCCATTATGAAATCATCATCTGGAACTTTTACTACTAAGGTCTGATTACTACTAAGGTCTTAACTGATACATTTGTTGTTATTTCTCATATAAAATTTGAATTTAACTGGCGGTTAAATTTTAACTGGATATTCAGTAATCGGGTCTAAATATAATTTTTGTTACACCTTTCAATAACTGAATACCACTGTTGCATTTTTGGGAGTATATGTATATTAGTACAATATGCATGTGCATCAACATTTACAGCCGTAATGCAAAAAAATATTTGCTGTCAAGAGTTTACATACAGGTCCCACAAAACAAACTAACGAATAAACGATGAAACACAGAAAGCAAACAACAACACATAACATTGGAAAAGTCACAAATGAATTTATTATTGCAACTAGCGGAAAAATTATGAATCAAAGCCAGATGCTGTTGCTGTTGCTGCTACTGTGTATATTTGTTATGGAGGCCGTGATTGCTGCCATTGTATTACTTAGTTTTTTGTTGACCAACACCATCACTATTTTGTAAATTTTAACAAACGACAAATTTGGTTTATTTGTTTAAGCCTTTGAATATCTGTCTAACTCAGTCTATCTGTTTGTCCGTCCTTCGACCCGGGCGTTCTTCCCCATTTAACCAACAAACAATTGATGCTTACAATGCCATTTGCCAAAACAAAAAAAAAAAAAAACGGGGAGTCGGAATATCTGAAAATCTATTGCAAGTGGTGGTTTCAATGGTTTATGCATTTGTATGGCGGCTAGTTTGTCTGTTTAGTATGAGTATAAATCTATTGTATATGTTTTTTTGTCTGTCTGGGGAGTTTTTGCTATTCACCATAGTTGTTTGGTTGTACGTACATATATTGTTTATACCTTGTTGTGTGAGCTTAGATTTAGCTGAAATGTGCTATAGAGTCATATAAATTTGTCTGATTAAAATCATAAAAAAATTAAAACAATTTTGCTGCTATATAAACGTAATTTAAAAAGCGATGCTTGAAATAAATATTTATTACGTGCATATTTTTTAGATTCCGACCGAATGTCTGATCTTGGTATGGGCAAAAAAAACGACGTTCGGCAACTCTTCGGCAAAAGTTTGGATTGAAAAAATATTACCAATAATATTAACATAAAAACTTTAAGAGTTTTTCAATAAGATTTTACGAAAACTTTCATTAACTTATACCCCGGCGATTTAGCAATTAGATTTGGAAACTTATCAAACTGTTCACATATAGGTTGAAGAGGTTTTCATTATCTCATTAACAGCTGTTTCGTTATTTTTGTAAATAAAAAATACTTACAATTTAACTAAATATTTAATAAAATACTTCAGAAAGCATATTATTTATGGCCGGAACAGAATATTTATTAGCTTTTGCTAAGACATATGAATAGGAATGAACAGTTTGAAGATGAAATTTTTAATTGTTTGTTGAGGGTAAAACTGCAACTTTTGAAGATCTACATAAAATTTCCTTGCCGAAAGTACTTAATATTGATGTTATATTAAACACAGTTGTACTGAAATATACATTTTAATTGATCTATCTTTAAGTTTCTTTAATTTTAATTAGAAATTAAAATTAATTTATAATTAGATATTTTTTGTTTGCATTTACGCCTTTACAGAGTATGTTCACTGCAAGCAAAATTGGAAAAATCAACTCTGAACACAAGAAAAAGGGTTTCGGTGCTAGTGCTGGTAAATTCGGTTACTTTCCAATACTCGACAATACTCGATATTTTTAATTTGGATACTCGATACTTCTAACGGTTTTTAAATTTGAAATTTTTTACTAAAATTCTTAGAAAATGTTCACGTTGATTCAATATTTAAATTTATAAACAGACTTTTAAACTTTTTTACCAACTATTCATTACATTTTTAATAGTTTTTTTACATATACTTTCAAATATTTTACTTTGGATTTTTTCTTTTAGCAAAGTTGTACACTCACAAAATAAATACAGTCATTTTTTGTTAGTTGTTTCTGAAGTTTTTCCGTTGATTTTTTTTTTTAAATAATAACAGTTGTTCGTAGACGAAAAATAATTTTTAACTCTTTTCACAAGTTATATAAAAACTTAACTAAATAAAAATCTGGATGTTTTGTAACAGTCAAATTTTCTAGTAAATTTTTATTGTTTTAAAATAAAACTAAAAAAATGAACCAAAAAAAGTTATTTTGTAGTAAAAGTTGTTTGAAATAAAAAAACAATAATACAGTTACCCAATTTGTTTTTTTTTTAATTTTTTAATAAAATCAAATATAAATTTAGTTATTCGCAACATTTTGCTTGTTATTTTTATAGTAAAAATAAATTAACTTTAAGTTGATTTTACAGACTCTGATAGTCAATTATTGATGGTCAGAAACAAATAAAAAAATTGTTAAATTAAATGAAAATGTAAGTATACCGGTTTTAAACCGAATTTTATTCGTTTTAAATTGTATTTTCAGTTAATTTTACCTTCAAAATAATTTGTGTGTAGTTTTTTGATAAATATTTTAGCGGAGTCACATTTTTGTGGTAAAGATTTTAGCAGAGTCACGGTTTTATATGTTTTCCCGAATGCAACTCTAAGTATCGAGTACCCAAAAAAAAGACAAATACTCGTTACCCACTACTCACATTTTTACCAGCACTATTTCGCACCCTGACTTTTAAGAGATAAAACTGCATGACAAAATCTTGACTTTTGAAAATTAATAGAGCTCTGACCATCAATTCTATATATTTCGGACATGCTGATTACAATGGCACACTTTATTTTTCGATCTAAGGTACAAATGTAGTTTTTTTTAATATAGGAGGGGAGTACTCCTACTTCAACATTTTTTCAGTACTTTTTGAATAAGTGCAAAGGATTTCACCAATTGAAAGTTTAAAAAAATGTTCGGAAAAAAATAGTACCTATTTGTTTATTTTAATTTTTTTTTTTATTGTCGCCACCGGGTATTGAAATTGTGACCTCAAGATTACCTGTCCAGCCCTCTACCGCTGATCTATTTTTTTATATGAAAGTTGACAGGCATAGAAACACCACATTGTCATTGCAAAACACATACAATGTGTCATATTCTCTTCAATAAAAGTTCTTGTTAAACAAGTGTAAAAAGGTGCACTGTAATTCGATATCTTTTCAGTACAATTTTCACAAGTGCATAAAAAGCAAGTATTTATCATTTTTATTTTATATATTTTTAAAATTTTAAAAATTAAAAAAATATTGAATTTAAATAAATTAATTATCAATATTAACAAAAAAAATTAAAAACAATATTGGTACCGCCAGTAGTCGAACCTTTGTCCACCCGTTTGTAAATAAACTCTACCAAGACCACTTTTAGAGAAATTACTCTTTAGAAGCAATACTTAACCCTTAAATTCATGATCTCTTCGATTTTAACCATTTTTTTTCTATATATGATTTCTAAAAAAAGGTGATTTTTATTGAAAATATGGTTTTTTGCAAAATAACTAAATTGTGATTATTGTAACGTGTATGAAAAAAACCAAAAAAAAAAAAATCTATAAGCTATAATCTATACATTTATTGTTGCCAAAATAAATTTTATTATGAAATTACGACTTTAAATATTTAGACAAATATTTTCGAATATCACACTTTTTGTAAAAAAAAAACGCGTGATTTAGATTTTTCAAAAATACACAGAGCAAAACCAAGATTTTTACTCTAACTGTTTAAAAATTCTGCGCTAAACTATAGGAACACTATATACAGAAGGAGCCCCAAATGCACAAAAATGCAGTTTTCTCCATCAAGTGGGTTTTTTTTTTTTTTATTAAAAAACCGGTATGTTGCCAAATGGCTACACCATGCATTGAAGGGTTAGGTGATTTTTTGGATGTTGTTCAAAATTACTTTTAAAAAAGTAGTAAAAATACACTAACGGATAGTTTTGAAACAATGAAAGAAGTGGCAAGACTTCCAATTTTTTTGCTGGGATGATAATACAAATTAATACATTCTGAGATTGGATTGGAACAGGGAACGAAATGGGATGAAGCGGGGAAATAAATTCGTATTATCAGAGTGTAAATTAGTAAAACAATTATTACATAAATTGAAAAAAAAAAATGGGCCAACCTATGATACTGAATAATGGGAACGTGATCGTGCCGTGTCGAGATACAAACCATTGTATAAAATGGCCATTTAAAAAATTGGCCAGTATCTCGAAAACAAAAACGGAAAAAATTTTTGCTTTGTGGCACATATTTAAAGGCCAAAAGTCAATTTTTTCAATAGGTCAGATTTAGAAACTATGTAGCTCATACGAAAGAGGATACTTAAAACCCTCAGGAGCCAAAAAATTACATCTCTGTATCATGTATTTCACTGCGAAGAGGGTGATCCAAAATACATATAAAATTTTATAACATATTGGAATAAAATAAAATTTTATAACATATTGGAATAAGGTTTTAAATTTCAATTTCACTGCGATTTGAAATCACTTCGAAATGCAGAACATAACCCTAGTCCTATTTTTGGGAGTGTAACTTCTTAGCAGTAAAAGTCTTAAAAAAATTATCTGATTACATAGCTCGGATATTTTTCTTGCCTAAAAAAACTTTAAAAATTACTACATTAGAGTTGTTTATGAAGTAATCAGTAGTTGTGGTTTTTAACTGTAATTACAGTTGATTTTCTATGAAAAAAAAAATGCAAAACAATTATTACGATAGTTATTTAAGGCAACACCTACTAAAAAGTACTGTAATTTCGTAACATTTGTTTAAAGTAGCCATTTTTAATATCAAAATAAACAACCACCAAAACAGTACTTTTACAGCAGACAGTTGTTTTTGTTGGTTATTTAAAAAATAAAAATTTTGTTGAATGTAAAAAAAACAATGTAAAACAAACTGACAATAAAAATATAAACAATAATACAATTTAATGGAAAATCACTGATGAAGCCTGTCCATAGAAAAAGCCAGAAACTGGATCTAGTCGGATTTGGAAATTTAATGTGTTTATAACTTTTGGAGAAAATGTTTATTCTTCTTCTTAACCTCAAACCTACTAAAGTTAAAAATTCTTAATCAATATGTTGAGTTTTGTCGACCTTTTTGTTGTAACTTTAATTAAATAACACTGTGGAACAAATTCAGGTTAGCAAAAGTTAGGTCGATTCTGAGAGTGAGGGATGAAAATAGAGGCTAAATTAGAAGACCCGTATCGCGGCGTTTGCTTATGTTAGTTCGAATTTTTTCATATTGTTTATAAAATTTAGCTTCTATTTTTACCCCTCACTCTCAGAATCGACCTAACTTTTGCTAACCTGAATTTGTTCCACAGTGTAATTCTTCGACCTCGAGCTTAAAGAATTATTTAATTAAAGTAAAAAAATTCTTATTCAGTTTATAAGTATTTGTTATTATTGATATATTCCTAATTTGGAAATAAAAATCAGAAACTTGTATTGTATCTGCAACATATAAAAGGATAATAACTCGAGAACCGTTTGGAATTGTTACATCAAATTTTAAATATACTGAAGTAATTACATATGTGACAGCGCATAGAGAAAGGGACCTAAGGGTAAAAAAATCAAATTTTTTTTTTTTTGTGGACAACATCTGTGAATCGAATGAGACCGATCCCAAGCTCCCCTGACCTTAGGTCCCTTTCTATCCTTAGGTCCCTTTCTATTTTGCGCGTCACATATATTTTTGTAATTGTAAGAAAAAAATAATGCGCATCATAATGTGATACAGTACTTGTGAAAAAGGAGAAAAAACACTGGGGTTCAGAGGGGAAACATTCTAATTTAAAAATAAATTGCTCAAGTATACTATTCCCAGTGTAGAAACGGTAATGACATATCATTATTTTTTAGACTACCAGTAATGACACCCACTTACCTTCTGCATTATTTTCAAACATATAATAATGAGTTACTGATAATGACTTATTTTTATCATTATTTTGAAATCTATTTTTAGACTCAATATTTTTTAAACACTGGTAAGGATATATGCAACCACTTATTTTTTGATTTTTTGTATGTTGGCGAGTAAGCTTACTTGTGTGCAGCAGGTCAATTATGGTTTTATCTATTAAATATTACATGACGATATAGCTCAGATGGTAGAGCTATTGACTGGTAATCTGTAGACCCAGGTTCGATTCCCGCACCAGCAAATTTTATTTAAAAAAAGAAATACAATAAAAAATATTTTTTTTTATATAATTTATTTTTTTGAAAATCTATTTTTAGACTCATTATTTTTGTCAGTACTAGTAAGCACATAGGTAACGATATATTTTTTGATTTTTCGTATGCTGGTGTGTAACCATAACTCATTATTTTCCCAGTGTAGAAACGGTAATGACATATCATTATTTTTTGGACTACCAGTAATGACACCCAATTACCTTCTGCATTATTTGAAAACATATAATAATGAGTTACTGATAACCACTTATTTTTATCATTATTTCAAATAGAAAATAATTTTCTAGATTTTTTTAAAATTTTTTTGAAATCTATTTTTAGACTCAATATTTTTTAAACACTGGTAAGGATATATGTAACCACATATTTTTTGATTTTTTGTATGTTGGCGAGTAAGCTTACTTGTGTGCAGCAGGTCAATTATGGTTTTATCTATTAAATATTACATGTCGATATAGCTCAGATGGTAGAGCTATTGGCTGGCAATCTGTAGACCCAGGTTCGATTCCCGCACCAGCAAATTTTATTAAAAAAAAAAATACAATAAAAAATATTTTTTTTATATAATTAATTTTTATGAAAATCTATTTTTAGACTCATTATTTCTGTCAGTACTGGTAAGCATATAGGTAATGACATATTTTTAGATTTTTCGTATGCTGATGTGTAAGCATAACTCATTATTTTTCGCGACATCGCCATATAAAGGTAAGAAGAAATGTAATAACAAAAGTAACTAGTTACCATTACCAAGTATGTAGTTACATAACCACATATCTGGTAATGATTTTCTACACTGGGTTAATATAACATATAAGTATTATTTAATTCTGGCTCTTCTGATTACAAACCATACATTGTATAGGCTGTGATTAAAAAAATTTAAATTAGCCACACTGACCGCTATGCCGACCGTGGTGTATCTTGTTAAGAGGTAATACTATATATCCTATACTGTTCAGAGGGTTGCCGGTTCGATCCCCGGTCATGGCAATACACAAAAAGTTTTTCATATAGAGACAAATTAACAATTAAAAATTACTCTGAACAGTTGACACATAAACTAAACACTGACGACCGTTCCCACAGACTCACCGGGAGCGGCGCTACTGCACAGTAGGGCACCTCTAGGATGTGAAAACTGTAAAAGATTTCCATTTTTCGATTTATGAGCCAATTTAAGAATAGGTATTATTTTTAGAGTCCGACCGAGTATTCGGCTTCGGATTCGCCCAAAAATTGATGTAAACTATGTCTAAATATCAATCGATTTTGTCCAAATTTTGAATATTTCAATCACTATCTCCAAATACTAGTGCCGAGTTTTAATCAAAATTCATGGGTATCAGCCACTTTAGTAATTGCCAATTACTTGAAATATAAAAAAAAAATGAAAAGTCGCGTTTAAGTTGCACGATTAAAAATGACGGATAAAGCTCCGACAAGTACTCGATTAAGGTGCCTATTACAACTTGTCGTACGTTGTGACTGTCATAAAACTATTTTTAGGAATAAAAGTCACAACTTTTCGTTGTCTGTTTACGAAACAGATATGAAATTCAAATTTTTTGTCAATGTTGTGATTGTGTCGATACTACCCAGCAAAAAGAAAAAAAAAAGAAATTCATGTTTTACCAACCACCCCTTTCACTGCTTCCAAAGTATCCGTAAGGGTATTTTTACTACTTTTTAGTAGTAATTCTGAACAGCTACAAAAAATGACTTCTTTCATTACTTTTACAGTATTCTTTAGTATTTGTTACAGCTTTTTTAAAAGTAATTCTGAAGAATATCAAAATCACTTAATTTTTAACTCCTTCCTTGAGCTTAAGGTTTGTTTTTTATTTATAAAAAGTTTTTATTTTCGATATTTCGCTACTCCATTGTGTAGCATCTTCAGGAAATAACAAATCAACAAATTATAAACAATTTGAAAGTTTGAAAAACCCAAGGGGTACTTTTATGTAAAATGTTGCTTTTCAAAAAGTGTTGATTTATGACTGGTTTTACCAAATCAGACGGGTTATATACAAAAGTACAAAATTATCGTACCGTTGAATTTTTGTACATTATGTAATGTCTCGGTTTGTGTGTTCCAATCATAATTTTCTTATTTCGGACAACTGAATATTGGGGTGATGCCAATGAAAAAATTGTATTGTCTGTCATGAAAATAGTCAACCTTTTCAAAACAACAAATAAAATCTAATATGACAATAATATATTACACAGAAAAAATTATTGCTAATAAAATTTCAAATTAATTTTCAATTAAAATTAGTATGGTGTGGAAAAAAGTTTTATTTTAATATAAGTACTATTGACAACATATTAAATAAAACTTTTAGGTGCGATTATTAAATTTCCAGTTAGCTATCAACTAGGGCTTTAACTGCCGGATAAATTATAATTCGACATTCAGTAATTCGGCCTTAATATGTGTTGCGTAAAATCATATTATTTTGTACTATTAATATTTTTTCTTCTATTGCAAATATAAAAAATAAAAAATTGTGCCTCAAATCAGTCAAAAACATAAGAAAATTACTAAATATTTCTTAGTAATATTTTTTAATATCAGCCATTTTGATAAAAGAGCCAAAACTTAAAAAACATAAACTTTACAAAAAAATTTAATTGATATAACGATTTTCTTAATTGGTCCGAATTCAATTAAATTTTTAATTGTATTTATAAATGTTTTAATTGAAGCTCGATTTTAATTTTTTCTGTGTAGAATTTGGATTTGAGATAGAACAATATTGTAACTAAATATATCAAAATATAGAAAGTCCGCAAAAACAGGTTTTGTATTTTTTAATGCAAAAATTAAAATAATTGTTTTTTTTTTAATTAAATTTTAATTTTTTTTTTAATTTTTATAAATATTTGTTTGAACTCAATATTTCGCAATTTTTAAACTTTTAACAATATATAAAAAAAAAATTATAAAAATGATTTATAGCTGGTTTTACCAAATCAGACAGTTCATATACGAAAGTACAAAATTCTCGTCCCGTTGATTTTTTGTACCTTATGTAATGTCTCGGTTTGAGTAAGAAAGTTACCATTTTCTTATTGCGGACAACTGAAGAGTAGAGTGATGTCTACGAAACAATTGTATTGTCTATCATGAAAATGATCAACCCCTTTTTGAAACAACAAATAAAAATCTAATATGACAATATCATATTAGAATTTGGACTTGAGGTAGAAGAATATTCTAACTAAATATATGAAAATATAGAAAGTCCGAAAAAACAATTTTTGTATTTTTTAATGCAAAAATTAAGATAATTATTATAAAAAATAGTTTTTTATGCACTTGTAAAAAAAGTACTGCAAAAATATTGAATTGCATTGAATTTTTAATCGATCAAAAAGTGCTGAAAAAATGTTGAAGTGGGAGCTCTTTCCTCCTATGAAAATTAAATGTTAAAATCATTAGTGTATGTGTTAAAAAACTAAATGCATTAATTGTAGTATTTTTTCTAGTGTTTTGCATCTGTTTTTTTTTTTTGCTGAATAGGCCTGAATTTAGTTGTTTTTAAGTTTTCAAACAAAAATTTGAATAAATAAAATAGGCAAATAAACATGTAAGTTACATAAATATTAATAACTATGATTCTTATCTTAAAATCTCAAATCAACCAAAATGCATTTAAAATAATTTTTTTTTTAATTCTCTTCGAAATGTATACTGATATTTAATACTACTGCTAATGATATATCGGTCCTTTAAGCTAGTAAATTATAACATAACAAATTTAGTACACAAATATTTATTGTTGTTAAAACTTAAATTTTTAAATAAATTTATTAAATATTAAAAAAAAGTTGTAGTAAATAAATTGAATATATATTATTTTATGCATAAAAAAAATTAAATTTTTCTACAAAAATTTTAATATTACGATATTTAAATCCTTTAGGGATTTTAACAAAAACACAGTTGGCAAAAATAAAAACAAGATGAAAAAACCAACTTTGCCAGTGTTGCTATAGAATATATGGCAATTTATTATGTTATGGGTACCCAGGTGCAATGAGGCAAGCACGTTAACAATTTTGTACACCCAATTTTTTGCAGTTGTTGTTGTTGTTGATATATAGGTACGTTTTGGCACAATTTTTTCCACCTTTAACATTTTTATGCCATATATTACTTATGTGTGATGGTGTATGTGAATACATTGTTATATGGACACACATATACAAGTGTATATATGTAAGTATGGTATGACAATACCAAAAACCAACAACACTAATTGTATTTTCCACTACTACTACTACTAGTAGTGGTCCTTGGCTCGTGCCACTTGTACAGTAGCTGCTATGACTTTACCATACTTTATTCCAAACCATATTTAACATACATACAATATAACCACATGGAGCCAATGCAAAAATGAATATAACAAAAATATATGAAAGTAAAAAAAAAAAACATTTTAAAATTGAAATCTCTGTACAACAAACGGAAGGAAGCTTATTTGGTTAAATGGTAAAACACAAAACTAAATTATTTTTGTTTTTGCCCCGTTTGTGTCTTCGAAAGAATACGAGAAAAATCACCATTACAGGAAACATTAACAGCTAAAAAAAACCTGTATGCATACATGTGTTGCCAACTATGTCAGTTTGTGATTGATAAAAATCTTTACAAAAATTTTTCCAAAAAAAAAAAACAAAAAATTACCATATTTCTTTGTTTTATTACACTACTTTGGGGTTAGTTTCGTTGTACAACTAAATCATTTACTCATGGCAATTTGGTAGCATTTGTTAGAAAGAGATTTAAAGTAGTAATTTTCAAAAATAAACCACAGGGGAGCATTTATCAAGTCAATAATACATTTTCAATCGACAGTTTTATGACCACCTCGGGTTTGTATTATTTTCCATTGTGTAAGACAAGACAATTTTAAAGTTTAGCCCACGTGTTAGATTTACAAATAAATACGATTTAGGTACACTGAAAGAAAATAAAATTGATAGATTTTTTAAAAATGTAAATATATATAATAGGATGCCTCTTAAAATACGATTTGTCGATTTTCAATCAGTGCACCCCCGGTATTGTTCTAGTTGTTCGAGTGAAAAAGTTAATTTCGGACATGCCGGCTATATAATACCCTACAGCAGTCTGGTTAAAAGCCAACTAATGTTTGCATCCGAAATTTGAATGGGTTAAAACGGACTTGGCTCAAAATTGTCTATAAAATGATAAAATAAGTGAAAATCAGAAATATATCCCATATGGGCCATAAGTCCAATAATGGACCGATCCTATCTAGAATCAATAGACTTTGTCTTTGGGACCATGTGAGTCAGCCAACCAAATTTCATTGAAATATCTTCGTATTTGCGACCTGCAGCGTGTAGTCAATCCAATTTTAGAGGGACTTTTATATGGGCACTAGGTCTAAACATGGACCGACTTCAACCAAAATCCATAGGCTTCGTCCATAAGTCAACGTAGTTTGGTGTACCAAATTTCATTCAAAATATCTTGATATTTGCGACCTGTAGAGTGCGTACAAAAATGCATGGACAGACAGACGGACGGACAGACAGACGGACATCGTTACATGATTTAAAGAAACAAAAAGTAGTTATGAGTGGATCGGTATACTAGAAGGTGGGTCTAGGTCCAATATTTTTTGGTGTTACAAACATCAGCACAAACTTATTATACCCTGTCCACGTAGTGGTGTAGGGTATAAAAACATGTTTTTGCATTTTTATCAAAGTGGGTTAACGATATCCGATTAAGAAAGAATTCCATATATGAATAACTTTGAGTAGTGGGTTAACACTGGTCTGTTAACTGTTTAACATGACAAATATACCCAAAAAAAAAACACATCTCTAATTTGTTCACATCTCTAATTGTCAACAAATTAAAAAAATAATAACAAAATATAATAAATAAATATAAAATTTGTGGTGTTTTCGGTATTATTTTAAATAAAAAAAATATTGAAATAAAAAACGATAAAAATTCTGGCAAAAGAGTGGCGAAAATATGAATTAAGTACTAAATGTCAAATAAGTTTTTAAATAACTCTACTCCGCATTTCGAACCGTTAACATTTTAATCTGTGCTGCAGAGTTAAAGCACCTTTACTAATACATTTTTGTATTTTGCTATCTTTTTTTATTCCACTCCAGAGTCAAATTTGTTTGATTTGAGTACGGATTTGTTGCACTCTAGAGCAGAGAAACAAGCCAGCCGCCGTGAGCCGTTTCAGCCGCCGCCGCCGGTCATTTTTGCTTCAGCCGCCGCCGCCGATTTTTTTCGGCTCATTTCGGCTGGGAGTATCAATTTTCCAATATAAAAAATTTTTAAATAAATATATTTTTTAAAAAGAATTTACTAATTCATTAAACTTGAACAACCAGAGCTAAAAACAATTTTTTTTATATGAAAAGAAAAAAGTTAAAATCTTCTAAATATTAAATTTTTATAAATATAATTTTTTTAAGCTATAAAAGCTTATATAAATTTATACTGTGAAAAAAATTAAAAAAAAAGTTCTTAATGGGTTAATATAATACTTCAGAATGCAACTCTTTGCAGATGTGTAAAAAATCAATTAATAAAAAAACATAGCTGCTTAACTTTGCATTTAAAACTCAATATATGTATTTAGTGTACACATTTTTATCAAAAATTATGACGAAAAATCGTTACAGAGTTGAAGTCGTGTTAGCATAGATATACGAAAAACTTTGTAAAATGTATTAATTTTTGTTAAAGCGTTACTTCTCCTCTTCATATAAATTCTTACAGATAGTGTTTAGCTTCACTGGTTATTAAAATATAAGCTATTAAAGTTAAAAAACCTTACGAGTTACTGGTTACGGAGTTTACATTTGGCCTATAAAATTGGTTACAAATTTTATGTATTAACCAAAAATTGGTCAGGTTGTTATAAATTTTGTAAAACAGGTGACAATGCGCTGATATATATCGAAATATATAACTCAAATGTAATCCATGCATTTGAAATTAGCTGGTTACATGGTTTTTATCACATTTTTTGATATCACCCATATATATTTTTTCAATTCTAAAATACATTTTTAAAAATGGTCCAGTTGAATATTTTGGATAAATTAGACATTTTGTAACAAATAAATGAAAAAGTAAAGATAAGAGATATTGTAAAATTCTATAATATTTAGAAAAGGAAACTTTTACGGATAAAATGCTCAAACCAATGTTCGAATTGATCACATAATTTCATCATTTAAGGACATTATTGATTGGGCATCTATAACACTTAAATAAAAAGTTCACGAAGAACATAGGGCGTCTATGGTCTTTATTTATTCCTTAATTTGTTAAAAATAAAAAAAATTGATTCCCAGTATGCTTTAATTGTCTGAAAATTATATAAGAGGCAAAAATTGTTTTGAGTTCCAAGGGGGTTACATTTTCCCAATGTTGGGATTACTTTGGAGCCCTTTACATTGGCAAAAAAATGTGCTGGCAAAATTAATATTTTGCAAGTTATGTTTCAACGAAAAGGACTTGGTACTAAAAGGGTATGTTTATAATTTATTAAATAAAACTTGTATGTTATATTAAATATTTAGGACCATTTGTTAGATATAGTCTTGACTAGCCATGGATCTGTGCGAACATGAAACAAATCACACGTGAACCAACAACAAATCTTATATAAATTGATTTTTTATACTATATTTGTTTGCGAGTGATTTTCTGACCGTGATAAAGTGCAGATGTTAATTGTGATCTCTTTTCTATAATTCTATTTAAAATTAAAAGCAATAACTTTTGTTATTGTTTTAAGAAAAAACTTTTTTTTAAAGCTGCCTACACACTAGGGAACATGGTTGAGGGAACAAAAAATATCAAAAAATTTTGTAAACACGAAACGCACGCTCTCAACACGCACACACACACAAAAGCACTCACACATTCACAAAAAATGCTCTCTTTTTTTAAGTATGTTCCCTAGTGTGTAGGCAGCTTAATACATTGTATCAGTGTTGCCATAACGGCGATTTTCTCGTCAGATCTAGCGATTTTATTTCGCCCCTAGCGGGAAAAATTGTCCTGTAGCTATGCCAAAAATCTAGCGCTTTTTTTATCAGCCGTAATATAATTTTTAAAACTCGGTTTTATGTTGAAAAATATTATAAAACTCGCACATTGATATTCCTTTATTATAAAACACAACATCTTAAACGATTTTAGTAAAAAAAAAACTCTAAAAATACACATTTCGATAAAATATGGGTATGCACTTTTTCATCGTACAACGCCCTCTATTGTGTATTCGCAATACTAAGATTAATTCAATGAAAATCAGGACTCATTATTTGAAGCTTAATCGTAAAATTTTTCATTATTTAAAAGTTCTTATTAACATATTAAAGAAATTTTTTAGTAATAACTGCTTTCAGTACCATTTTTCAACAATCTAGCGATAAAATCGCTAAATATTTGCACTGTTTATAATCTAGAGATTTTCTAGCGATTTTTGGGTGTGATCTAGCCATTTATTTTGAAAATTTGTTGGCAACACTGCATTGTATATTGAAATCAACAACAAATTATTACTTATTATTCAGTAGTAAACAAAGGGATTAATATTCTGCTATACTAATCCTCTGCTGTTACAGCAAAATGGATAGTAGCAGCGAGTCTACTGAAGCAAGCGATATTGTCTGGTAGACAGTCGCTGAAAACAAAACAACGAAACGCCGACAAAATCGATCACTAGGATTAGTTGAGCATGCAATCAAAATAAAAAAAAACTACCAACAATGATGATTAGGGCAAGGAATTCCATGCAAATGCATGTTATTTCTCGATAGCCCAAAACTAATATGGACTAAACATTTATCCGAATCATCAAATTTAAAACAAACTGGCATCGATTTGTAGTTGCATATTTTGACAAAAATGCATGTTTTTGCATATTTCGACTTTAAATGCATATTTTGTGGCTTTTTAATGCATATTTTGTGCTTTTTAATGCATATTTGTTCATATTTTTCATTTTTAGTAGCATTTTTTATTTTTAAAAAAATATAAAAAATTGATACGTTTTCATATTTTGATTCAATCTAAATAAACACTTTTAAAACTTTATTGACCTATGGGAAATCTTCGAGTTCTGTGTGTGTTTGCAAAATAACTAACTTAAATATATTTTTAAGTTTTAAAGTGCATTATTTTTGCAAAAATTATAGTTTTTAGTGCATATTTCTTATATTGTTAGTGCATATTTTTCTTTTTTAATCGCATATTTTAGGCGCATATTTTTCATTTTTAAGTGCATGAAATTCCTTGCCGTAATGATGATATACCAAGTACCTACTAGCAACAACATGTTTGCTGCACTTGATGTAGACAATAATGATGATGATAATTATATTAACAATAATGCTAACAAAGAGCTGTCTGAAGAAAAACCGCCTCCAATAATTATTCCAAATGTTTCAGATATAAGAGCGATGTTGAATAACTTTTCAAAAATAGTAAACCTTGAAGATTATTCGTACAAATCCTTGAGAGATGGTCAGGTAAGAGTAATGGCAAAAAACGTAAAGGCATATAGAGTGATAGTAAAATATCTATCTTTCGTAAAAAAACTTAAACGTTTTCAAATCACATTACAAAATGTTGTTTTCAGCCGATCAAGCCGCCGCCGCCGCCGATTATTTGGTTGCGCCGCCGCCGCCGATTTTAATCCGGCTCAACCTCAATCGCCGCCGCCGCCGCCGATTTTTTGCTTGCGCCGCCGCCGCCGATTATTTTGGTCGGCTTGTTTCTCTGCTCTAGAGTTAACATCACTCTGTTAACTGTTTAACATGACAAATATAACTAAAAAAACACATCACTAATTTGTTCACATCTCTAATTGTCAGCAAATTATAAAAGATATTGAAAAATATAAACAAATAGTTTCTATATATGTAGAATAAAATATATAATAAATTTTTTTTTATAATAACAGCAGTGAAAGCCGTGGCAAGATATTTGCAAAATCTGCGTAAGTATTGAAACGTCAAATATTTTTCTTTTGAAGTAACTCTACTCTGCATTTGGAACAGTTAACATTTTAATCTGTGCTGCAGAGTAGAGTCACTCTAACATTGTGAAAGCACCTTAATTGTTAAAATTTTTTTATACTTTAATGGGTTAAACGTAGATTTGCTTTAAATACTTAACGCTGATAGATTTATAGTTAATTTTTGTAAATAATAAATTAGCTAAATTTGTGAATATTTAACCCCGCCTACTCCTACTTGCTTTTTGAAAAATTCAAAAAGTTGGTCCAATTTTTATTCGTGTCATATAGGACAACAAATTCTATAAGTTTGATATAGATACGCATACATTTTTCTGTAGCAGGGCAGTTGTTTTGGAAAGCATAGTAATTGAGAATATATTGGAGGACAACACCGCGTATGAGCAATAAAATATCACTCATACGTACTGTTGCCTCATTTGGCAGAATATCATAATTTTGAAGATTTTTAAAAACTAACTGCTACAAAATATTAAAAAAAAGCCAAGAATGCTAGAAAAATTTGAAACTCCAAAATTCTTAAGGAAGTAAATACTTCTGTGTGGCAACTGTCAAAGAAATTATCGCTAAATTTAATGATTTAATATAAACAAAATTATTGAATATCTACACTAATAGAAAATGTCTACAAAAGACTTTGTAAAACTACTAAAAATTAGTTGGAAATTACCTTCCAGAAATAAATGCTGAAACTATCAGATTATTTTCGGTAAACATTAGTAAGATAGGAAGAGCAAAAATAAAACTGTTAAACAAACAGAATTTTAGTTATATTTGTGTTAAATTTTTGTTAACAGAAAATAAAAAATTTTGCTAAATAATTAGTAAATAGAATAATTAAAAATCACAAAAAAATTTAAAAATTATCTAAGTTTTTTTTTCTTTGATTTTTTTATGCAATTAAAAATTGAGCCTTCTAAAATCAGCACTTTACTATTTTTTTTAGCAAATATTTCCGCTGATTTTAGCAGGATATTTAACTTAAAAATAACAAAAATTTTGTAGATGTAACAGTTTATTTTTACTATTCTTAGTCTACTAATATCTAGCAAAATTGTCTACAGTTTTGCAGTATAATTTGTCAGTTTTTATTAACTAAAAACTAATCAAAATCTAACTAAACTTCTGTAAATTTAACAATTTTATTTGTATTGTTCTTATTTTACTAGTATTTAGCAAAAAAATTTGCTAATTTCGGCAGTTTTTTCTGCAAGTTAATTTTTAACTAATTTTTAGTAGTTTTTTCTGTTACTTTTATATATCTATTTCTATGAGTGTAAAAAATTTTCTTAAGGAATATATTGAGAAGAATATATATTTCCACTTTAATATTTCGAGATTAATTTATATTTTAATTTTATTTGAATGAGGGGTATGTATTGTTGATCTTTTATTTTGTAAATGGTTTTTTTAATTTGAAAAAAAATAATTTAAACAGTAAGTGATATTAATTTATGATTTAGAGTCAAACTAAAAAACATTCATGAATTTTATTTCGCTAATTTGCTTTCTATTATATATTTTTTCTTCAAGTGTACTACATTAGCCTGTTATAGAGTAATTTGGATTTTGATTTTAATTTTTTTTTTTCTGTTTTTGTTTCTTCCACTTCTATAGAAGGTTAGGGGAGTTAAAAAGAGTATAACACTTATATTTAGTGTTAGAAGGAGGCTGTAGTTTAAAGTAATTTAAAGTCGGTTTGGATACATGTCAAGTGTTGGCAATCGTGCCAAAATGTCAATTTATTTTCAAACAAACAAACTTGTAAAGAGAGAAAAAAAAAAAAACATTCACACATACAGACAGTTTAACGGTAACTAATTGTCTAACAAATTTGTCATGTATCGATTGTCAGGTTATTTATTGTTAAGGAAATAAAATTTCAAAACAAGTTTTACATATAAATTTTGTATCTCTGTAAAGATAATTGACGGAACTAATTTCATGAATTGAATGTTTAATTCAATCTTAAATTGTAGATATCATGGAAAATGCAATTAATCAAGTTAAATGAATGTTAAAACTGAATATAAATACTATGCCCAAAAGAAAATTCCAAAGTTATGTATAATAAAATAATACGTTATTATTAGAATACAGAAAACATTTTATTGGATTTATGATAATGAAATTTTATAGTGAACTAATGAAATTTTTCATACCAAGGTCCACGAAAAATTTACGGAAACTACTGAAAAGCTTCCTACTTTTTATAGAATTAGTTTTCAACTGAAACCTCTTCATTGAGTGTATGAAACTTTTAATAAATAAAACGATATTTTTCGTATAGTTGCGTAAAAATTTACATTATCTTAATGAGACGTTTCAATAGACAAGTTCTAGTGCTTTACTCCGTTTTGGGAAAAAATATATTGTTATCATGAAGTTAATTTTCCCAGTGTGTTGAGGAAATTTAAAGCTCCCTAAAGCCAGTCCTGACATTTTATTCGTTTTGATCTATCTCGCTTTGTTTTCCAAATAATGATCTTTGATTCGTAAATGTTTCAAGTGTGTTTCTAATCAAAGCTAAGGACGTTCAGAGGGAGACATTTTCCCTTTTCAACTTACAGCATTTTGTTGATTAAAATTTCAATAAATACCTTTTTAACCCCACCTTAATCACGTTCCTAAAATAAACTGAAAAAACATAACTCATCAGTGGATTAGCCTATATCGGTTTGGCCAGGCCGTTAAGGGGGAGACTTTTCCATTTTGAACTCCTATTTCGACCAAGTTTCTGGAGAATTAGCTGTTACCTAAATGGTTTGAATTTTACTAAACTCAAAAAATTAGTCATTTGAACTAAATTTTAAGAAATTTGGGGATTATTATGCTCCAAAACAATTTTAACTTAAATCGAGTACACACTTTTCCTAAAAACAATTAACTTAAAAAAATTAAAAGTTGTATTAATTTAGTACATTTTAGTCCTTTCTTTTATCACTGGATTTATTTTTGGATTTAATTTATTGCGTTAAAAAAATCTACATTTGTGACAGCGCATAGAGAAAGGGACCTAAGGGTAAAAAAATCAATTTTTTTTTTTTTTTTGTGGACAACATGCATCGAATGAGACCGATCCCATGCTCTCCTGACCTTAGGTCCCTTTCTATTTTGCGCGTCACATTTGGTTTTTTAATTTTCAAAATTCTATATTTTTATCCAAATCTAACACTAATATAATGTGAAAGAAAAAATGTAAGTTTTGCAAAAATACAATTTCTTGAATAAAATTAAGCTAAATCCAAAACGGATTTATTTATTTTTTAAATCCATTTTGGATTTAGCTTATTGAAATTTCTATGTGCACATTTTTACAAAATTTTATAATTTTCCTGCACATTATATTAGCGAATAAGTATTAGATTTTGATAAAAATTATAAATTTTGAAAATTAAAGAACAAAATATGGATTTTTTAACAAAATAAAATAAATTCAAAAATAAATCCAGTGAATAAAAAAAAAGCCTTTTTTTTCGTAAATTTTTGTGGATTTTATTAAAATCTAGACTATATTTTAATGACATTTAGTACAAATATGTTCTTAATTTGAACTTCTGCTAATGTAGATCAAAGTTATTTTTAGTTCATAGATTAGACTCATATGATGTACATTTAATTGATTTTTTTTTTGCCTGGAGGAAAAAAAAATTTGCTGTAAAGGAAAAATCCAATGAAAAAAAAATTTTTTTAAATTTCTGCTGTAATTATCGAAAAACTTCCTTAGCAAAATTTAAATGATTTTTTGCGAGCTTTAGTTTTCTAACATTAGGGTGGTAGGAACTGAGATCTGGTGGGTAGAACGGGATACTTGAGGTCAATGGCCCTTAGAACAAAACATTGGTCCCCTCAAGACAAAATCATCGATGTATCATACTTTAAGATCCGACTGTAAATGCCAAAGATAGTTTTCAGTCGGAAAAAATGGTCAGAAACTGACGAATTCTCTGGGCTTTAGAAACAAATCATCAGAAAATTTGTACCCCAGATTTTAAGGAGTTTTCTAAAGGAAGACTCCGAGATTTTGAAAACTGTTTTTAAAAACAAATTGCGATTACGTTTTCCTCTAAAAAAAAGTCAGATTCTGAGGATGTTTTCCTATTAAAAAATTCTGAGATTCTGAGGAGTTTATCGTACAGAATAACCCTGAAAACTAAGAAAAATTCTTTGATGACCCTGATGACTTTTTCAAACCAAATTTCTGCAACTTCATACCAAAAATTCCCTTAAATAAGGCAATATTTACATGAATTTCGGGAATTTTATTTTTTTTTTTTTTTGAAATCTCCTTGCAAAAATAATTTAGATTTGAGGGTGTACGGCGAACTTTTTTTTGTGGTACGGTCTACTGGCCATATTTATTTTTATAAATTTATGAAAATACTGAAATTACTTTTGTTCCTTTTTGAAATAAAATTATTAAAAATACAACAAAATTTGTATATTATTTTACACAAAATATATTACACGAATGAGTGACAACATGTATTTTATTTTTGTGTTGAATGTATTTTGTTATTGTATTTTCGTTCGTGTAAAGCAAAACGTCATCTATAAACACCACCTTAATTGATTAATTTTTAAATTTTAAGTATAAACTTGAACCTAGTTGATACCTTACTATCATATTTTTCTCAATACAAAAACTTTTCGATATTCTATACCTGTCTTCTCAAATCTACCCAAAAACATTTATTTACCAATTAAAAGATCAACTATACATACCTACATATGTACGTACATACAGAAAATCTAATACTCATTTCGTAACGAAAATTCATTAAATTTAACTTTAACTATTGTAAATAAAATTAAATTGATACATACAAATAACAAATTATAAATTCGATTAAAATTGTTAGTTCTACACTGACTAGATAAACAACAATTTCACATTTCTATCGAACATATGGAAATTAGTTTCCCTTAAAGCCTGTTGTGTATTAAGATATAACAACTTTTATAATCTACAATATTTTCATTTTACCTCAAACAAATTCTCTAATGAAAACTTGCCTTAATCTCACTTTCTAAGTATAATTAAAATAAAGAAGCTTAAAATGGATTATCACACGTACCCCAGTGTGTAATTTGGAGTATATACATAGAACAAGGTAGAGAGATGCAAAGCATATAATAAAGAAAGAGGTATAACGTTACTAGCATAATTGAACTGACACCTTTTTAAATTCTAACAACATGTCAAACTCTTTCCAATACTCCGTTTGGACAGAAAATTTAATCTCATAAAAATTGGATTAACTGCTTAGTGGAATACTAAACAGGTGGATTAAATCATATTTTAATCTTTTTGATTAACAGTTAATCCAAATTTTAATCTGGTTGCTGCTTCTAAACGACTCTGTATTCATATTACTAAATGGAGGCAACGCTGGTTTTTGTTATAATGATGGTTGGCAACACTAAAAAACACACACACACAAAAAGGCAGATAAAAATTAAGGTTGAGATGTTGCCGCAAAAATATGTTGGTGACATTTTCCATATTCAGAAGTGCCGTATCGCAATCGGCGCCATTTTGATATTTTAAACGGACGGAGTTGAACTTTTACGGTCGGTCACCTTAGAGTTAACTTTAACATAACTATTGAACATTATATACAAAACAACAACAAATTTTTTGGTTAACCAATAGTTAACTCTTAAACCTTCAGCATGATACCCAGCGTTAACTGTCAAGTTAATCTTTTAGCTGTCAAAAAATGCATGTGTAAACGTTGAAGATTAAAAAGTTGGATTAACTTTAATCAAGTAGATTAATTTCGCTATTTAAATGCGCTATAACGGAAGAAATTTTTTTTATAGGGTTGAAAACCAATCACAAGTATTAAGGAAATTTAATACTGCTCAGCTATATAGAGGTAAACCAATACTTATTTTTTTCAAAAAGTAAATGCAAATATTTTTAAAATGATTGAAAAACTTCGCACTTTTTATGAAAGTAGTGTCTTAAAGAAAATTCTTCATTAAGTGTATGAATAGATAAAATTATATTCTTTATAAAATTTTTAAGAATACTTGCATTAAGTTAATGAAAAGTTTAAATGGATGGAATTTGATTGCTTTTATGCAAAAATTCACCAGTATGATGAAGATAGCTCTCTCACTGTACACTAGAGCGTGTACGTACACACTCCAATATGAAGTATTTTTGCAGGGAGGTTTCAAAAAAATTATTTTTTTGCTGAAAGTAGGGGTCGCCAATTTACATTTTTCATTATATCCTTGGCATTTACAGCCGGATCTTAAAGTATGATACATCGATGTTTTTCTCTCGAGGAGACCAGTGTTTTACTCTAAGAGCCATTGACCTCAAGTATCCCGTTCTAGTAGTTACCCATCAGATCTCAGTTGCTACCACCCTAATGTTCCACCCTAATGTCAGAAAATTAAAGCTCGGAAAAAATCATTAAACTTTTGCTAAGGAAGTTTTTCGATAAACCCAGTAGATTTTTTTTTTATATATTGGTTGCCGAACGTAGGGGTCGCCTTTTTAAATTTTTTTCATTGGATTTTTCCTTTATAGCAAAACACTGGTCTCCCCGAGGCAAAAAAATCGATATATCACACTTTAAAATCCGACTTTAAATGCCGAATCTATAACAAGGCGACCCCTACGTTCGGCAAAAAAAAAATTTTTTTTTTTAATTGCCTTGCAAAAATTCTTCATATTGGAGGGTGTACGGCGAACTTTTTTTTGCGGTACGGTCTACTGTACAGTAGAGTGTACCACCTTACAGGCAAAAAAAAAAAGTGCGCCGTACACCCTCCAATATGAAGAATTTAAAATTTTTTTTTTTTTTTTGCCGAACGTAGGGTCGCCATTTTACATTTTTCGTTATATCTTTGGTATTTACAGTCGGATCTTAAAGTATGATACATCGATGTTTTTCCCTCGAGGAGACCAGTGTTTTGCTCTAAGGACATTTTGACCTCAAGTATCCCGTTCTAGTAGTTAACCACCAGATCTCAGTTGCTACCACTCTAATGTACCACCCTAATGCCAGAAAATTAAAGCTCGCAAAAAATCAGTAAACTTTTGCTAAGGAAGTTGTTCGCTTAACCAAGTAGAAATTTTTTTTATATATTGGTTGCCGAACGTAGGGGTCGCCTTTTTAATTTTTTTTAAATTGGATTTTTACTATATAGAAAAACACTGGTCTCCCCGAGGCAAAAAAATCGATATATCACACTTTAAAATCCGATTTTAAATGCCAAAGCTATAACAAAAAATTAAAAAAGGCGAACCCTACGGTCGGCAAAAAAATTTTTTTTTTTTTAAATCGCCTTCCAAAAATACTTCATATTGGAGGGTGTACGGTGAACTTTTTTTTTGAGGTACGGTCTACTTTACAGCCTTCATAAACCATGATACACTTAAATGTCATTGTCACTGTATACACCTGAAACCCAACGAGAATAAAATGCTTTGTACATACATATATACAACTCGACATAAATGACATGATGATAATTTTAACAAAAACAACAACAATATCAACACTAGCAAAAACAATCGACTTTTCAAAAACCATATGTATTTATGAGGTCTAAAAACCAGGACTGCTGTAAAATCAGATCCTTAAAGAACTATATCTTTTTGGGTGGTGTTTTAATTCTCTAGCGAAAGATATAATAGTAATAACTTTTTAGTAGGATTAGTCTACTTCAATCGAATTTATATACACTAGGGAGGGTCGATTTGTAGGGAGGCAAAAAAATCGCTCAAGTGACAAGGAAAATCGTATTCTAGGGATCAAAATAAGAAACTTTGCCCGAGGAACCATACCTCTAAAACGATTTCTGATGTCCCAACTTTTGATCCGTAGTGTCAAATTTTGAAAATCCCACTTTGACCCCATTTAGAGTGCCCCAATCGAATTCAAATGTATGACCGGCCCCCCTGGGGGTTCCCCATGCAAACTTTTCAAAAAATCACCATTTTTGGCAGTTTACAAATTGGTGCTCAAATGTCCCACAAATCTGGATTTTAGGGAGAAACCAATGGAATTTTCCATTTTAGGTATAGGATGTGTTCAGCGAACTTATGTAAAACACTACGCGGAATATTTTTGTGGAATATTTTAACCCTCTAGCTCTTCAACTTACGGGTCTTTTTTGTCCCTTTTTAAAAAAGGGTAAAAAAAAGCCCTTTCATTGAAGAGTTAGAGGGCTAGAATGTTCCACAAAAATGTTTCGCGTAGTGTTTTACATAAGTTCGCTGAACACATCCTATACCTAAAATGGAAGATTCCCATGGTTTCTTCCTGAAACCCAGATTTGTGGGACATTTGGGCACCAATTTGTAAAGTGCCAAAAATGGTGATTTCCCGCTACAGTAAAAATAATATCATATTAATATCAAACTTGCAACTTTTTAAGTTTTTCTTGTGTTATATAAAAAGCAGGCGAAGTGGGCGCGGTTAAATATTGACCAATTTAGCGCTTATTTTCAGCATGTTTAATTATAATAATTTAATGAAATTTGGAAAATGCTGGAATTTTACTATATCAATAGACAATTACAATAAAAAAAAAAAAATTAAAATAATACAGAATTAGCTGTGAATTTAAAGTAAAAAAAAATAACATAATTTATCTACAAGAAACCATATGCTTGTTTTTACAAAACAATATGCTTCTTTTTAGAACCCGAGCATTGAAGACGCGGAACTAGTTATATTTTTTCAATTTAATTTTTATTCGCATTCTGCAATACAATATTGTAAATTTAATATATGGAAGGCCTAATATATTTATCATAATTTTGAATATCTGATTTACAATTTTGCAGCTTTTTCTAAATATGACAAAATCTTGTCGACTAATGTAAGCTGTCTATTAATCAAATGTTTGGTAATAATTAAAAATCTTTTAAAGAATACATTCCTTTACATTTTCTTTTATTGTGTATAGTGGTGTTGTTAGATTATAAACATAAATTTTAACTTCAAGCCAGATCTGAAAAAACAACACAAGAGTGTTGAAAACATAAACATGAAAAGCTTATAAAGAGAAATATGGTTAAAATCCACACAAAAGGACATATACACTACAAACGAATACACACACTGAACATAAATATAAGACTTTAAAAACCTTGTTAAGCTTAACTCCTAAAAATGTTGCATGAAAACATAAGAAAGGATATAATTTTCAATAGAATATGGAGAGAGCAGAAAAAAAAACCTACGCATAAGTTTAAAATAGAAAATATAGCTCTGCAATAAGACACATAAATATGTTTGTTTGTCAGTATGTATTAGTAAACTACTTTTATTTATGTATGTATGCGTGTTATTTTATACAAATAGGTAAATTTATGCTACACAGTGTTTATATGAATGTTGTTTATAATAGGTGTGTTTCTTTACTTTTTGGGTAAAGTTCGGTAAAATGAGAGTAAGCACAAAATCCTCTCGCAAAATGACAAAATTACCCAATAGTACGGGAACACAAAAAACCACTTTTCTAGCCCAAAATCTTATTTCAAAGAATAATGTGAAACAGTGATGGGACTGAAAAATTTTGTTTTGTGCCAAGTGTGTGACTAAAATATGCCAAATGGGCCTTCATTGTGCCAAAACTCAATTTTCACTCAGTACCCGTGTTTTCAACTTTAATTTCATTTCGTTTTAGCATTCTTATGGAATTAATTCTATTTTGAATTAATGAATTTTCTTGAATTCATTCAATTAAAAGGTGAATGATAAATGAAATTCATTCGATTCTTATTAAAGATTTGGGAATGCAGCCAATGAATGAATTCTTTAGGAATGGTTACTGAATTAAATTTTTCATGAATTAAACTTAAATTATAAATTTAAAGTAATTGAATTTTTATAGTGCTTATCATAATAATTTGAAAACCTTATAACAAGTTTATAAAATAAATTTTGTATGGAAAATTTGTTCTATAAGTCACTTATAAATTTTAAAAGTTATTATGCATATGACTCTAAAATTATATGGGTTATTCGGTAATATCTTCGATGACATTTTTTTAGTTTTGCTTTGTTCGAAAAGGTATTTTAATACCAATAAATGCTTAGAAACTAAAAATTAAGGACTTTTTAGAGAATTGTTATTTTTTAAATCCATTTTCTATTAAATTTTGTAGATAAACAAAATGTGCCAAAATTGTATTGGTTGTGCCATTGTACCAATCAATCTTAGATTGTGCCACAAATTCCATTACTAATGTGAAAGAAAATGCGTATAATTTCAGTTTGCAAATTGGCACAAATACTCATATTTATTCGCATTTGAAAGTTGTTTTTGATGTTATTCAATTAATTCTTATAAAAAACAAGTTTATTTTGCTTATTTCTGTATTTAATTAAAATTTTAAATCTATTTTCACGATTGTTTTTTGTTTATATTTACATCAGCTGTTTTACCAAAGTTTACCCGAAGAAAAAGTCTGGGTAAATTTTGGTAAAAAGATCCGAAAAATGGCAGATCGAATTGTATCAGATTGAATACAACAATATATTATATTTAAAATAATTTATAAAAAAAAATTATATATGTGACGCGCAAAATAGAAAGGGACCTAAGGATAGAAAGGGACCTAAGGTCAGGAGAGCATGGGATCGGTCTCATTCGATGCTCAGATGTTGTCCACAAAAAAAAAAAAAAAAAATTATTTTTTTACCCTTCGATAACAAAAAATAAGCTTAACCTAAAAACATGTTAAAAAAAATTGGTTTGTTTTTCATTTTAGGAAGTTTTTTTGCCTCTCCTGTAAAATTTTTTAAATTTAACTTACGCCTTTTTTGATTTCATATGACGATATGTAAAGTTTAGTTTAGTGTTCATCATGTTTTCCAATTTAGTTGATGTTCTTAAATGTGTACAAAAATTAATGTGACCAACTGTTTCGTAGATGACTGATTGTAAGCAAATAAAATATTATTTATACGTAGGAAAACAATATCAAAGATTTTCAAATGCATTCAAAAAATTCCCAACATTTTTGAACCTTAAAAAAAATTGATTTTAACAATAGGTACTATTATAAAGATTATTTGATTTAGACCTTTTAATTTATCTCAAAATAAACTGCGCTTAGCGCTAAACCATAGTAATGAATGCCAAATTTATATGGAAATATATGTGGTTAATATTTCACCATGGTTATGCCTTCTACAAAGGCAATATTAAAATTTTAAAAAAATATTATTTAAAAAATTACAATTTTATAAATATTTTGTTCCTGCTTTGTTTTTCATTCTGAAAATAGTAGGTCACATTCATATGGATACTCTAATACACACAAAATATATTCACAATATTTTCATAGTGTTATAGTGTGAGCAATGTCGTAGAAAATTTTATGTTTCCCTTGAGTTAAAGAAAATGAGGTGTTGTTTTTTTTTAACCATGACTCTATTATAACTTTCCCATATGTATAGACACTATACATGTCGAGAACTTTATAAGTGTGAGTTTGCATTTACACCAGAGATGGAAAGTGAATATTTTTAAATAGTTTTAAAACTTTAAAACAAATTCTAAGGCTTTTTCCATAAAAAATTCATAATCAGAGCTTCGAAAGACTTAATTCAATTTAAGCTTAAATCACGAAAAATTAAATTCAGATTTTAAAAATGTTCATGTACCTTTCCCTTAAACCATTCGTAAAGAATTCATTCATAAGCTTCATTCCCAAAACTTTAATAAGAATTGATTGTTCATTCACCATTTTACTAATTGATTGATGAAATTTTATTACCATTCACTTAGTGCAGTGTAGTTTGAAACTAACATATAATCAAAATCAAAGCATACAAGCTGTTACAAAGCATACGATACTATTTATTTCTGTTAGATGAATTTTAAACATTTTTCATATGTATTATGCTAATATTTCAGCAATAACATGCAAATTTAAATTTTTCATTTGACTAAGTGAATGAAAACAAATTATTTTTCATTCACCTTTTTATTTAATGAATTCAGGTAAATTGGGTTTCATTCAGTTAGAATTCAATCAAAATAGAATGAATTCATTAAATTTAAAGCTATTGGGAATTAAGCTATCGAATTAATTCCACAAGAATGCTATTACTGAATCAAATTTAACACAAATTTCATTAATTTTTAAAAAGTGAATAAAAGAATTGAGCCTTTTAAACCTTTGTTTATAATCCAAAAAAAAATTTATTAAATTGATTGAACATGTGACAAATTGCTCCGAGGTATTCCGTGATACTTTTGTAAATAAAAAAAAATATACTGAAAAATACTGAATTTTCCATCTCTGTTTCACACATATATAAAATATAGCAAAAGCGGATATGTGTAGTATAAATATGTATGTATTTTCATGCATACATATTTATGTTTACGTGTTGACCTCCTGTTAATAATAATGTAAATGATGATTTACTGTGGTAAATGTTGAAGAAAATTTATTTAGGTTTACTTTAGCTATACATGTTGTATTAATTTAAATAAAAAGGTATCACTTAATTTAAAAAAAATTGAATTTCAAACACTTATCCCTTTATTTATAATGGCATTATGAAATTATAAGAAGTTTATGAAACGATTTTTGTGTAAAATTTTTTTACGCAGCTCCTTTAACACTATTTATAAAATTTTGCCAAAAGGCAGCGTTAAAGCAAATCTGTGTTAGCACCTAAACAAACAACAATATAAAATTCGTTTAAATATTTATGTGTAAATTCATAAATGCTTTATAAAGTTATAGGAATGAGGCTTACAAAACAAATTTTTCACACAAAATTTGTTTCATAAACCTTCTATAACTTTATAAAGCATTTATGAATTTACACATTAAAATTTATTTTTAAAACTATATTTTAATTGGGTAATTTAATATTTCTTAAATGTTTTTGTGGCTGGTTTTTTCAATTCCTGAATGATTTAGAATTTCTGTTAGCTTCTTCTTAAATTGCTTATTTAACGATAACAACACTGTGCTAGTCGCATATTTTAACAAGCTGGGCACCCTACTGGTCAAGCTAATTCGAGTGCGCTGAATTCAATAGTAATAGCCGCTTTTCAAAGTTAACCCTCGTATTCGCGATATGAATATGTTTAGTGTAGGAAAACAACAAATTAATTAACTTAGAGAATTATCTGAATGATATTAATAAATTTTTGCACAAAACCGATGGCCTCGCCCATTGAAACTTTTATTAAATTATTGGAATTTCTGATAAAATGTCAAAATATTCATTTTATTTATTAAAAGTGAATGAAAAAGCTTCACTAAAACTAAATAAAATGAAGAAAACTTTATTATTTTACTAAAAAATGTCATTAAAACTGGTACAGCAAACTTCTAAGATAGAAACAGCTTTGAAATCACACAAATCTCAGTTTTTTTTTCTATTTATATAAAAAATTGTCTGCTTATTTTTAAAATCGGAAAACACATTAACCCAGTGTAGAAACGGTAATCATTATTTTTTGGACTAGCAGTAATGATACCCACTTATCTTCTGCATTATTTTAAAACATATAATAATGAGTTACTAATAATGACTTATTTTTATCATTACTTCAAATAGAAAAGAATTTTTTAGATTTTTTTGAAAATTTTTTGAAATCTATTTTTATACTCAATATTTTTTAAACACTGGTAGGGATATATGTAACCACATATTTTTTGATTTTTTGTATGTTGGCGAGTAAGCTTACTTGTGTGCAGCAGGTCAATTGTGTTTTTATCTATTAAATATTTTATGTCGATGTAGCTCAGATGGTAGAGCTATTGACTGGCAATCTGTAGACCCAGGCCAGCAAATTTTATTAAAAAAAAATACAATAAAAAATATTTGTTTTTTGTATAATTTATTTTTTTTTTTAATCTATTTTTAGACTCATTATTTTTTTCAGTACTGGTAAGCACATAGGTAACGATGTATTTTTTGATTTGTCGTATGCTGGTGTGTAACCATAGCTCATTATTTTTCGCGACATCGCCATATAAAGGTAATAAGAAATGTAATAACAAAAGTAACTAGTTACCATTACCAAGTATGTAGTTACATAACCACATATTTGGTAATGATTTTCTACACTTCGAACTTAAATATGAAAAAGTTGAACTAGAATCATATTTACTTTAATAAGGATAAGTATTATAGCCACCAATTATAAAATTTCATTTTAAAGTTTCTTACTTAAATAAAATATCCTACTAAGTGATGACTACACACAAATTATTTTGAAGGTAAAATTAACTAAAAATATAATTTAAAACGAATAAAATTCAGTTAAAAACCGGTCTACTCACATTTTCATTTAATTGAACAATTTTTTTATTTGTTTTTGACTATCAATAATTGACTATAAGAAACCGTAAAATCAACTTAAAGTTTATTTATTTTTACTATAAAATTAACAAACAAAACGGTGCAAAGAACTAAATTTATATTTGATTTTACTAAAAAATTTAAAATAAAAACAGTTCAAATAAATGTATTGTTGTTTTTTTATTTCAAACAAATTTTACTACAAAATAACTTTTTTGGCCCATTTTTTTTTAAAAATTGACTAGAAAATTTGACTGTTACGAATTATCCGTACTTTCATTTAGTTAGATTTTTAAATAACTTGTGAAAATAGTTAAAAATTATTTTTCTTCTACGAACAACCGTTATTATTTTTAAAAATAACTTAACGGAAAAACTTCAGAAACAACTAACAAAAAGTGACTGTATTTATTTTGTGAGTGTATAGAACTGGCCCTAATATTCATACTTTATTTACAAAGTGTTCGTAAGAGATAAAATGTTAATTAAAATCTGATATAGTAAATGATTTAACTATAATTTTTTCTCTGTGTAGTTATTTTTCTTATTATTTCTTTCATTATATTTAAGATTAGATATTATAATAAAAAAAGTGCGACATTGGTATGTCTCATTTATCCCAGAAATGAAAAAATTCTGGGTCATTAGAAACCCTAGATGCAACATAACATATAAGCTCAGCTTTTTAATTTTGTATTGAATTATTAAGTATATAATTGTATTTAAATCCACATACATTTTGTTCGATTCGAGATAGTAAGTAATTTTATCTAAAATATTCTTGGGTCACATTTAGAGATTAATCAGAACTAAGTCGACAACGACATGTGCCTTTTCATATATTTGGCATGGGAAGCAAAATGTCGCCTTGTCGTCCTGCGATTTGTCGTCGTAATAGAATCTATTCTATTTTCGTGACGACACACTAATACATACTCAAAATATTTTTCAAATAATTGCCATATTTTTAAGTAATTAAGGAACAGAGTTGCAGAAATTCGTATTAGAGTTGCAAAAATTCGTACTTTGTTTACAAAAAAATATTTTTTTTGACAGAAGAAATATAATTGAAAATAAAAATATATAATATACCGCAAAAAGGCATAATTAAATACAAAAAAATGTAAAACAACAAGAATTAATGCAATACCAATTGAATTGGTGAAGAATTGTGGCGAAAAAAATACAACCATATTCTTGTTTTGCTTTAATTTTTTTCGAAACGTCAACAAATGTCGTCGGTCGATTGTCGCTGAATTTAAATTATTCGCGACGACTTTTGCTGTCGTCGGTCGACAATCGACACGGTTGTGATTAAACTCTTAGTTTTATAAAGTGTTGTTCGAAGTAATATACAAATTATTCTTCAACGAGATATAATTTGATCAAGTATATGGATTTGTATATGGCATATAAAATGGTATAAGAGAAAACATATTTTAAGATATGATTACATAAGGCAACGAATAAGAAAATTTTGAAAATCGGAATCGCAGATAAACTCATATTTAATTTTATATGTTGTTAATCACTCTCTAATATGAATAGGTACAATTGGATCAAACCTAACTTGATCATTAAAGGAATCAAATCTAATCGTTTTTTCACGGGAATTTAAAAATTTTTATAAATAAAATGTCTTAAGGAACTCAAATTTCCATGATCGTGAAAAACCTCAGGTGGTTTTTCTTGGAATTGTCGTAGTGGGAAAGAATTAATTTTATATGTATATTTTATATAAGTCCAGTTATGTATTTTTAAAAATTTTATTAGCTTTAACTACTTTTTGGAATAAAAAATGTGTCCGTCAAAAACAAAATAAATAAAACACACTAGATACGGTGAAAATATAATTTAAAATGTCTAATTGTTTACTATCAACGTGGATTTATGTTGTAGGTTAAAAATAATTGGAATATGCATTTAAAATTAAATGATTCAGAGTTGAATAGAACCAGCTGCGATACTTTGAGAATGAAAGTTCAAAACAAAAATAGTAATAACTGAGGATAAAAATAGCATTGTTAAAATTTCGTTGATGTTAGTCTAATTGCGTTGCTAACATGTGTTTATTTGCTTAAATTCCATATAAATAGATCATCATCAAATATTAACCCATAAATTAGTAGAATTTGCACAATTGCATGTATTGGAATCTTAAGTGGAAATTATATGTTCCATCTCTTTAGTCTGGCCACACACTTGCAGTATTGTTGTACAGCTTCTCATTTTAGTTCTTTATTCTAATACCATGTGTGTTAGTAGTTTGGGGACTTAAATGGAGAGGTTGCGCAATGTATGGATAGCTTTATTATGTACGCATTTTTAATGAAACTTCGAAAGCTTATCTTGTGAGAGTTCAACTGTTTCTAGAATTTATTCTTGCAGCATTCATTTATTATTTATTTTTTTTTTTAGATCTAATTAATTTTTAAATATATTATTGTATTATTTCATCTCATGTAAATGTTAATTTTTGGAATTTTGAGTTTATATATTATTATTGTATTATGCATTAGCCTTAACATATATTTATATAGAAGTCTGTTATATATTTTTTAGTAGCTTTAATTAGCCATATAAGGCCCTAAGGGCTCGGTTATGTAAATGAAGATTTAATAAAAAAAAAAAAAAAGCATAGGATACTGAAGATGGGTCTGTAGCGGAGCCGAAAATACGTATTCTATCCTGCTGGCGTTATCGAATTTTTTCAATTTTTTCTTCTCTGTAGTTTACTAGTATGATCTCAAATCGAACCGAGATCATTCAGTTAAAAAAATTATTATAGAAAATAATTTTAGAAAATTGGAAAACATTTTTAAAGATTATGGGAAATTCAACTTAAGTACTTGAAAATTTTTAAAAATCAATCGACAAAGTTGTTTTTAAGTCTGTACAAAATAAATGTGATTCAAATTTTTTTTATGCAAACACGATTTAATTGCGTGGTTTTCTCAAAAAATATATTTTTTTATATTCCTTTTATTGGCTGTTTTAAGAGGCACTAAAAGGAACTTAAAATGTTCGATCAAGTACTTTTACTACAATTGTTGTTTTGTTTCCTTTTTGAACTTTTCCAATTATGGTTAAAGCCGCATTCACACTGAACCCAACCCAGCAAAATATTGGTAATGACACCTCATTACTATCTGCATTACCAAAAATAATATATCATTACCTTTTGCATTATTTTATAATATAAAATAATGACTTCCTAATAACGGCCTATTGTATTCATTGTTTCTAAATATAAAATAATGACCTATTCGTATTAGTTTAAATAAGTACCTTTTACACAGTTAAATTTTTTTATTATATGTAAATATGTTTTATGTTTAAATTTTTATGGCGAGTCCTAAAATTACACACTAGAGAAAACTTAAATTTTTCTGAATGTATTTCCTTAGGCTAATAATATTTGCCTACCCCCTTATTTTTAAGAATCAAGTAAGCAATCGGATAACCACTTATAATTAAACTTTTTGTAAGCATGTGTGTAACCACTTATTATTCAAAATCTTATAACTACTTATTTCTCATTTTTTCGTAAGCGAGCGGGTAAGCGTGACTACTTATAAAAACGACCACGCCAAACAAAAATAATGAGTTTAGACGCCAAAAAATAAGTTGTGCGGATCTATGAATTTCTATTATATAACCACTTATTTGGTAATGAAAGATTTTGCTGGGAAGACTAGAAGTTTTCGTTTTTTTTTTTTAAGTTTTGGATTTGAAATTTGTATGGGATTTGACAATCGAAAACGAAATAAATTTGAAAACTACTAGTTTTGGGTTCAGTATGAATGAGGTATAAAGTAGCAAATTGTAGTAAGTTAACGACTAAACCTAATGTAAAATTTTTACTATTTTCAAAACGTTGCAAAAATGTGCATTAGAAAATTTTAAATAATTAATTTTATTATTTTAAACTGCATTTTTTGAAATCCCGGAATTCCCGGTTCAAATTCCCGGGAACGCAGGAACTGAAAAATGCTTAATTTCCCGGGAATATTGGGAGGGATAATCCTGGAATGCACTCCTTAGTGGCGACATATCCAAGTTTCTGAGAAATTAAAGTATGATAAAATCAATTTCACCCTTACTTTGGCGAAGTGCAGGGTCCGCCATCTAACGTTTTTTTTTTTTCAACTAGTGCTTATTTCGTGAATGGTAACACTTAGCTCATGTCTGATTTGACAGATAATTAGTTTTATCCTTCCGCTGAACGAATATGGTTGTGTATACGCTTGAACAACGCTGGGAAATATTGCATAATTGGGCCATTTTTCTTCGAAAATGAGCAAGGAGTGGCCGTTACAGTCAATGGCGATCGTTATCGGGCCATGTTGAACGAATTTTTGTTCACAAAAATTGAAGAGGAGGATATTGGCAACATTTGGTTTCAACAGGACGGCGCTACGTGCCACACAGCCGAAGCTACACTCGATGTTTTGCGCCCTGTTTTTGAAGATCGCATTATCAGCCGCAGAGCTGATCTCGTTTGGCCACCTCGGAGCTGCGATTTGACACCGTTGGACTATTATTTGTGGGGTGCCGTCAAAGATAAGTGTTACGCCGACAAGCCAGAGACAATTGACGCTTTAAAGGACAATATTCGTGAGGCCTTTGGTGAAATACAGATGCACACAATCGATAATGTGCTTAAAAATTGGGCCGATCGTGTAGGCTACTGCATGGCCAGCCGAGGCAGCCATATGAATGAAATTATTTTCCATTATTAACCGGAAGGATTGTACTTTCAAATAAAAAAAGAAATTTGAGAAAATATTCAGTAGTTTTTTTTTATAGCATTTTCAAAAAAAAAAAACAGTTATTTGGCGGACCCTGTATTATCGTTATAATCAGTGTGTTCGTTTACTCGAAATTCTTGCTACTTTTACTACAATTGGAAAGTTTTGTTTACTTTTTGTATTGAATTTTTCCAGCTGTAGTAAAAGTAGTAACTTGTAGTAAGTAAAGGAACAAGCTTAATATTGATATTGTTATATAATTAAGAAGAAAGAATATGCTAACACAAAATAATGTAATTCAATTGAAATGTCTATGATCTAAACGTTTACAGATTATTTTATTTTTACTCATTCAAACAAATTATGCTTTTTTTCTAAAGTGTGATTTACAAAATTAAAAGTAAAAAATTTAAAAATTAGAGGATTATTATATACCTGCTAAAACAACAGCATCACATGTTAAAATTAGTGTAAATTATATGTCTATCCTCATGGAAGGATGACTCTAATTTAAGATCTACTGCGGCTGCGTGACACACTACGCTCTCTGTCAGCTGCACCACTACCAATAGCTGCCAAACCATTAGGACTTCCACTTCGGCTGAGAGAACGTCTTACAGGACTGCGTGAAAATTTAGTGCGCCTAAAGGGGGAGTGACTTTGTGGTGAACGTGACACAGTACGCTCTCTGTCAGCTGCACCACTACCAATAGCTGCCAAACCATTAGGACTTCCACTTCGGCTGAGAGAACGTCTTACAGGACTGCGTGAACGTGACACAGTACGCTCTCTGTCAGCTGCATTACAACCATTAGGACTTCCACTTCGGCTGAGAGAACCTCTTACAGGACTGCGTGAAAAATTAGTGCGCCTAAAGGGGGAGTGACTTTGTGGTGAACGTGACACAGTACGCTCTCTGTCAGCTGCACCACTACCAATAGCTGCCAAACCATTAAGACTTCCACTTCGGCTGAGAGAACGTCTTACAGGACTGCGTGAAAATTTATTGCGCTTAACAGGGGAGTGACTTTGTGGTGAACGTGACACAGTACGCTCTCTGTCAGCTGCATCACTACCAATACCTGCCAAACCACAAACTACAGGACTGCGTGAAAACTTAGTGCGCTTAACGGGGGAGCGACTATGCGGTGAACGTGAACGTGAATATGAGCGACGACGGGGACTGCGAGAACGACGGCGCATTGGTGAACGTGGACAGCTTCGCCATTTACAACTTGCATAAACTTCCATTTGATGACGCAACTCCCTAGCGGTTAATTTAGGTCCCTTCACAAAAGTAAATCCACGATACTCACGGTGATCCATTTTGAGGATTTTCTTCTGGCTCTTTTTTTAGTAGCCTTAAAAATGAACAAATAATGCGGATTTTTTCTGTACGAAAGACCAAATGTTCACGACACTAATAAATATAAACACCTTGAATGTTTGCAAGATACTAATTTATTAAATATAAAAATCAAGCTTAAGTACTAAAATATTAAATTCTTATAACTAACTAGACTACCTGTAGTGGATTGTTTTATATTAGTAGTAGGTAGGTAGCCTTATCTTAAATGTGTGTGTTTGTTATAGGACATGCACTCATAAAAACTTTTTGCCTAATCAGCATCTTGTCCTTGAAACTAAACACTAATTAATATTACCTGCCAAATGTGAACTCCTAATCATATTGCAATTAGGAATTACCAATATCCCGTATTCCAAAAACACACATTAACATTTTTTTCTTAGAATATAGAAAATACAATTATAAAATCATATTCGACTAATTTTGAGCAATAAATTTTAAAAGTGATTATGCATATCCTTAAAGTATAACCAAAAATTTAACAAAATATTTCAAAAAGCATATTGGAACATAATATTTATTAACTTTTGCTAAGAGTTTGATGTGGAAAACCTTTTTGAATAGACATGAACAGTTCAAAGATGAAATTTTTAATTTTTTGTGCAGACAATACTACAGCTTTTGAGATCTGTTTGCATAAAATTACTTCGCCGGAAGTAATAATGATGTTACATTTAACACAATTGTACTGAAATATATATTTTAAATGATCTACCATTTAGTTTTTTATTAGAAGTTAAATTAAGTACTACTTAGATATTTTTGCTAACATTTACACCATTACGGAGTATGTTCACTGCAAGCAAATATGGAAAAATCAACTCTGAACACAAGAAAAATAGTTGGGAACCCAGACTTTGAATTGAGAGGGTTTAAAAATTCTTTCATGAAATTGAAGTGATTATTAACAGAATATTAATACAGGAGATAATGCAAAAATCTTCAAGATAACTGAAACTTCGTTCCTGTGGATGTGGTATTATTTTTATATTCTTAATAAATGTCTTAAAGTGTCGCGGATTTTACTCCCAGGAGAATCGATTTCATATTGGGTAAAAATTGTTCCCGATGAAAGAACGAAAATTAATATTGATGGTAATAAATGTGTTCTCGAGGCAATATAATATAAGAATCTTCTTTGTATTGCCATGTTTGCTGGGCAAATGAATAAAATTATATATGTATTTTAATAAACTCTTAAAATGTATTATTAATAATTAATACCGAGCGAAATCTTTCATTACCAAATAAGTAGTTATATAATAGAAGTTCGTAGTCGCGCACAACTTATTTTTGGGCGTCTAAACTCATTATTTTTGTTTGGAGTGGTCATTTTTATAAGTAGTCACGCTTGTCCGCGCAATTACTAAAAAATGAAAAGTAAGTAAGGAGTTACACAAATCCTAGTGGGGCGATTTTGGCCAAAAGTATAAAAATTAACCCCATCTGGATCAGGTTACATAAAATAGTTATTTTTATCCAGTTGGGATTTTTTTTTATCAATTTAATCGCTTTACAATCTCGTAGTCATAATTAATATTAAGTTTCATGGGTCTTTTCTGACCCCAGGTCACTAAGGGTTACATATTTTTTAAACAAATGTAAAGATAATTAAAGTCTAACCAAATTTCAGTGATGTTTTCCCGAAAATTGTGCAACATTTTATGAAAACATTCAAATTTTGTTTAATTTTTGACAAAATGAGCAATTTTTGTAAAATGTCCTGGAAAGCAGTCTCATACTCGAATTATCATTTTTCCGATTTATTTTTTTTTTCTTTAATATCAACTATTTTGAGGTACAAATAGCAATCGACATCTCCAAATTAGGCATTTTAAAAAATCTTTAAAATTAATTTTAAAAAAACACGTTTTTGCATTTTTATCAAATTCGTGGGTCATTTTGAATTCCAGGAGGCTAAAGTGGGTTAGTGATATCCGATGAAGTCAAAATTGCATGACTGAATCATTTTGACTATATTAAATAAATAAATGGAATAAAAAATATTTTTTTCCGAAATTTCGATTTTTGGGAATTTTTGATAGTAACCCGAGTAAAAAATTTTATATATCTTATATATAAGAATATAAAATAATCATATAAGTGTTTATATAATCTGATCCGCAAAATGGGTCTATAAAATTATATCACATTGTATTATTTTAGATACAATTCAATCTAATATTATACATTTGCATATGCTCTGATGCAATTGCATCCCAAAATTGGGCACATCTAATTGAATCGTATTATATCTAATCTGATATAGTTATATACCATTTAATACATTTTGATTTCAAGATTTATACCCAAAATATGTTGTGTTTTGAAATATGTTTAAATTGTAAAACTAACATAAAAAATATATTTCCCTTCGAACTTTGAAATTTTTCTGATTTTAAATAACATAAATTTTTATCAAAAATTGACTCAGAAAATATTTTAAATTAAGATTTAAGTAAACTTATATATAAAATGACTTAGAAAATATTTTGGAATCTGGATTATATCAATTTTTATCTACAATGACTTCGAAAATATTTTTATATCTAAAACGACTTAGAAAATATTTTTGATAATCTATATACTTATATAAAAATAAGTTGGTATATGTTCGTCATTTTATAACTCGAGAACCACTCAACCGATTTACAAACCAATACATGCGTTGGAAAGATCTACTTTTAATGATGGTTCTTAAAAAAAAAATGACGAAAAATGTCTACGCATACGCGTTATACGCACACTTTTGTGATGGTGTGTTTTTCCCATATAAAATGTGTGATCGAAATACAAATTTTTATTTTCAACGGATTTCTGTTAACCGATTTCAACCACAATTTCAGTCTACATTGAGGATGGTTTGTAGATCGTTTATGTGAAGTTTGCACGAAATTGGCCCAGTGGTTCCGGAGATATGGCGTCCCTACATATAAAATTTTCGTGTTGCTATGACAACCAGGCAGCACTTATAGCATTAACCTAATCTAATCTCAGCTTATCCTATCTCATTTATCTCATCTCAATTTTTTTTTTTGTGGAAACACTTTTTTGTTGAAACTTTTTTTTTTGTGAGATATTTTTTTTTTTTTTGTGGAAAATTTTTTTTTTTTTGTTGGAAACACTGTTTTTTTTGTGGAAACTTTTTTTGTGGAAAATTTTTTTTTTTTTGTAAACTATTTTTTTTGTGTGGAAAAAGTTTTTTTTTTGGAAACAATTTTTTTGGTGGAAAAATTTTTTTTTTATGAGGAAACACTTTTTTTGTTTCGGAAACATTTTTGTTTTATTTTTGTTGAATACTTTTTTTTGTAAATTTTTTTTTTGCTGCGGAAACTTTTTTTTTTTTTTTTGTAAACTTACTTTTTTTTTGTGGAAACACTTTTTTTTGTGTAAACATTTTTTTTAAAACACTTTTGGGAAAGAAAATTTGTCCACTGCCACTTTTTTTAACACTGTTTTGTCTACGCGCACTTTTTTAAACACATTTTTTGTTTTGTTTTTAAACACACATTTTTATTAAAGAAAGTAATATAGAGTTTGTTTACGACCATTTTTTTTCGTTTTTTAAACACTTTTTATACCCTACACCACTATGTGGCCATTATACCCTATACCACTATGTGGTCAGGGTATTATAAGTTTGTGCTGATGTTTGTAACACCAAAAAATATTGGTCCTAGACCCACCTTATAGTATACCGATCGGCTCAGAATTTTTTTTATTTCGATTTAACGATGTCCGTCTGTCCGTCCGACCGTCTGTCTGTCTGTCCATGCATTCTTGTGTGCACTCTACAGGTCGCAATTTTTAAGATATTTTGATGAAACTCGGTACACTGACTTATGTCGGCCCAAGGACGACGCCTATTGATTTTGGTTAAAATCGGTTTATGTTTAGACCTAGTGCCCATATAAGGGTCCTACCAAAATTATATTGTTTATACGCTGCAGGTCGCAAATATTAAGATATTTCGATGAAATTTGGTACACAGACCTCTGTTGGCCCAGGGACGAAGCCAATTGATTTTGGTTAACACCGGTCCATGTTTAGACCTAGTGCCCATATGGTCCCCCCAAAATGATATTGTTTATACGCTGCAGGTCGCAAATATTAAGATATTTTGATGAAATTTGGTACACAGACCTATGTTGGCCCAAGGACGAAGCCTATTGATTTTGGAGAACATCGGTCCATGTTTAGACCTAGTGCCCATATAAGGGTCCCCCCAAAATTGGCTTGGTTACAAACTGCAGGTCGCAAATATTAAGATATATTAATGAAATTTGGTGCGCTGACTCACATTATAGAAAATTTTGACACAAGCCCCATTTTAACCCATTCGAATTTCGGATCCAAAGAATACACCAGACTGGTGTAGGGTATTGTATAGTCGGCATGCCCGACTTAAACCTTTTTACTCGTTGTTAATAATTAAGTGTGTCTATTTGATTTTATTTTTACTTAAAAAGTAGAAAATTTGTTTTAACCTAAGCTTCCTCCGAATAATAACTTTTGAAATTATTTATTTTTTATATAAGCTCCTAATAAGCATTCTCATCGAAGGGGGCTTTTATTTTGAAGATTTTTACATTAAGAAAAAACATTGTATTTTATTTTCATAAAAATATTTAATTCATATACAAAACAAATTTCATTTTAAGCTTTAAGGTACGCTAACAACGTAGCAGTCTTGCCCGATACGACAAAATTCGTTTTCGGTTTAACTGACATCCCAAAAACTAGGCCTAAGGCATGCAGCTAAATCTAGCGGGCTTGCCCGCTAGTTTATCATATAAAGTTATATCTAAAACGAGTAAAAAGGTTAAAGTCGGGCATGCCGACTATATAATACCCTACACCAGTCTGACTTAAAGCCAACTAATGTTTGGATCCGAAATTTGAATGGGTTAAAACGGACTTGTGTCAAAATTTTCTATAAAATCATAAAAGCGAAAATCGAAAATATAGCACATATGGGCGATAGGTCCAAATATGGACTGATCCTATCTAGAATCAATAGGCTTTTTCCTTGGGACCATCTAATTCAGCGCACCAAATTTCATTGAAATAAATACAAATTTGCGACCTGCAGCGTGTAACCAAGCCAATTTTGGGGGGGACCCTTATATGAGCACTAGGTCTAAACATGGACCGATTTTAACCAAAAGTAATAGGCTTCGTCCTTGGGCCGATATAGGTTTGTGTACCAAATTTCATTGAAATATTTTTGTATTTGCGACCTGCAGCGTGTAAAAAAGAAAATTTTGGGAGGTACCCTTATATGGGGACTAGGTCTAAACATGGACCGATTTCAAGCAAAATCAACAGGCGTCGTCCTTGGGCCGACATAAGTCGGTGTACCGAGTTTCATCATATCTTAAAAATTGCGACCTGTAGAGTGCGCACAATAATGCATGGACAGACAGACAGACGGACGGACGGACATCGTTAAATCGAAATAAAAAAAAAATCTGAGCCGATCGGTATACTATAAGGTGGGTCTAGGACCAATATTTTTTGGTGTTACAAACATCAGCACAAACTTATAATACCCTCTCCACGTAGTGGTGTAGGGTATAACAACTTAGATATTTTTTTGATAAAGGTTTATATTAAATTATATCTAAAATGACTTAGAAAATTTCTGCGATTGGGTTTATATGTGCCTATTAGGGCAAGGAATTTCATGCACTTAAAAATGGAAAATATGCAGTTAAAAAAGAAAAATATGCATTACAAATATAAGAAATATTCACTAAAAACTATAGTTTTTGCAAAAATAATGAACTCTAAAACTTAAAAATGTATTTAAGTTAGTTATTTTGCAAACAGACACAGAACTCGAAGATTTCCCATAGGTCAATAAGGGTTTAAGAATGTTTATTTTGATTGAATCAAAATATGGAAACGTATCATCTTTTTAATATTTTTTTTACGAAATAAAGAATGCTCCTAAAAATTAAAAATATGCACAAATATCCATTAAAAAGCATAAAATATGCATTAAAAAGGCACCAAATATGCATTTAAAGTCAGAATATGCAAAAACATGCATTTATGACAAAATATGCAAAAATATTCAACTACAAATCGATGCCATTTTGTTCTAAATTTGATGATTCGGAAAAATATTTAGTCCATATTAGTTTTGGACTATCGAGAAAAAACATGCATTTGCATGAAATTCCTAGACCTAGTGATTATATATTGGGTTATATCTTGCTTTATGTTAAACCTCAATTTATGGGATCAACCATATCTCATTCTATATAGTTATGTGTTTCATTAACATTAACACATTTTTTGGTATATGACTTTATATGGTTACACATCAGAATATTTCGGAAAATATTTAAAAGATACCATAATATATGAATACATACACGGAGGAAAAAGACGTTTTTGTACATGTTTGGAGGTAATCAATGTATGTTTACAAACTACCATATATGTATTTGCAGTATGCTTCCAATTATATTGTTTTTATAGTTAATATACATATATTTCCCGGTAATAATTATATTTGTGGGATACAATTAACATATATTTGGAAAAACGGCGAATTTCCATTCTTGATACATATAAAGTTGTATGTAGCCATTATAACTTTTGTAGTTGGTAATAATCGAATACAACTTTAATTACATTTTATTTCAATAGCATACTCCAGCAAAAGGGAAACAAAAATTCAACTTTGAAATATTTTTGTTAAATATACAAATGCTAGAATTTGAAATCTACTTTACTTCAAGCAAAATTTAAAGCACTTGAATTTTTAAAACCCATGTGCTTATTGGGTTGCATTTAAGTACAAAATAAATGGGATTCAGAATTTTTTTATGCAAACACGATTTAATTGCGTGGTTTTCTCAAAAAATAAATGTATGTTTTAAATTCCCTTTATTGCCTGTTATAAGAGGCACTAAAAGGAACTTAAAAAGTTCGATCAAGTACACTAATTAATCAGTGTGTTGTTTTGTCTCCTTTTCGAATTTCTCCAATTGTGGTTAAATCCTCATTCACACTGAACCCAAAACCAGAAGTTTTCGTTTTTTTTTAAGTTTTCGATTTGCAATTTGTATGGGATTTGACAGTCGAAAACGAAATAAATTTGAAGACTGCTAGTTTTGGGTTCAGTATGAATAAGGTATAAAGTAGCAAATTGTAGTAAGTTAACGACTAAACCTAATGTAAAATTTTTACTATTTTCAAAACGTTGCAAAAATGTGCATTAGAAAATTTTAAATAATTAACTTTATTATTTTAAACTGCATTTTTTGAAATCCCGGAATTCCCGATTCAAATTCCCGGGAATGCAGGACTTGAAAAATGCTTAATTTTTTGGGAATACCGGGAGGGATAATGCTGGAATGCACTCCTTAGTGGCGACACATCCAAGTTTCTGAGAAATTATAGTATGATAAAATCAATTTCACCCTTACTTTGGCGAAGTATCGTTATAATCAGTATGTTCGTTTACTCGAAATTCTTGCTACTTTTACTACAATTCCAGCTGTAGTAAAAGTAGTAACTTGTAGTAAGTAAACGAACAAGCTTAATATTGATATTATTATGTATATAATTAAGAAGAAAGAATATGCTAACACAAATAATGTAATTCAATTGAAATGTGTATGATTTAAAAGTTTACAGATTATTTTATTTTCATTCATTCAAACAAATTATCCTTTTTTTCTAAAGTGCGATTTACATAATTAAAAGTAAAAAATTTAAAAATTAAAGGATTATTATATACCTGCTGATACAACAGCATCGCATGTTAAAATTAGTCTAAATTACATGTCTATCCTAATGTAAGGATAGATACCTTCTTTTTCACATTTTTTTATTCTCAGACGAAAGCTTAAAATGTTGCTGACTCTATTTAAGATCACTTCGGCTGAGAGAACGTCTTATAGGACTGCGTGAATATTTAGTGCGCTTAACGGGGGAGCGACTTTGAGGTGATCGTGACACAGTACGCTCTCTGTCAGCTGCATCACTGGCAATAGCTGCCAAACCATGACGACTTCCACTTCGGCTGAGAGAACGTCTTACAGGACTGCGTGAAAATTTAGTGCGCTTAGCAGGGGAGTGACTTTGTGGTGAACGTGACACAGTACGCTCTCTGGCAGATGCATCACTGCCAATAGCTGCCAAACCATTACGACTTCTACTTCGGCTGAGAGAACTTCTTACAGGACTGCGTGAAAACTTAGTGCGCTTAACGGGGGAGCGACTTTGTGGTGAACGTGAATAGGAACGACGACGGGGACTGCGAGAACGACGGCGCATTGGTGAACGTGAACAAATTGGACATCCACAACGATTGTTGTTATTAGTTGACGGTGATGTAGGACTTCCAGAGCGTTCCTTTTGAAAACGCAACTCCCTACCGTATAATTTACGTCCATTCATTGTGTCTATTACTTCTTCAACATCACGTTTGCCATAAAAATTGACAAAAGCAAATCCACGAATCTCACGGGTGTAGCTGTCGCGTGGGATGTCAATATCGTAAATCTCACCGCAATGTTCAAAAACCCGACGTAAGTCCTCTGCTGTAGTGCTATATGGTAAATTATTCACCTTAAGCGATATCATCCAACCAAAACGTGATGAAGGGTCACCACCCGTTTTTTTGCTATAGATGATCTTTCGATTCATTTTGAGGATTTTCCTTAACACAAGCAAAAAAAAATTATCTCGTGGCTCTTTTTTTAGTAGCCTTAAAAATTAACAAATAATGCGGATTTTTGCTGTACGAAGGATCAAATATTCACGACGCTAATAAATATAAACACCTTGACTGTTTGCAAGATACTAATTTATTAAATATAAAAATCAAGCTTAAGTACTAAAATATTAAATTCTTATAACTAACTAGACTACCTGTAGTGGATTAAACACTAATTAATATTAGGAGAATTTCGCACCTGACACATGTGAACCTAATCCTCTTAATCCTAATCTTATTGCAATTAGGAATTACCAAATACGCATTATTTCAAAAACACACATTAACATTTTTTTCTTAGAATATAGAAAATATAATTATAAAAACATATTCGACTAATCTTGAGCAATTAATTTTAACCAAAATTTAACAAAATATTTCAAAAAGCATATTCTTTATGGCCGGATTTATTTATTAACTTTTGTTAAGATACAATCAGTGTTGCCAACAAATTTTCAAAATAAATGGCTAGATCAGACCCAAAAATCGCTAGCAAATCACTAGATTTATAAAAAGTGCAAGAATTTAGCGATTTTATAGCTAGATTGTTCAAAAATTGTACTTAAAGGAGTTTTTTACCCAAAAACTTCTTTAATATGTTCATAAGAAGTGTTATAAACTTGTAAATAATAAAAAAATTTACGATTAAACTGCAAATAATGAATCCGGATTTTCATTGAATTTATATTAGTATTGAAAATATTCAAAAGAATGCATTCTACGGTGAAAACCTACATACTCAAATTTTATCGAAATGTGTATTTTTTAGACAGTTTTTTTTACTAAAATCGTTTAAGAAGTTGTTTTTTATAATAAAAGAGTATCAATATGCGAATTTTACAATATTTGTCAACATAAAACTGATTTTTATAAATTATATTACGGCTGATAAAAAATCGCTAGATTTTTGGCTAATAGCTACAGGACAATTTATACCGCTAAGGCCGAAATAAAATCGCTAGATCTGACGAAAAAATCGCCGTTATGGCAACACTGGTTACAATGGTATTATTGATGTGGAAAGCCTTTTTGAATAATAATAATAATACTTAATGTTACATTTAACACAATTGTAGGTACTGAAATATATATTTTAAATTATCTACCATTTAGTTTTTTTTTTTTTTTTTTATTAGAAGTTAAATTAATTACTATTTAATTCTTTTTTTTGCTAACATTTACGCCATTACGGAGTATGTTCACTGCAAGCAAATATGGAAAAATCAACTATGAACACAAGAAAAATAGTTGGGAACCCAGACTTTGAATTGAGACGGTTTAAAAATTCTCTCATCAAATTGATGAAAAATCTCGACATAATACAGGAGATAATGCAAAAATCTTCAAGATAACTGAAACTTCGTTCCTGTGGATGGAGTATTATTTTTATATTCTTAACAAAAGTCTTAAAGTGTCGCGGATTTTACTCCCAGGAGAATCGATTTCATATTGCCTGGATTGCCTTCGGGTAACAATTGTTCCCGACGAAAGAAACTTCCGCATTACGAAAATTAATATTGATGGTAATAAATGTGTTATCCAGGCAATATAATATAAGAATCTTCTTTGTATTGCCAGGTTTGTCGAAAACTAAGCGAGATAGAGCAAAACGGACAAAATGTTTGCTCCACAGGAGTATTAACACACCCCAATAATACAAATAGGCCAGGTCTTGTAAAGCTTCCGATTGATCCATTTCTATAAAACATTCACGTGGGTCACCGTGACTATTTCATAAAAATTGATTCCTGGGAATCGCTCTCAGATCTACCTCATGTGAATATTAGGAGCGTGAATTTTTAATAATAATACAGTTTCGGCCGCAACACGGCACGGGTTAACGTTTTCCAAAAAAACATCGATTTTGTTAATTTGGGACCATTTGTATAAAAATTGGGGGGTATGAGTGTCGAAAATCTACCAAACACTTTATAAGGTACACCCTAATGGGCATATATGGATGCAAGTATGGTGATTTATGCATCCATGTATGGAAGAGCATGCATGTTTATGATAATGCACAAACATACATTAAGCCTGTGTGGATCCATATATGTCGATTTTTACCTGGGTTTTTATTTATTATATGTTTTGTGTTAAAATGTTTCTTTAATTTATCTGAATGTATTTCCTGAAGCTAATAGTATTTGTGTAACTCCTTATTTTTAAGAATCAAATAAGCAGTCTGATAGCCACTTATAATTCAACTTTTCGTAACCATTTGTGTAACCACTTGTTATTCAAAATTTCATAACTACCTACTTTTCATTTTTTAGTAAGCGCGCGGACAAGCGTGACTACTTATAAAAATGACCACTCCAAACAAAAATAATGAGTTCAGACGCCAAAAAAAAAGTTGTGCGCGGCTACGAACTTCTATTATATAACTACTTATTTGGTAATGAAAGATTTCGCTGGGTATTAATTATTAATAATACATTTTAAGAGTTTATTAAAATACATATATAATTTTATTCATTTGCCCAGCAAACATGGCAATACAAAGAAGATTCTTATATTATATTGCCTGAAGAAGACATTTATTACCATCAATATTAATTTTCGTAACACGGAAGTTTCTTTAATCGGGAACAATTGTTACCCGAAAGCAATCCAGGCAATATGAAATCGATTCTCCTGGGAGTAAAATCTGCGACACTTTAAGACATTTATTAAGAATATAAAAATAATACCCCATCCACAGGAACGAAGTTTCAGTTATCTTGAAGATTTTTGCATTATCTCCTGTATTATGTCAAGATTTTTCATATAAATATTCTGTTAATAAACACTTCAATTTGATGAGAGAATTTTTAAACCGTCTCAATTCAAAGTCTGGGTTCCCAACTATTTTTCTTGTGTTCAGAGTTGATTTTTCCATATTTGCTTGCAGTGAACGTACTCCGTAATGGCGTAAATGTTAGCAAAAAAAAAGAATTAAATAGTAATTAATTTAACTTCCCAGTGTAGAAACGGTAATGACATATCATTATTTTTTGGACTACCTGTAATGATACCTACCTTCTGCATTATTTTAAAACATATAATAATGTGTTACTGATAATGACTTATTTTTATCATTATTTCAAACAGAAAATAATTTTATAGATTTTTTTAAAAATTTTTTGAAATCTATTTTTAGACTCAATATTTTTTAACACTGGTAAGGATATATGTAACCACATATTTTTTAATTTTTTGTATGCTGGCGAGTAAGCTTACTTGTGTGCAGCAGGTCAATTATATTTTTATCTATTAAATATTACATGGCGATATAGCTCAGATGGTAGAGCTATTGACTGGCAATCTGTAGACCCAGGTTCGATTCCCGCACCAGCAAATTTTATTTAAAAAAAAAAAATACAATAAAAAATATTTTTTTAATATAATTTATTTTTTTGAAAATCTATTTTTAGACTCATTACTTTTGTCAGTACTGGTAAGCACATAGGTAACGATATATTTTTTGATTTTTCGTATGCTGGTGTGTAACGACAACTCATTATTTTTCGCGACATCGCCATATAAAGGTAATAAGAAATGTAATAACAAAAGTAAGTAGTTACCATTACCAAGTATGTAGTTACATAACTACATATCTGGTAATGATTTTCTACACTGGGTTCTAATAAAAATAAAAAAAAACGAGTAAAAAGGGTAAAGTCGGGCATGCCGACTATACAATACCTTACACCAGTCTGGTGTATTGTTTGGATCCGAAATTCGAATGGGTTAAAATGGGGCTTGTGTCAAAATTTTCTATAATGTGAGTCAGCGCACCAAATTTCATTAAAATATCTTAATATTTGCGACCTGTAGTTTGTAACCAAGCCAATTTTGGGGGGACCCTTATATGGGCACTAGTTCTAAACATGGACCGATGTTCACCAAAATCAATAGGCTGCGTTATTGGGCCAATATAGGTCAGTGTACCAAATTTCATCAAAATATCTTAATATTTGCGACCTGCAGCGTATAAACAATATAATTTTGGTGGGACCCTCATATGGGCACTAGGTCTAAACATGGACCGATGTTCACCAAAATCAATAGGCTTCGTCCTTGGGCCAACATAGGTATATGTACCAAATTTCATCAAAATATCTTAATATTTGCGACCTGCAGCGTATAAACAATATAATTTTGGTGGGACCCTTATATGGGCACTAGGTCTAAACATGGACCGATGTTCACCAAAATCAATAGGCTGTGTTATGGGCCAATGTAGGTCTGTGTACCAAATTTCATCAAAATATCTTAATATTTACGACCTGCAGCGTATAAACAGTATAATTTTGGTAGGACCCTTATATGGGCACTAGGTCTAAACATCGACCGCTGTTCACCAAAATCAATAGGCTGCGTTATTGGGCCAATATAGGTCTGTGTACCAAATTTCATCAAAATATCTTAATATTTACGACCTGCAGCGTATAAACAGTATAATTTTGGTAGGACCCTTATATGGGCACTAGGTCTAAACATGGACCGATATTCACCAAAATCAATAGGCTACGTTATTGCGCTAACATAGGTCCGTGTACCAAATTTCGTCAAAATATCTTAATATTTACGACCTGCAGCGTATAAACAATATAATTTTGGTAGGACCCTTATATGGGCACTAGGTCTAAACATGGACCGATGTTCACCAAAATCAAACTTGTTCGTCCTTGGGCCAACATAGGTCTGCATACCAAATTTCATCAAAATATCTTAATATTTGCGACCTGTAGAGTGCGCACAAGATTGCATGGACAGACAGACAGACGGACGGACGGACAGACGGACATCGTTAAATCGAAATAAAAAAAAATTCTTAGCCGATCGGTATACTATAAGGTGGGTCTACGACCAATATTTTTTTGTGTTACAAACATCAGCACAAACTTATAATACCCTGACCACATAGTGGTGTAGGGTATAAAAATCTAAATGGTAGATAATTTAAAATATATATTTCAGTACCTACAATTGTGTTAAATGTAACATTAAGTATTATTATTATTCAAAAAGGCTTTCCACATCAATAATACCATTGTATCTTAACAAAAGTTAATAAATAAATCCGGCCATAAAGAATATGCTTTTTGAAATATTTTGTTAAATTTTGGTTAGAATTTATTGCTCAAGATTAGTCGAATATGTTTTTATAATTATATTTTCTATATTCTAAGAAAAAAATGTTAATGTGTATTTTTGAAATAATGCGTATTTGGTAATTCCTAATTGCAATAAAATTAGGATTAGGAAGATTAGGTTCACATGTGTCATGTGCGAAATTCTCCTAATATTAATTAGTGTTTAATCCACTACAGGTAGTCTAGTTAGTTAAAAGAATTTAATATTTTAGTACTTAAGATGATTTGTATATTTAATAAATTAATATTTTGCAAACATTCAGTTTTCAGCAGTTTTTGATCTTTTAAACATAGCCTCAGCTGATACTAAATAGTTTCTCAGGTAATACTAAATTTCAGCGCCCTCTACCGGTGAGTAGTGTAAGTTTTGTTTTCCTATCTCTATAATTAATAGTCTCTGGTTTACTTACTACAATTCGCTACTTTAGACCTCATTCATACTGAACCCAAAACTATTAGTTTTCAAATTTATTTCGTTTTCGATTGTCAAATCCCATACAAATTGCAAATCGAAAACTAAATAAAAAATCAAAACTTCTAGTTTTGGGTTCAGTGTGAATGAGGCTTTAACCATAATTGGAGAAATTCAAAAAGGAGACAAAACAACAATTGTAATAGTAAAAGTAGTAAGATTTTCGAGTAAACGAACATACTGATTAATTAGTGTACTTGCAGGAGTAAAAGGAACAAATATATATACCGTCTTTTGTTTATTTTTTGCGAAAATAATTGTCAAGCTTCTTTTAAAAATTCTCTTGGTTTGCAAGAACATTTAAAAATTCAGCAAAAGAGTGGGAAAGTTTGAGTTTGTTATGATTGTGAGTTTCTAATGTCTGAAAATTTTTTTGCTGCAGTTATCATGATACTGGGCATTGGACCAGACAAAAATTTTTCTAACCCAGCAAAGTGGAGCAGAATCAGAATATTTTAGTATTCTGTAAACCCGTGTAAAAAAGTTTATTTCTGGTCAGATCTTTTTGGATCTAAATGGATATGATTGAATCTAATTAGATCCTGTACCAGATCTCATCAAATATGATCAGATATGGCATATGTGATAATACCTTATGGCAAGATCTGATCAGATCTAGTGCCAAATCTGTTCAAATCTAAAGTGATCTGGACAATTGCGCCAGATATGCCTAGATCTGATCAGATCTAATTAGATCTCAAATTTGTCCCCAATTTTGAGATCTAATTAGATATGGTAAGATCTACTGAGATCTGGCCAGATCTGATCTTTTTTACACGGGAATCCAACATGTTTCAGATTTCAACAAAAGAAAATTTGTTGAGATGTATGTGGCAAAGAAATTTCATGTTAAGGTCTGCCTTGCCTTGTTAACATAAAAATTAAAGAAAACATGCAAAATTTTACAAATTCGGTATTTTAAAAATTTTTCCTGTCTTGCCGACATTTAAAGCTAGAGTTGAACAGGCCTCATGCCATCACACTTTTTTAAATTCCAGCTTTGTACTCAGAGAAAAATTGATTTAATTTAAATATAAACGGTTAAATTTTGAGGAGTATGGAAGAGAATAATTAGCAAGTAAGTAATATTTTTGCATGCAATGCATCGCAGTGAAGTAGCCTTTCTGAAAAAAAATACTTTGTTCTGAAAGAAACTTTTAATATGGATAAAATACCAATTTTTTAATATTCAAATTTAAAAGCATGCTATTTTAATCCTGAAAAAGATATTGCATTGAAATTCCCTTTTGTTAATAGAATAATTTGTTATAATATTTTTTGAGAAATTAGCCTTGATTTGTTTTTGCAGAAGGCAAAAACACGGAACAGGTTATAGCAAAAATGCTAAATTTTAGTTTTAAAATGCAAATAACTTTTTCACTTTGTAGATGATAGAAATGTTACGTTAAAAATCTGTTTGTAAATAGAAAAATGGCAAAACTTTGGAGTCGAATGGCATAGCTCCCGCAGTTTTGGCCATCCAAAACTTACAGTGTGAAATTTCATATCAGTCGGTAAGAAATGGCGAAATTCTTCCCAAAATATTTGTATTTTTCTCCACTGTGCCCAGGAGAGTTTATTTTGAAATAATATGAAAAATATATTTTTTGTGTAATTTCATACGGTTTTGGATAATTTTTGATCTACGGCTGTGTAGTTTTTTGTTTTACTGGTGGCAACACTGTTTGTATTCTCTGTTATTACTATTTTTGTTTTGAACTTTAATTCTTAGAGCATCGCAGCTGGTTCTATTCAACTCTGAATCACAGATTTATTGAACGACAACGAACCGTTAATTTTAAATGCATATTCTAATTATTTTTAACCTACAACATAAATCCACGTTGACAGTAAACAATTAGGCATTTTAAATAATATTTTCACCGTATCTAGTGTGTTTTATTTATTTATTTTTTTTTGACGGACAAATATTTTATTCTAAAAAGTAGTTTAAGTTTATAAAATTTTTAAAAATATATAATTAGACTTATATAATTTTTAATATAAAATTAATTCTTTCCCACTACGACAATTCCAAGAAAACCCACCTAAGCTTTTTCACGATCATGGAAATTTGAGTTCCTTTAGACATTTTATTTATAATTATTTTATTTATATTTTTTATTGTTCAAGATTAGTCGAATATGATTTTATAATTGTATTTTCTATATTCTAAGAAAAAAATGTTAATGTGTGTTTTTGGAGTATGGGATATTGGTAATTCCTAATTGCAATATGATTAGGAATTCACATTTGGCAGGTAATATTAATTAGTGTTTAGTTTCAAGGACAAGATGCTGATTAGGCAAAAAGGTTTTATGAGTGCATGTCCCATAACAAACACACACATTTAAGATAAGGCTACTTACCTACCCACTACAGGTAGTCTAGTTAGTTATAAGAATTTAATATTTTAGTACTTAAGCTTGATTTTTATATTTAATAAATTAGTATCTTACAAACGTTCAAGGTGTTTATATTTATTAGTGTCGTGAACATTTGGTCTTTCGTACAGAAAAAATCCGCATTATTTGTTCATTTTTAAGGCTACTAAAAAAAGAGCCAGAAGAAAATCCTCAAAATGGATCACCGTGAGTATAGTGGATTTGCTTTTGTGAATATACCTATATTAACCGCTAGGGAGTTGCGTCATCAAATGGAAGTTTATGCAAGTCTTATATCACCGCCAACTAATAATAGAGATAATAACAATCGTTGTGAATGGCGAAGATGTCCACGTTCACCAATGCGCCGTCGTTCTCGCAGTCCCCGTCGTCGTTCATATTCACGTTCACGTTCACCGCATAGTCGCTCCCCCGTTAAGCGCACTAAGTTTTCACGCAGTCCTGTAGTTTGTGGTTTGGCAGGTATTGGTAGTGATGCAGCTGACAGAGAGCGTACTGTGTCACGTTCACCACAAAGTCACTCCCCTGTTAAGCGCACTAAATTTTCACGCAGTCCTGTAAGACGTTCTCTCAGCCGAAGTGGAAGTCCTAATGGTTTGGCAGCTATTGGTAGTGGTGCAGCTGACAGAGAGCGTACTGTGTCACGTTCACCACAAAGTCACTCCCCCTTTAGGCGCACTAAATTTTCACGCAGTCCTGTAAGACGTTCTCTCAGCCGAAGTGGAAGTCCTAATGGTTTGGCAGCTATTGGTAGTGGTGCAGCTGACAGAGAGCGTAGTGTGTCACGCAGCCGCAGTAGATCTTAAATTAGAGTCATCCTTCCATGAGGATAGACATATAATTTACACTAATTTTAACATGTGATGCTGTTGTTTTAGCAGGTATATAATAATCCTTTAATTTTTAAATTTTTTACTTTTAATTTTGTAAATCACACTTTAGAAAAAAAGCATAATTTGTTTGAATGAGTAAAAATAAAATAATCTGTAAACGTTTAAATCATACACATTTCAATTGAATTACATTATTTGTGTTAGCATATTCTTTCTTCTTAATTATATACATAATAATATCAATATTAAGCTTGTTCGTTTACTTACTACAACCCAGCAAAACCTTGGTAATATGTTGGTATTACAGAACACATTACCTGGTAATACCATACCCCTTACCATTGCATTATTTCATAACTAAAATGTAATGTCTTACGTATAATGTGCTGCATAACTACTGGGTAGTAATAGCAACTTATTACCAATGATATATTTAAACACCTCAAAGAAAAGAGTTACTTGTAATACACAACATGAGTTCTAAATAATAGCAGCGACTTATTACAGATGGGATACTTCAAAACCGTAAAATAAGGAGTTACTTTTAATGTGATACGTGATCACTTAATAGAAATAGCCACTTATTACCGATGGTGTATCCAAATACTTCAAAATAAGGAGTTATTTGTAATGCGATACATGAGTGTTATTTTCTATTTAAAATATTCGATACAAATAATTTAAATGTTTTATACATATTGACTGAAATATTTTTTATGTTTTTTGTTAACTTTATATTAATCTGAGTAAATATTAATTAAATATGAATATGCTTCGTCTTAGCATTTATAAAAAACCAACACGATAACGTCTTATTTTAATTTTTTTTGTAAGAAGTATATAATGTCTTATTTCAGACCTGTTTGTAACACATTTTTTTGGCCTTACTTTAAGCTGTTATGTAAGTAGTATTGTGCTCAGTATCGGTTATGTAAGTGGTTACGTAACTCCTTACATGTAACATTAAAGTAACATGTTCTTATGGTGTTACCTAGCCCTCTTTTGGAAAGTACATACCTCCAATGACATGCCCTTGTTAAAATAATAGCTGTTGGAATAGCAAAGTAAGAGGTTACATACCTTAATTTCTTCTTACAAACCTTATTACCAGGTAATAGAAAGTTTTGCTGGGAAGTAACTACTTTTCCACAGCTGGAAAAATTCAATACAAAAAGTAAACAAAACTTTCCAATTGTAGTAAAAGTAGCAAGAATTTCGAGTAAACGAACACACTGATTATAACGATAATACAGGGTCCGCCAAATAACTTCTTTTTTTTTTGAAAATGCTACAAAAAAAAAAACTACTGAATATTTTCTCAAATTTCTTTTTTTATTTGAAAGTACAATCCTTCCGGTTAATAATGGAAAATAATTTCATTCATATGGCTCCCTCGGCTGGCCATGCAGTAGCCTACACGATCGGCCCAATTTTTAAGCACATTATCGATTGTGTGCAGCTGTATTTCACCAATGGCTTCACGAATATTGTCCTTTAAAGCGTCAATTGTCTCTGGCTTGTCGGTGTAACACTTATCTTTGACGGCACCCCACAAATAATAGTCCAACGGTGTCAAATCGCAGCTCCGAGGTGGCCAAACGACATCAGCTCTGCGGCTGATAATGCGATCTTCAAAAACAGGGCGCAAAACATCGAGTGTAGCTTCGGCTGTGTGGCACGTAGCGCCGTCCTGTTGAAACCAAATGTTGCCAATATCCTCCTCTTCAATTTTTGTGAACAAAAATTCGTTCAACATGGCCCGAAAACGATCGCCATTAACTGTAACGGCCACTCCTTGCTCATTTTCGAAGAAAAATGTCCCAATTATGCAATATTTCCCAGCGTTGTTCAAGCGTATACACAACCATATTCGTTCAGCGGAAGGATAAAACTAATTATCTGTCAAATCAGACATGAGCTAAGTGTTACCATTCACGAAATAAGCACTAGTTGAAAAAAAAAACGTTAGATGGCGGACCCTGTACTTCGCCAAAGTAAGGGTGAAATTGATTTTATCATACTATAATTTCTCAGAAACTTGGATATGTCGCCACTAGGGAGTGCATTCCAGGATTATCCCTCCCAATATTCCCGGGAAATTAAGCATTTTTAGTTCCTGCGTTCCCGGGAATTTGAACCGGGAATTCCGGGATTTCAAAAAATGCAGTTTAAAATAATAAAGTTAATTATTTAAAATTTTCTAATGCACATTTTTGCAACGTTTTGAAAATAGTAAAAATTTTACATTAGGTTTAGTCGTTTACTTACTACAATTTGCTACTTTATACCTCAATCATACTGAACCCAAAACTAGTAGTTTTCAAATTTATTTAGTTTTCGATTGTCAAATCCCATACAAATTTCAAATCGAAAACTTAAAAAAAACGAAAACTTCTAGTTTTGGGTTCAGTGTGAATGCGGCTTTAACCATAATTGGAAAAGTTCAAAAGGTACAAAAGTACAAAACACCAATTGTAGTAAAAGTACTTGATCGAACATTTTAAGTTCCTTTTAGTGCCTCTTAAAACAGTCAATAAAAGGAATATAAAAAATATATTTTTTGAGAAAACCACGCAATTAAATCGTGTTTGCATAAAAAAAATTTGAATCCCATTTATTTTGTACAGACTTAAAGACAACTTTGTCGATTGATTTTTAAAAATTTTCAAGTAAGTTGAATTTCCCATAATCTTTAAAAATGTTTTCCAATTTTCTAAAATTATTTTCTATAATAATTTTTTTAACTGAATGATCTCTGTTCGATTTGAGATCATACTAGTAAAGTACAGAGAAGAAAAAATTGAAAAAATTCGATAACGGCAGCAGGATAGAATACGTATTTTCGGGTCCGCTATTTTCAGTATCCTATGCTTTTATGGGTTAATATTTGATGATGATCTATTTATATTGAATTTAAGCAAATAAACACCCCAGTGTAGAAAATCATTACCAGATATGTAGTTATGTAACTACATACTTGGTAATGGTAACTAGTTACTTTTGTTATTACATTTCTTATTACCTTTATATGGCGATGTCGCGAAAAATAATGAGCTATGGTTACACACCAGCATACGACAAATCAAAAAATAAATCGTTACCTATGTGCTTACCAGTACTGACAAAAATAATGAGTCTAAAAATAGATTTAAAAAAAAATAAATTATATAAAAAACAAATATTTTTTATTGTATTTTTTTTTTAATAAAATTTGCTGGTGTGGGAATAGAACCTGGGTCTACAGATTGCCAGTCAATAGCTCTACCATCTGAGCTATATCGACATGTAATATTTAATAGATAAAAACATAATTGACCTGCTGCACACAAGTAAGCTTACTCGCCAACATACAAAAAATCAAAAAATAAGTGGTTACATATATCCTTACCAGTGTTTAAAAAATATTGAGTCTAAAAATAGATTTCAAAAAATTTAAAAAAAAAATCTAGAAAATTATTTTCTATTTGAAATAATGATAAAAATAAGTCTTTATCAGTAACTCATTATTATATGTTTTAAAATAATGCAGAAGGTAAGTGGGTGTCATTACTGGTAGTCGAAAAAATAATGATATGTCATCACCGTTTCTACACTGGGTTGTTATTTAAAATCGACTTTTTCTTTTTTATAGTGAAGGTGAAAATGTCTTAAGGAACTCAAATTTCCATGATCGTGAAAAAGCTCAGATGGTTTTCCTTGGAATTGTCGTAGTGGGAAAGAATTAATTTTATATTAGAAATTATATAAGTCTAATAATATATTTTTAAAAATTTTATAAACCTAAGTAAAAAAAGTTTTGATATAGTCATATATTATTATAAAAAATTTTGTATAATTATATATTGGAGCATATATACCAAGATATAATTATAAAAAATTTTACGAAATTATATCCTAAATATATAGCTATATCTTGTTATATATTGCACCATATATACTGCAACATATTACAATATACAGTTATATACAGACCTATATATAGTCAAATATGCCTCCCCGAGTAAAAATAGTTATATATTGTCATATATAATGTGATTGGGTTATATCTGACAATGAATGGAGTTACATTAAGACACATGTCATTATATACAACTACATCTGATATTATTTTTTCAACGAATTTTTTGTATGGTAAATGATGTTATTACATATTCTCAAATCTGACTCCATATATAACTACATAAGCCATATAAAACTAATCAAAATATATGTAGTGACCGATATGATTATATATGGTTCGATACTAAGTTATATAACACTGTATGTGTCGTCATACTAAAAAAAAAATATTTTCTTTTAATTTTATATAACTTTCTATATAATCCCGTAGAAATTAATATATAGTAGCCAAATAATTTTCACGTGATTTTTTTGCATGTAAAATCATGTTAAAAAATGATGCGTACGATTTAGAAGACAAAAGCATTCAACTAAATTTTTATTTTATGTTATAAAATTTGGGCCTTTAAAATTGTTCAAACTACCCTAGTAAAAAAAAATGATATGGAGCCATATAAAGTTATATTTAATTATATATAATCTTCTATGTAATTAGATATAATTATATCCGAAAAATGAGAACGTCTTATTGTATCATATTGTATCGAATTGTAACAATTGTATACAATTTGGTACAATTCGATACAATATGATACAATTGTATCCGAATTTTGTCCTCATCCAATTACATAAAATTATATCTTTTTGTATAAAATTATATAAAATGTTATAAAAGTGGACACAGTTTGATACAATTATACCTAAATATTAACCCTATAGTTTTACCATAATATATATGACCATATCTAACAATATACAAAATTATATTTTTAAATAAAAAAGATATACAATATCTGGAGATCATACCTGAGGGATTTCAATTACAATTATTTGTAATTGAAATTACAAGCAATTGTAATTGAAAATTTTCAATTACAAATTACTAGTAATTGTAATTGAAAGTGATTTCAATTACATTTAGAATTAAAAAGTGTTTTTTGTTAAAATTTTGTATAAAAATCTGACTGGAATAGGTTTCATAGGCATGGATGCGTATAAAAAGAATACGTCATGTTGGGATTACCCCTAACTTGTGCTTTTTGTCATTATTTATTTTCCCAAAAAATGTAATTGACATTTTTCAAATTACAAATTACTTGTAATTGTTCTTTTTTGAATTACAATTACAAATAACTTGTAATTGTAATTGAGTTTTTTTGAATTACAAATTTTGAATTACAATTACAAATAATTTGTAATTGTAATTGAGTTTTTTTCAATTACAATTACATGTAATTGTGTAAATGAATGTGTATTTAATTACAAAATGCAATGATTAACCCCCAGGTCTACTGGATATCCTATAATTTCGATAAATCTTCCATTACTTTTATCCAGATTTACCATGACAGTGCATTAAACACGAACAAATTTTTCTTTGTTTTTAGTAATTTTAAAATAAGGTTAACAACACTGAAATTTTTAACTTAATAGGATTGTGATATACAACCAAGATATAAGAGATCAGTCAAGTGTGCGTTATAGTATAGAGAATTCCATATTAAAGCTTCAGTATTGTTAATTTTATGGGCGCGTTAGCCATTTTAACTCACGCTCCTAAACAAAAACAAATTACTCAAGCACGAGCATTTCGTGTCTTACTCACGCAGACATTCGTATATTAAAAACTTACTCACAATCAGAAAATTCTTACGCAAAACAGTAAAAATTACTAAAAAACATATGATGCAAAAAATAAACTCCCACACGAATCATGCACGGGTTATATATTCTTACTCACGCTCACGTACGAATTATATATTCTCACTCTAACGGGCGAATTACTTTGGTATAGTAATTATTACTCACGATCACTTGTGAATAACTTCACTCACGATCGTGTCATGCGCCAATCCCTAGTAATTACAAAATCTAAAGCTAGTTCAAAATCATTTTTAATATGGAACCACATTTAATACAATACGGTTTTAAAAGGACCTTATACATATATTTTTATATAAAATCACTTTGAAAAAATTGCATTCATACATTTATTTTTACCGGCAAAACTGTTGAGTATATAGAAAAACGTTATATGAACAGATTAAAGGAATTGTAATTTTTAATTTTTTTAAAATTGTTTGAGCAAAATCGGACTAGTGGTTCTCGAGTTATGTAAAAAAAATACCACCAAAGGTCAAATCGATATATCTCGATTCCTAGAGGTGACCCAGCGAAACGCCGGGACACGTATAACTTCTTTTTTACCGATATAACTTTCCCCGGTAGTTTGAACCCTTCCCGATCACTGACCCCTACCATTTGTCTCACAGTGTAATTAATAATTACTAATTATAGATGATTTTATAAAGAATGTTATATCGTTATAAAAGAAATCATGAAATATTGTAGATATGAAACCATACTATAGGTTCATATGCGTCAATATATAATCATATATAACACCTATTATATAATATTTCTTAAATGGCTCCATATATAGTTTTATATTATTATGTATAGTGTCATACTAAATTATATATAAACATATATGTAATTATATCTTTTATATATTACTTTGTGTACTTATATATAGCACATACACTTATATGCAGGCCAGTATGTAATAATATAAAATCACATATGTCTCAATATTAAAACCTTTGAGGCAAAAATATTTAATATATGACTATATAAAAGTCTATATGCTTCAATTTAAAAGCATATGTGGCCATATCTAACTATAAGTTACTATATGTAATTACATAAAATAATATATGATTATATCAAAACTTTTTTACTCGGGAATGCAAATTTCAATGTCAATTTAATAGGTGGTATGCATAAAAAGTACACCTACTATCAGACAAAATTATATAAAATGAGATATTTTTATATCGAATTAGATATAGTACGATGTCCTGGATATGGCCAAATCTCGGATCAAACTGTATCAAATTATATCTAATTTTATATAATTAGACACATGTAGATGACCCATTTTTCGGATCAAGCTGTATGTGGTTGTATATGGGGATTTATCAAATAAGATATAATTATATATGACACCATATTAAGATTTTTACCCGGGTCATATAATTATGTATAATTGTATCGAATTATTTACCATTATATCTAGTTGGATATGATTATATTATATTATATTTGATAAATTTGGATGAGCACAAAATCCGGATAAAATTTTATCAAACCATATCTTATTCCATCAAATTAGATCTAATTGTGTCAAATTAGATCTAATATGATCATAATATCATCTAATTTGATACAATCAAATGCTCTCATTTTTCGGATGTAATTAATTATATATACCCGTGTAAAAAAGATTAGATCTGGCCAGATTTCATTAGATCTGATTGTAACTGATCTAATTATATCTCAAAATTGGGGACAAATTTGAGATCTAATTAGATCTGGTTAGATATGGGCAGATCGAATTTTATCTGGGCTTTAATATCTTATCGGTTAAACAAAAGCTAAACGAAAATCAAAGAACTGATAGCTATAAAGTCACCTTCTACCGGCCTGTTTATAGAAGATGATATATCTGGTGCCCGAAGTAATTAGATCTAGTGCCAGATACAATAAGGCACAATTATGTCCCGACATTGGGCCACAATTGAGACAACAAATACAATACAGTCAGATACAAAATCAAAGATCTTATAAGATATCTTATATTCTAGTATCGTTAAATTGACTTTAAATTTCTTTTAATTTCATATAATTCCAATAATCTTTGCAAAATAAAGCTTTTATGGTTGATAAAATTTTATAATAAGTAACAAACAAAATGAATTTAAAAAATATTTTTAAAGTGCATTTGTAAAGCTGCAAAAAGAATTGCCAATTTGAGACCTACGTTACTTCAAAACATTGATTAAAATGTCCACATCTAAAGGAAATCTTCAAAAACAGCTTACATTTTGCGATTTGATGAGAATCTGGTCTAGCATCTGGTCTCCAGAACTGTTTACATCACTCCAAGTTTTTTTAAAAAATGAATAGATTAAGCACATAAAAGTACTATCCAATCTTTTACTTTCAGATCATTATGAAATTTCTACAACAACACTTTTAATAATTATAAGATCTTAAATGAATTTTGAACGATTTTGTTTTAAAATAAAAACTTACTTAATGGACAATTTGGAAGACGAAATTCGTGTTCGGCTTATGAAGTTAATCGCTTTAAAAATGTATCAAATACCAGAATCTCATATCCAATTTTTATATATGTAAATATTTAACAAAGTTTTAAATTTTAATGTTTCCTCCAGTTGGACATTTCTCTTTAATATGCTTATTGACTCCATGAATGACATGGACAATATCGGTGTTAACTGATGGTTATTATTTAAGTATTCAGAATTTGTGTTCTCGATTTTGCATAAAAAAATTGTATAGCCGACCATTTACCCTCAAAAATATCTTCAATATATGCAGTTCATGCAATTTAATAAATAATAAAATTTAATTGGCTTACTTTAAGCTTATTTTAGGATATATTTTTCAAATCCAATCAAAAATTAAAAGTGCTCTACATTTGAAAAGAAGTGCTTGTTTTTATTTTAAATTTTTTTGTTTATTGAAGTTTCTTGATAATTTTTTCCAAGTTTCAAACTGAAAATAAAATTGGAAGTAGGTTATTAAAAATCAATATTGTTGCTTTTGGAAACAACTCAAATATCTAAGATCTGGTACCAGATCTGATAACAAATCTGATTACATCAGCTCATATCTGGGCATAAAAATTATACAGCGTTCCAGATCAATGTAGATATGAAGATATCTGGTACTAAATCTTATCAGATCTGGTGATAAAGTGTTTCAAATTTGCCATATCTGATCATATATGATCTGATCTCGCACCAGATCTAAATAGATTCAATCATATCTGTTTACATCTAAACATATCTGATCAGATCGAATCTTTTTTACACGGGTAATATCAAAAGTCATATAATTTTTTTAGTAAGGAACTTAAATATCTTTTTAGAATAAAAAATTTGTCGGTCAAAAAAAAAAAAAAATAAAAAAAATAAAAAACATTAGATTAATAATAAAAAAAATAAAAAACATTAGATTTATGTTGTAGGTTAAAAATAATTGGAGTATGCATTTAAAATTAACGGTTCGTTGTCATTCAATAAATCTGTGATTCAGAGTTGAATAGAACCAGCTGCGATACTTTAAGAATTAAAGTTCAAAACAAAAATAGTAATAACAGAGGATACAAATAGCATTGTTAAAATTTCGTTGATGTTAGTCTAATTGCGTTGCCAACATGTGTTTATTTGCTTAAATTCAATATAAATAGATCATCATCAAATATTAACCCATAAAAGCATAGGATACTGAAGATGGGTCTGAAGTGGACCCGAAAACACGTATTCTATCCTGCTGGCGTTATCGAGTTTTCTCAATTTTTTCTTCTTTGATGTTTACTATTATGATCTCAAATCGAACAGAGAACATTCAGTTAAAAAAAATTATTATAGAAAATAATTTTAGAAAATTGGAAAAATTTTTAAAGATTATAGGAAATTCAATCTACTTGAAAATTTTTAAAAATCAATGGACAAAGTTGTCTTTAAGTCTATACAAAATAAATATACTTTTTAAATTCCTTTTATTGCCTGTTATAAGAGGCACTAAAACGAACCTAAAAAGTTCGATCAAGTACACTAATTAATCAGTGTGTTCGTTTACTCGAAAATCTTACTACTTTTACTACAATTGTTGTATTGTCTCCTTTTTGAATTTTTCCAATTATGGTTAAAGCCTCATTCACACTGAACCCAAAACTAGAAGTTTTGGTTTTTTATTTAGTTTTCGATTTGCAATTTATATGGGATTTGACAACCGAAAACGAAATAAATTTGAAAACTACTAGTTTTGGCTTCAGTATGAATGAGGTATAAAGTAACAAATTGTAGTAAGTAAACGAATAAACCTAATGTAAAATTTTTACTATTTTCAAAACGAAAAATTTTAAATATGTAATAAGAAAATTTTTAGTAATTAACTTTATTATTTTAAACTGCATTTTTTGAAATCCCGGAATCCCTGTTCAAATTCCCGGGAATGCAGGAACTGAAAAATGCTTAATTTTCCGAGAATACCGGGAGGGATAATCCTGGAATGCACTCCTTAGTGATGACACATCCAAGTTTCTGAGAAATTATAGTATGAGAAAATCAATTTCACCCTTACTTTGGCGAAGTATCGTTATAATCAGTGTGTTTGTTTACTCGAAATTCTTGCTACTTTTACTGCAATTGGAAAGTTTTGTTTACTTTTTGTATTGAATTTTTCCAGCTGTAGTAAAAGTAGTAACTTGTAGTAAGTAAACGAACAAGCTTAATATTGATATTGTTATGTATATAATTAAGGAGAAAGAATATGCTAACACAAATAATGTAATTCAATTGAAATGTGTATGATTTAAACGTTTACAGATTATTTTATTTTTACTCATTCAAACAAATTAAGCTTTTTTTCTAAAATGTGATTTACATAATTAAAAGTAAAAAATTTAAAAATTAAAGGATTATTATATACCTGCTGATACAACAGCATCGCATGTTAAAATTAGTGTAAATTACATGTCTATCCTAATGGAAGGATAGATACCTTCTTTTTCACATTTTTTTATTCTCAGACGAAAGCTTACTCTAATTTAAGATCTACTGCGGCTGCGTGACACACTACGCTCTCTGTCAGCTGCACCACTACCAATAGCTGCCAAACCTTTACGACTTCCACTTCAGCTGAGAGAACGTCTTAAAGGACTGCGTGAAAATTTAGTGCGCCTAACACGGGAGTGACTTTGCGGTGAACGTGACACAGTACGCTCTCTGTCAGCTGCATCACTAGCAAAAACTGCAAAACCATTACGACTTCGAGGACTGCGTGAAAATTTAGTGCGCCTAACGGTGGAGTTACTTTGCGGTGAACGTGACACAGTACGCTCTCTGTCAGCTGCATCACTAGCAATAGCTGCCAAACCATGACGACATCCACTTCGGCTGAGAGAACGTCTTACAGGACTGCGTGAAAATTTAGTGCGCCTAAAGGGGGAGTGACTTTGTGGTGAACGTGACACAGTACGCTCTCTGTCAGCTGCATCACTAGCAATAGCTGCCAAATCATTACGACTTCCACTTCGGCTGAGAGAACGTCTTACAGGACTGCGTGAAAACTTAGTGCGCTTAACGGGGAAGCGTCTTTGTGGTGAACGTGAATATGAACGACGACGGGGACTGTGAGAACGACGGCGTATTGGTGAACGTGAACACCTTCGACATCCACAACGATTGTTATTATGTCTATTATTAGTTGACGGTGATGTAGGACTTCCAGAGCGTTCCATTTGAAAACGCAACTCCCTACCATCTAATTTACGTCCATTCATTGTGTCTATTACTTCTTTAACATCACGTTTGCCATAAAAATTTACAAAAGCTAATCCACGACTCTCACGGGTGTAGCTGTCGCGTGGGATGTCATTATCGTAAATCTCACCGCAATGTTCAAAAACCCGACGTAAGTCCTCTGCTGTAGTGATATATGGTAAATTACGTGATGAAGGGTCACCACCAGTTTTTTTGCTATAGATGATATTTCGATTCATTTTGAGGATTTTCCTTAACACAAGCAAAAAAAAATTATCTCGTGGCTCTTTTTTTAGTAGCCTTAAAAATTAACAAATAATGCGGATTTTTGCTGTACGAAGGACCAAATGTTCACGACGCTAATAAATATAAACACCTTGAATGTTTGCGAGATACTAATTTATTAAATATAAAAATCGAGCTTAAGTACTAAAATATTAAATTCTTATAACTAACTAGACTACCTGTAGTGGATTAAACACTAATTAATATTAGGAGAATTTCGCACCTGACAAATGTGAACCTAATCTTCCTAATCCTAATCTTATTGCAATTAGGAATTATCAAATACGCATTATTTCAAAAACACACATTAACATTTTTTTCTTAGAATATAGAAAATATAATTATAAAAACATATTCGACTAATCTTGAGCAATAAATTTTAACCAAAATTTAACAAAATATTTCAAAAAGCATATTCTTTATGGCCGGATTTATTTATTAACTTTTGTTAAGATACAATCAGTGTTGCCAACAAATTTTCAAAATAAATGGCTAGATCAGACCCAAAAATCGCTAGCAAATCACTAGATTTATAAAAAGTGCAAAAATTTAGCGATTTTATAGCCAGATTGTTCAAAAATTGTACTTAAAGGATTTTTTTACCCAAAAACTTCTTTAATATGTTCATAAGAAGTGTTATAAACTTGTAAATAATAAAAAAATTTACGATTAAACTGCAAATAATGAATCCGGATTTTCATTGAATTTATATTAGTATTGAAAATATTCAAAAGAATGCATTCTACGGTGAAAACCTACATACTCAAATTTTATCGAAATGTGTATTTTTTAGACAGTTTTTTTACTAAAATCGTTTAAGAAGTTGTTTTTTATAATAAAAGAGTATCAATATGCGAATTCTACAATATTTGTCAACATAAAACTGATTTTTATAAATTATATTACGGCTGATAAAAAATCGCTAGATTTTTGGCTAATAGCTACAGGACAATTTATACCGCTAGGGACGAAATAAAATCGCTAGATCTGACGAAAAAATCGCCATTATGGCAACACTGGATACAATGGTATTATTGATGTGGAAAGCCTTTTTGAATAATAATAATACTTAATGTTACATTTAACACAATTGTACTGAAATATATAATTTAAATTATCTACCATTTAGTTTTTTTTTTATTTTTATTAGAAGTTAAATTAATTACTACCCGGGTAAAAAAAATAATATGATGTTATATGTAATGATATCTTATTTAATATAATTGGAGATATGCTATGATCCGAAAAATGGTGGATAAAATTATATCGGATAAGATCTAAATATATTGAATCATATAGAATCTTATCCGGATTTTGACCCGATATAATTATATCTAATTTGATGTAGAAAGACATAATTATATAACGCTTCATACTTCAAGATCAAAACAAAAACTATTAAAAAGTACTGAAAAATAACACCCTTAAGTTAAGAATTAAAAATTTAAAAGAAATTGTACATAATTCTAACCAAGCATTTTAAGCCTTCTCATATAAACTTGTATTCTACCCGTAAACTGTGTACACCTGGTATGTTTATGAGTTTAATGTCAAATTCCATACATAAAAATATGGCTTGTATTTATACAAGGTTTACAAGGAATTAAGGAGTTATAATGAGTACGCCTTTTATATTTTGAAATCATACATAAATATATCTCAAAAAAACATAGAATTTTTTTTACATTGCGCTATACTTAAACATATCTAAAACAACTTTGAAAAAAATTTAACATTGAGCTATATAAAACTTTATATATTTTCCGATAAAGCCATTTTTAATTATATATGACGATGTATTAAAATTGTCATAGCATATGTAAATAGATATGGCACATACAAATATATATGGGGACATGTATATTTATACTGATCTATATATGACATCATATAAGAAATTTTTGAAAAACTCAAAGCTATACATAATTATATCCGCAAAGATATAGTGTTACACTTGACTATATATAAACATATTAGTCCATATTAAATTATATAATTTCCTATATAACTATTTTTACTCGGGTATTTAATTATTTTTTTGCTAACATTTACGCCATTACGGAGTATGTTCACTGCAAGCAAATATGGAAAAATCAACTCTGAACACAAGAAAAATAGTTGGGAACCCAGACTTTGAATTGAGACGGTTTAAAAATTCTCTCATCAAATTGAAGTGCTTATTAACAGAATGTTTATATGAAAAATCTCAACATAATACAGGAGATAATGCAAAAATCTTCAAGATAACTGAAACTTCGTTCCTGTGGATGGAGTATTATTTTTATATTCTTAATAAATGTCTTAAAGTATCGCAGATTTTACTCCCAGGAGAATCGATTTCATATTGCCTGCATTGCTTTCGGGTAACAATTGTTCCCAATGAAAGTAACTTCCGCGTTACGAAAATTAATATTGATGCCGTAATGGCGTAAATGTTAGCAAAAAAATAATTAAATAGTAATTAATTTAACTTCTAATAAAAATAAAAAAAAAAAACTAAATATTAGATAATTTAAATTATATATTTCAGTACAATTGTGTTAAATGTAACATTAAGTATTATTATTATTCAAAAAGGCTTTCCACATCAATAATACCATTGTATCTTAACAAAAGTTAATAAATAAATCCGGCCATAAAGAATATGCTTTTTGAAATATTTTGTTAAATTTTTGGTTATAATATAAGAATCCTATGCATAATCACTTTTAAAATTTATTGCTCAAGATTAGTCGAATATGTTTTTATAATTATATTTTCTATATTCTAAGAAAAAAATGTTAATGTGTGTTTATGAAATAATGCGTATTTGGTAATTCCTAATTGCATTAAGATTAGGATTAGGAGGATTAGGTTCATATGTGTCAAGTGCGAAATTCTCCTAATATTAATTAGTGTTTAATCCACTTCAGGTAGTCGAGTTAGTTATAAGAATTTAATATTTTAGTACTTAAGCTTGATTTTTATATTTAATAAATTAGTATCTTGGAAACATTCAAGGTGTTTATATTTATTAGCGTCGTGAATATTTGGTCCTTCGTACAGCAAAAATCCGCATTATTTGTTAATTTTTAAGGCTACTAAAAAAAGAGCCACGAGATAATTTTTTTTTGCTTGTGTTAAGGAAAATCCTCAAAATGAATCGAAAGATCATCTATAGCAAAAAAACTGGTGGTGACCCTTCATCACGTTTTGGTTGGATGATATCGCTTAAGGTGAATAATTTACCATATAGCACTACAGCAGAGGACTTACGTCGGGTTTTTGAACATTGCGGTGAGATTTACGATATTGACATCCCACGCGACAGCTACACCCGTGAGATTCGTGGATTTGCTTTTGTAAATTTTTATGGCAAACGTGATGTTGAAGAAGTAATTGACACAATGAATGGACGTAAATTATACGGTAGGGAGTTGCGTTTTCAAATGGAACGCTCTGGAAGTCCTACATCACCGTCAACGAATAACAACAATCGTTGTGGATGTCCAATTTGTTCACGTTCACCAATGCGCCGTCGTTCTCGCAGTCCCCGTCGTCGATCATATTCACGTTCACGTTCACCACAAAGTCGCTCCCCCGTTAAGCGCACTAAGTTTTCACGCAGTCCTGTAAGACGTTCTCTCAGCCGAAGTGGAAGTCGTAATGGTTTGGCAGCTATTGGCAGTGATGCAGCTGACAGAGAGCGTACTGTGTCACGTTCACCACAAAGTCACTCCCCTGCTAAGCACACTAAATTTTCACGCAGTCCTGTAAGAAGTTCTCTCAGCCGAAGTGGAAGTCGTCATGGTTTGCCAGCTATTGCCAGTGATGCAGCTGACAGAGAGCGTACTGTGTCACGTTCACCGCAAAGTCACTCCACCGTTAGGCGCACTAAATTTTCACGCAGTCCTGGAAGTCGTAATGGTTTGGCAATTTTTCCTAGTGATACAGCTGACAGAGAGCGTACTGTGTCACGTTCACCGCAAAGTCGCTCCCCCTTTAAGCGCATTAAGTTTTCACGCAGTCCTGTAAGACGTTCTCTCAGCCGAAGTGGAAGTTCTAATGGTTTGGCAGCTATTGGTAGTGGTGCAGCTGACAGAAAGCGTAGTGTGTCACGCAGCCGCAGTAGATCTTAAATTAGAGTAAGCTTTCGTTTGAGAATAAAAAAATGTGAAAAAGAAGGTATCTATCCTTCCATGAGGATAGACATGTAATTTAGACTAATTTTAACATGCGCTGCTGTTGTATCAGCAGGTATATAATAATCCTTTAATTTTTAAATTTTTTACTTTTAATTATGTAAATCACATTTTAGAAAAAAAGCTTAATTTGTTTGAATGAGTAAAAATAAAATAATCTGTAAACGTTTAAATCATACACATTTCAATTGACTTACATTATTTGTGTTAGCATATTCTTTCTCCTTAATTATATACATAACAATATCAATATTAAGCTTGTTCCTTTATTTACTACAAGTTACTACTTTTACTACAGCTGGAAAAATTCAATACAAAAAGTAAACAAAACTTTCCAATTGTAGTAAAAGTAGCAAGAATTTCGAGTAAACGAACACACTGATTATAACGATACTTCGCCAAAGTAAGGGTGATATTGATTTTATCATACTATAATTTCTCAGAAACTTGGATGTGTCACCACTAAGGAGTGCATTCCAGGGTTATCCCTCCCGGTATTCTCGGAAAATTAAGCATTTTTCAGTTCCTGCATTCCCGGGAATTTGAACCGGGAATTCCGGGATTTCAAAAAATGCAGTTTAAAATAATAAAGTTAATTATTTAAAATTTTCTAATGCACATTTTTGCAACGTTTTGAAAATAGTAAAAATTTTACATTAGGTTTAGTCGTTTACTTACTAAAATTTGCTACTTTATACCTCATTCATACTGAACCCAAAACTAGTAGTTTTCAAATTTATTTCGTTTTCGATTATCAAATTCCATACAAATTGCAAATCGAAAACTTAAAAAAACGAAAACTTCTAGTATTTAGTTAGAATATTCTTCTACCTCAAGTCCAAATTCTAATATGATATTGTCATATTAGATTTTTATTTGTTGTTTCAAAAAGGGTTGATCATTTTCATGATAGACAATACAATTGTTTCGTAGACATCACTCTACTCTTCAGTTGTCCGCAATAAGAAAATGATAACTTTCTTACTCAAACCGAGACATGTATTGACAACAAACATACATAACAAAGGGTACTTTTATGTAATTGTTGCTTTCAAAAAGGAGTTGATTTATAGCTGGTTTTACCAAATCAGACAGTTCATATACGAAAGTACAAAATTCTCGTACCGTTGATTTTTTGTACCTTGTGTAATGTCTCGGTTTGAGTAAGAAAGTTATCATTTTCTTATTGCGGACAACAGAGGAGTAGAGTGATGTCTACGAAACAATTGTATTGTCTATCATAAAAATGATCAACCCTTTTTGAAACAACAAATAAAAATCTAATATGACAATATCATATTAGAATTTGGACTTGAGGTAGAAGAATATTCTAACTAAATATATGAAAATATAGAAAGTCCGAAAAAACAATTTTGGTATTTTTAATGCATAAATTCTAGTTTTGGGTTCAGTGTGAATGAGAATTTAACCATAATTGGAGAAATTCCAAAAGGAGGCAAAACAACAATTGTAGTAAAAGTAGTAAGATTTTCGAGTAAACGAACACACTGATTAATTAGTGTACTTGATCGAACTTTTTAAGTTCCTTTTAGTGCCTCTTATAACAGGCAATAAAAGGAATTTAAAAAATATATTTTGTGAGAAAACCACGCAATTAAATCGTGTTTGCATAAAAAATTTTGAATGCCATTTATTTTGTATAGACTTAAAGACAACTTTGTCCATTGATTTTTAAAAATTTTTAAGTAAGTTGAATTTCCTATTATCTTTAAAAATTTTTCCAATTTTCTAAAATTATTTTCTATAATAACTGAATGTTCTCTGTTCGATTTGAGATCATACTAGTAAACTACAGAGAAGAAAAATTTTAAAAAACTCGATAACGCCAGCAGGATAGAATACGTATTTTCGGGTCCACTACAGACCCATCTTCAGTATCCTATGCTTTTATGGGTTAATATTTGATGATGATCTATTTATATTGAATTTAAGCAAATAAACACATGTTGGCAACGCAATTAGACTAACATCAACGAAATTTTAACAATGCTATTTGTATCCTCTCTTATTACTATTTTTGTTTTGAACTTTAATTCTTAAAGTATCGCAGCTGGTTCTATTCAACTCTGAATCACAGACATGAAGTGGATAAAAATAAAAATTTTATGTAACGCGATCCAGATGGGGTTAATTTTTATACTTCTGACCAAAAACGCCCCACTAGGAAATTTACAGAATCACATCGTTCATAATTTTTCGGAAAAAATATCACTACAAATGGATCAAAAAAATCTTTTTTCCATTTTATAAAAATTATTATTTTGTGTAAGCTGATCCATCTAGGGTTGATATTTTCACTTTTCTGCAAAAAAAAAGCCCACTTGGAAATTTTCAGAATAAAGTCTTTCCAAATAGAAAGCAATAAATGCATAATAAACAAAAGCTTTTAATTAGAATCTAATACGATTACAAAACGTGACTGTTTTATAGAAATGGATCAATCGGAAGCGTTACAAGACCTGGCTTATTTGTATTATTGGGGCGTGTTATTACGTCGCAGGAGCTCTATTTCGCTTACTTTTCGAGATACGGGCCTTTTTAAAAAAATCGCCATTTTACAGAATGGCCTGTATATATACATATAGATATAGCATTAAGAGATGGGCATTAAGTGAAAACTTAAATTCAGGGAATTAAACGAAAAAGTTAATTCCGTAGGGAATTAAAAGAAAATTTTAATTCCTTAGGGAATTAAACGAAAATTTTAATTTCTTAGGGAATTAAACGAAAAAGTTAATTCCTTCAGGGAATTAAACGAAAAAGTTAATTCCATCAGGGAATTAAATGTGCAAGGGAATGAATTCCTTGACTAAAAGTTGAATTAAATACCCAGCAAAATATTGGTAATGACACGTCATTACTATCTGCATTACCAAAAATGATATGTCATTACTTTTTGCATTATTTTATAATATAAAATAATGACTTCCTAATAACGGCCTATTGTATTCATTGTTTCTAAATATAAAATAATGACTTACTCGTAATAGTTTAAATAAGTACTTTTTACAGAGTTAAATTTTATACATTTTTATTTATTATATGTAAATATGTTTTATGTTTAAATTTTTATGACGAGTCCTAAAATTACACATAGAAAAAACTTAAATATTTCTGAATGTATTTTCTTAAGCTAATAGTATTTGCTTAACTCCTTATTTTTAAGAATCAAGTAAGCAATCGGATAACCACTTATAATTCAACTTTTTGTAAGCATGTGTGTAACCACTTATTATTCAAAATCTCATAACTACTTATTTCTCATTTTTTCGTAAGCGAGCGGGTAAGCGTGACTACTTATAAAAACGACCACGCCAAACAAAAATAATGAGTTTAGACGCCAAAAAATAAGTTGTGCGGAGCTATGAATTTCTATTATATAACCACTTATTTGGTAATGAAAGATTTTGCTGGGTAGAATTGAGTGAATTCGCGGGGAATGAATTTCTTAGGGAATGAATTCCTTGACCAAAAGTTGATTTAAAAAAGAATTAAATGAATTCCTTAGTTAACGAATTTTATAAAAGAATTAGAAAAAAATTAATGAATTCCTTTAAAATAAATCGAATAAAAAAAAAGGAATTCATTCAATTCCTTAAGTTTGGTCAGGTAATTCATTTCCAAAATATAAATTCAGTTCAAAAAAAGGGAATTAGGGAATTAATTCTTCGAAGCTCTGGTAGAAACTAATCTTCTGTAGATATAATCGACATATACGATTAGCACAACGAACAAATTCATTCACTACAAATTCTTTCGTCAGAACAAATCTGCTTCCTCTTGGATAATTTTTGAGTAACTTCTTCCATAGAAAAACGTTCACTATCTGTCTACTTTTTCCCATTAAAAATTATTTACAGACAATTTTATGGTTTTTTAAACTTTTTATATCGAAAAACTAATTCTAGGCAATTTACCTTTTGAAATTTTTCAATAAAACCATTCAGATTTTGTTGTTAGGCCGATTGAAACTTTGTTGACACAGCCAAATAAGTGTGTATCAACGGAAATTTGATAAAAATGATACGAAAAAGATTCCCAAACGATCATAATCACGACCAAAGATGACTCGAAAAAGATTCGCAAATGATTAGAAAACGACTAAAAAATGACTCGAAGAAGACTTACAAATAATTATAAATACGAGTCAGAAATGAGTCGAAACTGATCAGAAAAGCGAGTCATGAAAGACTCATCAAGAAGAGTCGCGGGTAGGGTACCATTTTCTCCCGACAAAACAGTCATTTATGATCAGAAAATGAGCTCAAATATGATCATTTTAATCGTCCAGAGGAGTCATAAATGACTCGAATGTGATCAAAAATTTCATAAAATGCTATGTGGAATATTTTAAATAAACGCCAAACTAATAGACATCCGTTTGTGTGTTTGTACAAAGTGTGTAAGTATATGCTGATAATGATGTTAAGTACAGGGATGGAAAATTGGATTTTTGAAAGTACAATAAAGCTTCCTAGTTAATAAAAAGCCCAAAAATTAATCAGAAAAAAGCTTAAAATATATTACTAAAAGTTAAAATTTTTATATAAAAGTTTTTTTTAGCCTTTTTTTAATTGCTCACAAAATATTCAAATTTATTTGCAGTTCTGATTGATTTCTGAACCGGATTTAATAATTTGCCTCAAATGTTTGTGTCTTTTATGATTCATTTTAGAAAGCTCATATTTTCGTCCAACAAATGAGCAATTTTTTATAAAAAATTTTAGAATTTCAAAAATGGAAATAACACACAAAAAGTTTAAATGTTGTTGAAATAAAAGTTCGCAGTTTTATTGAGGGTTAAAGTATTTACCTTTATATAAATTGAAAGTTCTCACGTAGTGCTTCGGGTAATTGCCAAACGATACTATACTAACTAGTAGAAAATTAGCAAAAACAAGGATGACTAGCAATCAGAGCTTTGAAGAATTAATTCTTTAATTCAATTTTTCAATTCTGAATTAAAAATTCGATGAATGAATTCACAAAGCACCATATATTGAATGGAATTAATTCATATTTGTTTTCGTTCGATTTATTTTGTTACAAATTTATTCAATTGCTATAGTTCTTTTTATTAAATCAAATGAATTATTTTACTGGTGAACGCGTTCAATATTATAAATCGAACGGCAAAAAATTGAATTAATTCCTTACTAAATTAATTCACCACTGAATTCATTCAATTTCATTTTATTCAGTGAATTAAAAAAAATAAAATTACGTTCAGTGAATTAAAAAAAAAAAAATAAAATTAGGTTCAGTGAATTAAAAAAAAAATAAAATACGTTCATTGAACTCAAAGCCTGTTTTCTGCAGTTCAGTAGAAGAAAACATTTATTTACAAATAAAATTTGCAACTAAGCAATTTTACAGCATTTGCTAGTGAAAATAAACGAATTAAATATATATTAAGTGTTAGAGAAACCCGATGCACTTTATCAACCTACATAATTAAAAAATAAACCCTTTTACTATTAAAAATAAAAACTTTACAGATATAGATCAATTTGGAAAAAATATTACTAATTTTTCAAACTTATGCTTCCCAGTAAAATGTAGATGCTTCACTATGACGTATTTCATTTATACGTTTTTACAATACAATGTTTTCTTCTACTGAACGGCAGAAAACAGGCTTTTAATTCAGCATACGTAATTTTTGTTTTTCAATTAAGTGAACGTATTTTTTTTTCAATTCAGTGAACGTATTTTTTTCTTTTTTAATTCACTGAACGTAATTTAATTTTTTTAATTCACTGAATGTAATTTTATTTTTTTTTTTTTTAATTCACTGAATGTAATTTTATTTTTTTAATTCACTGAATGAAAATGAAATTGAATGAATTCAGTGGTGAATTAATTCTTTTTTTTCCGTTCGATTTATAAAATTGAACGCGTTCACCAGTGAATTAATTCATTTGATTTAATAAAGAGAACTATTGCAATGGAATTAATTCTTTGAATTTATTCATTTGCAATTCGAATTCAGTGAAATACCTCAGAAAAGGAATTCATTCAATTCTAAAGAAAATTGAATTCGATTGGTAGTGAATTAATTCAAAAAAGAATTAATTCTTCAAAGCTCTGCGCAATGTATAAGAGTATAGTAAATGGTTTTACTAGTTAGAATCTATGTAAATCCTAATTTAGATCCTAATTTAGTATTAACCCAAATAGGGTTTGGAGGTGCCGAAGTGGCACCACAGATTAAGTTTGCCAAAAAGATTAAGTTTGGAAAATTAGTAAAAACAAATGAATATTCAGTTAAAAATAAATAGAATTATACCAACAGAATCGTGTTCATTAATTTATTTAAATTGTTTCCGTTTTTTATTTTAGCTTGTTTTTGATCTGCAAAATGTAGGCAGACACGCTACTAACACATCTTTTCTGAAATGTCTTATGTGTTTTGCAATTTTGTATACACACAATCAATTTAAATAAAATAGTTTGATTTTTAGATCGAAGAGCTCGATTTTTATTTGCTTTAAAAAAAAATGTAAAAAAAAACTTCGAAAACTTAAAATTGTGGCAAAATTTCAGTTTATGGGGTTTCGTCAAAAAAAAAATAATAATATGACCCCTCTGGAATTAAAAAAGAAAAAAAAACTGAAATTAATTTTGGGAGGGGCTTGGACCCGGGAGGCCCGTGGGGGGAAAAACGGGGGAACATAGTAACATGTAAGTGTGGGTACTCAAACTAAAGGAAATTGTCTCACGATTTCAAAAATGTTATTTTTTTTATATCCATAGAACCTAGACCTAACTAGGGTGGCCGAAAAAAGTAAAAAATTAATATGAACTCACATGAAAGGAAATTTTCTCACGATTTCAAAAATCAGGTTTTCTACAAATCGGTTGGACGTAAATCAAATTAGAGGCATTTTTCTAAATTGAAGACCTTCGAAAAATTACAAAAGTCCAAAATCACGTTATTTTAGTTTTGGTAAAACTCTATAGTAGTCCATTTTTTGTTGTTGATTTTGAAAATTTGGCACATAAAATGCAGTTGGAAGGGGAAATCACAAAAGAAATCAGCTTTTAGTTGATGAAAAATGCAATTTCAGAACTAATATAGTTAAATTGCGCCGCAGGGAAATATTTTTTTTGTAAAAATAGCGCGATTTTTGGAAAATAAAAACCTTTTTGTTTTAATGCTAGCTATACCCAAACTTTTTGGATGATATAAAAATTTAACTTTTTGATGAAAAATAAAATTTCAAAAGTGATGTAGTTTTATTGCGCCGCAGTCAAAATTTTTTTTGTAAAAATCGCGTGATTTTTCCAAAAAAAATTTAATTAGTTTTTTTAAATGTCTAAAATTTTAATTTTTATAGATTATTGAAGAAAAAGAATAACTTTTGAAGTCGTGGGACTATTATTTGAGTACCATTTTACCATACAAGAAAATTTCATCATTTTCAGTACCCCTTCTTAAGGGACTAATGGCTCTAGTTAGGGATAAAAAAATAACATTTTTGGAATCGTGAGACAATTTTCTTCTATTTGAATACCCACACTTACATATTACTATATTCCCCCGTTTCACATACCCCCACAGGTCTCCCGGGTCCGAGCACCTCCCAAAAATAATTTTGGTTTTTTCTTTTTTAATTCTATAGGAGATCATTTTTTTTTGACGAAACCCCATAAGTTTAGCGAAAATTTTTTTGCGTTTTTTTAGCCTACTGATTATTAAGCAAAATTCGTCATCTTCCTTAGTTAATATATTTTTTATATGGTTTAGATTTAGGGATAGTAAATTTTCATAAATTCATCCTATAAAGATTATTTTACTATAGCCGTATTTTCGGTCATACCTATCAACGTTAAGTATTAAAAGTAAATCTACGTTACACCGCTTGAATCATAAAACATTTTTGAATAGCTAATGTTTATAATAGTTGCGGTGTAATCGAAAGTACGTCAGCAAAACTTTCCAGGAACGACCGCGCTAAAGTTACGTTAGATGTCAAAATGTATAAACGTTGAGATTTCAACGTTTATAATTATCCACATTGAAAGATAACGTACATACGAAAAGTAATGTGTTAGTTTTTGTCTTAAACATGTTTTTATGTATTTTGAGTTATTTTATGAGTTAACGGAAAACACAGCTTATGTTAAACTAGATCGCTGGGCTATTACGATAACTTTTCGATTGAATTTGTGCTGAAAAAAGAAACAACTAAATTTTCCATCACTGCTGTTGGATACAGAAAATGTTTTACATACACACAAAAAAGTTAAATAATGACAAGTATGAAGGTGTATATAAAATATACTTAATAATATACTCAACCTTATTTGAGTAAGTTATTAAAGTTAGTGAGTGGTTTGGAATTTACCCAGCAAAATATTGGTAATGACACCTCATTACTATCTGCATTACCAAAAATGATATATCATTACCTTCTGCATTATTTTATAATATAAAATAATGACTTCCTAATAACGGCCTATTGTGTTCATTGTTTCTAAATATAAAATAATGACTTACTCGTAATATTTTAAATAAATACTTTTTACACAGTTAAATTTTATACATTTTTATTTATTATATGTGACAGCACATAGAGAAAGAGACCTAAAAGTAAAAAAATCAATTTTTTTTTATGTGTACAACATCTGAGCATAGAATGAGACCGATCCCATGCCCTCCTGAGAAAGGGACTTAAGGGGTCCTTAGGTCCCTTTCTATTTTGCGCGTCACATATGTAAATATGTTTTATGTTTAAATTTTTATGACGAGTCCTAAAATTACACATTAAAAAAAACTTAAATTTTTCTGAATGTATTTTCTTAAGCTAATAGCATTTGCTTAACTCCTTATATTTAAGAATCAAGTAAGCAATCGGATAACCACTTATAATTCAACTTTTTGTAAGCATGTGTGTAACCACTTATTATTCAAAATCTCATAACTACTTATTTCTCATTTTTTCGTAAGCGAGCGGGTAAGCGTGACTACTTATAAAAACGACCACGCTAAACAACAATAATGAGCTTAGACGCCAAAAAATAAGTTGTGCGGAGCTATGAATTTCTATTATATAACCACTTATTTGGTAATGAAAGATTTTGCTGGGTATAGTTACAACTACCACTCTTCAGTTTTCAAGCAATTTAAAATTTTCTTTAACTTGTTTACTCAAAAACTATGGAATAATATACAATACATAGACAAATAACTATGGTATACAGGTAACTATGTGTGAGTTATAAATTATAGTTTGGGTTATTTTAATATTAATAAATAAATATATAAAGAACTCTAATGACCATTTAGTTCTTGGCACCTATAGCATAGTATTTTGTATATATACATATTATTAAATTCAAAATATAAGCTTCGCCATGCATACGATATATACCATACATGGGCAAATGCGGCCCGTCAACCAATTTCGTGCGGCCCTTCATTAATTTTAAAACAATCAAAAAATTTTTTTTAAATTAAAAAAAATATTAATTAAATAAAAAACTTTTTTGCACAGACGTCCTATAAAACTTTTTAAGGTATTTTCGCCTCCAATATACGAATATTAAGTGAAAAATTCCTTCTTCTTTATTTAAACCTTAAGCCTGGGAAAAATACTTTATGGATCAATATGACGTAGAAGTACTTAGGAGTCTCTAATTTTTTATGAGTTTGAATTCAAAAAAATTACCCTTCATTTAAGGGCCTCGTAAGGATCTCTAAAATCTACTTTTGAGAATTGTCCTTCAAGCACTTAAATTTGGTAAAACACTTAGATACAATAAAATTTTATTTATACACCAACGGAAATAAACCTGGGAAAATAGCAAAACAATTAGTAGCTTTTTATGCTATTTTTACAGGTTTATTGGTGAAAAATAGTAGAGTGCTGATTTCACAAATAAATTTTTATTCTCTTAAAACAATTTAAAATTTTTTGTGTTTTTTTTGATTCTACTAATATTTAGCAAAATTTGTTGCTTATTCTAGCAGAGTAAATTTTTATTTCAATTAACTAAAATTTAGCTCAAATAAAACCAATATTCCGTATATTTAACAGCTTTATTTTTGCGATTCTTATCTAAGCAAAGAAAATCTGCTTATTTCAGCAGTTTTCTATTAAAGGTAATTTTTAACTTATTTTTAGCAGCTTACCAGCAAAATTGTCGGATGCAAAGAACCGGTTGTAGAACAACTTGTTCTTGCGTGCAACCTGTTCTAATTTATGTTCTATCATCGGTGATTTTTGTTTGAGTTTGTCCCAAAAGCAACAGGTTATGTTCCTCCAAACTAAACAGGTTGCTTTGGAACCGGTTCTAGAACCAGTTATAGAACCGGTTCTGCGACAGTGAGGCCTTCCATTTTGACTTTCAGGTTATCAGTTCTAGAACCTGTTCCACGGAACCGGTGGTAAAAACACCTATTCTAGAACAGATTCAAAGGCAACCAGTTCATAAAAATTTTTATGGGTTTAGCAAAACTTGTTACAGGCTTTTTTCTATTAGTGTACTTAACCTGACCAAGCACTCACTCCGCTCTTGACGGGATTATACCGCTTTTTAAACGCTTCGTTGTAATTCAAACTTCTGTGTTTATCATACACAGAGTTGAATAGAATCAGCTGAGATATCTTAAGAATTAAGGTTCAAAGCAAAAAAGAGTAATAATAACAAAAGGATAGTAATGGCATTGTTAAATTTCGTTGATGTTAGTCTAAGTTGAGTTGTTGATAACAAACTCGATTTGCTTTCAACATTCATATAAGTAGACGATTATCAAATATTAACCCACTCAAAGGCGAAAGGCACTGATGATGGCTTTGTAGGGAAAGCCGAAAATGCGCATTCTGCCTTGCTGGTCTTATCGAATTTTTTCAATAATTTTTATTCTTTGTAATTTACTTGTAAAAATTGTATCATCTTTCTTTGATTTGAAAATAATTTAAACAGAAAGTGATATTAATTTATGATCTTGAGTCAAACTAAAATAACATTCATTTACTTAAAATAACAGATCAACTAAAAACTTTTCCCCCATTCGCTTGTAATGCCTCGAATTTTTATCTCGCTTTTAAAGCAAACAATTCCGCCTTATCCCAATTTTTTAATATGATATTAAACTTTTGAATAAATTTTTTATAATTAATTTTTTATAGAGCTCCCAGCCAACAAACGAGCCCAAAAATGAATCAGAAAAGTGCTCAAAATATATATTATTAAAATTTCACTTGTATGAAAGTGGTGCATCCAAAAAAGCCTTCGCTTTGATTCAAAAATGGCTCCATAAAATATTTTTAAAAATTCTTTCGTCTAAAAAATTAATCTTTTTTGAGTCATTTTTGAATTGTTCACAAAATGTTCAAATTTATTTACATTTCTGAGTCGTTTCTGAATGATCTTTGGATTTAAAAATTTTGCCTCAAATTGTTGTGACTTTCATGACTCATTTTACTAAGAGTAATATTTTCATCCAAAAAATGCGTAATTTTTGCGAAAGGAGTTTAAAATATAAAAAATATGTGCTTTGTTTGAATAATTTTTGACTTTCTTAATAAGAACCCTCATAAAAGTATCAACATTTCTGCCGGGGTTATCAGTCAAGGGATCAAAATCCATTAAGTAAATTTAAAAATATTTAAAAAATTGGTAAAAAACTTAAACCAAATTTTTTGAAATAACGAAAACTATATTTTCGAAGATTAATTCGACAAAGTTTTTTGATTTCAGATTCGTATTATGGAGGGCAAAATATTTTAAAAACATTTATTGAGTATGTGCTTAATTTAATTTAATTTCTTTATTTATTACAATAACCTAGCCTAAGGCCATAATCGGTTACAAATTTCTACTAAAAGAATTTGCTTAATATTTTTAAATATATTTGGATAAAAAATATAAAAAATTATAAAAATATAAAAGACTTTGATGTACTTCTCCCCAACATTGACTCAAAAAGTATTTTCCTGGGTGAGGGGATAAAAAGAAATACCCACAACTCGAAGGCTATTCAGTGGACCGTTTTTGACTTTAGATCCGGGCTTAGGAAACCAAAATACTCAAAAAAAGATTTTAGCAGAAGGCTGTACAAAAAATTAATTTTCTCGGTAAGTTTGTGAAATCCTAAATTTGGCCCGTCAAGCCATTTGTGTGCCCATACCTGATATATACATACATATATGCCCAGTCAGAAATTGCCAGTGGTACAAATAGTCAAGCACTCACATACCACTTAATAAGCGCGGTGTTAAAAATAAATGACTGGCAGAACACTAATTTGGGACGCGTTTGCAAAAGACCACTGGCAAAGAATGGGCTTAGATTGCTATGCCAAGGTTTGCAACCAGTGATTATCCAGTGCTACATAGTCAGAAATTGCAGCGGTACAAAAATCTATTCACTGGTAGGGCAACGATTTTATAAAAAAAATTATGCTTCGTTAAAAAAAAAGGTTTATAATAGTGCTGGTAAAAATATGAGTAGTGGGTAACGAGTATTTGGGTTTTTTGTGGGTACTCGATACTCAAAACTACTACTCGATATTTTCAGAGTTGCATTTTGGACAGACAAAATATATAAAAATGTGAATCCGCTAAAATATTTACCATAAAAATGTGACTCCGCTAAAATATTTATCACAAAATTACAAATCTGCTGAAAGAAAAAATCACAAGTCAAATATTTAAAAGTATATGTTAAAAAACAAAGAAAAACGCAGTGAATGATGGTTGGTGAAAAAGTTTGAAAATATGTATATAAATTTAAATATTTAATTAATGTAAAATTTTCAAAGAATTTTACTAAAAAAATTTTAAAACATTTCAAATTTAAAAACCGTTAAAAATATCGAGTAGTATCGAGTATCCAAATCAAAAATATCGAATAGTATCGAGTATTGCAAAGTAATCGAATTTACCAGCACTAGTTTATAATCAGAAGGTTCCGAGTTCCAAAAAACATATGAACTTTTTTAAATTTTATTTTGGAAAATATATTTCCAGACACCTATTTATTGGCTTTGCCAACGTTCAAAAATTTAGTTTCTCCAGTGCTTTTCCGGCGCTTTTTGAGCAGCCGATTCTTTTGTCTAATAATGTTATCATTTTGGGAATAGGAAAGCACTTTTTGCCAGTACTTGTCCACCTGTTAAATTGCCATCGCCATCGCTTTTCCGTTTGTATTTTTCTGACTGGGTGGTAACATATCGTAGTATGGGTAATTGTGCGTTTGTTTGGGTACTCTATACACTTCATTACATAATAAAATATGTTGTGGCAATGTCAAAAGTTGAGTTTTTTTTTTGGTTTTTGATTAATTTGTTATTGAAATTGTATTTAAGGTTGATCAAACAGTTTAATTAAAACAATGTATCTGACAGGTGTTTAAATCTATAAGTACTAATCAGAAAGGAAGAGAATAACAATGGTCACAAGTTGACAACTCCTAACCGAAGACAAAGTTAACATTTGTGATATGGATGTTAAGTGATATTTTAGTTATATTTTAGTCTTCTTGAGTAACAGTTAATCAAACTTTTAATCTGGTTACTATTCTAAACAATACTGTCTTTATGCTACTAACTGCATACAACGCTGTTTTTTGTTATAAAGCGGCCTATATACAGCAAGCATGCTGTACAACATGTACAGCATTTGATCGTGTCTTGTTTGATGGAAATTACAAAAACAAATACACGGAACCATCAAGCCAAACTGTACAGCATGCTTGATCGTCTCTAGGGCCTATAATTACGGCTGGCAACACTAAAAAATACACACACAGAGTCAGATAAAAGTTAGTGTTAAGACGATGCCGCAAAAATATTTTCGCGCTGTCGACAGACATGTTGCTAACGCCGACATTTACCATGTTTAGCTATCGGCGCCACCTTGTTATTTTAAACTGAAAGAGTTAAACTTTCAACTGTCAAGTAAATATTTTAACTGTTATTTAGGAAAAACAACTATATAAAAGTAGTTATTCTTAACGTCATAATAAACAACTACCAAAATAGTATTTTTACAATAAATATTTCGTTGATTTTTTAGAATTCATGTTTAGTTTATATTTGTTATGATTGATACATTCTTAGTTTGCAAATAAAACCCAGAAAACTTTATTGTATCTCCAATGTATAAAAATTAAATAACTGCGGATTTGTTTGAAATTTTTACTTCACATTTCAAGTGGAGCGAAGTAGTTATACATTTTTTTGTAATCCAAAGAAGAAAAAAAACGTTTTTCAATTAAAATATACTGTTCTAATATCAACAAATTAACTGCAAAAAACAGTAGTTTTTTTATTGATCTTGTCACTTGTTCTAAAATATTTGTAGTAAAAATTTGTTAGTTGATTTTGCGACATTGTTAGCTATTTTTAATGTATTTTTCAGTTAATTTTCAACAGTTTAAAATTACTATATTATTAGTTACTTTAAAGGCAAATACCTTTGTCGCTTTTTAATTCCATATACCTTTGTTGTAACTGTCATTTTCAGTAGATTCTACCGACAAACTTTTTTTTAGTGAACCAATTAATAACCAATTAAAATACGCTAAGTGTATATCCCCATAAACAATAAACAAACAACCTAAAGTTAACACAAACTGAAAGTTAAAAAATTCAAATTTGTACGAAATTTGACATACGTAACTCTAAATTAGCTCTACCTTTAGGTTAACTTGTTTATTCTTAATGGCCCTTATAGAAAAAAGTCTGTAAAATTTTTAGTTGAAACAACTAAAACATAGTTAAAAATTAGCTTGCAGAAAAAGCTGTTGAAGTTAGCAAAATAATTTTGCTAAATACATAGTACAACACGAAAAAAATTACGGTGTTCTGACAATAGATCCTAATAGAGAAGACCAAGAAAAAACACAGGTGTGTCCGCGGTTTGAAAGATCACATCGGAGTTTTATATTAGGAGGAGTTAAAATTTCCCCCCTTTTTCAGATGTTTATTGTGAATAACCATAGGAAAATATGTGAATCTTCCATTTTAGGTATGGGGTGTGTTTAGTGAACTTATGTAAAACACTACGAGGAACATTTTTGTGGAATATTTGAACCCTCTAACTCTTCAATTAAAGGGACTTTTTTGGCACCGTTTTAAAAAGGGACGAAAAAGACCCATAAGTTGAAGAGTTAAAGGGTTAAAATTTTCCACAAAAATGTTCCCCGTAGTGTTTTACATAAGTTCGCTGGACACATTCTATATCTAAAATGGAAAATTCACATGGTTTTCCCGTAAAATCCAGGTTTGTTGGAAATTTGAGGTCCAATTGTGAATAAGTATTAAGATTAACCCTTAAACGCATTTTAAGTTTTGACTTATTCCTGGCATTGAAGTTAATTTTTCAACTTTGATGTCTTTAGAGACTTATAGTAGAATTTCATGAAAAATATTTTTGCGGAACATTTTAACCCTCTTACACTTCATTTAAAGGGACTTTTTTCACCCCATTTTAGAAAAGGACAAAAAAAGCCACGTTTGAGAATGAGTTTCAATTTTAGTTTAAAAAAATTTTCATTAAAATTTGGTATTTTAAACAATAAACTCAAATATTATTATTAAATTGAAGAAAGTTATTTGCTACAATAGAAACAGCAAATTGGAAACTGGTAAATATACAGAATTTTAGTTACATTTCAGTTAAATTTATATTAATAGAAAATAACAAGTTAAACTGGTAAAAGCAGTAAAAAAAATTTTGCTAACTAATTACTAGACTAAAAAAATCATAAAAAATTTTAAATTCTCAAAGAATTCTTTAATGCAAATAAAAATCGAGCCTTCTAAAATCAGCAGTTTATTATTTTTTTTTTTACAAAAGTTTCTGGTGATTTTAGCAATATAGACTGCATTCAACTAAATTTAACTTAAAATAACAAAAATTTTGTAGATATAACAATTTGTTTTTGCTACTTTTAGTCTACTAATATTTAGGAAAATATTATGCAGATTTTACCGTATAATTTGGCATTTTCAATTTTAACTAAAATTCTATAAATATAACAGTTTCGTTATTGCTGTTTTTTATTTAACTAGAACAATATTTAGAAAAAAATAATTTCTAATTTTAGCAGTTTTTTCTGCTGATCTGATAGATTTTTCAGCTATTTTTATAGATTTATTTCTATGAGTGTAGTTCCCAAAGATCTATTTTGATCTCCTACGTTTAATATTAGTGAAAAAGTGCCTAAAAGTAGGCAACTTTTTTTAAGTTCATTTTGAAAGCCTATCTTAAAGTGTTTAAATAACTTAGTAAAATTAAGTAACAAAAATAATTTTTTACCATATTTTAAAAAGGATTTCAGCAAATACTAGCATTAAATACTTTTTGTTATTTAATAAAATACTCCATTCGGCCACAAAAATAAAAACTTTGTATAACATATTAATATGTAATCCTTTAAGTCTCTGGCAAGTATTTTATATATTTAAAACAAATTGTTATTGTCACTTTGTATGCAATAAAAAAAAAAATCCGAAATAAAATGAAATCACTATAAAATCTATAAAAAAAAGTAAAATATACAATAATACGGCGTTTAGAAATACTTCAGATTGACGAGATTTTAATTTCAAGTCCTGTATGAATTTTGTATGTTAAGCACCAAGACTAGTAAAATTGTTTTTAAATTCATTGTGGTGCATAGAAAATTTTTCAATATTTTTTAAACTAGTGTAATCAAAATACTATAAAATAATCGGATATAACAATATATAAAAAGCAATAAAGTTTTTTTTTTTTTTTTTTTTTTTTTTGTTTAACAATATAAAAGTTTAAAACAAATAAATATATTGAATAAAAACAAATGGGAGCAAATAATAGAGTGGTTTATTAAAAATAAAAAAAAAATAAGAAATCTTATACGAGGCTACACTTTCAAAGTTCAATGAAGATATTTTAACCACAAATACATTTTGAATGCAAGTTTTTCTATATTAGTCCAGAATTTTGTCAATATTTGAAAAAACGAGCCATGCTGTTTATTAGACTGTACCTCAAAAAAAAAAGTTCGCCGTACACAGTCCAATCAAAATTATTTTTGCAAGGAGGTTTCAAAAAATTTTTTTTTATTTTTTTTGCAGAGCGTAGGGGTTGCCATTTTAAGTTATATCTTTGCCATTTACAGTCGGATCTTGAAGTATGATACATCGATGTTTTTTTCTCGAGGGGACCAATGTTTTGCTCTAAGGACCTCAGGACCTCAAGTATCCCGTTCTAGCATTTACCCACCAGATCTCAGTTGCTACGATCCTAATGTACCACCTTAATGTCAGAAAATTAAAGCTCGTAAAAAATCATTAAACTTTTGCTAAGGAAGTTTTTCTATAAACCCAGTAGAAATTTTTTTTTTTTAATTTTTTTTCGTTGGATTTTTCTTTTATAGCAAAAGACAGGTCTCCTCGAGGCAAAAAATCGATATATCACACTTTAAAATCCGACTTTAAATGCCGTAGCTATAACGAAAAATAAAAAAGCGATCCCTACGTTCGGCAAAAACAAAAATTGAAATTGCCCTGTAAAAATACTTTATATTTGAAGGTGTACCGCGCACTTTTTTTTGCCTGTAAGGTGGTACGGTCTACTGTTCATATTTTAAATTGCATTTTATACATATTTGAATAAGTCTGTATGTTGGGGATTTTTTTTTTCTAGTTTGTTCCCAAAATATATAAAACAAACATTGCACTCATAAAAATAAAGATGTAGAAATAGCAGAAAAAGTTACTAAAAATAAGTTAAAAATTACCTTGCAGAAAAAACTGCTTAAATTAGATTTTTTTCTAAATACTAGTTAAATAAGAACAGCAAAAATAAATCTGTTAAATTTACAGAATTTTAGTTACATTTGAGTTAACTATTAGTTAATTAAAAAGGACAAATTATGCTGTATATCGTACAGAAAATTTTGCTAAATACTGGTAGAATAAAAATAGCAAAAAAGCTGTTATAACTACAAAATTTTTGTTATATCTACGTTAGATTTAGTTGAATGCAGTCTATCCTGGTAAAATGAACTAAAATACTTGCTAAAACAATTTACTAAACTGCTATTTCACAAGGCTGGATTTTTATATGCCTTAAAAATGGAAAAAAGCTCGGGAAATTTAAAATTTTTTTATAATTTTTTTTTGGTATATTTAGCAAAATTTTTTGCTTATTATAGCAGGTTAAGTAATTATTTTCTATTAACAAAAATTTAACTCAAATATGACTAAAACTCGGCATATTTAACAGTGTTAAATTTGCTGTTCCCATCTTACTAATATTTAGCAAAAATAATCTGCTAATTTCTGCATTTTTTTTTTTTTTTGGCAAAGTCATTTCTAATTAATTTTCAGTAGTTTTAACTAAAATTTTTACAGACTTTTTTCTTTTGGTGTGGAATATACCAATTTTAATTTTTTTTTTTAGAATATTGTATAAAAACATTTATTTGGTTGTTTAGTTTTCGTGATGACTATTGTTGGTACAATATTTTCTATGTTTATTTGCTGTATACTCTCTACTATATTGAAATTAAAATGTTGGCCAAGCAAATGATGGTCGAGTTTTTTTGTTGTATTCGAAAATAACAACAAATGAATAGGTTTTTAGATTTGAGTTTTTTTGTTTGTTTTTTTTCAAGTCGGCATCGAATAAATATTGGCACTGTTGGGATTTTCTGTTTTTGTATTATTTGTTATGTTAAAAATAATATGAAATTTCAAATGCATTTAGTTTTGAAGAGTTAAAAACAAAGGAAATGCCTAAAAACATGCTTTAAAATTTATATGATTTTGAAAAGCCTTAAAGTGTACTATCAATATAAATACAAAGCAATTCTAAATATGTGTTGCTGTGAAACGAATCAATAGATATTAGTTAACTGTGAAAAGGCAATAACATTTTATATGTTGTGACTGCAAAATTGTTTTGATATTTAGAAATTTTTACTGTAGATAAAAGAAAAACTAAAAAATGGGCAAATAAACGCCTAAAAATATATATACACTTTATATTCATTCATGATAAATTATTGAATTACATAATTTTAGGAATCAAGATCTGCGCTATTTTAAAAAATCGGGAGGAAAAGAAATAGCGCCATTTTTAAAACTTCGGATAAACTGGTGGCGCCATCTACCGGATAATAGCAGGGACATGAAAATGTTCTATGTTAACAAATAAAATAGTTAAAAAAATTAGTTAAAAATAATTTTGAAAACTAACACTCAAAATTAGTTAAAGTACTGAGAATTTTTAGTATTGCGTTAAATAAACATAACTGCAATTTATGTTTAAATCAGTGTTTCAATTAAAAATTTACTAAAAAACAGTCAACTCCTTTTTAAGCCCGTTTGACAGATTTTTTTTACTGACGTATTATTTTAAGTGTACTTACAGAAATGTTTTCCGCTTAATACATATGATCTTACCTGGAATGAGAAAAAAATAAAAATAAATCATTATTCAGAGATTTAAGTTATCAAGGAAAAGAAAAAAAATTTCATTTAAGATTTAAGATATATTTGCAATAACGTTTTTGAAGGAAACTTAATTTTTTTAATAAAATTTTTGCAAAAAAATGCAAAATTAAAAGTAATAACGCTTGTTTTTTTTTGCAACATTTTTAAATTATGAAATATGCCCTTTAATTTGATATATTGCACGTTCTGACTTCTACGATAATATTCCCCATACGCGTATTTAAAGTTGAAAAAATATTTACAGTAGTATTTTTCAAACTTTCAAACCAGTGTAGAAAATCATTACCATATATGTGGTTATGTAACTACATACTTGGTAATGGTAACTAGTTACTTTTGTTATTACATTTCTTATTACCTTTATATGGCGATGTCGCGAAAAATAATGACTTATGGTTACACACCAGCATACGAAGAATCAAAAAATATATCGTTACCTATGTGCTTACCAGTACTGACAAAAATAATGAGTCTAAAAATAGATTTTCAAAAAAATTGATTTTCAAAAAAATAAATTATATAAAAAAAATATTTTTTATTGTATTTTTTTTTTAATAAAATTTGCTGGTGCGGGAATCGGACCTGGGTCTACAGATTGCCAGTCAATAGCTCCACCATCTGAGCTATATCGACATGTAATATTTAATAGATAAACACATAATTTACCTGCTGCACACAAGTGAGCTTACTCGCCAACATACAAAAAATCAAAAAATATGTGGTTATATATATCCTTACCAGTGTTTAAAAAATATTGAGTCTAAAAATAGATTTCAAAAAAAATCTAGAAAATTATTTTCTATTTGAAATAATGATAAAAATAAGTCATTATCAATAACTCAGTATTATATGTTTTAAAATAAAGGAGCAGATAAGTGGGTGTCATTACTGGTAGTCCAAAAAATAATGATATGTCATTACCGTTTCTACACTGGGTTGCTAACAAGAATTAAAAAATAAATGGATACATTTTCATATTCTAATTAAAAATTTTTTTATTATCTTGGTCACTTTATGAAAGTGACCAATCAATCTGGTAGCACTATATTTAAATATGATGTTAATCGGTTTGAGTACCACTGGAATTTTGTAGTATATTTTAAAACTAGGGCCGTTACACTATATAAATAGTCAGTCAGTTGATTATTAGCGATTGTGTAATTTTTTCGGACTTTAGTAAATCGTTGGTAAACTTGTGTGTGTGTGTGTTATGCAGCTGCATGTAATAAAGTGTTTAATAAATAAGTGTATAAACTCATTATTAAACAAAAGAGTGCGTGTGTGTTATTTCAATTGCAAAGAGCACCAATCCGGTTTATCTAACGGAACGTTTTTAAAAGCTAAAACGTAACAATTGGTGTCAGCAGTGGAATTGGTTATTTTGATTGCAATATATGTATGTATTTAAAGGAATTAAACAAACGTTTTTAAAAGGTAAAAATGTAACAATATATTTCTGGTTTTCCATTTTTGCGAATTTTTTTTTCTTTTGAAAAAATGGCTGTTTAAGTGCATATTTTGCAAGTTTTTAGTGCATATTTAGCTGCATTTCTTTGGCACATATTCTATTTTTTTAAGTGCATAAAATTTCTGGCTCTAGTAATGATCGTGAAAATATGTATCTCACTCTATAGTAAAAAATTATTTTTTTTTTGTTCTATTTAAAATCTTATCACCTAAAGAGAATACTTAGCGAAAAAACAGATGCCGAAGCAGTAAAAAAAGCACTACAATTGTATGAACTAAAATTAAGGTTTCACTTTATTAAAACAATGTATATGAGTTATTAATAAAAATGAGTTAAATTTCTTTCCAATAAGTAAAATTGCTTTCAAATAATGCAAATTTTATTTGATTTTAGTTTATCCAAAATTCGTATTAACTCAAAAATAATAAAACGTTTTCCTTAAATTTATTTTCTTGAATTAGGTTAAAATTTCTTAAAAGTGTTGAAAAATGTATTTATTTTTAGTTAAAAATCTTAAATGTTAAGAATTTGGTTGAACTAAAAATTATGAAATTTAAAATTGTATGAAAAACTAAATTCAAATAATGAACTTCCTTAAATTTAATTAAAAATTTTAACTTCTTTAAACCAAGTATAAACTTCTTAAATTCTAGTAAAGATTTTCTTTCGTATTTCTGAAAATATTTTATAACCTATGAAATTCTTATTTGGTTTGTAGTTTGTATTATACATATAAGTATTTTAGTGTTGTGAAGAAAATTTAAGTAATAAATTTCACACAAATTTATATTAACGAAAAAAATATTAAAATTATTTTCGTCAATACTTTCGTAAAAAAAAAATATATGAAATTGATTACTTAGATTTTTGGTAGTGAAACTAAAATACTTATATATTTGAATATTTATACCTAATGAGAATTAAAAATTAATAAATAATACATGCAATTTTTTGCATGGTTTTTTTTGGATATTCTTAATACGAGCATAACATATGAACTAAAAATAAGTTTATTCTGCGTTAGCACAAGTTCAAAGCATCTTTAAATTTAAGAACAATTGACTTGATTTTAAGACATGTATACTAAATTTAAGAACAAGTTTATACTAAATTTAAGTAAAATACATACTAAATTTAAAAAAATTTTCAGAAAAATTAAAACAGTATTTACTAAATCTCAGAAAAAATGTACTTAATTTAAGTTAATTGTTTTAACTTTTTTTTAAGAAAATTGTGTACTCGATTTAAGTTAAAATTTCCTTGGAGCCAAATCATTCCCAAATTTCTTTAAATTTAGTTCAAATGACCTAATATTTGGGAAACAATTTTTTCGGTGTAGATGTACTTCTTTTTTAAAATAAACACTAATGATTTTAACATTGATCTGTCGTAGGAGAGGAGTACTCCGACTTTAACATTTTTTCAGTACTTTTCGAACGAGTGCAAAGGAAGCTCTTTTTCACCAATTAAAAGTTAAAAAAAAAAATTATTCACAAAAAAAATAAATTTTTTTATTTTACAAAAGTTTTTTTATTTATTGCCCCCAGCGGGTAACGAACTTGCGACCTCACGATTGCTAGTCTAGTGCTCTACCGCTGAGATATTCTTTGATATGAAAGTTGACTGGCATAAAAACACCACTTTGTTACTGCGAGATATTGTTCCTTATTCCCTTCAATTAAAGTACTTATTAAGCAAGTGTAAAACGTTCACTCCAATGCAATATTGTTTTCAGGATTATTTTTACAGGTACATAAAAAGCAATTTCTCACCATTTTTTCTATATATACATATTTTTAAAAATTAAAAAATATTGAATTTAAACAAATTAATTATAAATATTAAAAAAATTAATAGAATAAAAAAAATTTTAAAAAAATTAAAAAATATTGGTCCCGCCGGGAATCGAACCTGGGACCCTCTGTTTGGAAATGCCAAATGATACCAAAATCCCTTTTTCCGACCACTTTTAGAGCAATTACTCTTTAGAATCAATACTTAAGTGATTTTTTGGATGTTGTTCAGAAGTTGTTGAAGTTCTTCAGAATAACTTCTAAAAAAGCAGTAAAAATACACTAATGGGTACTTGTGAAGCATTGAAAGAAGTAGTTTGTAAAGCATTACTTGCAATTTTTTTTGCTGGGTATTTTATCGTCATTTCGGAACCTTAAGATGAAAACTTTATAAACTTTTTTTCTGAGATCGTAAATTTTTAATAGCCAGAAACATTGATGGGACTTTTAAAGTGCTAAAAAACTAAATCGTTTTTCAATTTGAAACCCCTAATCTCCACGCAGGCTCTGTAGCATAATTTGGGCATCTTTGTTTCTTTTCAAAATCCGGATTATTTTTTCATAAAAAAAAAAAAAAATCATGCACTTTATTTTCCCCACCTTTATAGTGTTCGCCAGATAAAACAAACAACATACAATCTAAAAAACAAACAAATTCTAAAACTACAACACTTTAGCAACAGAGCAGCAATATGTTTTTTTCACACAACAATTATTGAAAAGTTGAGTTGCTAGCAGCAGCCATTTAAGGCAGCCCCCATAGAAAACTGATAAAAAAAAGTACACACATACTTGTAACACCACACCTGGAAACTAAAATGTATACACACAAAGCGGAAATTGAGTTCATGCTTAAATTGACAATTTAATGAAAAATGTGAAATTTTTCAACAATTTTTGTTTTTAATGCTCTAAAAAATAAACAAGAGAAGTTGAGAGTTTGGGGACATAACACAGTTTTTACAGGTAACAACAAAAAAGGCTTTAATAATTAAACAAAACAAAACATAAATTTAAAATGTTTGTAGCATACTTTTAGGAAAAGGATGTACTATAAAGTTGTTTTGAAGAAGTTTGAGCAAACATACAACTGCGATTTATTTTTTAAAATTTTAAACGAATAAAAGTTTACAAATTTATAAATCTTAAAGGAAAAATTTTCTAAATTTTTTCAAAATTTTTTTATATAAAGACATTATTTTTTAGAAAATTTCCGCCAAATAATAACTGCTTGTGGTTTTTTTTCGTTCAGCTTTATAAAAAACTGGATTGAAACTAAAAAAAAGTAAGGAATCCTTATAAATTTGATTTGGCTTCCTTAAGCCCAATAGTATACTTTACAACATAAAACTATAAACACACATTTTCCTTAAATCAAATTATTTCTCATATTAAAACTTTCTTAATTTTTATGGTTTTTAAACAATTACTACTAGTTTTTTTTTTAAGTTTACATATCATAAAATGTGCAATAACATTAAGAGTTAGGAAATGCATATAAATCATACTTGGGAATTTTCCATTACCATTGAAATTACCTTACTATTAATACGAACTAATATAAATGGAAATAATTTCATTAGCATTTAATGGTAATGTAATAGTTTGCGTTAGAAAAAAAAATAAAAGTCTGGTCTTATTTTAAATAATATAAAGAAAAATAAAATGAGCAAACTTTATAGAGATGAAAAAAAAAAATTGACGTAAAAATAGTTTTGTAAGTAAAAACGATTTCTGTGGTGAGAAAAAAGTATTTTTGTGGTGAAAAAATTCGGGTTGGAAAAAAACTTTGGAGTGAAAAAGAATTGAGGCTAATATAAAGAATATTATTAATTTCCAGGTGTCTTGTAAAAAAATATTAATGAAATATTTTATTGACGAGAAGCTTCACTCATAGAAATGAATCTGTAAAAATAGCAGAAAAAGCAACCAAAAGTTAGTTAAAAATAAACTTGCAGAAAAAACGGCTGCAATTAGCAGATTTTGGTGCTAAATACTAGTAAAAAAAAACAGCAAAAATAAAACTGTTAAATTTACAGAATTTTATTTATATTTAAGTTAACTTTTATTTAATTGAAAATGACAAATTGTACTGTAAAATTTGCAGAAAATTTTGTTAAATATTTGTGAAAACTGTTATATCTACAAAATTGTTGTTATTTTTAGACGAATTTAGTTGAATGCCTATTTAGTCAATCCTGCTAAAATTAGCAAAAATATTTCGTCAGATTATTATTGGTTTGACCCATATGCAAAAATGTCGGTATCCAGAAAACCGAGAAAGAAAGTTTGTATTAAGTTTTCTTAAAATCTACATAATAAATATATTTTTTTATTTCCACCCTCAATGTCGGCATATATGTATTTGAAACAAAAGTATAAATTTTCATAAATTTATATAAGTTATTAAGCTTTCCAAAATATAAATTTTCATTGTTTTGTGCTGCATATCAAATTTGTTTTTCAATTTGACTGTCTTTGCTGCATATCCGAAAGAGTTATTAGGCAGAGTTATGTTGTCGTAGGTTATTGCCATGGCAAAAATTATTTGGAAAAATACAAAAATTAAACTATTGAGTAGTTACTTTCATGTATTTAGTACTCGTAAAAGCAGGCGGTATTGTGTACTTAGTATCCAAATATTCAAAACTTTTACAACTCTATAATCCATGCTGGTTGTTATGGTAATGCAGCAAAACAATAATGAAGAAATTTTGTTTTTTTTTTGTTTGCAAAATTTGTTGTATATGCAAAAGAATGGTGTATACAGCAAAACAATGGATATAGAGCAAAGTGGATGCTGAATATCTCAGATATGAAAAAAAATATCGAAAAACAGGTTTCGAATTCAGAAAGGAGGTATTTACAGTATATATACAGAGATAACAGATTCATTGTAACAATCGAATGGATTTGCTGCAGCAACCGAATTATTTAGTTGTAGCAATCAAATGTGTTGGCGACACAACTCAGATGTATTGTTTCAATCGAAATTTTGTTGTGTTAACCAAATTTCTGTTGCCACAAACAAATAAAATAAGTCTGTGGGTCCAACCAAAGCATTCGGTTGTCAAAAAAAAATCAGTTGTCACATTAAATCTGTTTTCTGTGTGTACTCGTTTCCCAACTCAATTTTTTTCAAATTTAGTCAGTAGGTCAAACCAATAATAAGCTGACGATTTGCTAAAAAGAATTGTAAACTGCTTTTTCAAAAGGCTCAATTTTTATTTCCATTAAAAACGAGTAAAAAGGTTAAAGTCGGGCATGCCGACTATACAATACCCTACACCAGTCTGGGTAAAAGCCAACTAATGTTTGGATCCGAAATTCTAATGGGTTAAAATGGGGCTTGTGTCAAAATTTTCTATAATGTGAGTCAGCGCACCAAATTTCATTAAAATATCTCAATATAATTTTGGGGGGACCCTTATATGAGCACTAGGTCTAAACATAGACCGATGTTCACCAAAATCAATAGGCTTCGTCCTTGGGCTGATATAGGTCGGTATACCAAATTTCATCAAAATATCTCAATATTTGCGACCTGCAGTTTGTAACCAAGCCAATTTTGGGGGGACCCTTATATGGACACTTGGTCTAAACATGGAGCGATGTCCCCCAAAATCAATAGGCTTCGTCCTTGGGCCAACGTAGGTCTGTATACCAAATTTCATCAAAATATCTTAATATTTGCGACCTGCAGCGTATAAACAATATAATTTTGGCACTAGGTCTAAACATGGACCGATATTCACCAAAATCAATAGGCTTCGTCCTAGGGCCGACATAAGTCGGTGTACCATATTTCATCAAAATATCTTAATATTTGCGACCTGCAGCGTATAAACAATATAATTTTGGTAGGACCCTTATATGGGCACAAGGTCTAAACATGGACCGATGTTCACCAAAATCAATAGGCGTCGTCCTTGGGCCGACATAAGTCGGTGTACCAAGTTAATCAAAATATCTTAATATTTGCGACCTGTAGAGTGCGCACAAGAATGCATGGACAGACAGACAGACAGACGGACGGACGGACGGACATCGTTAAATCGAAATATAAAAAAAAAAATTCTGAGCCGATCGGTATACTATAAGGTGGGTCTAGGAGCAATATTTTTTGGTGTTACAAACATCAGCACAAACTTATAATACCCTGACCACATAGTGGTGTAGGGTATAAAAATTGAAAAAACAAACTTCGAAAATCTTAAAACTTTTTTGTGATTTTTTAGGCTACTAATTATTTAGCATGGTTGCTTTGAACTCAAATTTAACTAAAATTTGATAAATGCAAGTTGTTTATTATTGAAAAGCATGTTGAAAACCCAAATACGAAAAACTAATAAATTGAAGAAAATTCGTACGCTATTTTCTTTTTTGTCATATCTTTTGCTTGTGGAAATGTAAACTCCGTTACCACAACAAAAATTAAAATTGTGCCAAAAAAGTTTTTGCGACAACTTGTAGAAGAGATTTTTTGCAATTAGGTTTATAATGACTAAACTTACTGATTCCATTAAGAGAAACCCGAAATATTAACACTTTTTGCTTCTCACAAATTTGGCCCAAAAACTTATCACATTTTTTGATTTCACCCATATGTATTTAACAGTTTTATTTTTGATGTTCCTATCTTACTAATAGAAAGCAAAAATAATCTGCCAATCTCAGCAATTTTTTCTGCAATATCACTTTTAACTAGTAGTAGTTTTAACTAAATTTTTACAGACTTTTTTTTATATTGGTGTATGAAAACATGTCTCAAATTTAAGAAATTTAGATTCATTTGTAAACGCATTCAAGAAAATAAAAGTGTTGATCCCCATATTGCACATGTCGTGGACGCAAGGTTGCCACTTATTTGAAATATTGGTGAAAAAACCGAAATGGGAAAAGTGGTCATTATGCCGAACGATAACGAATGATTAATTGAAAAAAATTTTTTTTGAAAAATTATCACATAGAGACAGTCTGAATAAAATATAAACAATAGTACAATTTAATGGAAAATCACTGATGAAGCCTGTCCGTAGAAAAAGAAACTAGATCTAGTCTGATTTGTAAATTAATGCGTTTATAATTTTTAGAGAAAAGGGTTTATTCTTGTTCATAACCTCAAACCTACTAGAAATAAAAGTTATTTTTTAAAGTTTTTAATTTTTATTTAAAAAATAAAAATTGTTTTTTCGACAAGTTTAATTAGAAATTTATTAATTTAGTTCGATGCCAATTTCCTTATTATGAATTAACATAATAAGTACTTTTTTCAAAAACTGCTATTTTTCATTCCTGAAAGTGTAGAGATTTTTGAAAGCAAGAACTCTGTGAAGTATTTGTCAGGAGAGTATCCTGATGAGGAAAAATAACAATTTTTGAAAAAAGTACTTATAATGTTAAGGGGGGACATGACATTGGCCGTTTTTTTGAAAGCGACTTTTTTTTATAATTTTGTATTTTAGTAAATATTCTTAAGATTCTAAGAAAAAAAATTTTAGGGAAAAATTCCTACGGGTTCAAAACTTACAGCAGGATTAGTGAAAGCGCATTTTTAATTTTCGCGCCACCTACGTACCTTTTTTTCTTTGTTCACAAATTTTGAACGCGTTTATCTCGAAACCATGTTTTTCCTACTGGTTGCGGCACTAGCGGGTTCATTTTTTGAATCGATTTTTTTTTTTTGAATTTTTAAAGTCAAAATTTTTTTAGAAAAACCACACTTTCAAATTTGGAACATCACCAAAAATTGAAAAAATATTTAAAAGAAAAAAGCTCGTGGCATACGATAACCAATTTTGTTAAGATTTAAAAAAGACATTTTTTTCCAGATCGGACAATTTTTGCGACTCCTAGCGCTGCAACCACGAGGCCCCGTTTTTTTTCTCTGCCGCCAGTTTGGAGCTCTATAAAACCATGTTGGAGTGAAAAATATATTTTTTTGAATTTTTTTTTCTTGTAATTTGTTCAATTCTCTACAATAATAAAAAAATTTTGGAAAAATGTTTGTTTTTGACTGAGTTATAAATTTTTAAAAAAAGGTCTGTTTTCTCTGCCGCGAATGTAATGTCCCTCCTTAATTCATAATAAGGAAATTGGCCTCGAACTAAATTAATAAACCGTACAAACCATACGTCAATGTGGCAATATTTGTGAAAAGGTGACACGGAGGAAATAAGAAGATAAACAGAGAAAATCTGAAGTAGAATGTTTGTATATGTCTGTTTGATCACTTCTGAAATTATTCATATAGAGACAATCTGACAATAAAAATATAAACAATAATACAATTTAATGGAAGATCACTGATGAAGCCTGTCCATAAAAAGGCAGAAACTAGATCTAGTCTGATTTGCAAATTTAATGTGTTTATAACTTTTGAGAAAGGCTTATTCTTCTTCTTTACCTCAAACCTACTAAAATCAATTTCTAATTAAAGTTATTTTTTAACTTTTATTTTTTTGGGCGAATATGATAAAAGTTATTTTATTTTTTGGAGCAAATAATTTTTGATTTTTAGAGTAAAATTTATTTTTGAAATCAATGCCATGGAGTTCGCTTTTATATGGATTTCTTCTCATATTTTTTTGTGTTTGATATGAACTTGTCAACATTTTAATATTTTAATGTGTTTTTTTTTTTTGTCAAAAAAATAACTTTAATTTTTTCTGGAAAAAAATAACTTTTTTTAGCTGATTTAAATGATAGAAATCATAACCGTTACGGTCTCTGATTAAAACAAACATTTTCCTTATATTAAATTATTTCTTATTCTCAAACTTCAAAAAATATACGTATATAGAATTTTTTTTAAGAGTTTACATATCATAATATCTAATATGTTTCTTCTCCTATTATGCCTTATCACCATCTCAATGAGTTACACTTTATTCCTATTTGAGCCACTACTGACTTAATTTTCCAAACATAAAAACTTTATCCTTCTTCAAAAGAGAAGATGATAGCAAAAACAAACAATTTTTTTTATCACTGCCTTAGCCGTATACATAATTTTGTAGAACTAACTGAAATAATCCTTAAAAAGGAAACTTATTTTTTGTGAACACAATGAAACAAGTAAATTGAGAATGACTGCAAAAATAAAATCAGTTTAAAAACTTGAGTATCTTTAAGAAAAACTAAAATTAGGTAATGCTATTTTATGATGTTATTAGTGCAAAGAAAAGTAGATAAAATATGTAGCAAAAGTGTGTGCAATCAGATTTTGGCATACATTTTAAAGTATACTTTTAGGGAAGTTTTTTCAAAGTATACTTTAAGGCATAGATAAATTTTATATTTTTATTAGAGTACAAAAACCGCATTATTCAAGACTGTTCTATGGAAAGTATGCTTAAAATATTTACACAAATTTAATTATACCATATAACCCACTAAGTTAGGAATTAAAATATGAAAACCTGCTTAAGACTAGCATAAAAATGGTGCATGAATTGTTACACAAAGTCTTTAAAATTTCGTTGAAATTTATTAGATTTTTAAAAAGTTTCATTAATTTAATAAAGAAGTTTCTTTGACTACATATTTCATCAAACTATAATGATTTTATTATATAAAAACTTGTGTAAAATACAGAAATTTTTTAATAATGGAATTTAAAAACTAAACACTTATCTTGAACTGTTAGTATTTAGCATTGGTTAAACGGCTGGCGACAATAGTCAGAGTCGTATATTTATATATTTATTTTTTATTCTGTAATTATTTATATTGCTGAAAATAAAAATAAAATTACTACTACTAATGATTTTCTTAATTTTATTTTATCGGGATATATACATTAATTGCATGAAAGGAATTAAATATGCTAAAATCCCAAACGTATTTAACAAATTGTGAAAAATAATCCGTTGTAGGCATGTCCCTATCCGGATTTCATTCTTGCCTAATGAAATCGTCAGGGGACGACATTTTTATAATTTCTGTAAATAATTGTTAAGTTAAATTACAAACTCAATGAGAATTTCTTGTTCTCGTCTAGAAGGGTTATTAAACATTTAAAATGTCAAAGAAAAAACAACAACAACAAATTTTCTATAATTTGCTTTGTCATCTTCCAATTTACTACCCTGTTAATATTAAGAATAATATCCTTAATTCTTTCAATCATTAATTTAATGAATTATTGGGCTTATATTTTCTTAAATATTATAAAGATAATAAAAAGTAATTAATATATCTTATTTAAAAAAATATATATTAACAATTGTGAAAAGCCTATTTTAAGTCATAAAATAAATTAATATTTGTTTATGTTTACAAATGCAGGCTTGTTATTTACAATTATTTTCTTGTTTTCCTAAAAACAATTGCTTTCCAAAGAATTAAGTATTTAAAGGTTTATTTAACACAACCCAATAAAGTACACCAACTCTACAAATATATTTAAATTAAATTTGCTTATAAATTAAAATGTAAATATTAGTTTCTCATGAAAATATATACATATTCGTACGCACAACATAAAATGTGTAAATTAATAGATATATCTTCAAAAAATGTATACTATAGCCAAGCCTCGGGTAACTCGGTTTCATATTATTCGATTCCGTTCTTACATGATTTTCAAATAGATATCTTGAATCCGATAATGCGAACATATTGCTCGATTCCTGTAATAGGAGCTCAAAAATCAATGCGGTTTTCTTGTGGAACAATTTAACCACAATATACGAGGGAAGGATGTATCTTGTTTTTCTATATAAATACAAACAACATTTAATATATTCAGTTATATACGTGGGTAATTTGATAAATCATAAACATCCTAAAATTGTCTGTGATATATTAAATTTAATTAACTGACTCAAAAAAGAATTAAAACAATAAAAGTTTTCACAAAACTAATGAATTTTATCTATAAAATTTTATGAACGATTTCATTGTGTTTATGAAAATATTTATATTGGTGTATAAATTAAAAATGCGGAATTTTTTTAAAATTTTGGACGTTTATTATGAAACATTGATACAATATAAATGTATTCAAAGTATTGGCCATCGTTAGCTATGACCTCTTCCCATCATTCTGGCAACATATGGATTCCGCGACAAAAGAAATGCTCATTTTTTGAGGCCAAGAACACTGTTGTCAATTTAGCTATTTTCTCGTCATATCTAGCGATATTTCAACGCATTTTGGGGGACAAAATATGATTTAGCTATTAGCGGGAAAAGTAGCGATTTCTTTAAAGTCAGTTTTGACGTTTTCTTAGCATTTTTTTTGCATTTATCACTTTGTCAGAATTTTTGAGTCATTATTATTGAGAACTTTATAGCTAAATTTTTATGAAAAAATTTAATAGTTCGAAAAATTTAGCGATTTGTCATTCATTTTTTAAGAAAATTTTAAAAAGTTCTAAAAATATATATATTTTTCGAAAATTTTTCAACAGAATCTGAAAAAGTAGTGAAATTTTAATTTTTTAAGTTTCATATAATTTAGCTATTTTCTAGCGATTTTTGATTTTTATTTAGCGATATGTTTAGGAAAAAAATTGGCAACAGTGGCCAAGAACGAATCAAGCCAATTTCGGATACTCCGTTCTGAAGTAAAGCATCACAGATTAATACCAGATGTGAAACCAATGATAGGTGCCAAAAAAGTATTCTCGAACCGTGTGGTTTTGTTTACATGGAATTCAAGTCAGGAGGGAGATAAGAATATAAAATCTCCATACATTTTGTATTGCGAATTTTTTGTATATATCTGTCTCTTTTTAGATTATTGTGCTTTATCTTTTGTGTTTTTCTTAAATTTTTGCTTTTTGTTTTGCTCATTTTCTGTCGGCCATATAGCCCAAATCAGCTGATTCATATCTGGTATAATTTGTGTAAAGCATATTCCAGTGAGAGCACTTTCAGAACAATTCCGTTGTGGCAACCGATCCAATTCGGTTGTCACAACGGAATTGTTTTGAGAGTGAGCGTTCTGCATCAATCCAAACAGTTGGTAGTCGGACGGGTCAAAGTCTGAACTATAAGACGGGTGACGACTATTTTCTAAATAGTTTTTAGCCGGTTTTGCAACATGTGGCCGAGCGTTGTCATGATGGAATATTACGGCTTCATGTCTGGTCGCATATTCCGGGTGTTTTTCGGCCAATGATCAACTGCATTCGGTGTAGGACCCCTGTGGTCGTCTGACCCAATTTCAGTAGCTAAAATTGTAATATATGGGACCCTTTTAGTCCCACCAAATACAGAGCATTACCTTGGCGCCATGAATATTCGGCTTTGGCGTTGATTTGCCTAGTTGACTGGGTTTCAAATACGATTTATTGCCCTTCGGGTTTTCGTAATGGATCCATTTTTCATCGCCAGTAATGATTCCATGTAAAAATGCATTTTTTTCTGACATTAAAGGAATTAAATATGCTAAAATCCCAAACGTATTTTACAAATTGTGAAAAATAATCTGTTGGAGGCATGTCCCTATCCGGATTTCATTCTTGCCTAAGGAACTCGTCACGTGACGATGTTTTTAGAACTTCTGGAAATATTTGCTAAGTTAAATTACAAACTCAATGAGAATTTCTTGTTCTCGTCAAAATATCAAAGAAAAAACAAAAACAACAACAAAGAATTTACCACAATTTGCTTTGTCATCTTCCAATATACTACTCTGTTGTTTTGACAGATCTAGCAATGTAGTGAAATCCATTCATGTATAAACGCCAATAGAAAATAATGTTTTCTCACATTCAAGCAGCTTTTCGGACATGCAAAATCTCCTTTCAACGTCTCTCGGCTTCAACTCGTGTGGTGCCTGATTTTTTTGCTTTTGGATGAATCCTGCTGCTTTCAAATGTATTGAAATTGCTGCTTGAGTGTCTCCCAATGATTTTGCAAGTCTTTCTTGAGTTTGACAATGCCTGCAATTAATCATCTTTCAACTTTTTTTTCTGACTTGGGCGGTATTTTTCTTCCGTGTCAAAATCACCGCACACACCATCTCTTGCACACTGAAATAGGTGGAACATATTCAGGCATCAGCAATCGATGTGCTTCATCTGCACTTTTTTCAAATTGAAGAAGTAAAGCAAAACTTCCCACAAATGATATTTTGTTGGCACAAAATTCGACAGCAAAAGAAAAAAAAAACTTTGTTAAAATGTTGGTTTTTAATTTTTATTTAAAAAATAAATATTGTTTTTTCGACCTTTTTAAAATGATTAATTAGAAATTTATTAATCCAGTTCGAGGCCAATTTCCTTGTTATGAATTAACATAATAAGTACTTTTTTCAAAAACTGATATTTTTCTTCATCAGGATACTCTCCTGACAAATACTTTTCTTTTAAATAAAGTTTTGGGTTAGAAAAGTGATTTTGTGAGTTCCCGTAATTTTGTCATTTAGATAGAGGATTTTGTGCTCACTCTCATTTTACTGAACTTTACATAAAAAGTAAAGGATCACATGTAACTTAAAATAACGAGCATTAGTTGGCTTTAAATCAGACTGGTGTAGGGTATTGTATAGTCGGCATGCCCGACTTTAACTTTTTTACTCGTTTTGAACTGAATTTATATTTTGAGAATGAATTCCCTGACCAAACTTAAGGAATTGAATGAATGAATTCCTTTTGTTTCATTCGATTTATCTTAAAGAAATTCATTCATTTTTTTTCCTTCATAAAATTAAATGCTTTCGTTAACCAAGGAATTCATTCAATTCTAGTTAATTCAACTTTTGGTCAAGGAATTCATTCCCTGGGAATTCACTCATTTCTAGGTATAGGAATTTAACCCCTTGCACATTTAATCCCCTAAAGGAATTAACTTTTTCGTTTAATTCCCTAAGGAATTAAAATTTTCGTTTAATTCCCTAAGGAATTAACTTTTTCGTTTAATTCCCTGAATTTAAGTTTTCACTTAATGCCCATCTCTTAATTCGATTTTTTTTAAATGGCCCGTATCTAGAAAACTAAGCGAAATAGAGCTCATACGAAGTAATAACACACCCCAATAATACAAATAAGCCAGGTCTTGTAACGCTTCCGATCTATAAAACAGTCACTTGGGTCAGCGTGAATGTTTCATAAAAATTGATTCCTGGGAATCGCTCTCGGACCTACGTCATGTGAATAATAGGAGCGTGTACAATAGACCGTACCTCAAAAAAAAGTTCGCTATACACCCTCCAATATGAAGTATTTTTTCAAGGCAATTTCAAAAAAAAAAATTTTTTTTTTGGCCGAACGTAGGGGACGCCTTTTTAAATTTTTCGGCACAGGTTAATGTTTTCCAAAAAAATATCGATTTTCTTAATTTGGGACCATTTGTAAAAAAATTGGGGGTATGCGTGTCAAAAATCGACCAAACACTTTATAAGGGACACCCTAATGGGCACATATTGATGCAAGTATTGTGATTTATGCATTTATGTATGGAAGAGCATGCATGTTTATGATAATGCACGAACATACATTAAACCTGTATGGATACATGTATGTCGATTTTTACCTGGGTTTCTATTTATTATATGTTTTGTGTTAAAATTTTTTTTTAATTTCTCTGAATGTATTTCCTGAAGCTAATAGTATTTGTGTAACTCCTTATTTTTAAGAATCAAGTAAGCAGTCGGATAGCCACTTATAATTCAACTTTTCGTAACCATTTGTGTAACCACTTGTTATTCAAAATTTCATAACTACCTACTTTTCATTTTTTAGTAAGCGTGCGGACAAGCGTGACTACTTATAAAAATGACCACTCCAAACAAAAATAATGAGTTTCGACGCCAAAAAATAAGTTGTGTGCGGCTACGAACTTCTATTATATAACTACTTATTTGGTAATGAAAGATTTCGCTGGGTATTAATTATTAATAATACATTTTAAGAGTTTATTAAAATACATATATAATTTTATTCATTTGCCCAGCAAACATGGCAATACAAAGAAGATTCTTATATTATATTGCCTGGAGAACACATTTATTACCATCAATATTAATTTTCGTAATGCGGAAGTTCCTTTCATCTTTCATCGGGAACAATTGTTACCCGAAAGCAATTCAGGCAATATGAAATCGATTCTCCTGGGAGTAAAATCTGCGACACTTTAAGACATTTATTAAGAATATAAAAATAATACCCCATCCACAGGAATGAAGTTTCAGTTAGCTTGAAGATTTTTGCATTATCTCCTGTATTATTTCGAGATTTTTCATACAAATATTCAATTTCATGAGAGAATTTTTAAACCGTCTCAATTCAAAGTCTGGGTTACCAACTATTTTTCTTGTGTTCAAAGTTGATTTTTCCATATTCCAGCGTAAATGTTTGCAACAAAATCTAAATAGTAATTAATTTAACTTCTAATAAAAATTAAAAAAAAAAAAAAAAAAACTAAATGGTGGATCATCAAAGGAATTAAATATGCTAAAAATCCCAAACGTATTTAACAAATTGTGTAAAATAATCCGCTGCAGGCATGTCCCTATCCGGATTTCATTCTTGCCTAAGGAAATCGTCAGGGGACGACGTTTTTAGAATTTCTGGAAATATTTGTTAAGTTAAATTACAAACTCAATGAAAATTTTTTGTTCTCGTCTAGGAGCGTTATTAAACATTTAAAATATCAAAGAAAAAACAAGAACAACAACAGAAAATTTTCCACAGTTTGCTTTGTCATCTTTCAATGTACTACTCTGTTGTTTTGACAGATCTAGCAATGTAGTGACATCCATTCATGTAGAAACAACAATAGAGAACAATGTTTTCTAAAGTGTCAGTAACATTTAAATTTGCACAAGCACTTGCATATAAGTTTTTTAATTTTATTTTATCGGGATATACATTAATTGCATCAAAGGAATTAAATATGCTAAAAATCCCAAACGTATTTAACAATCATCATTTAAATATATATTTCAGTACCTACAATTGTGTTAAATGTAACATTAAGTATTATTATTATTCAAAAAGGTTTTTCATATCAATAATACCATTGTATCTTAACAAAAGTTAATAAATAAATCCGGCCATAAAGAATATGCTTTTTGAAATATTTTGTTAAATTTTGGTTAAAATTTATTGCTCAAGATTAGTCGAATATGTTTTTATAATTATATTTTCTATATTCTAAGAAAAAAATGTTAATGTGTGTTTTTGAAATAATGCGTATTTGGTAATTCCTAATTGCAATTAGATTAGGATTAGGAAGATTAGGTTCACATGTGTCAGGTGCGAAATTCTCCTAATATTAATTAGTGTTTAATCCACTATAGGTAGTCGAGTTAGTTATAAGAAATTAATATTTTAGTACTTAAGCTCGATTTTTATATTTAATAAATTAGTATCTTGCAAACATTCAAGGTGTTTATATTTATTAGCGTCGTGAACATTTGGTCCTTCATCAAGCAAAAATCCGCATTATTTGTTAATTTTTAAGGCTACTAAAAAAAGAGCCACGAGATAATTTTTTTTTGCTTGTGTTAAGGAAAATCCTCAAAATGAATCGAAAGATCATCTATAGCAAAAAAACTGGTGGTGACCCTTCATCACGTTTTGGTTGGATGATATCGCTTAAGGTGAATAATTTACCATATAGCACTACAGCAGAGGACTTACGTCGGGTTTTTGAACATTGCGGTGAGATTTACGATATTGACATCCCACGCGACAGCTACACCCGTGAGATTCGTGGATTTGCTTTTGTCAATTTTTATGGCAAACGTGATGTTGAAGAAGTAATTGACACAATGAATGGACGTAAATTATACGGTAGGGAGTTGCGTTTTCAAATGGAACGCTCTGGAAGTCCTACATCACCGTCAACTAATAACAACAATCGTTGTGGATGTCCAATTTGTTCACGTTCACCAGTGCGCCGTCGTTCTCGCAGTCCCCGTCGTCGATCATGTTCACGTTCACCACAAAGTCGCTCCCCCGTTAAGCGCACTAAGTTTTCACGCAGTCCTGTAAGACGTTCTCTCAGCCGAAGTGGAAGTCGTAATGGTTTGGCAGCTATTGGCAGTGATGCAGCTGACAGAGAGCGTACTGTGTCACGTTCACCACAAAGTCACTCCCCTGCTAAGCACACTAAATTTTCACGCAGTCCTGTAAGAAGTTCTCTCAGCCGAAGTGGAAGTCGTCATGGTTTGCCAGCTATTGCCAGTGATGCAGCTGACAGAGAGCGTACTGTGTCACGTTCACCGCAAAGTCACTCCACCGTTAGGCGCACTAAATTTTCACGCAGTCCTGGAAGTCGTAATGGTTTGGCAATTTTTGCTAGTGATGCATCTGACAGAGAGCGTACTGTGTCACGTTCACCGCAAAGTCGCTCCCCCTTTAAGCGCATTAAGTTTTCACGCAGTCCTGTAAGACGTTCTCTCAGCCGAAGTGCTAATGGTTTGGCAGCTATTGGTAGTGGTGCAGCTGACAGAGAGCGTAGTGTGTCACGCAGCCGCAGTAGATCTTAAATTAGAGTAAGCTTTCGTCTGAGAATAAAAAAATGTGAAAAAGAAGGTATCTATCCTTCCATTAGGATAGACATGTAATTTACACTAATTTTAACATGCGATGCTGTTGTATCAGCAGGTATATAATAATCCTTTAATTTTTAAATTTTTTACTTTTAATTATGTAAATCGCACTTTAGAAAAAAAGCATAATTTGTTTGAATGAATGAAAATAAAATAATCTGTAAACTTTTAAATCATACACATTTCAATTGAATTACATTATTTTGTGTTAGCATATTCTTTCTTCTTAATTATATAACAATATCAATATTAAGCTTGTTCGATTACTTACTACAAGTTACTACTTTTACTACAGCTGGAAAAATTCAAAACAAAAAGTAAACAAAACTTTCCAATTGTAGTAAAAGTAGCAAGAATTTCGAGTAAACGAACACACTGATTATAACGATAATACTTCGCCAAAGTAAGGGTGCAATTGATTTTATCATACTATAATTTCTCAGAAACTTGGATGTGTCACCACTAAGGAGTGCATTCCAGGATTATCCCTCCCGGTATTCCCGGAAAATTAAGCATTTTTCAGTTCCTGCATTCCCGGGAATTTGAACCGCGAATTCCGGGATTTCAAAAAATGCAGTTTAAAATAATAAAGTTGACAATGGTTTCAAATTTACTTATGCAAAAATTTCCCAGGTTTTGAAAATAGTGAAAATCTTGCTCATTTACTCACAAAATTGTAGTAAAAGTAGTAAGATTTTCGAGTAAACGAACACACTGATTAATTTGTGTACTTGATAAAACTTTTGAATTTAAAAAATATATTTATGGTTAAAAATAGTTCGTTGAAGGGGTTTTGAATCGTTAACGGTATTTTACCGTTGGTGTTTGCCAACCATGCTAAATAGTGTTTGTATAAAAATTTTTGAATCGCACTTATTCTGTACAGATTTAAAGACATATTTGTCCATTGATTTTTAAAAATTTTGAAATAAGTTAGAATTTTTTCCAATAATTTTAAAATATTTTTTTGCAATTTTCTAAAATTATTTTCTATATTAATTTTTTAATTATTTTTTTTTACGGACAAGTGTTTTAGTCTAAAAATTAGTTTTAGTTTATTCAATTTTTAAAAATACATACATATATAATTAGACATAATATAATTTCTAATATAAAATTAATTCTTTCCTACTACGAAAATTCCATAAAAAAACCACCTGAGCTTTTTCACGATCATGAAAATTTGTGGTCTTTAAGACATTTTATTAATAAAAATTTTTAAATTACTATAAAATATTTTCTAATTTATGTTCTTTGCGGGATCCCGGGAATTCAAGATAAAGTTCCCGCTTTCCCGGGAAATCCAAAAATGCGGGATTTTGCATTCCCTAGTTACACGCTGCAGGTCGCAAATACGAAGATATTTCAATGAAATTTGGTTCGGTGACTTACATGGTCCCAAGGAAAAAGCCTATGGATTCTAGATAGGATCGGTACATATTTTGACCTATCGCCCATATGGGCTATATTTTAGATTTTCTCTTCTTTTATGATTTTATAGAAAATTTTGACACAAGTCCGTTTTAACCCATTCAAATTTCGGATCCAAACATTAGTTGGCTTTAAGTTGGAAACGTGTGGCAACGTCGTGATAATAAAACGTCAAAATTTTAGTCGACACAAAAGCTTAAATAAAAATATAATTATTTTATATAATAATAACGTTAAAAATAAAAATAATAGTTAAATTTTATAAACAATATTGCACTCTTTCTGTGAAGAATAAAGGATGCCGAGTAAAACACGTAAAAGTCTAAATATTAAAAACAAAACAATATGCTTTCAATGTAAAACACAAGTGTTGGAAAGTGAAGAAGCTTTGCAATGTGATACTTGCCAGAAAACACTACACTCATTGTGCAGTAAACTAGATAAAAAACAGTATGAGAAACTAGTTAATAATCCCTCTCTCGAATATAAATGTCACTTTTGCGCGCCAATTGGTAATGTGTCTGTGTGTGCAAATGATCTAGCAGAAATCAAAACAAAATTAAATCAGCTGGATGACATTAGGGAAACAATGCAATTTATGTCATCACCAGTGTTGCCAACTCTTGAAGGCAGGAAAGCACCGTGAGCATTATGAAAACGGGTAAAAAGGGTAAAAATTTACCGAAAATGGGGTAAAAAAGCACGATATCAATTTTTTGAAAATTTTAAATCAAGAATTTAAAAACAAATTTTAAGTTTGAAAAATCGTGTAAAAAAGGTTCAAAAAATAACCAAAAAAGGGGTAAAAAAGCACTAAACTAATATTTCAAAAATTTTAAGCTTAATTGTAACTAAGTTACTATTTAAAATTATACTACAAACATTGTGCAATAATGTATTTCTTGTATAGTTCGTTTTATTTTTTAAATTTTGACAGAAAATTCAAGAAAAATTTAAAAAAAACGAGAACAAATACCAAAAATATAAACTGTACAAAAAGCACTAAAAGCACTGCTTGAAATATGAAAAAGCACCGTAAATACCCGCTTTTTTTAAACGGGTATTTGTAAAAAATCACCGGGTACGAGAAGGAAAAAAGCACCAAAAAATACCCGAAAAGCACTGAAATGGCAACACTGGTCATCACAGTATGATGCTATATTAAAAGGTGTGAAGGAGAATAATAAACAAATAAAGTGTTTAAAAAAGGAGAATGATACCCTACGAGAAGAAGTGAAAAGTTTAAAATCTACTGTGAAATTTTTAAATGATGTCAGAGTACAAAAAGACTGCATAATTAATGGTATTGATGCGGATGAAAATGCAAAGGCTGATGAAGTTGTATTAGCTGTGGCCAAAAAAACTGGTGCTGATATTTGTGAAGACGATATAGAAGAAGCATACTTTGTAAATCGTAACAAACAAAGCAATGTTAATAAAAAATCAAATATGAAAAAAACAATTGTTGTGAAATTTACCACAAAAAAAAATAAACAAGTTTTTATGAAAGATAAGTCAAAACTAAAGCAAATAGAAGATTTAAAAGAAACGTTTCTAAATGATTTTCTTTCTAAGGAATCATTGGAACTGTTAAACTACGCAAAGTCATTGAAAGCAGTTGGGTTTAAATTCGTTTATGCCAGATCTAGTAACATCTTTACTAGGAGAAATTAAAAGTCGAGACCAATTTGTTTAAAATCGATGGACGATGTAGATAAGTTGCTGTGTAAATCAGCTGGTGGTAACGTAAAGCGTAATATCATGGATACTGCTATGTCTGAAGAAGATGATGATGAAGACAATGAGGAGGATAACGTCCAATTTGAATCACCAAATTAAATTTTATTGTAGGTACTATACCAAAAGCTTTTAAAAACTTTTTGTTTTATATTTTAATATGAATTCTAAATATTATTTTAATTTGAACTCTTTTAATGCAAATATAACTGAATCTAAATCAACTTTCAATGTTTTGTCTGTAAATGCAAGGAGTATTTCTTCAATTGATAAATTTAATAAACTTAAATCTGAAATATGTAAAATGTCTATAATGCCTGAGATAATTGCAGTTCAGGAAACATGGTTTAATAGGAAATGTGTTAGGCTGTACTCAATAGATGGATATGAAGCAGTTCATTGTTGCAGAAGTGATAATTATGGAGGAACTACAGTATATATTAGTCAACGAATAAAACACAATGTGATTGACTCTCGCAGTAAAGATTTTCTAGAAGTAATATGTATATCGTTACCAGATATAAAAATAGATAATAAGCCCATGGTGATAGCATCATTATATAGATCACAAAAATGCTCATTGCAAAAGTTTTCGGAAATGTTAGAAACGTTACTTTTACAAGTTCAAAATTCACCATGTGTTTTTGTTGGGGATTTTAACACCAATTTATTGATTGTCGACCAACCGAGTCAAATCTTAAAAGACACTTTTTCTGAATTTAATTTACTGTCATGCCATAACCTCATAACAAGGCCTGGAAGTGGTTCTTGTATTGATTGCGTGTTTAGTAATTTGACAAATTGTATCTCAGTAAACTCAATTGAAAATACATTATCTGATCACAATTTTATTTTTTGTAGTTTTAAAATCGTTTTTAATCACCGGGAAACTGTCATTGAAAAAAATTTTTGGATTGACTATAGAAAGTTCGGAACATATCTTGATGAAAACTTATCTGTTTCTTCTCTGAATGACCCAGGAGAGCAATGTGAGAATCCTGTGAACACTCTCTCATTTGCTGCAACACAAAGCTGTAAAGCGATAACAAAAAAATGTGATGTTCGACATAAAATGAGCCCATGGATGTCTGAAGAATTAATTTCTCTAGTTATTTTTAAAAATAAGTTGTTAAAAGCCAGAAGAAAAAATAAGGAAAACAAATTTATTACTGAGCGTATAAAAAGAATTAGCAAAGTTATAAAAAATTGTAACAAAGTGTTGATGAATAATTATTATACTCACAATTTAAGAAAATATAATGGTGATTCGAGAAAAACGTGGGAGTTTTTAAACAAAATACTTGGGAAGAGGGCAAATTCGATCAATGAAATAGTAAATACTGATAATAATGTTATAACTTTGGATACTGAGAAAGCTTTAGTGTTTAACGATTTCTTTTATAATTCGGTTCAAAGCATGAGGGAAGCTATATGCCAAAATTTTGACGATGACATAAACATGTTTTGCACTTTAGTTCCAGTTACTACTTCTTTTATTCTAAAACCAGTAGAGCAATTAAAAATCGGTAATATTTTAGAAAATCTAGATACAAATAAGAGTTGTGGTTTCGACAATATTACACCCAAGATGCTATTGGTACGTAAAACAGCTATTTCAGAAATAATTACAAGAATATTTAATAAAATTATTGAAGATGGCAAATATCCAAATGTATTGAAAACACACAAAATTATTCCTATACCCAAATGTACAGGAACAAATAAGATTGAAAACTACCGCCCAATTTCTATTCCTCCAGTTATTGATAAAATTTTTGAGAAAATTATGTTTGAACAACTGACTAATTATCTTGAGGTCAACAATATTTTATTTAATCGTCAATATGGATTTAGAAAAGGCAGTGGAGCCGAGGAAGCGGTGATAAATGTTATTGATCATATTTGTGATGGTCTTGATGCTGGATATAGAGGAGTTGCTGGGATGTTCTTTGATTTATCAAAAGCATTTGATTTGGTTGATCATAAGATATTGGTAAAGAAACTGGAATATATAGGTTGTTCGGAAAATTCTATTGGAATATTTGATGATTTCCTAAAAAACAGGAGACAATTTGTCCAAATTGGAGAAGCAAGGAGCCCAGAACTATCTGTTTCATGTGGAGTTCCACAAGGCAGTGTTCTAGGTCCGCTGTTGTTTAAAATATATATTGATGATATAAAAAACATTAAATTCAACGGTGAACTTTTTATGTTTGCAGATGATATATGTCTTTTTTATAAATACAAAAACCAACAAGTATTAAGAATGCAAATTGAATACGATGCTTCAATTTTATCGGAGTTTTTAAGGTTAAATAAATTAATCCTCAATGCTAATAAAACCAAATTAGTCAAATTTAAACCATATACTTCAAGGAATGATGAACTTATGAGCGTATATATTGATGGCCAGTTAATTAGTGAATCTGAAAGCGTTAGATACCTGGGAATAAATCTAAACCAGAACCTCATATGGGACAATCATATTAGTCATCTTAAATCGAAAATATCTTCAGGGATTGGTATACTATACAAATTTAAATATAAACTAAATGTTGAAACAAAAATGCTAATTTATCAATCCCTAATACACTCAAACTTAACGTATCTTCCTGTAATTTATGGCAGCAAGACAAACACAGCAATAAGGGCACTTCAATCGGCACAGAACAAAGCATTAAAAATTGTTTATAATCTTCCGTTGCGATTTTCTACAACAGAGTTATTTCAAAATTATGCTAAAACTATACTTCCAATAAAAGGTCTTTACAAACAACAACTATTATTATACGTATTTAAATGCATTAAAAATATTGGTTCTCACACCATACAATTTGATCCTAATGTGGCATATACACAAAGAATAACAAGACAGGCGATGGACCTTAATGTAGTAAGGTGTCGCCTGGAATTAACTAAACAACGTATTCGTTGTTCTGGACCAAATGAGTACAACCAGTTACCTGATAGCTTGAAAATCATATCAGTTTTATCTACTTTCAAAAACAATTTAAAAGAATATTTGCTGCAAAATGTTGAAATACTTCTTGCATCCTAAGAAACTTTATTTTAAAATTTTTTGAAATCTCATGAATTTGTAAAATTTATTAGCACTTAACATAAAAAATTTTATTTTTTATTATTATTTTTTATTTTCTATTTTCTCATTTTTTTTTTTTTTATATATAAAAATTTTTACTATTAATATTGTTATAAAGTAAACATGAATTATGTATATTGTTAGTTGCCAACTAGCCTCTATAAAGCCTTTCTTGGCGCTGAGGCATAAACATCTTTATTTCTATTTAAATATTATTGAAATAAAATACAAATTAAAAAAAAAAAAAAAAAAAAAGTCAGACTGGTGTAGGGTATTATATAGTCGGCATGCCCGACTTTAACCTTTTTACTCGTTTTACATAAAACTTTATATGATAAACTAGCGGGCAAGCCCGCTAGATTTAGCGGCGTGCCTTAGGCCTAGTTTTTGGGATGTCAGTTACACCGAAAACGAATTTTGTCGTATCGGGCAAGACTGCTACGTTGTTAGCGTACCTTAAAGTTTAAAATGAAATTTGTTTTGTATAGGAATTAAATATTTTTATGAAAATAAAATACAAGGTTTCTTATTAATGTAAAAATCTTCAAAATAAAAGCCCCCTCGATGAGAATGCTTATTAGGAGCTTATATAAAAAATAAATAATTTCAAAAGTTATTATTCGGAGGAAGCTTAGGTTAAAACAAATTTTCTACTTTTTAAGTAAAAATAAAATCAAATAGACACACTTAATTATTAACAATAAATAACGATGACGATGTGAGAGCTGTGGTTAATGGTTCACTATTCCCATAGCACTTAACACCACCGAAGTAAAATAATATAACAGGGCTATGAAATAAACAGCCTCAACAAAAGTTCGCCAACTAATATTCTGAAATTAACACAATTTTCAAAAATCTGAAAAATATATTTAAGTTACTTTTAAACCATTGATAATACACACAAAGTAGGACTACAGCTTTAGCTTTTAAAAAATGCCTTACTTTGGTCCAAGCACACACAGGATTCTATCAGGATACCTTTCTGGGACATCGTCTTAACTTGAAAACGAATTATTATGAAATTTGACAAAAAGAATAAATTTAGTATTAGTACCAATATTTATTAAAATTAAGACCCGTTTTCGCTCAATTTCGTAGTTTCCGAAAAACGAAAATCGTTACATCTTCTTAATCAAAGGCACAAAAAATTTCATTTTTGGATTTAATTTATACTTTGGTGAAAAAGCATAGACCGGTTTTACCCTCTAACCGGTAAGTCAGTCAGTCACTCTTATATGTATACACAATGACTCTCTTTGCAATTTGTATATTGTCATTGCGAATCCATTCGTTCCCCGTTCTGTTTCATTTCGTTCCGCATTCCATTTCATTTCGTTCTCTGTTCCATTGCCATTTTCTCGAGTTTCAATTCCACTTGTGCCCCGTTTAATTTCCCCGTTCTTTCCCGAAAGTATGTTAAAACGAGTAAAAAGGTTAAAGTCGGGCATGCCGACTATACAATACCCTACACCAGTCTGGTTAAAAGCCAACTAATGTTTGGATCCGAAATTCGAATGGGTTAAAATGGGACTTGTGTCAAAATTTTCTATAATGTGAGTCAGCGAACCAAATTTCATTAAAAACAAAAGTAGAAAGGCAGGGACAGCAAACGACGCCATATTTCTTGCTGCTCTTTTGACATTTCTCTTCAGTAAGGTTTGCCATTTCATGATGGAAAGATATACGAGCCAACAACGAGTCGAAATTATTAAAATTTACTACCGAAATTCGGAGTCAGTGGCCTCAACGTTAAGAGCGCTGGGTCCAATTTATGGTCGTCATAATGAATGGCTTCGTCAATAAACAAAATATGCGTTATTGGTCAGACAGCAATCTACACGTACTCCATGAGTCATCATTGCATCCCTAAAAAATTACGGTTTGGTGCGGTTTATGGGCCGGCGGCGTCATTGGGCCATACTTCTTCCGTGATGATCAAGACCAGCACGTTACTGTGAATGGGAATCGCTACCGTTCAATAATAACCAAATATTTTTGGCCCCAATTGGATGATATGGACTTGGAGGACATGTGGTTCCAACAGGACGGCGCCACAAGCCACACAGCGAATGTCACAACCAAGTTTGGAGAACGTGTTATCTCACGAAATTGTCCAGTCGATTGGCCGCCTCGGGCGTGCGATTTGACGCCGTTGGACTATTTCCTGTGGGGCTACGTCAAATCTATGGTCTATGCCAACAAGTCAGCGACGATTGATGAACTTCGTACGAATATCGGCCGATTTATGCGTGAAAACCGTCGAAAATTGGGTTCAGCGTCTGCACTTCTGCAAGCGTGCCCGTGGTGGCCATGCAAAAGAGATCGATTTCCATACATAATGGCATCGAACGTACTTTCACAGGAATAAAGAATTTCATTGATATCAAAAACCGTTTTTGTTTTATTTAAAAAAAACTTTTGTAGCGCTCTTCTTGAAGAACCCTTTATTTGCGACCTGCAGTTTGTAACCAAGCCAATTTTGGGGGGACCCTTATATGGGCACTAGGTCTAAACATGGACCGGTGTTAACCAAAATCAATTGGCTTCGTCCTTGGGCCAACATAGGTCTGTGTACCAAATTTCATCGAAATATCTTAATATTTGCGACCTGCAGCGTATAAACAATATAATTTTGGTAGGACCCTTATATGGGCACTAGGTCTAAATATAGACCGATTTTAACCAAGGCGTCGTCCTTGGGCCGACATAAGTCGGTGTACCGAGTTTCATCAAAATATCTTAAAAATTGCGACATGTAGAGTGCGCACAAGAATGCATGGAAAGACAGACAGACAGACAGACAGACAGACAGACAGACAGACAGACAGACAGACAGACGGACGGACGGACATCGTTAAATCGAAGTAAAAAAAATTCTGAGCCGATCGGTATACTATAAGGTGGGTCTAGGACCAATATTTTTTGGTGTTACAAACATCAGCACAAACTTATAACACCCTGACCACATAGTGGTGTAGGGTATAATGACCACATAGTGGTGTAGGGTAAAATGTCTTTAAAAAACAAAAAAAAAATCGTCGTAAACAAACTCTATATTACTTTCCTTAATAAAAATGTGTGTTTAAAAACAAAACAAAAAATGTGTTTAAAAAAGTGCGCGTAGACAAAACAGTGTTAAAAAAAGTGGCAGTGGACAAATTTTCTTTCCCAAAAGAGTTTTAAAAAAAATGTTTACACAAAAAAAAGTGTTTCCACAAAAAAAAAGTTTACACAAAAAAAGTGTTTCCAAAAAAAAAAGTGTTTCCACAAAAAAAAAAGTATTACCACAAAAAAAAGTATCCACAAAAAAAATGTGTTGCCACAAAAAAAAAGTTTCCACAAAAAAAAAGAGTTTCCACAAAAAAAGTGTTTCCACAAAAAAAAAGTGTTTCCACAAAATAAAGTGTTTCCAAACAAAAGTGTTTCCACAATAAAAAAAGGGTTTCCACAAAAAAAAAGTTTCGATAAAAAAAGTTTTCACCAAAAAAAAAAGTGTTTCCACAAAAAAAAAGTTTCCACAAAAAAAAACAAAATTTCCACAAAAAAAAAAATGTTTCCACACAAAAAGAAAGGTGTTTCCACAAAAAAGTGGTTGCACAAAAAAAAAAAATGTTTACATAAAAAAAAAGTTTACACAAAAAAATAAAAAAAGTTTCCGCAACAAAAAAAAAAATTACAAAAAAAAGTGTTCAACGAAAATAAAACAAAAATGTTTCCGCAACAAAAAAAGTGTTTCCTCAAAAAATAAAATTTTTCCACAAAAAAAAACTGTTTCCAAAAAAAAAACTTTTTCCACACAAAAAAAATAGTTCACAAAAAAAAAAAAAAAATTTACACAAAAAAAAGTTTCCACAAAAAAAAACAGTGTTTCCAACAAAAAAAAAACTTTTTCCACAAAAAAAAAAAAATATCTCACAAAAAAAAAAAAAAGTTTCAACAAAAAAAGTGTTTCCACAAAAAAAAAATTGAGATGAGATAAATGAGATAGGATAAGCTGAGATTAGATTAGGTAAATGCTATAAGTGCTGCCTGGTTGTCATAGCAACACGAAAATTTTATATGTAGGGACGTCATATCTCCGGAACCACTGGGCCAATTTCGTGCAAACTTCACATAAACGATCTACAAACCATCCTCAATGTACACTGAAATTGTGGTTGAAATCGGTTGACAGAAATCCGTTGAAAATAAAAATTTGTATTTCGATCACACATTTTATATGGGAAAAACACACCATCACACAACTCTGTTTTTTGTTAGGACGATACAACGATACAATAGATAGCACACCCCTTATGAACAACCTATATGTTATTTAAAATCAGAAAAATTTCAAAGTTCGAAAGGAAATATATTTTTTATGTTAGTTTTACAATTGAAACATATTTCAAAACACAACATATTTTGGGTATAAATCTTGAAATCAAAATGTATTAAATGGTATATAACTATATCAGATTAGATATAATACGATTCAATTAGATGTGCCCAATTTTGGGATGCAATTGCATCAGAGCATATGCAATTGTATAATATTAGATTGAATAGTATCTAAAATAATACAATGTGATATAATTTTATAGACCCATTTTGCGGATCAGATTATATAAACACTTATATGATTATTTTATATTCTTATATATAAGATATATAAACTTTTTTACTCGGGTTACTATCAAAAATTCCCATTCCCAAAATTTATTCCATTTATTTATTTAATATAGTCAAAATGATTCAGTCATGCAATTTTGACTTCATCGGATATCACTAACCCACTTTAGCCTCCTTGAATTCAAAATGACCCACGAATTTGATAAAAATGCAAAAACGTGTTTTTTTTAAATTCATTTTAAAGATTTTTTAAAATGCCTAATTTGGAGATGTCGATTGCTATTTGTACCGCAAAATAGTTGATATTAAAGAAAAAAAAAAAAAATAAATTGGAAAAATGATAATTCGAGTATGAGACTGCTTTCCAGGACATTTTACAAAAATTGCTCATTTTGTCAAAAATTAAACAAAATTTGAATGTTTTTATAAAATGTTACACAATTTTCGGGAAAACATCACTGAAATTTGGTTAGACTATAATTATCTTTACATTTGTTTAAAAAATATGTAACCCTTAGTGACCTGGGGTCAGAAAAGACCCATGAAACTTAATATTAATTATGACTACGAGATTGTAAAGCGATTAAATTGATAAAAAAAATCCCAACTGGATAAAAATAATTATTTTATGTAACCTGATCCAGATGAGGTTAATTTTTATACTTTTGGCCAAAATCGCCCCACTAGGAATTTGTGAAACTCATTACTTACTTTTCATTTTTTAGTAAGTGCGCGGACAAGCGTGACTACTTATAAAAATGACCACTCCAAACAAAAATAATGAGTTTAGACGCCCAAAAATAAGTTATGCGCGGCTACGAACTTCTATTATATAACTACTTATTTGGTAATGAAAGATTTCGCTCGGTATTAATTATTAATAATACATTTTAAGAGTTTATTAAAATTCATATATAATTTTATTCATTTGCCCAGCAAACATGGCAATACAAAGAAGATTCTTATATTATATTGCCTGGAGAACACATTTATTACCATCAATATTAATTTTCGTTCTTTCATCGGGAACAATTGTTACCCAATACGAAATCGATTCTCCTGGGATTAAAATCCGCGACACTTTAAGACATTTATTAAGAATATAAAAATAATACCCCATCCACAGGAACGAAGTTTCAGTTATCTTGAAGATTTTTGCATTATCTCCTGTATTAATATTCTGTTAATAATCACTTCAATTTCATGAATGAATTTTTAAACCCTCTCAGTTCAAAGTCTGGGTTCCCAACTATTTTTCTTGTGTTCAGAGTTGATTTTTCCATATTTGCTTGCAGTGAACATACTCCGTAATGTCGTAAGTGTTAGAAAAAAAATCTAAATAGTAATTAATTTAACTTCTAATAAAAATTAAAAATAAAAAAACTAAATGGTAGATCATTTAAAATATATATTTCAGTACAATTGTGTTAAATGTAACATCATTATTACTTCCGGCAAAGAAATTGTCTTCACAAAAAATTAAAAATTTCATCTTTGAACTGTTCATGTCTATTCAAAAAGGTTTTCCACATCAATAATACCGCTGACTCTTAGCAAAAGTTAATAAATATTATGTTCCAATATGCTTTTTGAAATATTTCGTTAAATTTTTGATTATAATATAAGGATATGCATAATCACTTTTAAAATTTATTGCTCAAAATTAGTCGAATATGATTTTATAATTGTATTTTCTATATTCTAAGAAAAAAATGTTAATGTGTGTTTTTGGAGTACGGGATATTGGTAATTCCTAATTGCAATATGATTAGGAGTTCACATTTGGCAGGTAATATTAATTAGTGTTTAGTTTCAAGGACAAGATGCTGATTAGGCAAAAAGGTTTTATGAGTGCATGTCCCATAACAAACACACACATTTAAGATAAGGCTACTTACCTACCCACTACAGGTAGTCTAGTTAGTTATAAGAATTTAATATTTTAGTACTTAAGCTTGATTTTTATATTTAATAAATTAGTATCTTACAAACGTTCAAGGTGTTTATATTTATTAGTGTCGTGAACATTTGGTCTTTCGTACAGAAAAAATCCGCATTATTTGTTCATTTTTAAGGCTACTAAAAAAAGAGCCAGAAGAAAATCCTCAAAATGGATCACCGTGGATTTGCTTCTGTGAATATACCTAAATTAACCGCTAGCGAGTTGCGTCATCAAATGGAAGTTTATGCAAGTCTTATATCACCGTCAACTAATAATAGAGATAATAACAATCGTTGTGAATGGCGAAGATGTCCACGTTCACCAATGCGCCGTCGTTCTCGCAGTCCCCGTCGTCGTTCATATTCACGTTCACGTTCACCGCATAGTCGCTCCCCCGTTAAGCGCACTAAGTTTTCACGCAGTCCTGTAGTTTGTGGTTTGGCAGGTATTGGTAGTGATGCAGCTGACAGAGAGCGTACTGTGTCACGTTCACCACAAAGTCACTCCCCTGTTAAGCGCACTAAATTTTCACGCAGTCCTGTAAGACGTTCTCTCAGCCGAAGTGGAAGTCCTAATGGTTTGGCAGCTATTGGTAGTGGTGCAGCTGACAGAGAGCGTACTGTGTCACGTTCACCACAAAGTCACTCCCCCTTTAGGCGCACTAAATTTTCACGCAGTCCTGTAAGACGTTCTCTCAGCCGAAGTGGAAGTCCTAATGGTTTGGCAGCTATTGGTAGTGGTGCAGCTGACAGAGAGCGTAGTGTGTCACGCAGCCGCAGTAGATCTTAAATTAGAGTCAGCAACATTTCAAGCCTTCGTCTGAGAATAAAAAATGTGAAAAAGAAGGTCTCTATCCTTCCATGAGGTTACGGCTGCGGGTACATGTAATTTACACTAATTACTAATAACAATAATACACACAAAAAATTATAAAGGTAAAATTAACTAAAATACAATTTAAAACAAATAAAATTTCAGTAAAAAACCGGTCTACTCACATTTTCATTTAATTTAACAATTTCTTTATTTGTTTTTGACTATCAATAATTGACTATAAGAAACCGTAAAATCAACTTAAAGTTTATTTATTTTTACTACAAAATGACTAGAAAATTTGACTGTTACGAAATATCTGTATTTTCGTTTAGTTAAATTTTTAAATAACTTGTGAAAAAAGTTAAAAATTATTTTTTTCTACGAACAACTGTTATTACTTTAAAAATAACTCAACGGAAAAACTTCAGAAACAACTAAAAAAAAGTGACTGTGTTTATTTTATGAGTGTACTAATAATCCTTTAATTTTTAAATTTTTACTTTTAATTTCGTAAATCGCACTTTAGAAAAAAGCATAATTTGTTTGAATGAGTAAAAATAAAATAATCTGTAAACGTTTAAATCATACACATTTCAATTGAATTACATTATTTGTGTTAGCATATTCTTTCTTCTTAATTATATAACAATATCAATATTAAGCTTGTTCCTTTACTTACTACAAGTTACTACTTTTACTACAGCTGGAAAAATTCAATATAAAAAGTAAACAAAACTTTCCAATTGTAGTAAAAGTAGCAAGAATTTCGAGTAAACGAACACACTGATTATAAGATACTTCGCCAAAGTAATGGTGAAATTGATTTTATCATACTATAATTTCTCAGAAACTTGGATATGTCGCCACTAAGGAGTGCATTCCAGGATTATCCCTCCCAATATTCCCGGGAAATTAAGCATTTTTCAGTTCCTGCATTCCCGGGAATCCCGGGATTTCAAAAAATGCAGTTTAAAATAATAAAGTTAATTATTTAAAATTTTCTTATGCAAATTTTTGCAACGTTTTAAAAATAGTAAAAATTTTACATTAGGTTTAGTCGTTTACTTACTACAATTTGCTACTTTATACCTCATTCATACTGAACCCAAAACTAGTAGTTTTCAAATTTATTTCGTTTTCGATTGTCAAATCCCATACAAATTTCAAATCGAAAACTTAAAAAAAAACGAAAACTTCTAGTCTTGGGTTGAGTGTGAATGCAACTTTAACCATAATTGGAAAAGTTCAAAAGGGAAGCAAAACAACAATTGTAGTAAAAGTACTTGATCGAACATTTTAAGTTCCTTTTAGTGCCTCTTAAAACAGTCAATAAAAGGAATATAAAAAATATATTTTTTGAGAAAACCACGCAATTAAATCGTGTTTGCATAAAAAAAAAATTTGAATCCCATTTATTTTGTACAGACTTAAAGACAACTTTGTCCATTGATTTTTAAAAATTTTCAAGTAAGTTGAATTTCCCATAATCTTTAAAAATGTTTTCCAATTTTCTAAAATTATTTTCTATAATAATTTTTTTAACTGAATGATCTCTGTTCGATTTGAGATCATACTAGTAAAGTACAGAGAAGAAAAAATTTAAAAAATTCGATAACGCCAGCAGGATAGAATACGTATTTTCGGGTCCGCTATAGACCCATCTTCAGTATCCTATGCTTTTATGGGTTAATATTTGATGATGATCTATTTATATTGAATTTAAGCAAATAAACACATGTTAGCAACGCAATTAGTTAACATCAACGAAATTTCAACAATGTTATTTTTATCCTCATTTATTACAATCTTTGTTTTGAACTTTAATTCTTAAAGTATCGCAGCTGGTTCTATTCAACTCTGAATCACAGATTTATTGAACCACAACGAACCGTTAATTTTAAATGCATGGACTAGTGGTTCTCGAGTTATGTCAAAAAAAAAGACCACCAAAGGACAAATCGATATATCTCGATTCCTAGGGGTGACCCAGCGAAACGCTGGGACACGTATAACTTCTTTTTTACCGATATAACTTTCCCCGGTAGTTTGAACCCTTCCCGATCACTGACCCCTACCATTTGTGTCACAGTGTTATTAATAATACATTTTAAGAGTTTATTAAAATACATATATAATTTTATTCATTTGCCCAGCAAACATGGCAATACAAATAAGATTCTTATATTATATTGCCTGGAGAACACATTTATTACCATCAATATTAATTTTCGTAAAGTGGAAGTTTCTTTCATCTTTCATCGGGAACAATTGTTAATCGAAAGCAATCCAGGCAATATGAAATCGATTCTCCTGGTAGTAAAATCTGCGACACTTTAAGACATTTATTAAGAATATAAAAATAATACCCCATCCACAGAAACGAAGTTTCAGTTAGCTTGAAGATTTTTGCATTATCTCCTGTATTATTTCGAGATTTTTCATACAAATATTCTGTTAATAATCACTTAAATTTCATGAGAGAATTTTTAAACCCTCTCAATTCAAAGTCTGGGTTCCCAACTATTTTTCTTGTGTTCAAAGTTGATTTTTCCATATTCCAGCGTAAATGTTTGCAACAAAATCTAAATAGTAATTAATTTAACTTCTAATAAAAATTAAAAAAAAAAAATAAACTAAATGGTAGATCATTTAAAATATATATTTCAGTACCTACAATTGTGTTAAATGTAACATTAAGTATTATTATTATTATTCAAAAAGGCTTTTCATATCAATAATACCATTGTATCTTAACAAAAGTTAATAAATAAATCCGGCCATAAAGAATATGCTTTCTGAAATATTTTGTTAAATTTTGGTTAAAATTTATTGCTCAAGATTAGTCGAATATGTTTTTATAATTATATTTTCTATATTCTAAGAAAAAAAATGATAATGTGTGTTTTTGAAATAATGCATATTTGGTAATTCCTAATTGCAATAAGATTAGGATTAGGAAGATTAGGTTCACATGTGTCAGGTGCGAAATTCTCCTAATATTAATTAGTGTTTAATCCACTTCAGGTAGTCGAGTTGGTTATAAGAATTTAATATTTTAGTACTTAAGCTCGATTTTTATATTTAATAAATTAGTATCTTGCAAACAGTCAAGGTGTTTATATTTATTAGCGTCGTGAATATTTGATCCTTCGTACAGCAAAAATCCGCATTATTTGTTAATTTTTAAGGCTACTAAAAAAAGAGCCACGAGATAATTTTTTTTTGCTTGTGTTAAGGAAAATCCTCAAAATGAATCGAAAGATCATCTATAGCAAAAAAACTGGTGGTGACCCTTCATCACGTTTTGGTTGGATGATATCGCTTAAGGTGAATAATTTACCATATAGCACTACAGCAGAGGACTTACGTCGGGTTTTTGAACATTGCGGTGAGATTTACGATATTGACATCCCCCGCGACAGCTACACCCGTGAGATTCGTGGATTTGCTTTTGTAAATTTTTATGGCAAACGTGATGTTGAAGAAGTAATTGACACAATGAATGGACGTAAATTATACGGTAGGGAGTTGCGTTTTCAAATGGAACGCTCTGGAAGTCCTACATCACCGTCAACTAATAACAACAATCGTTGTGGATGTCCAATTTGTTCACGTTCACCAATGCGCCGTCGTTCTCGCAGTCCCCGTCGTCGATCATATTCACGTTCACGTTCACCACAAAGTCGCTCCCCCGTTAAGCGCACTAAGTTTTCACGCAGTCCTGTAAGACGTTCTCTCAGCCGAAGTGGAAGTCGTAATGGTTTGGCAGCTATTGGCAGTGATGCAGCTGACAGAGAGCGTACTGTGTCACGTTCACCGCAAAGTCACTCCACCGTTAGGCGCACTAAATTTTCACTCAGTCCTGGAAGTCGTAATGGTTTGGCAATTTTTGCTAGTGATGCAGCTGACAGAAAGCGTACTGTGTCACGTTCACCGCAAAGTCGCTCCCCCTTTAAGCGCATGAAGTTTTCACGCAGTCCTGTAAGACGTTCTCTCAGCCGAAGTGGAAGTTCTAATGGTTTGGCAGCTATTGGTAGTGGTGCAGCTGACAGAGAGCGTAGTAAGTCACGCAGCCGCAGTAGATTTTAAATTAGAGTAAGCTTTCGTCTGAGAATAAAAAAATGTGAAAAAGAAGGTATCTAGCCTTCCATGAGGATAAACATGTAATTTAGACTAATTTTAACATGCGATGCTGTTGTATCAGCAGGTATATAATAATCCTTTAATTTTTAAATTTTTACTTTTAATTATGTAAATCACATTTTAGAAAAAAAGCATAATTTGTTTGAATGAGTAAAAATAAAATAATCTGTAAACGTTTAAATCATACACATTTCAATTGAATTCCATTATTTGTGTTAGCATATTCTTTCTTCTTAATTATATACATAACAATATCAATATTAAGCTTGTTCCTTTACTTACTACAAGTTACTACTTTTCCACAGCTGGAAAAATTCAATACAAAAAGTAAACAAAACTTTCCAATTGTAGTAAAAGTAGCAAGAATTTCGAGTAAACGAACACACTGATTATAACGATAATACTTCGCCAAAGTAAGGGTGAAATTGATTTTATCATACTATAATTTCTCTGAAACTTGGATGTGTCACCACTAAGGAGTGCATTCCAGGATTATCCCTCCCGGTATTCCCGGAAAATTAAGCATTTTTCAGTTACTGCATTCCCGGGAATTTGAACCGCGAATTCCGGGATTTCAAAAAATGCAGTTTAAAATAATAAAGATAACACTTGTTTCAAATTTACTTATGCAAAATTTTCCAACGTTTTGAAAATAGTGAAAATCTTGCTCATTTACTCACAAAATTGTAGTAAAAGTAGTAAGATTTGCGGGTAAGCGAACACACTGATTAATTTGTGTACTTGAGAAAACTTTTTAAGTTCCTGTTTTTTTTTTGACAGGCACTAAAAGGAATTTAAAAAATATATTTAGGGTTAAAAATAGTTCGTTGAAGGGGTTTTGAATCGTTAACGGTATTTTGCGGTTAGTGTTTGCCAACCATGCAAAATAGTGTTTGTATATAAAATTTTGAATCGCACTTATTCTGTACAGAATTAAAGACAAATTTGGCCGTTGATTTTTAAAAATTTTCAAGTAAGTTAGAATTTTTTCCCATAATTCAAAAATATTTTTTTCCAATTTTCTAAAATTATTTTTTATATTAATTTTTTAATTATTTTTTTTTTACGGACAAGTGTTTTAGTCTAAAAACGAGTAAAAAGGTTAAAGTCGGGCATGCCGACTATACAATACCCTACACCAGTCTGGGTAAAAGCCAACTAATGTTTGGATCCGAAATTCGAATGGGTCAAAATAGGGCTTATGTCAAAATTTTCTATAATATGAGTCAGCGAATTCATTAAAATATCTTAATATTTGCGACCTGCAGTTTTTAACCAAGCCAATTTTGAGGGGACCCTTATATGGGCACTAGGTCTAAACATGGACTGGTGTTAACCAAAATCAATAGGCTTCATCCTTGGGCTGACATAGGTCGGTGTACGAAATTTCATCAAAATATCTTAATATTTACGACCTGCAGCGTATAAACAATATAATTTTGAGGGGACCCTTATATGGGCACTAGGTCTAAACATGGACCGATTTTAACCAAAATCAATAGGCGTCGTCATTGGGCCGACATAAGTCGGTCTACCAAGTTTCATCAAAATATCTTAATATTTGCGACCTGTAGAGTGCGCACAAGAATGCATGGACAGACAGACAGACGGACGGACAGACAGACGGACATCGTTAAATCGAAATAAAAAAAATTCTGAGCCGATCGGTATACTATAAGGTGGGTCTAGGACCAATATTTTTTGGTGTTACAAACATCAGCACCAACTTATAATACCCTGACCACCTAGTGGTGTAGGGTATAACTAGTGGTGTAGGGTATAATTACTCTGCTGGAGTTAGCAAGTTATTTTTGCTAAATACTAGTAAGATAGAAATTGTAAAATTAAAACTGTTAAATGTACAAAATTTTTGTGATATTTGAGTTAAATTTCAGTTAATATAAACTAACAACTTAACCTGCTAAAATCAGCAAAACATTTTGTAACCTTGTGAAATCTGCAGTTTACCATTTTTTTAGCAAATATTTTTGTTAATTTTAGCAGGATAGAATGATATTTACATTCACCTAATTTTAACTTAAATATAACAATAAATTTGTAAATATAACAGTTTGTTTTTGCTATTTTTAGTATATACTATTTCTATGAGTGTAAGGCTCTTCTATTTCCTTTTCATATTCGAAATCTTCCCATCCCTGTTAAGAACTTTAACACACATCTTACGTTTGTCTATTTTATATTTGTATAGTTTTCTTTAGAAAGTTTATTCGTGTGTATTAAATTTAATACCGTAAATTCAATTTTATTTCAAATAGAGCATATTTAAATTAGTGTGTATGTTTACTTGCATATATAAATATGAGTAAGTGTTTGTAAACATAAGTGTGCTTGTATGTGTATATTTTTATGTTCAGTATGTGTTCTATAAATATTAGGGTAACATCGAAATATATGGGCAAATATTTTTTTCCGAGGTTTTAACAAAACCTGAGCACATTGTGCCACTTAAATTCACATTGTGAAAATTTGTGCGAATTCTAATATCGGTTTTAGAATAAGTGGTACAATATTCCGACCGGGTATAAGCGAAAATCTAAAATTGTACATATATTCATTGCCACCCTAACATTTATTATACGATATAGTTGATAACACTTATATATCTTGATAGTGTATTCTTCTTCTCCTATATTGCTATAATTTGCTAGATGATATTAAATATTTTTTAAATCTTATTATTAAATCTTTGTTTATTTTTTTGGCATTAATATACTCAAGTGATTTATAAGATATATTCAGCTTGTAGAGAACATACATGGGACTAATGAATTAGGTAGAGTAATTAATTGATCATTTCATTATCATTGCATTGATATCAATTGCAATTAAAATTAAAAATAAAAAATAAAAACAAAAAATTATTTTCATTATTATTATTTTCAATTAATGTTAATGATTTAAGGATTTGATTTCATTGATTAATGACAATGGTTTTAAATTTCATTGCCATTGATAATGCATCAGTGAAAAAATAATTATCTTAATAGAAAAAAGTCTGTAAAAATTTTAGTTAAAACTACAAAAAATTATTTAAAAATTACTTGCAGAAAAAACTGCTGAAATTAGCCGACAATTTTTGCTAAATATTTGTAAGATAGGAATTGCAAAAATAAACTGTTTTTTAGGTAATAGAAAAAACAACTTAACATGCTAGAATAATAAATAATAAAATAGACTAAAATATCACAAAAAATGAAAATATTAAAAAAAAAAAATCTTTTTGATTTTTTTTTTTAATCTATCCTTTTGAAAACAGCAGTTTATTACTTTTTTAAGCAAGCATTTCTATTGATTTTAGCATAATAGACTGCTATTTGCATTCAACTAAATTCAGCTTAACAAAAATTTTGTAGATATCACAGATTTTTTTGCTATTTTTGATCCACTAATGTTTAGGAAAATTTTCTAAAAGTATAACTAAAAGTCTGTAAATTTCACAGTTTTATATTTGTAGTAGGATTTCTGCTATTTTTACAGGTTTATTTCTATAAGTGTACCATTGATTGATAAGCTTTGTGGAAAACGTAAAAATTGAGAACATTTGCTGAAATCAGAGATAAAAATTGGGCACTCAGGCTCTTGCTCTATAAAAATATTATCTTAATTTCTACCGTACTGATGTGTAACCAGTAGATATCCTTCGTATAGAGAAAGTTTCAGCATGAAACGTGCGACTTCAAACAAGAACGAGGTGCATTCATGCAAAATCTCATTTTTCTCACACGCCCCTTTCTCCATATTTTTTTTTTTTTGTGAAAAATTTCTGTCCCGTAAGGTTTTTTACCACTATTGTTGGAAATGTAAGAAAAAGTGTTTCTGTAGGCATATAATTCAAAAAGTTTAAGATTTCAAGTGTCAAAATCACTAACCAGAACGGTGCGAGAATTGTGCATTTAAGTAGAGTGAGGCTTAGTCCTTAATTTTGGTGACAAGAAAGCTACAACTTTAATGAATATAAAAATTTTAAAATAGTTTTAGTGGAAAAACTTTTTCTTTTTATGGAAAGAGATACAATTTTTAAATGAAGAAACCCAAATGAATGATTGAACGAAAAGAACCGATATTGGTTAACTAGTTCGTATAACTCAATTGAGTGATTCGTTCAATTGAAATTTTTTGTATGAACTAAACAAATTTAAGAAGTAAATAAAAGAAAATCGGCACTAGCCAATGCACAGTGAGCCAGCATAATCGAATTTTGGCCAAAACTATAATATTGAGTATATGAAACTAAAAAGAATCACAAAGGGGGGTTTGGAATTGGCTGATCACGAATCAGAAATAAAGAATTTAAAATTCAAAATGGCGGATCCAAGATGGCGGCCATGAATTTTTAGTTTTTAATATATTGGACTTAAAATAATCAATTATATAGTGGCAGGGTCCACTGATTAAAAATCTGAAATTAAAATTTGTAAACTCAAATATGGCGACAAAAAATTTGTTCACTAAATTTCTTATGTCGTCTGATTTATTAAAGATTTCCACTAAGGGAAATTTTTGAGTAACAGATTACCAATATGAAATCAAGTTTTAAAAATTCAATATGGCGGCTCCACTATGACGGCCATAAATTTAAAATTGTTATGTGTTGAAAAATAAATTGCACTGTACAAAACAACAAAAAAAAATAGGTTCTGACAACTGATTCTGGCAGAGAGGACCAAAGAAAAATACACTCATAGAAAAAAGTTTGTAGAAAAGTTAGTACTACAACTTAACAAATTTTTAACTAATTTTTCGTTAAAATTTAATTTTTAGTTAATTACTAATTTACAAATTTTTTTGCTACTTTTTTTTGCTGAATTTAGTTACTAATTTTTAACAATAAATTTGCTAACTTTACAGTATTTTGCTGAATTTTAGTTACTAATTTTTAACAGAAGATTCGCCAATTTTACAAATTTTTTGTAAACTAAACCACCAATTTTGGAGCGCTTATAAACAGAATGTTAAATGACTCATAAAAATGACTGCATATTTTTAACTCGCCAAAAATAATGCAATAAGTTTTTAAATAAAGCTAAATTGAAATGGTTGAAAATTTGTCTACTCATAAAATATCTAAATTATTAAAATTTATAGTAATGCATTATTTATCGTAATACATTCATTTTCAAAGATCAAGGTTTATTTTGGACGAACCATTTTAATATGAAAATTGTGATTAAAAGTATCTCTGGGGAGCAAGTGGAGTTTACGGGGATGACCATAATTTTTTCCCCCAATATTGTACTTTTTAAGCTTATTTAAAGAACACGATATTTTTAATCGGCCACACCTTCTTTCCTGTGGGTGGAGCTTTAGAGGTGAAAATGGAAACTCAAATAAATTCGGAAGTACATATCCGATCAGCAAACAATGAAAATCAAAAGAAGGGTCTCTGAAATACATTTTGTTAAACATATTATTGTCTATAAATATTAACACTTTTACAAAAAATTATTCTTGGGTAATTTTCATTGGCATTGAAATATAATTGGCATTACTTTATCTCAATGTCAATGCCAACAAATTTCATCTCCATTCAATGCCAATGAACTTCTTTTCAATTTGCATTGACAATGGTAATGAAATGTACACATAATTGAAGAAAAAGCATTGGAATATAAAAAAACGAGTAAAAAGGTTAAAGTCGGGCATGCCGACTATACAATACCCTACACCAGTCTGGTTAAAAGCCAACTAATGTTTGGATCCGAAATTCGAATGGGTTAAAATGAGGCTTGTGTCAAAATTTTCTATAATGTGAGTCAGCGCACCAAATTTCATTAAAATATCTTAATATTTGCGACTTGCAGTTTGTAACCAAGCCAATTTTGGGGGGACCCTTATATGGGCACTAGTTCTAAACATGGACCGATGTTCACCAAAATCAATAGGCTTCGTCCTTGGACCAACGTAGGTCTATGTACCAAATTTCATCAAAATATCTTAATATTTACGACCTGCAGCGTATAAGCAGTATAATTTTGGTAGGACCCTTATATCGACACTAGGTCTAAACATGGACCGATGTTCACCAAAATCAATAGGCTGCGTTATTGGGCCAATGTAGGTCTGTGTACCAAATTTCATCAAAATATCTTAATATTTACGACCTGCAGCGTATAAACAGTATAATTTTGGTAGGACCCTTATATGGACACTAGGTCTAAACATGGACCGATGTTCACCAAAATCAATAGGCTGCGTTATTGGGCCAATATAGGTCTGTGTACCAAATTTCGTCAAAATATCTTAATATTTACGACCTGCAGCGTATAAACAATATAATTTTGGTAGGACCCTTATATGGGCACTAAGTCTAAACATGGACCAATGTTCACCAAAATCAAACTTGTTCGTCCTTGGGCCAACATAGGTCTGCGTACCAAATTTCATCAAAATATCTTAATACTTGCGACCTGTAGAGTGCGCACAAGTGCATGGACAGACAGACGGACAGACGGACGGACAGACGGACATCGTTAAATCGAAATAAAAAAAATTCTGAGCCGATCGGTATACTATAAGGTGGGTCTACGACCAATATTTTTTGGTGTTACAAACATCAGCACAAACTTATAATACCCTGACCACATAGTGGTGTAGGGTATAAAAATAAGAAATACGCGAATTTTTAATTTTTTTTCTTAATTTGTTCTTTTATTAAAACATTAAAACAAATACTTCTTTCATCAATTATAAATGGGCATTTAGGCATTAAACAATGCCAATTGAAAAATTTGAATTAACTGACACATTCAATAAACTGGTCCCAAGTATGTTTCTAAATACACATTTATTTTTTTTTTTTTTAATAATTTTCATTTCATTTGCTCTTTTTTCACTATTTTTCAGTCCACATATAATCTGCAAAAGTTTTGTTGATTTCAGAAAATTTTAGCAAACATTTTGTAGATTTAACAGTTTTTTTTGCTATTTGCATTCCACTATTATTTAGCAAGTTAAATTGTTATTTGCAATTAACAAATATTTAGCTCAAATATTACTAAAATTCTGTAAATTTAACAGTTTTTTTTTTGCTATTTTATTAAACTACTATTCAGCAATCTTTTTGCTAATTTTAGCAGGTTAAATTGTTATTTGCAATTAACAACAATTAAGCTCAAATATTACTAAAATTCTGTAAATTGAACAGTTTTTTTTTGCTGTTTTCATTTTATTAATATTTAGCAAACTGATTCTGCTAATATTAGCAGTTTTTTCTGCGGCATCATTTTTAACTAATTTTTAGTAACTTTTTCGGCTATTTTTGCGGACTTATTTGTATGAGTGTATACGTGTATCGGTGTTTTAAAAGTTTATGTCTGGCCCTATGTTTTCTGGGGGGTTAAAGTTTACCTTCTGCAAATGTTTATTGTGAATCGGCATAGGAAACCATGTGAATCTTCCATTTTCGGTATAGGATATGTTCAGCGAAATTATGTAAAACACTACGAAGGACATTTTTGTGGAATATTTTAACCCTCTAACTCCGCAATTAAAGGGTATTTTTGGGCCCCTTTTTTGAAAAGTGTCAAAATAGACCCGTAAGTTAAAGAGTTAGAGGGTTAAAATGTTCCGCAAAAATATTTGTCATGAAATTCTACTATAAGTCTCTGAAGATATCAAAGTTGCAAATATAACTTTAATGCCAGAAATAAGTCAAAACTTAAAATGTGTTTAAGGGTTAATTTTGTACTTATTCAGATGTCCCACAAACCTGAATTTTAGGTGGTTAGTCTGTATGAGAAAACCAGAACCTTCATTTAAGGTAATTTTTAGTCCAATTTTTTTAGTTTTTATTAAAACTCTGGAATGCTGGAAATCCGCGAGATTTGAATGTACTTTTTCAGTTAAAGGGCAAAATCTCGAAATTTTATGAGCGGTTGCAAACGGTCACAAAAACCTGGGCAGAAGACATCTTAGGGAACACATTGGTATTCAAGTTTTTCAAATATCTCTTAGAACATTTTGTAACTTTTATTTTTAATTTATGATTTTTAAAAAAATGGTTTAAAATGGGAATTTTTGTAAAAAGGAGTCCTTGTTTGTAATTTGCAATGAAGCTTTTTGGAATCCTCATTTCCCTAGCTTTAATTTGACATATTGTATTTTTTGGTACATCTCCTAGCGGAGGCAGACTCTCCTCCAGAGCGTTTCTAGAAGCAAAACGTAATAAATTTTATAAATTTTAATTTCTTGTTCGTAATTTGCAATGAAGTTTTTTGAATCCTCATTGCCTTAGCTTTAATTTCACATATTGGACTTTTTGGTACATCTCCTACCAGAGGCAGAATCTCTTCCAGAGCATTACTAATACTAAAACGTAAATAATTTTAGAAACTGCAATTTTTTTGCAAAAAGTAGTTCTTGTTGGAATCCATACGTCCTTAGCATTCATTGGGCATATAGTAATTTTTGGTATGACGCCCACCAGAGGCACACAAGGCCAAGGGTGGTTTATGACAGAAATACATCTTTCAGCTTTTTCTTACTAAATATACATTCACTAAGGAGTGATTACAACTAATAAAATTACAGCTGTCATTTATTTTGCATATCTAACGTTGCCACCTAGTTTTTTTACAATCCATTGATAACTTTTCCAGGCTAATGGCACGCACATGAAAAATTACCCATTTCACTGCTTAGAAATATTATAGTTTTTTATTGGAAAAACACAAAATCTTATCTATAATTATTTTTGTTTTACAACTAATAAATAAATAAACTCTCCCGCGTTTTTGGTTGTTTAAATTTTTGTTGTTTCAATTTTTAAATTAAAATTAATAGTGACTTTTGATGTCAGGCATCTTTGCAAGGGCCGCTTGCATGTCAGCGATATCGTGATTTTGCAATAACATTGAAATTGAGTGTCTTGACTGAAATCATTTAAACAATTGCTTGCTGTCTGGACACTGGGTAAATAGTAATGAAATGTTATTCATTATAATGAATGCCAACTAATTAATGATAATGAAATTTCAATGGTAATGGAAAATTCCCAAGCATGGTAGAGAACAATTTAAAAGTTTTCTTAAGAAAAGTGTTTGAATTTTATATTTTAAATTAAAAAGACACCATATAATTTATCTACATAAATTTTTAATTTTAATAATTGATTTTGTAAATTAAAATTAATTTAATAGTTTTCTAGCTTAAAGGAGTTTTATTTTAAAACAATATATTAAACTATAAAATTTAGTAAGTTTTAGATTAAATAACACTATGCGACAGTCAAAATCGGGATGGGATGAAACCAACGGGAAATGTTATATCGGTCAAAAACAAGTTATACGTGTCGCGGCGTTTCGCTGGGTCACCCCTAGGAATCGAGATATATCTTTTTTTTGACATAATTCGAGAACCACTAGTCCGATTTTGCTCAAACAATTTTAAAAAAATTAAAAATTACAATTCCTTTAATCTGTTCATATAACGTTTTTCTATATACTCAACAGTTTTGCCGGTAAAAATAAATGTTTGTTACCGCTACCATAAAAATCAATAATCTTTTGTTTGTTACTTTTTTTTAATATTTTAGGCAAAAAATATTTTTTTCTTCATACATTTATTTTTACCGGGAAAACTGTTGAGTATATAGAAAAACGTTATATGAACAGATTAAAGGAATTGTAATTTTTAATTTTTTTAAAATTGTTTGAGCAAATTCGGACTAGTGGTTCTCGAATTATGTCAAAAAAAAGATATATCTCGATTAATTTTTTTAAAATTGTTTGAGCAAAATCGGACTAGTGGTTCTCGAGTTATATCAAAAAAAAAGACCACCACAGGTCAAATCGATATATCTCGATTCCTAGGGGTGACCCAGCGAAACGCCGGGACACGTATAACTTCTTTTTTACCGATATAACTTTCCCCGCTAGTTTGAACCCTTCCCGATCACTGACCCCTACCATTTGTCTCACAGTGTTATTAAAACTACATATTTTGTCAGCAAATTCCAATATGATTCTTAAAGCATACCTTTAAGATTTCTTTTTCATAAAATTCATTATCTGCATATATCTTTTCCAATTCAAATCATCTAAACAATTATAGATTTCCCTTTATAGTTGACCACTTCCTTGTTACTATTATATCATCGAATTATATAATCCTTACAAAATAAATGACCTATGATAAATAGCTTTAAAGTCTTTGACCAAAAATGTTTTTGTAATAGATACTGTTCACTAATGTAATGCCTCCCATGAAGTTTATAAAATACTACAAAATGTTATATACACTTTATTCCAACTCACTTAGTTCTAAAGGAGTCAGGCAATTTATATATGTATGAACTGATATTAACTCTACCGAAACTCCCAACTATACATTGATGGCAGTTTAAACAAAGGCACTGGTTTAAATGAAACCAAAAAAAAAAGAACTGTTACAAGTTCTAAATCTGTTAGGTACTGCTATGGTCATTAGAGGTGTTCAAAGATGTAGGGAGACTTTTTGACAATTTTTGCGTACACTCAACAAACTTTTACAGTTAGATGACAGTTGTCTGTGTAGTGATCAGTAGTAGTTGTTTTTAACTGTAATTACAGCTGTTTTTCTATAACAAGACACAAAACAACTATTTTGACAGTTATTTAAGAAAACATCTAGCGATAGCTACTGTAGTTTCGTAACTGTTGTTTGAAGCAGTTATTTTTAATACTACAAAAAAGAACAACGAAATAGTATTAAGTTTTTTTTTTCTACTAAAAATACAAAACAAATATTTTGACTGTTAAGAAAACAACTAGTGATAACTACTATAATTTCGTAACTGTTGTTTAAATATTTAATACTATAAAAAATAACTACGAATACAGTATTTTTATAGTAAACAGTTGTTTTTATTTATTTTATTTAGGAAATCAAAAATTTTGTTGATTTCTTTTTTAAAATTCTTGTTTAGATTACTCGTATTTATATATGTTGTTATTGATATATTTTTAATTCACAAATAAAAATCAGAAAAATATATTGTATTTCCAATTATAAAAAGGAAATAACTGGAGAACGGTTTAAAAATTTTACTTCAAATTCCAAATTTTATCGTATTTTTAAAAATTAAAAAAAAAATTTAAAAGTATACTACTTATAATATGAAAAAAATTCACTATAGAAAACAGTAATTTTTAACTAGTTTTTCAGTTGTTTTAAAATTTTTGTAGTAAAAATTTGTATGTTAATTTTACGAGTCTGTAAGTCATTTTTAATGCATATGCAAGTTCTTTTTCAACAGTTAAAAACAACTATATTTTAGTTACTTTTAAGGTAAATAACTTTGTCGCCTTTTCAACTGCCTATACCTTTGTTTTAACTATCATTTTCATAGGTTCCACCGACAAACTTTTTTTAATGTACCTTCTGAGTTTACTTCTTTTTACTAGAAATGTAAAATTTGGTAGCACTTGTACAAAGTACAGTCGGCTCGGCAATCGATTTAAGTTCCGATTAGTATTCGACAAGGCGAAAAATTATTTTATTTTTAGTAAAGAAATTAAATGTGCAAAAATCAATAAACTTATTTAACAAGTTGTGAAAAATAATTTGCTGTAGGCTGGTTGCTATACGGATTTCATTATTGACTAAGGAAATCGTCAAGGGACGAGGTTCGTAGAATTTCTAGAAATATTTGTTAGATTAAATTACAAACTTAATGAGAATTTCTTATTATCATTTGCAAGTGCCATTTAACATTATAAATGTCAAAGAAAAAAACAACAAAAATTACCACAGTCTGCTTTGTCATCTTGCTATTCTGTTGTTTTAGCTTTTACAAAAAGTAATATTTTCTCCTTGTAATCCGTTTTTCGGCTTCTAATTTTATACATTTATTACCTTGAAAAAGGCTAGACTACCAAAAGCGATCACTACATGGCCCAATTCGGGCATTTGAAGGAAGAAATCACAAAAAAGCGGCCACATATGGAGAAGAAAAAAAGTGCTCTTTCAACAAGACAATGCACTGTGTACAAGTCGTTGGCTACCATGGCCAAATTGCACGAATTACACATTCAATTCCTTCCGCACCAACCGTATTCGCTAGATTTAGTTCACAGATGTGAAGTGAAGATGTGATTGCCAAAACAGGGGCCTATTTTGAGGCCAAAGATAAATCATTCTATAAAAAAGGTATCAACATGTTAGAAAGCCGTTAGAGTGAGTGTATCGCTCTTGAAGGAGACTATGTTGATGAATAAAATCAAATTTTGCCAAAACAATTGTTGTTTTATTGGTTATCCTACGGACTTTTTAGCTGGATATGTTACTAATGGTCATGGGCGAGTTTAATGCCCAAGTTGGTCCGGATAATTCTAGTATGGAAAGCGCAATGGGTAAAGGACAGAACACGGTGAACTTTTTGTTGAGTTGTGTGCAACAAACTCACTCGTCATCAGTGGTACACTTATTCCATATAAAAGGGGAGTAGACATTTAGCGTGTTTTTTAATCACCTGGATTTAGAATTTTACATACAAAAAATGGATTTATTAAATCCAAAAAAAAAGCTGGATTTAATAAATCCACAATAAAAGCACAACTATATGAAACAGCCTATTAATTTAATGTCAGAAAAAAATACGAATGAAAATTAAAAGAGAAACAAAAAAATTTTAAAACTAACAAATAAAAGGTTTTTATTAAATTTTTTTTATGAAATATGTTTAGAAAAAAAACTACACCTCACCAAATACATATTTTTCATCTTGGACATGGAGAAATAGCTCAAATAGAAATAGCACTTTTTCACTCTACAGTAAGTAATTTAATTAAATCCAATTAGTGAATATTCAATATTGAACTTTCAATGTTAGACCGTGAAGTAAATTATATTGCCAGAGTAGCACAAACGGCGGCGGAAACCAATCGTAGCCGAGTCATGTACGGTGCTTTAAAAAGGCTTAAAAAGGTTTTTATATCCAGTGGAAGGCTTTTAAAAGATTATGACGGCGAACTCACAGCATCCATAGAGACACAGATGCATCCAGATGAACTGACTTCTACAAGCAAATGTTGTCTGAAACACCTAATATCTAAACACAAGCACTGTGTAGATGCGAGTCACATGAGGTAAACCAGGATATAAGAACAGAATATCCCTATATTCTTAAAATCAATGAGACAATCATATCACTAAAATATAATAAGTCTGCTGGATTAGATAACATCCCTACCGAGCTACTACTGATCGATCCAATGATCAGTTCAAAACTTATTGAAAGATTTTGGTCTTCCAACCATCTGCCAAATGAACTACTCGAAGGTGTCATCGTTAAAATCCCGAAAAAGGGTGATCTGTCCGAGCGTAGTAATTGGAAGGATACTAGGTTGTTAAATATGCTGCTCAAATTGATACCCCACATAATTAGGAAAAGGCTTTCTGATATTATTTCTTCAGATCTACGAAGGGAACAGGCCGGTTTTCGCCAAGGAAAATCCTGTCTTGATAATGTAAATAGTCTTAGGATAATAGTTGAACGAACAGTCCGTAGAATGGAGATCGCCACTTTACCTTGTATTCATCGAGTTCCAGAAGGCATTTGATATGCTAAACCATTCCGCTATCTGGAGAGTGTAAGGTAGTTCCCCCAAAGATGGTCGCTCTTATAAAAGCAATGATATAATTTCATACCAGTAGTTATACCCTACACCACTATGTGGTCAGGGTATTATAAGTTTGTGCTGATGTTTGTAACACCAAAAAATATTGGCCCTAGACCCACCTTATAGTATACCGATCGGCTCAGAATTTTTTTTATTTCGATTTAAAGATGTCCGTCCGTCCGTCCGTCTGTCTGTCCATGCATTCTTGTGCGCACTCTACAGGTCGCAAATATTAAGATATTCTGATGAAACTTGGTACACCCACTTATGTCGGCCCAAGGACGACGCCTATTGATTTTGGTAAACATCGGTCCATGTTTAGACCTAGTGCCCATATAAGGGTCCTACTAAAATTATAAGGTTTATACGCTGCAGGTCGTAAATATTAAGATATTTTGATGAAATTTGGTACACAGACCTATGTTGGCCCAGTAACGCAGCCTGTTGATTTTGGTGAACATCGGTCCATGTTTAGACCTAGTGCCCATATAAGGGTCCCCCCAAAATTGGCTTGGTTACAAACTGCAAGTCGCAAGTATTAAGATATTTTAATTAAATTTGGTGCGCTGACTCACATTATAGAAAATTTTGACACAAGCCCCCTTTTCACCCATTCGAATTTCGGATCCAAACATTAGTTGGCTTTTACCCAGACTGGTGTAGGGTATTGTATAGCCGGCATGCCCGACTTTAACCTTTTTACTCGTTTTTATATGCAAACTAGTGAAAAACTAGTCTACTCGAAACTCTTAAAAATCAGTTTAGTTTTTTTGGACCCCCTTTAATGGTCATCCATTGTATATTCGCATACCTATAAACCAGTAGTATAAAAGGTGTAATCGAGTATTGTATCAGGAAATGCCAAACAATAGTTCAAGATATACTCAAATTCAATCATATACATTTGTATAAAGGAAAACTCAACATTTGATTAACTCCTTCTTCGTCTTGTTATGCCACCTACAATACAATATACCAGAGTATCTTTTCCATGTGAATTTTTTTGTCTTCTCTTTAAAATAGATATCTAAGTATTTTATCATTTTCAATTTACCTACACTCACAGAAAGGCAGACACACACACACACACGTTTAGTGAGCCAGATGCATAAATACATATTGCATTAAACATCCTGTAGAGAATATGCTGATACAACTGTTACATTTGATCATTTATTTGTATTTCTTCTGAATGGAACCACAAACTGACGATGAGTTTGAAAGTCAAAACCATATTAGATGAGAGGTTATTTGTTGAGAGAATAATGTAACCAACAAATGCTCAAGTATTTAAAACAGTGCAAATCTATAGTCATTGGAAAATTACACAAGTTCAAAAAGTACAACCATAGTTATATATCAGGGAAGTCATAAAGAAAATATCAAAATAAATAAATGCTAAAAATGTACCCCTAAATTCATAAACGCTTTGTAAAATTATAGGAGGTTTATTGAACAAATCTTGTATAAAAATGACGTTTTGTAAACCTGCTACAACTTTACAAAGCGTTTATGAATTGAGGGTTTAAACTTTAAAATGGTATTTACCCCCTGTTTTTATAAAGTGAACGGAATAATTCCGCTTGAGGAATATGTGTATTTTGTTATTGTAATAAAAAGAAGATACACGCAATTCCTCAAGTGAAATAATTCCATTCGCTTTATAAAAACATGGGATTAGTTATTTATTGTCTAAAGTGTTTCGCGAAGTAATTTTTTCTAATGTAAGATTCCGTTGAAAACTACAATAGTTGGTTCCATTAAACGTTATAATCTTGTGTACTAAAATGAATATGAAAATGCCAGAGGCATCATTTGTCCAAAGTCTATAAAACTGACAGTGAAAATAGATAAACCATAAAGAAGTGGAAGTACACACCTATCTTTTGCAACAACTCATATATTATCTGGGAAAATGAAAACCTTCATATATTTATATGTATGTAACCAACAAAATCATGGTTAAACGACCAAATAACCAACACGTGCATAACGCATCAGTTTTGTTTTTGTATTTTCATATATTTTTTTTTTTTTTTTTGATGGAAGTTAAAACCCCCAAGTAGATTAGATGATATCCTGTGATTTTCTACTGTTCTTTGTATATAACTATGTGAAGCATAGCATAGTATATGGATATAATACGTGCCTTAAGTAAAATTTAGTTTATTTGTAACAGAGAATTTAAACTTCAACATTTGCTTAAATGTATATTTGGCAAGTGCTGATATTTTTCTTATTTTACTTTACTGTCCTTTATAGTTATAGATTCTGTAGAATGAATATTGTGATGATTATGATAACAGGACATTCTATATGATTTGAATACTTATGTTCATCTATACTAGTTTTCCTTAACCAACATTTGATATAATATTAATGTCAATATGGTTCAATATGTAGAGAGTTAATTATAGCATATGGTTATATGATATTACTTAGCCATTTGGTAAGTTTCATTAAAAACTTGTTGGTCTTATTGTTATTATTAATAAGAACTTTAAGCCTAAAGTCCTTCGAAAAGGTAAAATAATTATTTTATGTGAAATGTTTAGATAGCATAGAAATAACACAGTTTTAAATACATATTGGTAATTTTTGTTAAGTTGAAATCCCATAAATATGCTATGGAAAATATGCTAAATTTAACCTTGAGGCTATGCTGTAAAATTATTTACATTTTTACTCCTAAAGGTATGCAATATAATTTATATATTAAATTTATAAGGAAATTGTGCAGAAGTTCAAAGAAATTATACATTTCATGTTGAAACTCTACTGATTCAACAAATATTTAAAATTGCCAAATATTTTTCAATATTTGAATCAAAACCTAAAATATGTTAATTTTACCCTTCAGGTTATGTTATACAATTGTTAACATATTATTTATTCATTTACTGTATAAATAAATTTTAATAAAAAGAAAATTTTAAAAAAATTTAGGCCTGTTAAATTATCTTAGGATAACCGAGGATAACAGAGGAATAAATAAAGTCATGCAGAAACTAAATGTAATAGAAACAGCTATGAAAATAAATTAATAAGCAGACCCGTGGAAAAAACTGTAGATCTGACCAGATCTTTTTGGTTCTCAATAGATATGATTCAATCTAATTAGATCCTGTACCAGATCACATCAAATATGATCAGATATGGCATATGTGATAATACCTTATGGCAAGATCTAATAAGATCTAGTGCCAAATTTGTTCAAATCTAAAGTGATCTGGACAAATGCGCAAGATATGCCTAGATCTGATCAGATCTAACTAGATCTCAAATTTGTCCCCAATTTTGAGATCTGATTAGATCTGGTAAGATCTACGAAGATCTGGCCAGATATGCCTAGATCTGATCAGATCTAATTAGATCTCAAATTTGTCCCCAATTTTGAGATCTAATTAGATCTGGTAGGATGTGCTGAGATCTGGCCAGATCTGATCTTTTTTACACGGGGAGTCTGTTTGTGAGTTCCAAAGTCTTAAATATTCAAATTTCATTTAAATATGAGCCAACCTTCAAAATATTACAAAATTTTCAAAAAATGTTTGAACAATTTAGAAACTCAGTTCAAACTACTAAATATTAACTTGGGTCAATACATGCACCACCGAAAGATTTGCATATTTATCCCCTCTATTGCACATTAAAAAAAAAACCCACAAAGAGACTCTACTTACACTCATAGAAACAAATCTGTAAAAATATCAGAAAAAGCTACTAAAATTAGTTAAAAATGTTGCTGCAGAAAAAACTGTTAAATTAGCAATTTTTTTTTTTTTTTTTGCTAAATACTAGTAAAATAAGAACATCAAAAACAAAACCGTTAAATTTACAGAATTTTAGTTATATTTAAGTTAATTTTTAGTTGATTGCAAATGACAAATTGTATTGTAAAATCTGCATAGAATTTGCTAAATATTAGTAGACTAAAAATAGTAAACACAAAATGTTATACATATCTACAAAGTTTTTGTTAATTTTAAGCTAAATTTAGTTGAATGCAAATAGCAGTTTATCCTGTTAAATTAACAGAAATATTTTCTAAAACATTTAAAACTGCTGTTTTCAAAAGGCTTGATTTTTAATTACATTTAAAAAAAAATTAAAAAAAAAACTTCGAAAATTTTAAATTTTTTCGTGATTTTTTATCAAATTTTTTTGTTGATTTTAGCAGCTTAATTTCTTATTTTCTATTAACAAAAATTTAACTCAAATATAACATAAGTTCTGTATATTTAACAGTTTTATTTTTGCTGTTCCTATCTTACTAATACACTGTGAGACAAATGGTAGGGGTCAGTGATCGGGAAGGGTTCAAACTACCGGGGAAAGTTATATCGGTAAAAAAGAAGTTATACGTGTCCCGGCGTTTCGCTGGGTCACCCCAAGGAATCGAGATATATCGATTTGACCTTTGGTGGTCTTTTTTTTGACATAACTCGAGAACCACTAGTCCGATTTTGCTCAAACAATTTTAAAAAAATTAAAAATTACAATTCCTTTAATCTGTTCATATAACGTTTTTCTATATACTCAACAGTTTTGCCGGTAAAAATAAATGTATGAAGAAAAAAATATTTTTTGCCTAAAATATTAAAAAAAGTAATAAACAAAAGGTTATTGATTTTTATGGCAGCGGTAACAAACATTTATTTTTACCGGCAAAACTGTTGAGTATATAGAAAAACGTTATATGAACAGATTAAAGGAATTGTAATTTTTAATTTTTTTAAAATTGTTTGAGCAAAATCGGACTAGTGGTTCTCGAGTTACGTCAAAAAAAAGATATATCTCGATTCCTAGACGGACTAGTGGTTCTCGAGTTACGTCAAAAAAAAGATATATCTCGATTCCTAGACGTGACCCAGCGAAACTCCGGGACACGTATAACTTGTTTTTGACCGATATAACATTTCCCGTTGGTTTCATCCCATCCCGATTTTGACTGTCGCATAGTGTATATAGCAAAAATAATTTCCTAATTTCATAGTTTTTTTCTGCAGCATAATTTTGAACTAATTTTTAGTAGTTTTAACTAAAAATTGTACAGACTTTTTTCTATTAGTGTATAAGTAAAAATTTTACTCCATTCAAATTTTCATATTTTTAATTTGTTTACTCTGAAATTTTCATATTTTTAATTTGTTTAGCATAATTCAAAATTTGTTGTAATTGTGCTGCCTAGTTTTAGGGTAAAAATAATAATCGGCCCTAAAGTTTGAAATATGATTTACAAGCGAAAAAATCACCTTTTTAACTTCCTTTCAAAATACTGGCTCTTTAATAGCTGTAATTTTGAAAAATGTAAAAACAATTATAATCTAGGCTGAAGTATGTATAAAAATTCAAAATCGGTTGCAAAATATTTTAGTAATTGCAATTTTTGCTCAGACCATTGCAGGGTTAAAATGAGATAAATTATTAAAATCGTAAATTTGTAATTTACTTGTAAAAATTGTATCACCTTTCTTTGATTTGAAAATAATTTAAACAGAAAGTGATATTAATTTATGATCTTGAGTCAAACTAAAATAACATTCATTTACTTAAAATAACAGATCAACTAAAAACATTTCCCCCATTAATCGTAAAAAATAAAATATTTCTTCTAAAAATTTACAATGTTATAATCTAGTTTCATTTCTGAGATCCACAAATATTCATATATACATTTTTGTCTCTCTTGGCTTATGATAACCTAGTCCCAGGTATGGCTAAACATGTGATTTAATATTTTTTATTAAATTTGCAAAACACTAATTTTGAGTTTTTTTTTTCAACAAAATATTAAAAAAAGTGGCCAACGCATAGCGATTTATTGAATACATCTTTGAAAATAATTCTTCTGAAAATTACACATATCCCTCTTTTAACTTAACAGTGACGGCGTTTTAAATTTTAGAGAAAATTGTGATTTTGGCCAATAATTTAGATAATAGTATTAATTTTTGTGTTTTTAGCTAGCTGTAACAAAATCACTTTCGATTTCTTTTAATTCTGATACAAATATTTGTTTTCCGAAAGTTTTGTAACCCTTTCTTTACCAAGGTCAAAAGTGAAATTTTTGAAAATTTTCGATTTTTCATGGAAGTACAGTGGTGGCCACGAATTTAACACAATTCGAGTTTTTCTAATTTTATTGTTGTTGCCTTTATTTTTAAAGATTAAAATAGAGGCTTAATTCGCCACGAAAGTCAAGGAGATGGTTCAGAAAATTGTACAGAATTTTAGCGTAATGTTTGTTTTCTCATTTTGTCACTTGTTTTAAGTGGCCGTGGTTTTTAACGAAAAATTAGCGATATCAACCTTTTATCAAATTACATAGCAAAATTTAGGCAGTACTGATCGGTTCTGTACAAACTGTATATTTTTGGAAATCCTATAAAATTTGCTTTAGTCCTGCATTATTTTGGTCTACAAATAGTCACAAGACTTAAAATTGCACCACTTTAAACTTGTTAAAAATTTTCTTTGTTTTTAGCGATTTTTAGTAAAGTTAACAGCACTGAAATTTTAAAGTGAATAGTTTTATGTTTTTCTTACCACAATGTATCAAATGAGTCAAGATTGTTTTTACATTATAGTAAAAAGCATTTCATGTTAAAATTTCAGTGTTGTTAACTTTCTTTTAAAATCGCTAAAAACGAAGACAAATTGGTCATGTTTAAAGTGGTGCAACTTTAAGTCTCGTCACTATTTGTAGATAAAAATAATGCAGGACTTAAGGAAATTTTATAGGATTTCCAAAAATATACAGTTTGTACAGAACCGATCAGTACTGCCTAAATTTTACTATGTAATTTGATAAGAGATTGATATCGCTAATTTTTCTTTAAAAGCCACGCCCACTTAAAACAAGTGACAAAATGAGAAAACAAATATTACGTTAAAATTCTGTACAATTTTCTGAACCATCTCCTTGCCTTTCGTGGCGAATTTAGCACTATTTTAATCTTTAAAAATAAAGGCAACAACAATAAAATTAGAAAAAAATTTTATTGTTTTAAATTCGTGGCCACCTCTGTATATCAAAACAATGTGTTGTTTCTTGCAAAATCTGCTCAAAGTTGTCCAAATAACTCTGTTAACACCAAAATTTATACGTAGTAATAAAAAATTAGAAATTAACCCTTATAGGCACATGGGGTCAAAATGACCCCAAATTTTTTAAACCCGAGTAAAAAAGTTTTGATATAACCATATATTATTTTATGTAATTGCATATAGTAAGTTATAGTTACATATGGCCACATATGCTTTTAAATTCAAGCAGATATACTTTTATATAGTCATATGTTAGATATTTTTTCCTCAAAGGTTTTAATATGGAGACATATGTGATTTTATATTATTACATACTGGCCTACATATAATTGCATGTGCTATATATAAGTTCATAAAGTAACATATTACAGATATAATTACGTATACGTTTATATATAATTTAATAGGACACTATACATAATAATATAATACTATATGTGGAGCCATATAAGAAATATTTCATAATTTGTGTTAGATATGATTATATATGGACGAATAAGAACCCATATATAACTTAATATGGTTCCATATCTACAATATTTCATGATTTCTTTAATATATAACAATATAACGTTCTTTATAACATCATCTATAATTATATATCATCCCACATAAGCAATTATTTCAAAGTGATTTTATATAAAACCGTATTATATTATATGTGGTTATATGTTAACAATGATTTTGAACTAGTTTTAGATTTAGTAATTACTAGGGACTGGCGCGTGACTAGAAATGTGAGTCATGTTATTCACACGTGGTCGTGAGTAATAATTACTATACTCAAGTGATTCGTGCGTGAGTCTGAGAATATATAATTCGCACTTGGTTCGTGCGTGAGCGGGAATAAGAATATATAACCTGTGCATGATTCGTGTGTGAGTTTATTTTTTGCATCATATATTTTTAGTAATTTTTACTATTTTGTAATATTTTACTACTTTTTTACTATTTTTCTTATATCTTGGTTGTATAACATAATCCTATTAACTTCAAAATTTCAGTCTTGTTAACTTTATTTTAAAATACTAAAAATAAAGAAAATTTTGTTCATGTTTAATGCACTGTCATGGTAAATCTGGATAAAAGTAATGGAAGATTTATCGAAATTATAGGATCTCCAGCAGACCTTTGGGTTAATCATTATATTTGGAAATTAATTACACATGCAATTACACAATTACATGTAATTGTAATTAAAAAAAAATAATTACAAGTAATTTGTAATTGAAAATTTTCAATTATACATTATACATATAATTGTAATTGAAAAAATGTAAATTACAATTAAATTTTTTCGGAAAAGAAATAATGAGAAAAAGCACAAGTGAGGGGTCAGCCCAACATGACGTATTCTTTTTATACTTATCCACGCCTATCCAACCTATCCCAGTCAGTTTTTTCTACAAAATTTTAACAAAAAACAATTTAATTCTAAATGTAATTGAAATTTGTAATTGAAATCACTTTCAATTACAATTACTTGTAATTGAAAATGTTCAATTACAGTTACATGAAATGTAATTGAGTTTTTTTTAATTTCAATTACATTTATTTGCAATTGTAATTGAAATCCCCCAGGTCTGATCTCCACATATTGCATATCTTTTTTATTTAAAAAAATAATTTTTGTATATTGTTAGATGTGGTCATATATAATATGATCTAAAGTATAAGGTCAATTTTTAGATATAATTGTATCAAACTATGTCCACCTTTATAACATTTTATATAATTTTATATAAAAAGGTATAATTTGATGTAATTGGATGGGGACAAAATTCGGATACAATTGTATCGAATAGCATAAAATTGTATCAAATTGTACCAAATTGTATACAATTGTATACAATTCGATACAATAAGATACAATAAGATGTTCTCATTTTTCGGATATAATTGTATCTAATTACATAAAAGATTATATATAATTAAATATAACTTCATATGGCTCCATATCATTTTTTTTTACTTGGGAATGTAAAAAAGTGTCATTTGACATGAAAATCGATATAAAAACCTTTAATTAAACATTTTCTAGAAAAAAAAATCAAATTTAACCTGTTTGAGAGCATGGTGGCAAAATGACCCATTTTTTATGTTAAGTAACGCTGGTCTACAAGGTCTACACTAGTGTCCATATGTGACAGCGCATGGAGAAAGGGACCTAAGGGTAAAAAAATCAATTTTTTTTTTTTTTTGTGGACAACATCTGAGCATCGAATGAGACCGATCCCATGCTCTCCTGACCTTAGGTCCCTTTCTATCCTTAGGTCCCTTTCTATTTTGCGCGTCACATATATAGTTCCATATACGATCATATAGTTTATCATATATGCCCATATATTGTCGAGTTTCAGTTTGAGCGTATATGGTCGTATATAATCATACATGAGTATATATTAATCATATAAGCGAATATATGCTCATATATGATAATATAGCCATGTACCCCCAAATTTCGGATCCGAACATATATGGGCATACATATATGATACCATATATGATCGTATATGGAACTATATGTGGTCATATATGCTCAGCAATATCCATATATGATCATATACGAGCACATATATGATCATATGTGTTTATATACGATCCCATTTTCACATGGGTCTTCTTATTGGGACACTTTGTTAACAAAACTACCTTTCTTAAAAGATTTCAACTAGTTTTTATCAAATTTTCCATATTATAACATTTTTAATTCTGTATGTCTATTATTGCTTCATTATTCCAGAACTCTTGTCATTTTGATTATCTTTCTTCTTTATGCAAATAATTAAAATCTTGCTTAATTTCAGTGAAAATTTATCTACCATTAACGCTGTTTATAAAGTAGAAATAATAAGTGTTTTTTCATCAGTGGTAATTTCAACAGAAAATTGCTAACAATTTTAAACTTGGCAACAATAATCAAAACAACAAAAAAAAAAACCTGAATACAACCGTAATTTTGGGATGAATTCATGAGAGATGTTGACATGATGATGGTAGAATTAACACATAAGCTAACATATGTATTCACATCTACAAGGAAACTCAGTCTTTTAGATGCAAACTTGAATAAGGACAATAAGTAAGTATAAACCTTCTACGCTGCAGAGAAGATGTGAAAATATAAATTTTCACATGTAGACATATATGTATATTAGGCTGGGTCGATTTGTGGGGAGGCAAAAAAATCGCCCATGGCTCAGGGAAAATCGTATTCTAGGGATCAAAATAAGAAACTTTGCCGAAGGAACCATACCTCTAAAACGAATTCTACTACCCCTAACTGTTGACTTTTGTCCCGTAGGGTCAAGTTTTGAAAAATCCCACTTTGACCCATTTAGAGTGCCCCAATCGAGTCCAAATGTATGACCGACCCCCACTAACTTTGGAGGGCCGATCCACCCATGCCAGTGGTACACCCCCTGGAACTCCCCTGGGGGGTTCCCCATACAAACATTTTAAAAAATCACCATTTTTGGCACTTTATTTTATTATTTTTTATTTATTTTATTTATTTTTATTATTTTATTTATTTTTTCTCCTTAGAAATTTATTTAGTCAGAACATATGTAAATGAAAAAATTAATTTAACTTAGTAATAGAAAAGAAAAAATGCCCAGACTTGAAAGCAAAAAAGACTTCAAACAGTAATTTTTTTATTTTCTTTTCTATTACTAAGTTAAATTAATTTTTTCATTTACATATGTTCTGACTAAATAAATTTCTAAAGAGAAAAAATAAATAAAATAATAAAAATAAATAAAATAAATAAAAAATAATAAAATAAAGTGCCAAAAATGGTGATTTTTTAAAATGTTTGTATGGGGAACCCCCCAGGGGAGTTCCAGGGGGTGTGCCACTGGCATGGGTGGATCGGCCCTCCAAAGTTAGTGGGGGTCGGTCATACATTTGGACTCGATTGGGGCACTCTAAATGGGTCAAAGTGGGATTTTTCAAAACTTGACCCTACGGGACAAAAGTCAACAGTTGGGGGTAGTAGAATTCGTTTTAGAGGTATGGTTCCTTCGGCAAAGTTTCTTATTTTGATCCCTAGAATACGATTTTCACTGAGCCATGGGATATTATTAAATCGACCCGCCCTAATGTATATGTAAGTAGGTTAAGTGTTACATAGTATATTTATACTTTCGCATAGAGTGAAAAGTAATGATGGTAAAATTCTCTGCCAAATTTTATAAGAAACTAATTTTTGTAGAAAATAAACTTAAGGAAAAATGAGACACCTTATTTTCTATAACATACTCGTAACATACTGGTAACATTTAATAATCCAATATTTTCGTCTTCACATATGTACGAAGAAAACTTCAAACACTAAATGTGTATTCATGCAAATATAAAGTGGTTGCGGCAAATTTTCGAACCGAGTAATTGTAGTGTCTTCCTAGACTACCAATTTTGTGTTTTTGAACTTTAAGGTTTTTCTATTTTTAAGCAGAAAAATAAAACTTTGTTTAATGGCACGTGTTTTAACGTTTTTTTGCTTGCTGTCTGTAAATCAAGGAGGTAATAAGAGATTTTTGTTGAAATGTGCTCGCTTATGGTATCACACAACTCTGCACGCACACACACAAACAAGATTAATTAAAGTATGTAAATTTTTTGTCTAAAAAAAGAAAATTGTATATAAAAACAACATAATTATTATAAGGTGGATTTAGGAAGAAATAATTTGAAATGAAAAATAACAGTGGTTAAAATGGTGGAAAAATTTGAATTTGAAAATATAGGAAAATTTATTTTAAAAGTGTTTATTTTATGAAAAATATTTTTTATTAGGTCATCTGCGAAATCCTAAAAGTATGCTTTAACAAATTCTGGCTTTAGACTGGACTACAAAATCAAAAATATTTTACTCCTGAAGATATACAAAAGAAAACACTAAAAGAATAATTCAATTCATCGATGGGACATGGGCATGGTTCAGTAGACTAATTAATTACTGATTTCATTAGCATTGCTTTGATACAGTGGTGGAAAGTTTAATAGCGATATTCAAGTTTTTCTAATTTTATTCTTGTTGCCTTTATTTTTGAAGATAAAAATGGTGGCTAAATTTGCCCCGAAGCGCGAGGATATGGTTCAGAAAATTATGCAGAATTTTAACGTAACGTCTGTTTTTTTTTGGCATTTGTTTTAAGTGGGCGTGGCTTTTAGTGAAAAATAAGCGATGTCGACCTTCTATTAAATCACATAGTAGAATTAAGCGAGCACTGTTCTGATCTATACAAACTGTATAGTTTTAGAAATCCTATAAAATTTCCTTAAATCTTGCGTTATTTTTATTCACCAAACTTCTCCAGACTTACCATGACCGTGCGTGCCTTGGACATAAAAATTTGTCTTTGTTTTTAGCGATTTTAAAATGAAGTTACCAACACAGAAATTTTGCTTTAAAATGTACTGAAATTTCTATTGAAATTAAAAATTTGTATGGAGATATTTAAGGTATCCTTACATCTTCAATCACAGCTTTTGAACCGACAGACCGATTTTGATTATTTTTAACACAAGGCTGCTTGGGAGAGTAACAAACAATCTAGCTAAAAGTGTATGTTAAACAAATAAAAAAATCGCGTCATCTGGGGTCCTTGGAGCCATAATTTTCATATGCAAATATCTTGTTTTTAAAAGCTGACCTAGAAAGACGGCTGGCAACACTCGATTCAGCGTGGCCGAGTTAGTTTTACCCACTGGGTACCCGGCTTGTCGGAAAAAAATGTCTTCGATTCAAGCACAGTGGTATTATATGTCTCGTTAGCTCAGTGGCTGGAGTTCTCGTTTGCCAATCTGATTATCTGCCTTGAAATCATGGCAGGACCAAAAAATACATATGAACCTTTTTTTTTAATTTATTTTTTTTTAATCGCTTATTTACTGGTTTTTCCAGCTTGTTGCCAATCTTTAGAATTTTGTTTCCCCAGCCGTCTCTCCTGTCTAATGATGTTATCATTTTGGGAATGGGAAAGCACTTTTCGCCAGTATGTGTACAATTAAAATATTTTGTTTATTAAGACCGCTGCAAATGTATTTAAAAACGAATTAAATTTCATTAAATTCAACGTACATTTTATTTAGCTTTTTTCACTGTTAATAAAATGAACCACAAATTAGTCAAAACAACTAACAAAAATTACTTAAGCCCCCCATACATTTGCAATATTATGTCCAATATAATGGCACAGTATTTTTCTCGTTTTGCCACACACCATACAATAAATTGCAACATATGTGTAACAAAAGATCGCCACAATATTTTATGCAATATATGACTTCAACATAACTTCAAAATGCACACAAACATAAACAGCGCAAAATTAAAATTGTAGATTATACAATATTTCAAGTTGTCTAATAAAAATCAAAAGTGTTTTGATTCACTACATAATATTGCTCAACCTTCAATTAAATACATATGTACACGGTCAATATGCTTGCAACACTTGGAAAGTTGTACCATAATATTGCAAATGTATGGCCCGCTTTACATACATTATTTTTTGTTTAAAATTAATGTTACAAATTCTCTGTATCTTATGTTCCCAGTGTAGAAACGGTAATGACATATCATTATTTTTTGAACTACCAGTAATGATACCGACTTACTTTCTACATTATTTTAAAAGATATAATAACGAGTTATTAATAAATACTGATTTTTCTTTTTTTTTAATAAAAAATAATGTATTACCAATTATGACTTATTTTTATCATTATTTAAAAAATTTCTAGATTTTTTGTAAATTTTTTTAAATCTTTTTTTAGACTCAATATTTTTTCAACACTGGTAATGATATATGTAACCACATAGTTTTTGATTTTTTTTATGTTGGAGAGTAAGCTGACTTGTGTGCAGCAAGTCAATTATGTTTTTCAAATATTACATGTCATTATCAATTATTAACCCGTCAAGGCAAATGACACAGATGATGGCTTTGTAGCGAAAGCCGAAACTACTTATTCTGTCTGGCTGGCAATTTTTTGAAAGAATTCGATAATTCTTTCAAAAAATTTTTATTCTTTGTAATTTATTTGTGAAAATTGTATCCTCTTTCTTTAATTTGAAAACTAATTTAAACAGAAAGTGATATTAGTTTATGATCTAGAGTCAAACTAAAAAAAACATTCATTTACCAAATAAAAGATCAACTATACATACCCCTCATTCATCTATTTACTCGATGTGGCCACCTTTTGCCTTGACTATGGCCTTTAAACAGTTAAAAACGAGTTGCATGCTGCACGAATATGATCTTGCGGTACGAGGGCAGTACGAAATATTCTTAGCCTGACATAGAGATGGCGGTATAAACAGCAAAAAGCTTTGCATAATGGAAATAGTGGGCGCTATGGTGTAATGGTTAGCGAGTTGGACTGTTAAACGTAAGGTTGCGGGTTCGAGCCCCAGCCAAGGCATCATCAATTTATGAAAAATAATAATATGTATGAGTTTTTTCTATCCCTCATACATATCGCAGCGTCCTCCTTCGGTGTTCCCATAGCACTTAACCCCACCGAAGTGAAATAATATAACAGGGCTATTAATTAAACAGCTTCAACAAAGTTTGCCACCTCACCATCAGATGGCGCGCAACAATTGTTCTAAAATTCAACAACTCGCACAATTACAGTGTTGCCATATTTGAATCCCTTCATCTTTCACCACCTTTCACTTCTTCTCTATCCCCTTTCCAAAGGAAGCAACACGTAAATTAATAGGAAGAATTTCCTAAGTGTTGCTTCTCTTTTTACAAATAAAAAAAATAAATAAAAAAAACCTCCATCCGTCATATGAACACATGTTAATTTTGATTTCGATCTGTCAACTTACTCGTTTAGTAACAGGTGTTCAAAAAAGGCACTTTAGTGATTTTTTTATAATGGAGAAACTAGAAATTCGTGGTGTGATTAAATATTTACATAAGAAAGGTTTATGGGGACAAGAAGTTCATAATGATATGGTGAATGTGTTAAGTGAAAGTGCTCCTTCATATGCAATAGTAAAAAATTGGATTGTTGAATTTAAACGCGGTCGTACATGCATTGAAAACAAACCACGAAGTGGACGTCCAAAAACTGCAACAACGCCAGAAGTCACATCTAAAGTCCATGATATTGTATAAGACGATCGACGAGTGAAAGTGCGACCATAGCCATCTCAAATGATCGAGTACATTTTATTTTGCATCCAGATTTACAGATGAAAAAGCTTTCTGCAAGATGACCAAAAACGTATTCGATTGAAATTTCATTTCTCATTTATCATCATTTCCCTGATTTAGCTCCCTCTGACTTTTACCTGTTCCCAAATCTAAAAAAAAATCCTTGCTGGCAAACGTTTTAACTAGAATAAAGATGCAATGGCAGCTGTAAACGATTATTTTGAGGAGCTTCAGGAAAATTATTTTAATCAAGGGATAGAATTGCTAGAAAAACATTGAAATAAGTGTATTGAAGTTTCAGGAGATTATATTGAAAAATAAAATAATTTTAAAAATCTAGCTTTCATTGTTAGCTAAGAACATTTCCAACTGCCCTCATATTTTGGCCCATTCCCGTACAATGGCTTTCTTCAGCGCAACCATACTGGCATATTTTTTAGTGCTCACATTGCTATCCAAAATGGTCCAGATGGAATAGTCCATCGGATTTGCATCTGGACGAAATGAAGTGTGGAAAACGTTTTTTTAACCATTCTTCATTCACACGAGTTTTATGAGATGGTTTTATGAGATGTCCATGGTATACGACCGAAATGTTTGCGTGCCCACGGCTCTAAAGCAGCTTCCAAAACATTTTTCCGATAATAAGTCACATTGGATTTGACACCAGGCTCGATGAAAACGATTGGACAGCGTCCATCGGCGGTCAGAGCCCATACCATTACTTAAAATTGAAAATTACTTCGGATGGCCGTTCGTAGGTTAAAATTTTCGTGAGTGCGTTCAGTTAAGTAAACACGATTATTTTGAGAGTTTATGAACTGCTCAATAGGAAAAATTTTTTCATCAGAAAAAATTGCAAGTAATGCTTTACAAACTACTTCTTTCAATGTTTCACAAGAATCCATTAGCGGATTTTTAGTGCCTTTTTAGAAGTCATTCTGAAAAACTTCAAAAAATCACTTCTTGCATTGCTTCCAAAGTATCCGTTAGTATATTTTTACAGCTTTTTTAGAATTACTTCTGAACAACATCCAAAAAATCAATTAAGTATTGCTTCTAAAGAGTAATTGCTCTAAAAGTGATCGTAAAAAGTGATTTTGGTATCATTTGGCATTTGCAAACAGAGGGTCTCGGGTTCGATTCTCGGCTCGGACCCAGTGGCGGCAATAAAAAAACGTTTGTTAAATAAAAAAAAATATAATTTTTTTTGTGAATAATTTTTTTTTAACTGTTAATTGGAGAAAAATAGCTTCCTTTGCACTCGTTCAAAAAGTACTGAAAAAATGTTGAAGTGGGAGTACTTCTCTCCTATGTAAAACCATTAGTGCCCTTTGTAGAAAATCATTACCAGATATGTGGTTATGTAACTACATACTTGGTAATGGTAACTACTTACTTTTGTTATTACATTTCTTATTACCTATATATGGCGATGTCGCGAAAAATAATGAGTTGTCGTTACACACCAGCATACGAAAAATCAAAAAATATATAGTTACCTATGTGCTTACCAGTACTGATAAAAATAATGAGTCTAAAAATAGATTTTCAAAAAAATAAATTATATAAAAAAAATTTTTTTTTGTATTTTTTTTTTTTTAATAAAATTTGCTGGTGCGGGAATCGAACCTGGGTCTACAGATTCCCAGTCAATAACTCTACAATCTGAGCTATATCGACATGTAATATTTAATAGATAAAAACATAATTGATCTGCTGCACACAAGTAAGCTTACTCGCCAACATACAAAAAATCAATAAATATGTGGTTACATATATCCTTACCAGTGTTTAAAAAATATTGAGTCTAAAAATAGATTTCAAAAAATTTTCAAAAAAATCTGGAAAATTATTTTCTATTTGAAATAATGATGAAAATAAGTCATTATCAGTAACTCATTATTATATGTTTTAAAATAATGCAGAAGGTAAGTGGATGTCATTACTGGTGGTCCAAAAAATAATGATATGTCATTACCGTTTCTGCACTGGGTGTTTATGTTAAAAAAGAAGTACATCTAGATCATCAATTGTAGTGCTTTTTCTACTGCTTCGGTATCTCTTTTTTCCTGGGTAACAACTCCTTTGCCCTTTCGAGTCTAACTGGTTTTTGCTTTGGTGGCCACATCGAGCTTAAGTGAATGGATTCTGAAATTTTGATTAGTTCCAAACATTCTGTAATTTGAATCAATAAAAAGTAATTTCACTCACAAAAAAAAATGGTCGTTTGAATAGGTAACACTTCAATCGCCCAACCCTGTATATTTGGTAATGATTTTCTATACTGCGTAAAGAAAATGCAGTTCTCTCAGTTATTGAGCAAAAATATAAAGTGGTTGCAAATAGGAACTTCAAAATTTTTTCATATATTTATAGATAAATTGATTTTTTTATGTTATTACTAGTACTTTTATGTTATAATTATTATAATTCAAAAACAAGATTGATTAATTCGACTTTGGTTTTTCTCAAAAATATCCCACTTTCAGTTTGAGGGTGAGATAATGGGTCATATGAATAAAACTTAGCAATTACTTCGAAGTAATTACTTTGGGCTTAGGAATGGCTTTTAACTCCAAATTTAAAAAGAAAAGCATGAAATGTAAACGAAAATTAAAAAATTCAATTTCTAGTCTACTCCCAAGCAGATTTGTGAAGTAATTGCTTTAAAAACCCTGTATTTCCCCCTATTAGTAATATCTATTTTTTATTCATATAAGACAATAGCTATTGGTATTATTAAGAAAATAATAGTGGCTCATATGAATAAAAAATAGATATTACTAATAGGGGGAAATACAGGGTTTTTTAAGCAATTACTTCACAAATCTAGTCTGCTTCGGAGTAGACTAGAAATTTAATTTTTTAATTTTCGTTTACTTTTCATGCTATTCTACCAGCCAATTGGTAAATTTGGAGTTAAAAGCCATTCCTAAGCCCAAAGTAATTACTTCGAAGTAATTGCTAAGTTTTATTCATATGACCCACAATTATTTGTCACATAGTATTCATACATGCACATTTTTGTTTACCTGAAATGACAAATTTTTATTGCATACCTTTAGGAGTTAATAAAATAAATAAGAAATTATAGAGCATCATTCGATTAGAGCAAAATTTTACTTACTGACTAAATATAAATTGAATCGAACATTACAAAATGATTTAGGTATTTGTGTCTTCGGGCTCAAATTTCTCATTAAAATTCAGGCAACAACTTGTTAATGAAAATTTATCAAATGATTTCAGCAGAATATGTGAAGTGAGTAAAATTTTCCTAAAGCTAATAAATACAAACAAGAAGTTAAGTTTTAAAATTGCAAATACAGTAAAATAAAAAAGTTTTTATGTATTTTAATTACATGTTAAACACGCTTCACAGAATTGGAGTAACGCCGAGATAAAACTGACTTTAAACAAAATATGCAGGACAAGGCAAGAATGTATAAACTATTGTAAATTTAATACTTTAGAATATGCAAATAACTGCAAAAAGAAAAGTAAAGTGCCAACTAAATAAATTTTAAGTTCCACTTTAGTACCAAAACCCAAGAAATTTGGTTGCTACAACAATATTCAAAAGTGGTTTTTGAATATTTTGGCTGTCACAATAAATTCAGATGTATTAACCCAATTACGTTGTGATAACTAATAGCCAGCAAAATTTTTTTAGAACCTGGGGCCAGATTCCCGCAGTCGTAAGCGTTCGAAATTGTTAAAAAATCACGTTTTTAAAGTGCAAATAAAAGAACACGAACAACTATTGTTACAATTTTAACTCATATTTGTAATAAAGGAACTAAATGCTTCACTTTTAACCTGGTTTTAATCTTTGTAATGTTTTAAGTAGCAATAATTGATATCGAATAACACTCGATCACGACTGCGGTAATTTGCCCCCTGATAATCTATTTCAGAATAGGTGCTTTTTTTGCTGCACTATGGAACTAAAGAATCGGTTGCTTTTGAAATAATTTCAAACAAAAATCACTGGCGTTAGAATTGAAAATAGAAGGTGTTACATTGGAAACATAGCTATTCTACAACCGATTCTTTGGAACGAAATTTTTGCCTAGCAGGTGTTCAGCAAGCAGTTCTTTAGATTTTACCTTTTTACTGGGTATTCTATTGAATTAACCGATTCTAGTCACAGTAACCCTGTTTAGTTGGACAATGGCAAAAATTTTAATCACTAGGAAAGTTAAGTACACGCATAAAATTTCTTTTTGTATATCTTAAGGACCGGAACTAAATTTATAAGGCTGAAATCAAAAAATGTGATAAATTTTTGGGCCAAATTTGTGAGAAGCAAAAAGTGTTAATATTTCGGTTTTTTCTTAATGGAATCATTAAGTTTAGTCATTATAAACCTAATTGCAAAAATCTCATCCACAAGTTGTCGCAACAACTTTTTTTGTACAATTTTAATTTTTTTTTTTGTTGTAACGGAGTTTACATTTCTGCAAGCAAAAGATATAACAAAAAAAATTGCGTACGACTTTTCTTCAATTTATTAATTTTTCGTATTTGGGTTTTCAATTTGCTCTCCAATGATATATAATTTGTGTTTATCAAATTGGCGGTTTTGCGAATAAAAAAAACAATTAATTTTTTTTTAAATTTTGTATTTTTGGTCCTTTTAAATGCTTTTCAAAAAAATAAAATTTTTTAAAATCCCAACAGCGGTTGCGCAGTTACAAAATAATATATTAAAAACATAACATTTCGCGATCAAAAAATTCTTAAATTGTGTGAAACAAATTTAATTTGTCAAACTAATGTCAGTAATGACTCGAAATATCGCTTCAAAACCAATGAAATGCAAAATCAATCGTTTTTCGCTCCAGCAGCTTAGGGTAAAAAACTGATAACTTTTTTTGATTTGACGCAAAATTATTAGTTGAATCGTCTTTTGACGCATAAATATTAGTTGAATCACCTCTGTTTATGGTTATTTTAAAATATTTTAAACATTTATCTACATTTATTTGAATGAAACCTGATGCAAACAATTGTGGTTACGGAGTTTACAGTTACGGAGTTTACATTTGGTTACTTTTTTCGTTTTCTTTCAGAAACGATTTGTCAGAATTTTTTTTCCGAAACAAAATCACATGATGCCTACAAGGTTTAATCCAAATATGACATTGTTTTTCTTACTCGTTAAATAGTTTGCTGTAAAAATTAAGAACGGAGTTTACAACATTTTTTCAAATCTTATTAAAGACATCCTTTTTCACCTCGAGAATGTTACATGCTGCAGAAAAGCTTCAAGTCTGTTATACTGGATGATTTCCTACAGTCCAACGATCATTTGAGTATAAATAACAATATACTTTTCGCAATATAAATAATAGATAACTCCAAAATTCTGGTATATGCATTTTTATCAAAAATTATGACGAAAAATCGTTACAGAGTTGAAGTCGTGATAGCTAAGATATACGATAAAAGTTTGTAAAATGTATTAATTTTTATGAAAAACGTCACTTTTCCTCTTCATAAAAATTCTTACAGTTAGTGTTTAGCTTTATTGGTTATTAAAATATAAGCTATTAAAGTTAAAAAACCTTATGAGTTACTTGTTACGGAGTTTACATTTGGCCTATAAAATTGGTCACAAATTTTATGTATTAACCAAAAATTGGTCAGATTGTTATAAATTTTGTAAAACAGGTGACAATGCGCTGATATATATCGAAATATGTAACTCAAATGTAATCCATGCATTAGAAATTAGGTGGTTACACGGTTTTTATCACATTTTTTGATATCACCCATAAATATATGTATGAATTTTTCTGTATAAAGAATAAATGTAAAAATTTTATAGCACACTTTTAGGCGTTATTACAAATGATGTAACAGAACATAATTTTGCAAGATTATATAAATTTTAATTCGTCCCACTGTACCATTTCTTTTAAAATGTTTAAAATTTATGCTTTTTCATTCTGTTAAAGGGGTGGTATGTGTACTTATTCCATACAATTTGTAAGAACATTTCAAGATTTAACTTTTTTTTTTCCTTTTTTATATTTCACTGCCAACAAACTCATCAATGTTCTCTGTTACGAGGGTAAGGGGTAAAATAATTTGGTTAGAACAAATTGTAAAGTTCTTGTGTGTTTTGATATTGCTGTTGTTTGATACTTGATGTTGTTGTTGATGGCTGGTGTTGAAAATACATTTCAAACTCGGTGATTACCATACAATATAACCCGTACAATGAAATATAATGAAAAAATATAAATTAACTTGTAAATAGGATTAAATTAAAGGTTTATGGCAGTGGTTTTTTTTTATAACATAAACTTACACTTAATATTCAATTTAAAGAAAATAAAGATTTTAATAAATCAGCAAGAAAATTACCTGAAAATAAAAGAGAGAAAAATATAAAATGAATAAGAAATTCTTTTATTTTATAAAAATTTATTTAATAAAAGAAATTACATTCTAAGGAATATCAAATGATTGTGAAGACAGAAAAAATATGTAATTTGTGGAAAATTTTATCTTGAAAATTAAAAGGTGGTTCGATCACTGGCACGCCAACCAAAAATATGCATTTATCAATTTATTTTGAGCCCTTAAAATATGCAGCACGAAATCTGAATTATGCACTGCAAATTTATTACACCAGAAATATTATGTAGGTTAGATCTTAAAAAAAAATAATTCAATCATCAGTAATAATTCAATTTCTAAAAAAGAATCAATAAAATTTGTTTTTGATTCTCGAATTATGTGGGAATAGTCATTAATATATCTCTAAGAAATAAACTTTCATTGTAGACATTAGGGTTTTTCACAAGGACTGTGCTATTTGTTGTATCGTTGTATCGTCCAATAACTGTTTACTATAAGAATACTCTTTCGGTAGTTGTTTAATTATGATAATAAAAATTACTGCTTCAAACAACTGTTACGAAATTATATTACTTTTCGTTAGTTATTTTCTTAAATGAAACTCGTATTTAGAGTTTGCTAAAAACCGAAAAATTTGGAAACCGGTGTTTCGGTTTTTCAAAATTATAAAAACCGCGGTTTCGGTTATTTTTCGGTTTTCTTGTGATAGTAATAGAATTCTTTTAAAATAATTACATATATCAATATCCTAAAAAATTAAATAATTTAATACGTCCAAGATATCTTTTAAAATTCGATTAAATTTCTCACTCAATAAAAGAAATAAAGAAGAAATAAACGCGACAACTAAAGCTGTATTTTAAAGAGTTTGAATTTAAATTTTAGCAATTTCTTTAAAACAATATAAAGTTAAAATTTTATAAATTTCGCGGAATACGAAATAAGGCTTTTTGAAAAATATGCGCTGAAAATCGTAACTGAATATGTGAAACTCAATATTTCTGAAACCACTTGACTTGTTGGTGCAATTTTTTTTTTTCTAAAATTATAAGCCTCAGTTTATGTTATCCGTAATAACAAAAACAAAAAATTCTTTAAAGCAATTTTTAATGGAGAAAATGTGCATTACAATTAAATACAAAATTTTGTAAAATAGGAGCTGAGCCTTTTTGAAATTCAAGATTCAATAATATGCAATTTAATTAATTATTTTTATTGGTTAAAGTATTTGTTAAAAACCGACTTATTTTTGTCGGTTTTCGGTTTCGGTTTTGAAGCTGGGAAAACCGCGGTTTCGTTTTCGATTAAAACCGAACAGCAAACTCTACTCGTATTAGTTATTTTTTTTTTCTATAGAAAAACAACTGTAATTACAGTTATAAACAACAACTACTGATTAATACACAAACAACTATTATGTAGTAACTGTCAGTCTTTTTGAGTGCCTAATTGATTTTAATTCACATTTTTTAATCGGCAATAATTACACTATGCGACAGTCAAAATCGGGATGGGATGAAACCAACGGGAAATGCTATATCGGTCAAAAACAAGTTATGCGTGTCCCGGCGTTTCGCTGGGTCACCTCAAGGAATCGAGATATATCTTTTTTTTTACATAACTCGAGAACCACTAGTCCGATTCTGCTCAAACAATTTTAAAAAAATTAAAAATTACAATTCCTTTAATCTGTTCATATAACGTTTTTCTATATATTCAACAGTTTTGCCGGTAAAAATAAATGTTTGTTACCGCTACCATAAAAATCAATAACCTTTTGTTTATTACTTTTTTTTAATATTTTAATATTTAAATATTTTTTAGGCAAAAAATATTTTTTTTTTCATACATTTATTTTTACCGGCAAAACTGTTGAATATATAGAAAAACGTTATATGAACAGATTAAAGGAATTGTAATTTTTAATTTTTTTTAAAATTGTTTGAGCAAAATCGGACTAGTGGTTCTCGAGTTATGTCAAAAAAAAGACTATCAAAGGTGAAATCGATATATCTCGATTCTTAGGGTTGACCCATCGAAACGCCGGGACACGTATAACTTCTTTTTTACCGATATAACTTTCCCCGGTAGTTTGAGCCCTTCCCGATCACTGACCCCTACCATTTGTCTCACAGTGTTATAAATCAAAATAAAGCTTCTGAAAATATAAAAATTATTAAATATTTCAATACACAACTTCAAAAAATCCTTCATTCAAGAACTTTTTCAAATTTGTTTTTAATATCAACTTCATATTGTTGATTGCTTTTATTTTACTGCAATATTAAACTGCATATCAAAATGTTTGCATATAAAGTTATAAAACTGTAGATATGATAAACTACAATTTTATTAATATCCAAGAATTTTATAAAAAAAATTCTTTTTTTGGAGAATTTACACAGAACAATAGCACAAAACTTAATCAAACATCACCATAGCAATGATTATAAGTTGACCACTCTTAATTCTTAATATTTTATAACTTAGAGAAATTAACACAGTGCGTACTTTGCTACGACAGCAAAGTCTTTGGGAGAACTTTTCTTAAATTAACAAACAAAAAACTACTAGTTAAGACTTATCAACTTATGACCAGCGTATGAGAAAGCAGTCATCAAGGTAAGTTTTATTTTATCATACATCAAGTTTTTTTTTTTGAAGAAAACACATCTGTTTTCGTTTTTCTATGTTTTATTTTACAGAGATTTTTATCTATGAACATCGTCATTTGCAAAGATAATAAAGATGATGATTATGATGATAGGGATGACTATGATGCAGTACTTCTTATGTATAATATGACAACAAAATTACTACTTTTACAATAACTAAAACTTAAACTACACCATTTTAAAGAAATTGTTAAAAATTCTGATTTCAATAAGAAAATAATCGAAATTATTAAGAAAACTAAAATTATTTAACGTTGAGAATTAACTAATAAATCAAAAATGTCATTGCATACTTCCAGGAGCAATGTATATATAAAATTAATTTATTAACATATTTTAGGGATAATCTCGTAACGAAAGTTCTGCTGCATGCTGTGAAGAGTAAAATATACCAAAATAATTATCTTTAAAATTCTTAAAAAAAAAAAAAAATAATAAAAAAAAATTATAAAAAGCTTTCTTATGTAAAATTTTGCTTTTGTCTCTTAGTATATTTTGGCGGTCATGGCTCGATATTTTAAGGCCAAATTTCTTAATTAGTGTATTTTATCAATCTACAAAACTGTAATTAAATTCAATTAGAAAATATAAAAATTTTTTGGAAATGGTTTTTCAGTCACACATTTATACAAAAGTTTTGGGAAAAGAAAACAGAAACGAACAACAAAATCTGGTAATAAACTGCAGTAAAAGACTTTTATGGAGTAGATAGCAAAAATTGTTGTTTGTATTTATGTTGTAAAAAGAGTTTATATTTAAGGTTTATTGTACGTGTGTGTATTTTCATGTATTTGATTTAGTTTATCAAAAAAAAAACTCCTTATACGAAACTTACTTTAATGGATGAAGTTTTTTATTCATCAAATTTATGCAGATTATAAAAGAAATGTTGTTTATGCAAAAAACTTTAAATGCAGTAAGTTAACTGCAGAGTGGGAAAAAAGCTCATAAGCAAAGCAAAAAGTTGTGTTTCTTTTTTTCAAAGCTTAGAGGCTAAATAAAATGGTCTGTTTAAAATGTACAACGGATGGTAGGCAAAAACGCAATAGGCCTTTAAAAATTAGCTAGCTCATAAGTAAGCTTCTAAAAATAATTATGCTATGGGGCTTTCAAAAAGGAGATAACTCACAATTTTCGGCTCAATTGCATAATTTTGGCTCGCCCTTTTATTATATCCAATAAACCAAATGATATCACCTAATTAACAGTAAAGGCCTGCAAAGTAACTATAGCAAAATTTAGTGTCAACCGAAAGGTATTTAAGAGGCCTATTTACCGATGTATAAAACATGCATATTTGTTTATGGCATAACACTAAATCCCAAAATGTTAGGTGGTTTTGTATGGGGATTTATACAGGGTTAAGGGTCAAATTCACATATATTCGGCCTACTTCGCATTTGAGACGAATTTTCCCGAAGGTCTATATTTTTAATGATTTGGGAGACTCTGACTGCTTTACATAGGCAATATGGGTATCAGATTTTTTTGTTTTTGAGACAACATTCCTGTTATGTAAAAATATTTTTAAATTTCATAAATTTCAGACATGTTGTCATACAAAAAAGTATGAAAAATGGAGTTTTTCCCAAAAATATTTTTTGGTTGTTATACAATATGGCATGTCTTTCTACGTAAACTCTTTCTTATAAAACTAATTACTTGGTAATAGAAGATTTTGCTGAGAAGCAAACTGAATCGGAGAAGATTTCCCCATGGAAAACTTTTGATATTTTAAATTTTCCTTTAAAAAAGGCTCAGATTTGGAGTACTAGATAAATCTCTCAGATTCAGTACACCCTACAAGATTTTTTGAGAATTTTCTAAGGCAAAAGTTCTTAAAATCTGAAGGTTTTTCTATAGGACACAGTTCTAGAACCCTGGGGTATTTCAATAACACTGTGGAACAAATTCAGGTTAGCAAAAGTTAGGTCGATTCTGAGAGTGTGGGGTGAAAATATAGGCTAAATTAGAAGACCGGTATCGCGGCGTTTGCTTATGTTAGTTCGAATTTTTTCATATTGTTTATATGGTTTTTTGACTCGTCGACTAATTGATATTTTTTAAATCTGTAAAAGCCAAATTACTGCTAGAGACCAAAAATCCTCAGAATCTGAGGATTTCTAGGAATGTGTTCAGAATTTGAAGATATTTTTTAGGAAAATTTCTCATAGTTTAAGATCTTTTCGACAGGCAAAGTCCTAGACCTATCCCTTTAGAAATTTCCTCAGTAGTAAGGCTTTTTCTAATGGTAAAAATATTTTTCTTCTTCTTTTATCATAAAAGTCAGATGGAAAATTATATTTTTTTACTTTTTTTCTTAGCAAAAATAAAATTTATTTTTTGACTTTTATTTCTTTGAGCAAATATAAAAGTTACCCAGCCCATGTGAAAATCGAAATATATATGAACATACATGATCATACATTGGCTCGTATGTGATCATGCATGGGCATACATAGTCATATACGACCATGCATAGTTCAATGTATGATCATACATGATCTCATATATTTCCATATATCTTTGGATCCGATATTTGAGGGTATATGGAGGTATATGACTATATATGATCATATATGAGCATATGTGAATCATGTATGAGCATATATGGTCATATATGAATATGTACGGTCATATACCCTCAAATTTAGGATCCGAAGATATATGGAAATATATAAAATCATGTATGGTAATACATCGAACTAGACATGGACGTATATGACTATGCATGCCCATGCATGATCATATACAAACAATGTATGATCATGTGTGTTCATATATATTTCAATTTTCACATGGGATATGAAAATGGTACAATATATGAATATGTGATCATATATGGGATCGCATATGATCATATAAGGCTATAACTGATGGTATATAGCGCAATATATGACCATATATGTTCTCATATATGACGATACATATTGGAATCCGAAATTTAAGGCTATACGGTAGTAGATGATCATATGTGACAGCGCATAGAGAAAGGGACCTAAGGGTGAAAAAATCAATTTTTTTTTTTGTTGTGGACAACATCTGAGCATCGAATGAGACCGATCCCATGCCCCAAAAGTGTTCCCTCCCAGAGATAGGCGCGTTTTATGAAAGTGAAGTCGACGATTCTAAGCGCAAATAGAAAGGGATAGAAGGGAATTCGTCCATCATTTCATCCTAAAACAAACAGTAAGAATGTTATCGGTTTTAAATTATTTTCGCGAATAACATAATAAGGTTATGTGAAAAAATTTTCGTACTAACAGAGTGATATTCACGATTTAAAAGAATTATAAATGAGTATTTATTATAATTCACAATTAATAATTTCAGAAAATAAAGCTGGATTCGAAAAACCGCGAGCAAAATTGATATCAAACTCATGGAAACAGCGCGCTAGGTAGAAAACAGTAAAAACCAACTACACAAAACAAGAGGTAGGGACGACCTACGCGCGTTTTCAAGGTTGACCAACACGTTCGTGACGTCATGAGATGTGTCGCTTTCAAATGAGACCAATACCAACACGCTCAGTGATGGTACACCAAAGATACACGTATTTAAATCTTTAAAATGGCTCTCCTGAACAAAACCGGTTTTTACCCTTAGGTCCCTTTCTATTTTGCGCGTAACATATATGTTCATATATCCGCATTTGTGATTAATTTATGTTCATATATGATCATATACGGCCATATACCCTCAAATTTCGAATCCGAATATATATGAGCATATATGATACTATATATGATCGTATATGAAACTACATATGGACATACATGATCAGCTATACCCATAAATGATCATATATGTTCCCATTCTCACCAGGGTATTCTTGATTTTATTTTTTTTTTTTTTTTTGGCAAAAATAAAAGTTATTTTTTTACTTTTATTTTTTTTAACAATAATAACACTATGCGACAGTGAAAATCGGGATGGGATGAAACCAACGGGAAATGTTATATCGGTCAAAAACAAATTATACGTGTCCCGGCGTTTCGCTGGGTCACCCCTAGGAATCGAAATATATCTTTTTTTTGACATAACTTGAGAACTACCAGTCCGATTTTGCTCAAACAATTTTAAAAAAATTAAAAATTACAATTTCTTTAATCTGTTCATATAACGTTTTTCTATATACTCAACAGTTTTGCCGGTAAAAATAAATGTTTGTTACCGCTACCATAAAAATCAATAACCTTTTGTTTATTACTTTTTTTTAATATTTTAGGCAAAAAATATTTTTTTCTTCATACATTTATTTTTACCGGCAAAACTGTTGAGTATATAGAAAAACGTTATATGAACAGATTAAAGGAATTGCAATTTTTAATTTTTAAATGATTTTTAATGATTAAAGGAATTGTAATGTTTAATTTTTTTAAAATTGTTTGAGCAAAATCGGACTAGTGGTTCTCGAGTTATGTCAAAAAAAAGACCACCAAAGGTCAAATCGATATATCTCGATTCGTAGGGGTGACCCAGCGAAATGCCGGGACACGTATAACTTCTTTTTTTTACCGATATAACTTTCCCCGGTAGTTTGAACCCTTCCCGATCACTGACCCCTACCATTTGTCTCACAGTGTAATCAGTTAGAACCAGAGTAAGTATAATCAAATTCAACCAGTTTCTTGCAATTTTATGAACTTTATACTTTTTTATAATATACATACATATACCCTTCTGTTCAGTGGCCTGGAGTGTTAAAAAATATCACTGCAAGCTTTTTAAGTGGCATAAATGCAAAATTGTTCCCCGAGTTGGGCGCCAAAAATTTATTATTTAAAATAAAACTATACATATAAGACATCAAATAACGTTTCAGTGGAAAAGTATGTTTTTAAATCCAATCCTTTTGAAAATGATTTTACAAGTCTAGAATCTGTTTTCATAATAACTATGACTATTGAAAACAGTTAAATTTATGAAAATCAGAATTTACTAACAAATTCTTCTTAATTTTTTCTACATGAATGATTATGTTTTATACCATCCATAATCTTAACAATTAAATTCTTGTACATATTACTTCTTTTCTACAAAGAATTTCCAAAATCAAATAAACCAAAGCCGCTTTTTTGTTTGTAATAAGTAGTAGTGTTTTGTCTGTACTAGCCTTAACCAACAATTTATCAATTGCATTCTTGTTGTTTGTCGGTTCGTATGTCTGTCTATTATTTGTCTGCTTTTATAGTTAAATTAATGAATTGTATGTTTTCTTTTACCACTCAGATCCAGACGATATTTTGTGAAAACTAAGCCTTTTATATGAGTTGGATTATTTTTTTTATATTAATTTCCAGCATTGTTTCTTTGCCACCAGAGAATTCTTATTTTTTTATATTCATTCTTCTTCTTCTTTTACTACAACTCTTGAACAATTTACAAAACAATTGAAATCAACCAATCTATGATTTTATTGTATTTATCTCGTTATTGTGTACAATTGCACAAACATGAACTCCTATATAGCAACACTCAAACTACCTTTAACACTCTATTGTTTATGGCCAAAAACATGTAACATAATTTTTATTTTGTTGTTTTTGTTTTTGTTCATTGTGTATTTGTGAGTGTTTGTGTTGTGATGCTGCCGCTGTCTTTAGCTAAACTTGGTTAACTTGGCCTTTGCCTACAAAACAATATTCCATTGCCATGTCTACGAAATATACTCGTACCAATGTTGTTGGTGTTCTTATCGGGAGTTGTTGTTTGGTGGCAAGTAGTAAATAGTTTGAGTTTTCATTTCATCCTCTGGTATGGCAAATACTTTTTTAGTATGCAAGAAGTTAAGTCAAGCATACATTATTCTTGTTATTTGTTAGTAGTCTTTAGGGAGTCTGTCTGTTGATTTTCAAACAGTATTGCAATTTTCATTTGTTACTCTATTTTATTTGCAACTGTGTGCTAAAGAACACAAGTTCAAACCCAAAAGAGTTATAATTTTATTATTTTACGAGTTGCGGAGAAATTAAGGAGAGCAAGAGAAAAAAAAGGCAGGATTATAAAATTTAATGTGTATAAATTTGAAAAAATATTAAAAAAATTTAAAGGAAAATCTTTGGGGAAAAATTAAATTACTAGTATTATTGGTTTCAATTCATAATTCCTAATATAGTAATTCAATTTATTTAATTCTGGTTAAAATAGAATTTTTTCTATTCCTAATTATCTGCCACATCCCAGTGTAGAAAATCATTACCAGATATGTGGTTATGTAATTACATACTTGGTAATGGTAACTACTTACTTTTGTTATTACATTTCTTATTACCTTTATATGGCGATGTCGCGAAAAATAATGAGTTGTCGTTACACACCAGCATACGAAAAATCAAAAAATATATAGTTACCTATGTGCTTACCAGTACCGACAAAAATAATGAGTCTAAAAATAGATTTTCAAAAAAAATTAATTATATAAAAAAAAATATTTTTTATTGTATTTTTTTTTTTTTTTTTTTTAATAAAATTTGCTGCTGCGGGAATCGAACCTGGGTCTACAAATTGCCAGTCAACAGCTCTACCATCTGAGCTATATCGACATGTAATATTTAATAGATAAAAACATAATTGACCTGCTGCACACAAGTAAGCTTACTCGCCAACATACAAAAAATCAAAAAATATGTGGTTACATATATCCTTACCAGTGTTTAAAAAATATTGAGTCTAAAAATAGATTTCAAAAAATTTTTAAAAAAATTAAAAAATAATTTTCTATTTGAAATAATGATAAAAATAAGTCCTTATCAGTAACTCATTATTACATGTTTTAAAATAATGCAGAAGGTAAGTAGGTGTCATTACTGGTAGTCCAAAAAATAATGATATGTCATTATCGTTTCTACACTGGGATACTAAGCACGACACCTTATATAATAGGCTGTACTACAAGCTTATACTCTTAAAACAAATGGCGCCCAACCATGTTTCTTAATTCAAATCAATTACCTGATGTTACTACATAGAAAAATCTATAAATTCCTAAAATTATTATAAGATCTTTTGTCTTTTTATTCTGTTCAGTTTTAATAAGAAATGTATTCCTCTAAAGTTATTCAATCGATCTTGACCTTTACAAAAATTCTGTGTTACTTTTCACCCAGATTGATGTATTGCTTTACATTAAACCTTACAATATAACACAAGTGTCTGTTTTATAGTATTCATATGATGATTTATAAAGATTGATGGAACTTTTTAATTTCATTGTTAAAAACTAATTCTTAGAATAAATAAAATTCAAAAATTTCCATTACTTGCTAAGAATTTTTCTCAATTATTTTCTTCAACATGATTTGACCCAATTTTATCATTTATATAAATGTTTATTTAATTTTTTATTCTTAAAAGAGAACTTGGAAATGCATTTAAATTTTTATAAAAAAATTAGTATCAATTATATAAAATGCATTATAAATTTGTTCTGGTTTCTTTTCGAAAAAAATTTAAAAAAATCCCATGTTAAAGTAAAAATGTAAACACAATTATAACACGTGCGTTCATGCTTTACTGTACTTAAAAAACATAGCTAGAACTAAGGCAACATTAACTTGAAACTAACGTAAATATAATACTTAGTACACTTAGAAGAGTTTGTAAGTTGAAAAACCATTAAATAATAAATAAAGCAAATGTAACTTCATTCGAAAATCGGTCTACTTTTCACTTAAATCAAATAAATTTTGTTATTTCTTTTTAAATAATGTTTAGATAACTGAAAAATTAGTAAAACCAATTGAATATTCAGTTAAAAATAAAAGTTTATTTATTTTGTTTTTTTCTTGCATATTTTTGTTTTCTAATCGTCAAAATGTAGACAATTACACATTATACAAGGGGTACTATTAAATTTCGGGAACTGGCAACACTAATCTCAATAGCTAAAACCTGGCACCACCATAATAAAATTTGACATTTTTGTAGCATAAACGTACTCACAAGGTTTTGATGCACAAGTGCTATTTGGTTTGTTTACAGTGAGTTAAGAAAATCAATTTGGCCAAAAAATGGAAATTTCAAGAGAAGGTTTTCGTTGAATTATTTTTCATAACTTTCGTCGTGGATTATCTCAACAAGAATGTGTGTGTGGTATAGTGAATTCTACGATCACGAGTTCGGTCGCCAAAGAATTCCGTGAAGGTCGTCCCTAATCGGTTGTTGTGCCACAAAACACCGATGCAGTGCGTGAACTGTTAATGCAAGATCGTCATGTCACATATCGCGAGTTAGAGGCATCCTTCTTGCACATTAGTTATTCCGTAAATTTCCTACTGGGGCGTTTTTGGCCAAAATTATAAAAATTAACCCCATATGGATCACGTTACATAAAATAATTATTTTTATCCAGTTGAGATTTTTTTTATCAATTTAATGGCTTTACAATCTCGTAGTCATAATTAATATTAAGTCCAATGGGTCTTTTCTGAGCCCAGGCTTCCAAGGGTTAAAGATTTTTTAAACAAATGTAAAGATAATTGTAGTCTAACCAAATTTGAGTGCTGCTTTTCCGAAAACCGTGTAAAATTTGACGAAAACATTGAAATTTTTAAAATTTTTTACAAAATGAGCAATTTTTGTAAAATGTCCTGAAAAGCAGTCGCTCCAAACACAAACTCGAATTACATTTTTCCAATTAATTTTTTTTTTTTTCTTTAATATCAACTATTATGTGGTACAAATAGCAATCGACATCTTCAAAATAGGCATTTTAAAAAATCTTTAAAATTAATTAAAAAAAAACACGTTTTTGTATTCTTATCAAATTCGTGGGTCATTTTGGATTCCAGGCTAAAGTGGGTTAATGATATCCGATGCAGTCAGAATTCCATGTATGAATCATTTTGACTATATTAAATGAATAAATGGAATAAAAATAACTTTTTTCGAAATTTCGAATTTTGGGATTTTTTAATAGTAATACACTTTTTTTCCAAAAGGGGCCATTTTCGTCCAACTTTCGGCACGGGTTAACGTTTTCCAAAAAAAAAAAATCGATTTCTTCCATTTGGGACCATTTCCAATAAAACTGGGGGGTGTAATGACAAATCTATTTTTAAGGGACACTCTAATATATACATATAGATATAGCACATATAGATGGGCATTAAGTTTTCACTAAATGCCCATATATATATATGAGGGCCATTTTGTAAAATGGCGATTTTTTTAAAATGGCCCGTATCTCGAAAACTAAGCGAAATAGAGCTCCTATGACGTAATAACACACCCCAATAATACAAATAAGCCAGGTCTTGTAACGCTTCCGATTGATCCATTTCTATAAAACAGTCACGTTTTGTAATCGTATTAGATTCTAATTAAAAGCTTTTGTTTATTATGCATTTATTGCTTTTTATTTGGAAAGACTTTATTCTGAAAATTTCCAAGTGGGATTTTTGTTGCCAAAAAGTGAAAATATTAAGCCTAGATGGATCAACTTACACAAAATAATAATTTTTATAAAATGGAAAAAAGATTTTTTTGATCCATTTGTAGTGATATTTTTTCCGAAAAATTATGAAAGATGTGATTCTGTAAATTTCCTAGTGGGGCGTTTTTCGTCAGAAGTATAAAAATTAACCCCATCTGGATCGCGTTACATAAAATTATTATTTTTATCCACTTCCTGTCTGTGATTCAGAGTTGAATAGATCCAGCTGCGATACTTTAAGAATTAAAGTTCAAAACAAAAATAGTAATAAGAGAGGATACAAATAGCATTGTTAAAATTTCGTTGATGTTAGTCTAATTGCGTTGCTAACATGTGTTTATTTGCCTAAATTCAATATAAATAGATCATCATCAAATATTAACCCATAAAAGCATAGGATACTGAAGATGGGTATGTAGTGGACCCGAAAATACGTATTCTATCCTGCTGGCATTATCGAGTTTTTTCAATTTTTTCTTCTCTGTAGTTTACTAGTATGATCTCAAATCGAACAGAGAACATTCAGTTAAAAAAAATTATTATAGAAAATAATTTTAGAATAATTTTGAAAAAATTTTAAAGATTATAGGAAATTCAATTTACTTCAAAAATTTTTAAAAATCAATGGACAAAGTTTTCCAGCTGTGGAAAAGTAGTAACTTGTAGTAAGTAAACGAACAAGCTTAATATTGATATTGTTATGTATATAAGTAAGAAGAAAGAATATGCTAACACAAATAATGTAATTCAATTGAAATGTGTATGATTTAAACGTTTAGAGATTATTTTATTTTCACTCATTCAAACAAATTATGCTTTTTTTCTAAAGTGCGATTTACGAAATTAAAGTAAAAAATTTTAAAATTAAAGGATTATTATATACCTGCTGATACAACAGCATCGCATGTTAAAATTAGTGTAAATTACATGTCTATCCTCATGGAAGGATAGATACCTTCTTTTTCACATTTTTTTATTCTCAGACGAAAGCTTACTCTAATTTAAGATCTACTGCGGCTGCGTGACACACTACGCTCTCTGTCAGCTGCACCACTACCAATAGCTGCCAAACCATTAGCACTTCCACTTCGGCTGAGAGAACGTCTTACAGGACTGCGTGAAAACTTAATGCGCTTAAAGGGGGAGCGACTTTGCGGTGAACGTGACACAGTACGCTCTCTGTCAGCTGCATCACTAGCAAAAATTGCCAAACCATTACGACTTCCAGGACTGCGTGAAAATTTAGTGCGCCTAACGGTGGAGTGACTTTGCGGTGAACGTGACACAGTACGCTCTCTGTCAGCTGCATGACTGGTACGCTCTCTGTCAGCTGCATCACTGGCCAAACCATGACGACTTCCACTTCGGCTGAGAGAACGTCTTACAGGACTGCGTGAAAATTTAGTGCGCTTAGCAGGGGAGTGACTTTGTGGTGAACGTGACACAGTACGCTCTCTGTCAGCTGCATCACTACCATAAGCTGCCAAACCATTACGACTTCCACTTCGGCTGAGAGAACGTCTTACAGGACTGCGTGAAAACTTAGTGCGCTTAACGGGGGAGAGACTTTGTGGTGAACGTGAACGTGAATATGAACGACGACGGGGACTGCGAGAACGACGGCGCATTGGTGAACGTGAACAAATTGGACATCCACAACGATTGTTGTTATTAGTTGACGGTGATGTAGGACTTCCAGAGCGTTCCATTTGAAAACGCAACTCCCTACCGTATAATTTACGTCCATTCATTGTGTCAATTACTTCTTCAACATCACGTTTGCCATAAAAATTTACAAAAGCAAATCCACGAATCTCACGGGTGTAGCTGTCGCGTGGGATGTCAATATCGTAAATCTCACCGCAATGTTCAAAAACCCGACGTAAGTCCTCTGCTGTAGTGCTATATGGTAAATTATTCACCTTAAGCGATATCATCCAACCAAAACGTGATGAAGGGTCACCACCCGTTTTTTTGCTATAGATGATCTTTCGATTCATTTTGAGGATTTTCCTTAACACAAGCAAAAACAAATTATCTCGTGGCTCTTTTTTTAGTAGCCTTAAAAATTAACAAATAATGCGGATTTTTGCTTGATGAAGGACCAAATGTTCACGACGCTAATAAATATAAACACCTTGAATGTTTGCAAGATACTAATTTATTAAATATAAAAATCGAGCTTAAGTACTAAAATATTAAATTCTTATAACTAACTCGACTACCTGAAGTGGATTAAACACTAATTAATATTAGGAGAATTCCGCACCTGACACATGTGAACCTAATCCTCCTAATCCTAATCTAATTGCAATTAGGAATTACCAAATACGCATTATTTCAAAAACACACATTAACATTTTTTTCTTAGAATATAGAAAATATAATTATAAAAACATATTCGACTAATCTTGAGCAATAAATTTTAACCAAAATTTAACAAAATATTTCAAAAAGCATATTCTTTATGGCCGGATTTATTTATTAAGTTTTGTTAAGATACAATGGTATTATTGATGTGAAAAGCCTTTTTGAATAATAATAATACCTAATGTTACATTTAACACAATTGTACTGAAATATATAATTTAAATTATCTAATATTTATTATACCCTACACCACTATGTGGTCAGGGTATTATAAGTTTGTGCTGATGTTTGTAACACCAAAAAATATTGGTCATATACCCACCTTATAGTATACCGATCGGCTCAGAATTTTTTTTGATTTCGATTTAACGATGTCCGTCTGTCCGCCCGTCTGTCTGTCTGTCCATGCATTCTTGTGCGCACTCTACAGGTCGCAAATATTAAGATATTTTGATTAAACTTGGTACACCGACTTATGTCGGCCAAAGGACGACGCCTATTGATTGTGGTTAAAATCGGTCCATGTTTAGACCTAGTGCCCATATAAGGGTCCCCCCAAAATTATATTGTTTATAGGCTGCAGGTCGCAAATATTAAGATATTTTGATGAAGTTTGGTACACAGACCTATATTGGCCCAGTAACGCAGCCTATTGATTTTGGTAAACATCGGTCCATGTTTAGACCTAGTGCCCATATAAGGGTCCCCCCAAAATTGGCTTGGTTACAAACTGCAGGTCGCAAATATTAAGATATTTTAATAAAATTTGGTGCGCTGACTCACATTATAGAAAATTTTGACACAAGACCCATTCTAACCCATTCGAATTTCGGATCCAAACATTAGTTGGCTTTTACCCAGACTGGTGTAGGGTATTGTTAAGTCGGCATGCCCAACTTTAACCTTTTTACTCGTTTATTATATGTTTTGTGTTAAAACTTTTCTTTAATTTCTCTGAATGTATTTCCTGAAGCTAATAGTATTTGTGTAACTCCTTATTTTTAAGAATCAAGTAAGCAGTCGGATAGCCACTTATAATTCAACTTTTCGTAACCATTTTTAGTAACCACTTGTTATTCAAAATTTCGTAACTACCTACTTTTCATTTTTTAGTAAGCGCGCGGACAAGCATGACTACTTATAAAAATGACCACTCCAAACAAAAATAATGAGTTTAGACGCCCAAAAATAAGTTGTGCGCGGCTACGAACTTCTATTATATAACTACTTATTTGGTAATGAAAGATTTCGCTCGGTATTAATTATTAATAATACATTTTAAGAGTTTATTAAAATACATATATAATTTTATTCATTTGCCCAGCAAACATGGCAATACAAAGAAGATTCTTATATTATATTGCCTCGAGAACACATTTATTACCATCAATATTAATTTTCGTTCTTTCATCGGGAACAATTGTTACCCAATACGAAATCGATTCTCCTGGGAGTAAAATCCGCGACACTTTAAGACATTTATTAAGAATATAAAAATAATACCCCATCCACAGGAACGAAGTTTCAGTTATCTTGAAGATTTTTGCATTATCTCCTGTATTAATATTCTGTTAATAATCACTTCAATTTCATGAATGAATTTTTAAACCCTCTCAATTCAAAGTCTGGGTTCCCAACTATTTTTCTTGTGTTCAGAGTTGATTTTTCCATATTTGCTTGCAGTGAACATACTCCGTAATGTCGTAAATGTTAGCAAAAAAATCTAAATAGTAATTAATTTAACTTCTAATAAAAATTAAAAATAAAAAAACTAAATGGTAGATCATTTAAAATATATATTTCAGTACAATTGTGTTAAATGTAACATCATTATTACTCCCGGCAAAGAAATTGTCTTCACAAAAAATTAAAAATTTCATCTTTGAACTGTTCATGTCTATTCAAAAAGGTTTTCCACATCAATAATACCGCTGACTCTTAGCAAAAGTTAATAAATATTATGTTCCAATATGCTTTTTGAAATATTTTGTTAAATTTTTGGTTATACTATAAGGATATGCATAATCACTTTTAAAATTTATTGCTCAAAATTAGTCGAATATGATTTTATAATTGTATTTTCTATATTCTAAGAAAAAAATGTTAATGTGTGTTTTTGGAGTACGGGATATTGGTAATTCCTAATTGCAATATGATTAGGAGTTCATATTTGGCAGGTAATATTAATTAGTGTTTAGTTTCAAGGACAAGATGCTGATTAGGCAAAAAGGTTTTATGAGTGCATGTCCGATAACAAACACACACATTTAAGATAAGGCTACCTACCTACCCACTACAGGTAGTCTAGTTAGTTATAAGAATTTAATATTTTAGTACTTAAGCTTGATTTTTATATTTAATAAATTAGTATCTTACAAACGTTCAAGGTGTTTATATTTATTAGTGTCGTGAACATTTGGTCTTCCGTACAGAAAAAATCCGCATTATTTGTTCATTTTTAAGGCTACTAAAAAAAGAGCCAGAAGAAAATCCTCAAAATGGATCACCGTGGATTTGCTTTTGTGAATATACCTAACTTAACCGCTAGGGAGTTGCGTCATCAAATGGAAGTTTATGCAAGTCTTATATCACCGTCAACTAATAATAGAGATAATAACAATCGTCATTCTCGCAGTCCCCGTCGTCGTTCATATTCACGTTCACCGCATAGTCGCTCCCCCGTTAAGCGCACTAAGTTTTCACGCAGTCCTGTAGTTTGTGGTTTGGCAGGTATTGGTAGTGATGCAGCTGACAGAGAGCGTACTGTGTCACGTTCACCGCAAAGTCACTCCACCGTTAAGCGGACTAAATTTTCACGCAGTCCTGTAAGACGTTCTCTCAGCCGAAGTGGAAGTCCTAATGGTTTGGCAGCTATTGGTAGTGGTGCAGCTGACAGAGAGCGTACTGTGTCACGTTCACCACAAAGTCACTCCCCCTTTAGGCGCACTAAATTTTCACGCAGTCCTGTAAGACGTTCTCTCAGCCGAAGTGGAAGTCCTAATGGTTTGGCAGCTATTGGTAGTGGTGCAGCTGACAGAGAGCGTAGTGTGTCACGCAGCCGCAGTAGATCTTAAATTAGAGTCATCCTTCCATGAGGATAGACATATAATTTACACTAATTTTAACATGTGATGCTGTTGTTTTAGCAGGTATATAATAATCCTTTAATTTTTAAATTTTTTACTTTTAATTTTGTAAATCACACTTTAGAAAAAAAGGATAATTTGTTTGAATGAGTAAAAATAAAATAATCTGTAAACGTTTAGATCATACACATTTCAATTGAATTACATTATTTTGTGTTAGCATATTCTTTCTTCTTAATTATATACATACACTCAAAATAGTTTGTAGTTTAAATTAACTGAAAATGTAATTTAAAATAAATGAAAAATCACTTGAAAACCGGTCTACTGACTTTTCATTTAAATCAAAAGAACTTTTCATTTATTTTTAAAAGTCTATAAATAAACTACAAAATCCTTAAAAAATAATGATTTTTCATTTATTTCCATTTTTTAAATTTCAAAAAATTAACTACAAAATCCGTAAGAATAAATGATATTTAGTTTATTTCGTTTTTTTTAACTGACCTAGAAATCGAAAAGGAATTCCTTTTTTTACAAAAAATTTTAAATGAAAATTAACTGTAACAGAAAATTTTAAATGAAAATTAACTGTAACAGAAAATCCGTTTTTATTTGTAGTTTATTTTTTAAATAAACGAAAAAATCAGTTAAAAAATATATTTCTTTGTATTTTAACTGTATAATCATTTAAAAATAAATGTATGGATAACTTTTTAAATGAACTACAGTCAGTTACTGTAATAATATTTTCAGTGTAACAATATCAATATTAAGCTTGTTCGTTTACTTACTACAAGTTACTACTTTTCCACAGTTGGAAAAATTCAATACAAAAAGTAAACAAAACTTTCCAATTGTAGTAAAAGTAGCAAGAATTTCGAGTAAACGAACACACTGATTATAACGATAATACTTCGCCAAAGTAAGGGTGAAATTGATTTTTATCATACTATAATTTCTCAGAAACTTGGATGTGTCGCCACTAAGGAGTGCAATCCAGGATTATCCCTCCCGGTATTCCCGGAAAATTAAGCATTTTTCAGTTCCTGCATTCCCGGGAATTCCGGAATTTCAAAAAATGCAGTTTAAAATAATAAAGTTAATTATTTAAAATATTCTTATGCAAATTTTTGCAACGTTTTGAAAATAGTAAAAATTTTACATTAGGTTTATTCGTTTACTTATTAGAATTTGCTACTTTATACCTCATTCATACTGAACCCAAACAGAATTTTAGGTATATTTGAGTCTAATTTTCTTTAATGGAAAATAGTAAATTAAGCTGCTATAATCAGCAAAAAATTTTGTTAAATAATTTGTAGTCTAAAAAATCGCAAAAAAAAATTAAAAATTTTCGAAGTTTTTTTAGATTTTTTTTTAATGGAAATAAAAACTAGCCGTTCGAAAACAGCAGCTTGCAATTTTTTTCCAAATATTTCTCCTGATTTTAGCACGATAGACTGCTTTTTGCATTCAACTGAATTTAGCTTAAAGATAGCAAAAATTTTGTAGATATAACAGTTTATTTTTGCTATTTTTAGTCTACTAATATTTAGCAAAATTTTCTACTGATTCCACAGTACAATTTGTTATTTTCAATTAAGTAAAAATTAACTTAAATATAACTAAAATTCTGTAAATTTAACAGTTTTAATTTTGCTGTACTTAGTATTTAGTAAAAAAAAATCGGCTAATTTTAGCAGTTTTTTTTGCAGCATCATTTTTAACTAATTTTTATTAACTTTTTCTGCTAATTTTATATATCTATTTTCGTGAGTGTATTATGTAATGTCTTGGTTTAGATATTGCACAAGATCAATTTATTTTACCCAGTATAAATATTTGTTTTGTTTTGAATTTAAATGAACATTTCTCTTTTATTAAACTACAAATAGTAACCTACAAAATATTTTGAGTGTAATAATAGAAAAAGAAAACATTAAATACTAATTATGTATGATTGTGGTGCAAGCACAAATAGTAGCATAACACCGAACAATATTAAGGGTATTCAAAAATAGAAACAAAGTGGTAAATTTGTCGAAATGTATAACAGTTTTGTTTTTGCTATTTTTAATCTACTAATATTTACCAAATTTTTCTGCAGATTTTATAGTATAAATTGTCATTTTCAATTGTCTAAAAAGTAACTAAAATATAACTAAAACTATGTAAATTTAACTGTTTCATTTTTGCTGGTCTTATTTTACTAGTACGGAGCAAAAATATGTGCTAATTTCAGCAGTTGTTTCCGCAAGATTCTTTTTAATTAGTTTTTATTAGGTTTTTCTGCTATTTTTATAGATTTACATATTTCTACGAGTGTAGGAATGGATATATTTGCAATATGTAACTGTATAAAATATTACCCGAAAAATGGTTCCATTAAATCGTATCTATGGGAATATAATTAAATTTACAATGTTATAAAGTATGTTAATATCAAATGATTCGCTTATAACTGATTTGCTTCCGATCAAATTGGATATGGGTGAAATCAAAAAATGTGATAAATTTTTGGGCCAAATTTGTGAGAAGCAAAAAGTGTTAATATTTCGGTTTTTTCTTAATGGAATCAGTAAGTTTAGTCATGATAAACCTAATTGCAAAAAATCTCATCTACAAGTTGTCGCAATAACTTTTTTTGCACAATTTTAATATTTTGTTGTTGTAACGGAGTTTACATTTCTGCAAGCAAAAGATATAACAAAAAAAATTGCGTACGAATTTTCTTCAATTTATTAGTTTTTCGTATTTAGGTTTTCAACTTGCTTTCCAATGATATACAATTTGTGTTTATCAAATTGGCGGTTTCGCGAATAAAAATACAATTCATTCCGCGAAAAAAATTTTTTTTTTTAATTTTGTATTTTTGGTCCTTTTAAATGCTTTTCAAAAATATAAATTTTTTTTAAATCCAAACAGTGGTTGCGCAGTTACAAAATAATATATTAAAAACAAGACATTTCACGATCAAAAAATTCTTAAATTGTGTGAAACAAATTTAATTTGTCAAACTAATGTCAGTAATGACTCGAAATATCGCTTTAAAACCAATGAAATGCAAAATCAATTGTTTTTCGCTCCAGCAGCTTAGGGTAAAAAACTGATAAATCGTTGAATCGTCTTTTGACGCATAAATATTAGTTGAATCACCTCTGTTTATGGTTATTTTAAAATATTTTAAACATTTATCTACATTTATTTGAATGAAATCTGATGCAAACATTTGTGGTTACGGAGTTTACAGTTACGGAGTTTACATTTGGTTACTTTTTTCGTTTTCTTTCAAAAACGTTTTGTCAGAATTTTTTTTCCGAAACAAAATCGCATGATGCCTACAAGGTTAATCCAAATATGACATTGTTTTTCTTACTCGTTAAATAGTTTGGTGTAAAAATTAAGAACGGAGTTTACAACATTTTTTCAAATCTTATTAAAGACATCCTTTTTCATCTCGAGAATGCTACATGCTGCAGAAAAGCTTCAAGTCTGTTATGCTGGATGATTACTTACAGTCCAACGATCATTTGAGTATAAATAACATTATACTTTTCGCAATATAAATAATAGATAACTCCAAAATTCTGGTATAGGCATTTTTATCAAAAATTATGACGAAAAATCGTTACAGAGTTGAAGTCGTGATAGCTAAGGTATACGAAAAAGTTTGTAAAATGTATTAATTTTTATTAAAAGCGGCACTTTTCCTCTTCATAAAAATTCTTACAGTTAGTGTTTAGCTTTATTGGTTATTAAAGTATAAGCTATTAAAGTTAAAAACCCTTATTAGTTACTTGTTACGGAGTTTACATTTGGCCTATAAAATTGGTCACAAATTTTATGTATTAACCAAAAATTGGTCAGATTGTTATAAATTTTGTAAAACAGGTGACAATGCGCTGATATATATCGAAATATGTAACTCAAATAGAATCCATGCATTAGAAATTAGGTGGTTACACGGTTTTTATCACATTTTTTGATATCACCCATATAAGTTAGTACAAAACAATATGATGTTTTAATTTCAATTATACCGCATTTATACCTGAGCAAAAACTACCTGTGTTTTGTGTCTTGTAGTTTTTAACTTGTCAAAACGCATACAAAAAAAACAAGCAAAAACTAGTCTTTTTACAAAAATTAGGTAGTTTTTGCTCAAGTATAAATGTAGTATTAGAGTAAAAAGAAATTGTTCTTGCATTGGAAGGCAGTAGGAATTGAACATACCAAATTCTGATTTCACGCCGCACACACACTAACCCTGAGCCACACGCCACTTATGATAATCATCTCCAATGATTACCCCTATTAATATTCTTTGGTAAGCATACAATTTAGAAATTATATTATTTACATTAGAGAGATTCTCTAGAAAACATTTTTTTTTTTATTTGTTTGTTGTCTACAAAACAGAAAAGAAAAACGGGAGCAGTTAGACCAGACCATTTGCTAATGCACTTTTGGTTGTTTGTTTGTGTAAAAAAAAAAAGAAAATAAAAACGTTTTAAGGCATTTAGCATTAAACACCTTGATTTTGTAGTAAGTGCGACGACCATTTGCACCAGCCAATACCAAATGTTAAATAGCGACCATTAGTGCAACAGTAAATGTTTATTTAAGAAAATGAATGTTAGGTACAAACAACACTAATCGGAATATGGTTTTTTAAAAAATATTTTTTTTGAATATTTAGTTTAAGCGAAGAATAATAAAACCATGGATGGTAACCGAAACAATGCGGTTATTGGTAAGGGTAGCGCTATTTTAAATTATATTTCAGTAGAGGTATTTTAAGAATAACGGTATTTCAGTAATTTCGTTAAGGGTATTTTGAGCATAATTGAAGTTAGTTGAAGAGATTTTGATCGATAACTATATTTTAGCAGTATTTCTTGCCAACACTGAATAAAACAACAAAAGTGTGTAACAACAATAAGATTTATGAAAGCAATTAAAGATATTTTTCAAGAGAAGAAGAAAAATATTTATATTTAATATTCATTTATAGGAAAAATCAGTTTATCAGTGAAATACAACAAATCAAATATACATATATATATATACCTATAGGTATTAGACCACCCATAAAATGTATGAGATTTTCAAAAGTGCTTTTTTTGTTCGCTCCACCGGCAGTTTCCGATAGATTGGGCATAAAAATAATATGTGTACAAAAATTGGATCTCTCCGGGGCATACAGGCCAGTCAGTTTGAACTTTAAAAATTACCTAAAACACTTCAAAACTTTTTTGCGCCATAACTTCTAAATTTGACGTTTTTTGAAAATATACTATATAAGCATTTTTATGTAGAATAAGAAGACAAATACTTCCTTCATAGTATACTTCTAGCTAAGTATGATGTATAGTGAAGTTTTAAGGGGAAAAAGTCAAAATTTGTATGAAGACTTCATTTTAAACGACCCTCGTTAAAATTTCGACAGAGACAATTAATATTGGTTTTCATTATTTTGTGTAGTAATATATCTAGTTTTCATAAAGTAATTACAGTTTTAACAAATATTGGTTATTCCGTGACAAATTGACCAAAATTTGACTTTGAAGCATCGGTTTATTATACATATATGTTGTATGGAAACCCTTAGTAACATGATACGCTAGAGCCCCTAATTTTGTGAGGTTTAAAAAGCATAAGCAAAAAATGGGGGAGGTGGGATGGGGACAAATGGCTCCTCATCGGGCTCAAAGGTGGTGGTGAAGGGTTAAAAATCCACAAAAAGCACCACAACTTCCCCGGAGTCGCCCCTAGAGCGGTAAAATGTAAGACCGACCCCTATTGATTTATCTTTTTCAGCATTTTTTCCGAACATACCTATCCCCTATCTCCAATCTGTAAGAGGGCTCCCATACAAATGACATTTTTATTAAATTTACTCTCACCGCTTTAACTGTCCTAAGAGTGCCCCTAGAGAAGTCAAATATATGACTGACCCCAATATTTTTTTAGTTTCAACATTTTCTGGGTACATATCTACCCTCTATCTTTAACCCTTAAGGCGGTCGCCATACAATTTTTTTATTTTTTTATAATTTTTTTTATGAAATCAGCGCTTACCGGTCCCATGGTGCCTCCTAGTGCGGTAAAATGTAAGACCGACCCCCATTGATTTGTCTTTTTCAGCATTTTTTCCGAACATACCTATCCCCTATCTCCAATCTGTAAGAGGCATCCCATACAAATGACATTTTTATTAAATTTACTCTCACCGTTTTAACTGTCCTAAGAGTGCCCCTAGAGAAGTCAAATCTACGGCTGACCCCCAATATTTTTTTAGTTTCAACATTTTCTGGGAACATTTCTACCCTCTATCTTTAACCCTTAAGGCGGTCGCCATACAATTTTTTTATTTTTTTATAATTTTTTTTTTTATGAAATCAGCTCTTAGCGGTCCCATGGTGCCTCATAGTGGGGTGGAATGTAAGATCGACCCCCATTAAATGTTCCCCTCAAACATTTTTTCCGACATACGTAGCCCCTATTTCTAATCCGTAAGAGGGCTGCCACACAAATATGACCTTTTTATAAAATTTCCTCTCACCGCTCTAACAGTCCCAAGGGTGCCTTTAGAGGAGTCAAATGAATGACTGACCCCCAATATTTTTTGAAGCACAATATTTTCTCGGAATATATCTACCCTCTATCTTCAACCCTTAAAGCGGTCCCCAAACAAATTTTTTATATTTTTATAATTTTTTTTTTATGAAATCAGCTCTTAGCGCCCCATGGAGCCTCCTAGAGGGGTGGTATGTAAGAATGGAACCCATTAATTTTCCCTCCCTTTATTGTTTCCGAACATACCTACCCTCTGTCTCCACTGCCTAAGGGCGCTCCCGTACAAAAATTTCATTTTTTAAAATTTACTCCCACCGCTCTAACTGTCCTCAGGGTGCCCCTAGTGGAGTCGAATATATAACTGACCTCCAATATTTTTTCAACCCTAACATTTTTTCGGAACATATCTACCCTTTATTTTCAACCCTTAAGGTGGTCCCCATACAAATTTTTTTGTTTTTATAAATTTTTTTATGAAATCGAGAAGGGATTTTTTTTGCTAGGACTTGTTAAAGTGCCTCGCCAGCGCTTTTCTGTTTGTATTTTTCTGGCTGGGTATTTACTCCATTGATAAACCAAGAACTATAGAGAATTAATCGAATATGGTGCTCTATAGCACTAAATTTGCTTGTGCACAACGTATAATAAATAGGTACTTAGGTCCGATTTTGGTCTTTCTTTCGTGGAATAAGAGATCTATGTTGCAAATGTAATTAGTTTTTAAAAACAACATATCTTACTCTACAAAAAAATGATAACCGATCCTTACTGTCTCTGTCGAAATTTTAACGAGGGCTGTTTAAAATGAAGTCTTAACCTAAATTTTGCTTTTATCCGCTTAAAACGGCACGAGAAGTAATAGTTAGACCAAAGATTAGTATGAAGAGAGTGTTTGTCCTCTCATTCGGCATAAAAACACTTATATGGCATTTTTTCGAAAAACCGCAAACTTAGGAGTTATGGCGCAAAAAAGCTTTGAACTGGTTTTAGTTAATTTTTAGGGTCAAAAGGCCAAACTGACTGGCCTATATGCGCCCGAGAGATCCATCTTTTGTACACATATTATTTTTTATGCCCTATCTATCGGAAACTGCCGGTGGAGCGAACAAAAAAATACTTTTGCAAATTTGGGTGGTCTCGTTGAAATTCCCCCAATGACACTAACCATTAATTTTTTTCGAAAATTGTTTGGAAAATTTGTTAATTTACTTGAAAAGTTTTAACGTTTAATGAAAAGTTTAGAAACTCCTAACAAATGATCTTTTGATAAAAAAAAATATTTAAAAAATTTTAATTACATCCAATTCGTATTTTTTTTTTTAATAAATCTTTAGCCACCAATAAACAACATAATAACAATTAGTTAAGCTTAATTGCTAAATCTTAATCTGTGTTTTTAAACACATTTAGTTTGTATACAGGGAACACTTGAGATAAATTGCAATTTATTATACAACACAAGCACACCATCAAACAATTTAAAACACTTATGCTCGCATATACATACACATCCACTCACATGGATTATATAAAATCAAAAACAACAACAGCAACCTGTTTAGCACAAACACATTCATACGTACGTACGAGTACTAACGGTAGAAAACCACAAAACCATTTTCGCAATACTTGCTAAATACTTAAAGCTCTATTTAAGCTTCGCACAAAGATTTAAGTGATAATTGTTTTAGTATGTGTGTGTGTGCGTGTGTACGTTAATGATTTAGTGAAAGAAAACATTTTTTTATTTTTTGGCAAATCCTAAAAGATTTGATTCTAGAAAAAAATATTAAGGGCTTTGGAGCACACAGGAGTAAAAATAGATTATAATTTTAAATTATTGTGTGAAATTTCTTTGTTTCCAGGATTCATGACATATAAAATGGTATTTCTAGATTTATTCTTCTATGAAGTGGCAATAAAACTATTACTGTGAATAAACGTGATGAAATTTGTCTATGAAAACAAAGTATTAAAAGCATAAATAATAAATTAAAAAACAAATTGTTACATAGAAAAATGAGCAGAGAAATGGCACTAAGATACACTCATACAAATAAGTCCGTGAAAATAGCAGAAAAAGTTACTAAAAATTAGTTAAAAATGATGCTGCAGAAAAAACTGCTAATATTAGCAGAATCAGTTCGCTAAATGTTAATAAAATGAAAACAGCAAAAAAAACTGATCAATTTACAGAATTATAGTAATTGCTGAATAGTAGTTTAATAAAAATCAACTTGATTTTAAGAAAAAAATTGCGGCCCTATGCTCCTTGCAGGAGTAAAAGGAACAAATATATATATAGTTTAATAAAAATAGCAAAAAAAAACTGTTAAATCTACAAAATTTTTGCTAAAATTTTCTGAAATCAACAAAACTTTTGCAGATTACTTGTGGACTGGAAAAAGGTAAAAAAGGAGCAAATGAAATGAAAATTAATAAATAAAAAATAAATAAATGTGTATTTAAAAACATACTTGGGACCAGTTTATTGAATGTGTCAATTAATTGAAAGTTTTTCAATTGGCATTGTTCAATGCCTAAATGCCCATTTATAATAGATGAAAAACGTATTTGTTTTCATGTTTTAATAAAAGAATAAATTAAGAAAAAAATTAAAAATTCGCATATTTCTTATATTTTTTTTATATTACAATGCTTTTTCTTCAATTATGTGTACATTTCATTACCATTGTTTTCATCAATGCAAATTGAAAAAAATTTCATTGGCATTGAATGGTGATGAAATTTGATGGCATTGACATTGAGATAAAGTAGTGCCAATTATATTTCAATGCAAATGAAAATTTCCCAAGAATGATTTTTTGTAAAAGTGTTAATATTTATAGACAATAATAAAGGGTTCTTCAACAGGGACACTACAAAAGTAGAAAGACAGGGACAGAAAACGACGCCATATTTCTTGCCGCTCTTTTGACATTTCTCTTCAGTAAGGTTTGCCATTTCATGATGGAAAGATATACGAGCCAACAACGAGTCGAAATTATTAAAATTTACTACCGAAATTCGGAGTCAGTGGCCTCAACGTTAAGAGCGCTACGTCCAATTTATGGTCGTCGTAACAAAATATGCGTTATTGGTCAGACAGCAATCCACACGTACTCCATGAGTCATCATTGCAGCCCGAAAAAATTACGGTTTGGCGCGGTTTATGGGCCGGCGGCGTCATTGGGCCGTACTTCTTCAGTGATGATCAATACCGGCACGTTACTGTGAATGGGAATCGCTACCGTTCAATGATAACCGAATATTTTTGGCCCCAATTGGATGATATGGACTTGGAGGACATGTGGTTCCAACAGGACGGCGCCACTAGTCACACAGCGAATGTCACAATCAATTTATTGCAAACCAAGTTTGGAGAACGTGTTATCTCACGAAATGGTCCAGTCGATTGGTTGTGCGATTTGACGCCGTTGGAATATTTCCTGTGGGGCTACGTCAAATCTCTGATCTATGCCAACAAGCCAGCGACGATTGATGAACTTCGTACGAATATCGGCCGATTTATGCTTGAAAACCGTCGAAAATTGGGTTCAGCGTCTGGACTTCTGCAAGCGTGCCCATGGTGGCCATGCAAAAGAGATCGATTTCCATACATACCCTACGGGGAAAGGGACCGGTCGCAGATGACACGCAGGATAGGTCCCAAGGGGGCGGAGACCGGTCGCTGATCGGTCTTTTTGTTTGAAAGAGACATATCACTTTAACATGGCGTTGTCATTGGAAATGACCAATTGCCACAGTTTAGACACATTGTGGCAGTAAGGTGGTGTGTCTAAAAATAGCTTTTCAAATAAACTAATAAAAAATTAAGAATTAAAAATAATCTACTTGGCGTTGAAGTAGGGCTCGATAACACAACTTTCTGCTTGTAAGGCAAACGCTCTACCGTCTGAGCTAACGTTGCTTATGCGTGATGGCTGGCTGATGGTTAAGTTATATGTTTTTCGTTTCTGTTCAAATAAAAAAGAGAAAGAAAAACAAACACACACACAGCAAATAAAAAAACATGGAAAAGAAAAAAATAGAAAAGCAAACAACATTAACACACACACAAATATGGTGGAAGTGTCTTGAATATGCCCCCGATTGACGGGTCATGGGATAGGTCCCTTAATGGCAGTTGACTTGTTTTTTGCGTTGGCCATAATTAAATTAAAAAACCAATTAAAAATTAGAAAACTACCTCAAAACCTCTGATAATATAAATAAAAATTTAAAAATTCCCCTTAAGTAACAAAGAAAAGTTAAATGAAATACCAATTGTTAAAACTAAAACAGCTTTAACATTAAAAAAACGTTGAAAAAACAAAACTTAAAATTTCTTAGCAAAACATTATAGAAATTTAAAATAAGAGCTAAAATAATCAAATCGTGAAAAAATAAAGTTTAAATAAATAAAAGAGTAAAATAAATAAAAAATATTTTTAAAAATATGCCGCGAATTTTGTTTTTATTTAGGTATCGGTCAAGTTTTTTTAAAAGCAACAGTGAAAATAACGGATCAGAAAATACTTAGAAAATTAATTCATTTTCTATTGTTCATATTTGTACTAATTTAGTAATATGCCTTTGGTTGACCGGTCACGGGATAGGTCCTTGGAGGGCAATGTCATCGAACGTACTTTCACAGGAATAAGGAATTTCATTGATATCGAAAACCGTTTTTGTTTTATTTAAAAAAACTTTTGTAGCGCTCTTATTGAAGAACCCTTTATGTTAACCATAACAAAATGTATTTCAGAGACCCTTCTTTTGATTTTCATTGTTTGCTGATCGGATGTGTACTTCCGAATTTATTTGAGTTTCCATTTTCACCTCTAAAGCTCCACCCACAGGAAAGAAGGTGTGGCCGATTAAAAATATCGTATTCTTAAAAAAGCTTAAGAAGTACAATATTGGATCGAAAAAATTAGGGTCATGCCCGTAAACTCCACTTGCTTCTCAGAGATACTTTTAATCACAATTTTCATATTAAAATGGTTCGTCCAAAATAAACCTTGATCTTTGAAAATTAATGTATTACGATAAATAGAAACTTTTCTCATAAATTTTAATAATTTAGATAATTTATGATTAGGACAAATTTTCAACCATTTCAATTAAGCTTTATTTAAAAACTTTTTGCATTATTTTTGGCGAGTTAAAAATATGCAGTAATTTTTATGAGTCATTTAACATTCTGTTTATAAGCGCTCCAAAATTGGTGGTTTAGTTTACAAAAAATTTGTAAAAATAGCAAATCTTCTGTTCAAAATTAGTAACTAAAAGTCAGCAAAATACTGTAAAGTTAGCAAATTTATTGTTAAAAATTAGTTACTAAATTCAGCAAAAAAAAATAGCAAAAAAATTTGTAAGTTAGTAATGTGGAGGTAGCAAAAAAATTAACTAAAAATTAAATTTTAACTAAAAATTTAATTTTAACTAAAAATTAGTTAAAAATTTGTTAAGTTGAAGTACTAACAGTTTTACTAACTTTTCTACAAACTTTTTTCTATGAGTGTAGAGATGTGTTACAATTCTGTTCCAAATTTGCAATTACAAATCCTTATTATTTGGCACTTCAACTTTGCATACAAAACTCACTTGTATGAATTCTTGTTTGCTGCTAGACAGGGAATAAGTGTTTGAGTATTTTGAACTGATTAATAGGGGACTACCGCAAGGGGTACATGCCGATTTGGTATATCGACTTTTATTGTCCCAAGGACGAAGAGTGTTGATTTTGGTTTAAACCGGTTCATGTGTAGACCTAGAGTTCATATAAAAATTGTTGCTAATTGTTTAAGTAGTATTTCAGTTTTGTTGTTTCAATTGAAAAAAACATTCATTTTAAGAGAAATTATAAATTTTAACTATATTCGTAAGTAAATAAAAAATAAACGATATAAAATACTGATAAATTCGTAAAATTAATTTTATTCACTCATTTTTCTTTTTCTTTAAATAAACCAAAAAAATAAATAAATAAAAATTATGTAAGTAATTTTGTTAGTTGTTTTCACTAAGTTGTAGTTAATTTTATTAACAGTCCAAAACAAAAGTAAGTTAGTAAGTTGAATTTAGTGAAATGTTAGTGGCCCTGTTTTAAAGTGAAATTTCATTTATATTTAAAAACGTTTGTATTGACATGCAATATGTTTTCAGTGTATGTATATAAATTTCATCCAAATCGGTGTGTAGCCCTTGGGGTAGTTCCCTTGTTACTATGCTATAAATAATACATTCAAATTTCATATTAAGTATTTACTATATTTACGTGTCATTTTCGCAAGTAAACAAAAACATGTCGAAAAAAATACAAAAAAATCACACACGCAATAGAACAAAAAAATGTATCAAAATATGTAGAAAAATATGTAGAAAAACACAATATAATCGTTGCAATAAGCACTCATGCGTATGAATAATATTATTTATTTTTTATTGCTTGTGTATTTGTGCAAAACACACAAACACACATGTGTATTATGACAACCCAACAAACATGAATGTTTAAAGTAAAAGGAAATAATTAGTAAGTGTGATCCTTATTTTGTCAACTTTAGAATTTCGACTATCGCACCCACTGGAAATATTCATTTATGTACTCGTATAAAAAGGTGTTGAGGAAAAAATTAGGATGATCACATTTCGTTAATCTGCCCTAAATTCAGAAAAAGGGATTATATGGCAAAACTGCCTTTTTCTAAAAGGCAGTTTTGGCTAAAAAATAGATAAATTATGACAAATCTCCCAGGACACTAGAGTTTCGCAGGCCACCACATAATGAATTTTGAGGCCAGATTTTAAACGATTTAACCCTTTGAGACCCAGCATACACGATTGTGAGATGTGATGTTTTCTCTTAAAATTACAAATATTTTCAATGCTAATAGGTTTATTTAGATAAAAAAAAAATTCAATTATACTTTTACTTAAATTATATTTCATAAAATATGCATTGAGAGTGGGAAATTTTATTAGTTTTAATACACTAATCGAAAAAAGTCCGTAAAAAATTTTGTTAAAATTACTAAAAATTAGTTAAAAATGTTGCTGCAGAAAAAAACTAGGAATATATAGGAACAGCAAAAATAAAACTCTTAAATTTACAGAATTTTAGTTATATTTGAGTTAAATTTGTGTAAATTGAGAATAGCAAATTAACCTGCTAAAATCAGCAAAAATTTTTTATAAATAATTAGTAGCCTATAAAATTACCAAAATATTTAAAATTTTCAAAGTTTCTTTTTATTTTTTTTTAAACGCAAATAAAAATCGAGCCTTTTGAAAACAGCAGTTTAAAATTTTTTAGCAAATATTTCTGCTGATTTTAGCAGAATAAAATGCTATTTTCATTCAACTAAATTTAGCTAAAAAATAGCAAAAATTTTGTAGATTTAACAGTTTTTCGAAGAAAAATCTATGATATTTCTTATCCATGAAATGGTCAAGTGTTCTCCACCACTTTGCAATTGATATCATTTTGACGTTTCGCTGCAATGATTTTGACATTTCATATCATATAAGATTTCAAACGTAGATGGACCACCTGCTCTAAAAAGGTGACAGAAACCAGAGCTTTAAAGAATTAATTCCTTTTTGGAATGAATTCCCAAAAATTTAAATCAATTCTTTAATTCAAGGAACGAATTTATTAATAAAACATAAACAGGAATTAATTCCTGTGAATGAATTCAAAGAATTCAAATTTATAGAATGAATTCTCGGACCAAGGCACTAAGCATTCGAATTAAAGAATTCATTCACTAAAGAATTCATTCAACACGAGTTAATTCAATTTTAAGTCAAAGAAGAATTCATTCAATTCTATTTAATTCAAGTTTTGGTCAAGGAATTCATTCAATTCTAGTTAATTCAACTTTTAGTCAAGGAATTCATTCAATTCTAGTTAATTCAACTTTTAGTCAAGGAACTAAATTTATTTCGGTTAATTCCCTAAGGAATTAACTAGAATTGACCAAAAGTTGAATTAACTAGAATTGAATGAATTCTTGGACCAAAAGTTGAATTAACTAGAATTGAATGAATTCCTTGACCAAAAGTTGAATTAACTAGAATTGAATGAATTCCTTGTTGATTGAATTCATTAAATTTTATGAAGGCATTAGAAAAAAATTAATGAATTCCTTTAAGGCTGCATTCACACCTAATTCTTAAACACGTGTTTAGCTAAAATACGTGTTTTAGCTAAACACGTGTTTAAGAATTAGGTGTGAATGCAGCTTAAGATAAATTGAATGAAAAAAAAGGAATTCATTCAATTCCTTAAGTTTGGTCAGGGAATTCATTCCCAAAATATAAATTCAGTTCAAAAAAAGGGAATTAGGGAATTAATTCTTCGAAGCTCTGACAGAAACTACCATAAAAGCCTTAATGGGAGGGTTTCCGGAAAAAGTGGATAACTTTGTAAAAATAGCAAAAATTTTGTAGATTTAACAGTTTATTTTTGCTATTTTTATTATTTTTTCTGCAGATTTTACAGTACAATTTGCTATTTCGAATGAATTAAAAGTTAGCCTAAATATAACTAAAATTCTGTAAATTTAACAATTTTAATTTTGCTGTTCTCAGTTTACTAAAATTTAGTAAAAAAATCTGATACTTTTAGCAGTTTTTTCAGCAGCATCATTTTTAACTAATTTTTAGTAACTTTTTCTGCTATTTTTATAGAGATTTATTTCTATGAGTGTACTATTTAAGTTATAAAATCAATAAATTTTTGCGAGCTGGTTGGGTCTGAAAGGGTTAAAAATTACACTTTACAACAATTTCAAACTTTTTCCAAAATTAAAAGGTTTTGACCATGATAGAGGACACCCTTTGGCCTGTTCGTGCAGTTATCGGTATATGAAACTATGTGTTCTTTACATCTGAGATGTAGAGTATATTCAGCAACTTTGTAGAAAATATTAAGGAAAATATTTTTGTGGAACATATTAACCCTCCAACTCCCCCACATAACGATAATTTTTGGCTCCTTTATAACAAACCGTAAAAAAACACTCTTAAAAAGGGGGAGGGCGGGTATGAAATGTTCTACAAAAATGTTGGCCATAAAATTTTACTACATATGTCAGAACACACCAAAGCCCAAAACTTAGCACAAACAGCAAAAACCAGTCAAATTCAAAATTAGTGTACTTTTACTGCTTTTTTAGAAGTAATTCTGAACGTCTTCAAAACAATTTCTTCTTTCATTGTTTCCAAAGTATTCATTAGTATATTTTAACGGATTCGTTAGAAGTAATTCTGAACAACATCCAAAAAATTACTCAAGTATTGTTTCTGAAGCACTATTGGTCTAAAAGTGATCGCGGGTTCGGTTCCTGGCGGAACCAATATTTTTTTAATTTTTTTTATTTTTTTTTTTTTTTAGTTTTTTTAAATTTTTTTTAATTTGTTTTTTATTTTTTTTAATTTTTTTTTTTTTTTTTTTATTAATTTGTTTAAATTCAATATTTAATAAAAAAGATGGAAAATAGCTTTTTATGCACCTGTGAAAATAGTACTGAAATAAATACAAGCAGTGCACCTTTTGTACTTTTATTGAATAGAATAAGACACAATAGGCGTGTTCGTTTACTTACTACAAGCAACCACATTTACTACAGCTGAAAAAAATCAATACAAAAAGTAAACAAAACTTTCCAATTGTAGTAAGAATTGTAGTAAGAATTTCGAGTAAACGAATACACTGAATATCTCGCATTGCCAAAGTGGTGTTTTTATGCCAGTCAACTTTTATATCAAAGAATAGCTCAATGCTAGAGAGCTAGACTATCAATCTTGAGGTCGCAAGTTTGATACCCGGTGGCGGCAATACAATTTTTTTGTTTTTAAAAATAAAAAAAATATAATTTTTTTTTTCTAAAAAATTTATTTAAACTTTCAATTGTTGAAAAAGAGTTTCCCTTGTACTCGTTGAAAAATTACTCAACTCAACTCAAAGTTGCTATTAAAAAATTAGTTCATCCAGATTGTAGTACTTTTTCTACTTCTGTGGCATCTCCTTTTTGGCTGGATATTTTGTTGCCTGCCATATCTGATTATTACCAGAGTTATTATAGACTACTTACCACACTAGGAAAAACAACTTAACTAAACAAGTTCTTACCTAAAAATAGAGAAAGAAAAATAATGATTATAAATCTTGAAAGAACTGTAAGATATTACTAAGGATATTATACATATATAAATATTTAAAATAAGTTTTGTTTATAAAAACTTTATTATCGGAAATTCCACTTTGCAATAGCCTAAAAAATACGGTGGAATTCATATTTTTTCATCCGCTTTGTATTTGTTAAGAAAAATGTTGTTTACTAGATCGTTATCGGGAAAACGATGTTTTCATATTTTTGGTCGATAGCCCATTTTCGATAACTTTTTACCATTTTGTTTTTCAAATTTTAAATAAATAAAACAAAAGTTTTTAAGTTTTACTATTTTTTTTTTAAAGGAACTTATATAAAGAAATAGTAAAAAGTTATTGAAAAGCTTCCCAGTCAGAAATATTTTAAGTGCTCTTAAATAATATTTTTGAATGACTCATGTTTTTTTTTTCAATTTATTTTTAACTTGCCTTAAAGGAATTAAATGTGCTAAAATCTCAAAACTTATTTAACAAATTGTGAAAAATCGTCTGTTGAAGGAAGGTCCCTATCCGGATTTAATTTTTGCCTAAGGAAATCGTCAGGGGATGATATTTTTAGAATTTCTAGAAATATTTGTTAAGTTAAATTACAAACTCAAGTAGAATTTCTTGTTCTCGTCTAGCAGCATTATTAAACATTTAAAATATCAAAGAAAAAAACAACAACAACAACAACAAATTTTACACAATTTGCTTTGTCACCTTCCAATATACTATTATATTATTTTTCACAATTTGTTAAATAGGTTTTTTAGCGCATTTAACTCTTTTAGTAAAAGGCCTGGTTGTTTATCCAATTTCGGAGCCCGAGGACCCTTTATCGGCCCGGAACCATTCTGCGGAGTACCCATGGAGTATGTAGAGGCCCAGGCTGTGAAGGGAGACAGAGTTTTCTAGGCATTTGAAAACTTCTCCTGGTTAGAGAGAGGCCAAGGAATTTATTTCTCTGTCCGGTGGGAGATCGAGGCGATTTTTGTCGCTCGATAGGGGGAACTTGAGAACCTTAAAGGGTTAATTCACAGGACAATGTAGTCTCAGACACCAGCTTTACAAACAAAGTCGGTCTGACAATAATGTTTGCAGGTTTTGTGAGCTTGAGATATCGAATTTGTTGTATAGTGTTATTTATACAACAAGAAATTTAGTTTTTTCATGCCTAAAATTAAATAATAACTTTTGGCAGAATTACGACAGATTTCCCTGAAAGTTTTTAAATATTTTGCAGTTCAGCGGTCATTGGATTTGAAAACTGGATAGTCAGATATCAATAATTATTAATTATTCTGTAAGCTTGTTATGAACTTAAGAAGACTATATTTTAAAATTCTGGATACCTAGATTTTTTTCTCTCAACAAAAAAAAATTTTTTCCCGGTCAGAATGTTTTCTAAATGATTGAAGTTTATCTTCATCAATAATTTTCTTTAAAAAAAATTATTTAATTTATTTCTTGAAACCTTAAGTTTTAAAATCCTTTCTCAATTAACTACTTGAGTCTAAGAAAACTACAATTTTAATTTGTTTAAGGACATACTTGAAAAAAATATATTTCTTTATTTTTTTTTAGCTTTGTTTTAATTGTATTTCTTATTTTATTATCAAACTTTTTTTTCCTTCATTTGTTTTGTTATTTTGTATTAAGATGTTTACATATTTGTATACCCTATAGCAGGGGTGGCAAGACTTTTTTCGCTGCGTGCCAGAAACGGAGAAATTTTTTTTGTAAAAATTTCTCGCGTGCCACCTAAATTTTGCTTTTCAAAATTTTTTTTTAAAAACATCATCGCAGATGTACATATTTATCAGCGCAACGGATAACCCCCATGAAATAACCCCAAAAGGAAAAATTAAACAACATCCAAGAAATGACGTAAAAATGTTTAACGGTAATTTAATTTTTGGGGGTTTATTTAATCTTTAAATATTGAAATTATTTGATTATGAAAAAAATCCACAATAAAATAAAATTAAAACATTTTTTATTTTTTTGGAGGCTAATCCTTTTTTGGTGGTTATTTCATTTTGTTAAAAAAAAAAGTTAAATTATTGGGCGCCAAAAATTATTTAAGTACGTAAGAAACTACAATAGTTGAAAAATGTACTTCGGGCAAAAATTTGATTTTGTTATAAAAATCTCGCGGTTTTTATCATAATATTAATGAATAAAAAGCAAATATTATGAATTTGAACACAGAAATTTCTATTTCAGATGAAATGGCTCTGCGAAACACGATCAAAACCCAATTTCGAATTGCAACAAAGGGGGTTATTTCATTATGAAACTTATATTCAGCCTTTATTTCATTGAGGGTTATTTCGTAGCACCTATTTTCCCTTTAAAAAAAACTTAATTTTTTAGATCCAATTTTATTACAAAATGTTTTCCATTTTTGTGCAATTTTCTGGTACATTTTATTTCTCCAATTATGAGGCATTTTCTCATCGAAACATTTAAACTTCTTTCAATCTAGAAATTTAGAAATTTTCCCAAAATTTTCTGATAATCGAATTTGCGAGTTCTTTATTAACCATATTCCTTTAAACAAAATATGGTGGCAATACAAGTTTTATTAATTTTAAAGGACGATTTACAAGCTCTATGAACAATTTCACCATTATGGAGTTAAATCACACATTTTTGTAACGAAATTTAACAGTTAACTGAATTTTTTGCCGGTATTCTAATAGTTTAAATTTTTTGAAAATATCCAACAAAACGTTGCGTGCCACCTAAAATCCACTCGCGTGCCACTACTGACACGCGTGTCATAGTTTTGCCAGCCCTGCCCTATAGCAATCCGTGATGTTTTTAATTATAAAAAATAAAGAACCTAGACCCATCAATAGAATACCGATCGGCTCAGAATTACTTTATAAATCGATTTAGTTTATTTTATGCTTGTAATTAAAAAACAGATTAAATTAACACCTAAACATGAGACTGGGCCGCTTAGAGAAATATGTGAAATTTGTTATCCTCTATCTCATATTGGAATTTCATTAAGATCGTAGAGAACACATTGGAATACCTGCCTTTTTCGTCCCCATTTATGCAATTCACACGATGTTTGATTAAAGGTACATATATGGCTGTCAATTTTATTCAGATTTTTCTATATATTTTTTAGCCTGCCCATAAAATAAAAATCAGGTCCCTTTCTGGAATTTGATCACTTTCTCGAATACGATACAAACCATACGTGATGTGGGATATCATATAGTCGGCATGCCCGACCTTATTTTTTTTTTACTTGATTTTATATAAAATTAAATTTATTTGCCAAGTTGCTGTGTTAAGTGCGCTTAAATTGACATGAAATTACTGCATAAAAGTACCTTTTGGCAAACTACAAATTAATTGATAAGAATACAAAATAAATAACAATAAAGACGAAAAGAAAAAGAACACGTTGAGCAGAAAAAAAAAACATCTTAAAATGAAGATGTTGTGCAAAAAAACTGAGCAGGATTTAAAAGGATTCAAATAGATGGAAAAAAGACATTTCATATATACCAACACACAAATACAACTTCTGCCATTAAATGGCACGAAAAAAGGAAATAAAACGCAAAGGAAAAAAATAGACATTTAAACGAAAATGGAACTTAAATGTAAGGAATTTTTCAATTGAAATGTACAGACGAAAAACAACAACAATATACAACATTTTTAACATATTGTATAGCTCATCTGCTATATATCTGCCAAATATTTATTAGGGCTGTATTTAGTTTTATAGACTACACAGTGCAACAAGATATTGCAGTCTCAATAAAATTCAACGCGATATGAAAGTAGACCATAAAACAAACATTAAGATCGTAACTGAATTAATAAATTTCTAATTAACAAACAAATCCCTCAAAAGTAGAATCGCAATATTATTTTGTGGCTTTTTGTTGCTTGTTATTATTCAGATTGTTTGTTAATCTAGTAAAAACTGTCAATATTGATCTTTTCAATACTAGATACTACTCGATACTTTTAACGGTTTTTAAATTTGAAATTTTTTAAATTTTTTTGGTAAAATTCTTTGAAAATGTTTATGATAGTTCAATATTTAAATTTATAAATATATTTTTAAACTTTTTCACCAACTATTCATTGCGTTTTTCATAGTTTTCTAACAAATTATTTCATAAATATTCTGATTTTTTTCTTTCAGCAGAGTTGTAGTTTTGTGACAAATATTTTAGCAGAGTCAAATTTTTGTGGTGAATATTTTAGCGGAGCCACATATTTATATATTTTGTCTGTCCAAAATGCAACTCTGAAAATATCGAGTAAGTTTTGAGTATCGAGTACCAAAAAAAAAAAAAGACAAATACTCGATACCCACTACTCATATTTTTACCAGCACTACAAGACACCTTTAAGATCTGCATAAAAAATGCTGTTAATAAAACAGTTTTAGTATAAATTTTGGAAAGAACTGTGACTTGAAAACGAAATAATAAATAAAAAGCGATAAGAGTTGATAAAAAAAAAACCATTTCGCGGAAAAAAGGTGTTTCCTCCAAAATAAATTGTTTTCCTATCATACATAAAAAATTCTTTCAAATTGTTCTGTAAGAGTTGATATCAGTCTTCCATTAATAATTCTCTTCACTTAAAAAACCTATTTTTCCTTGAAACAAATGCCACCCTAATATAGTAAATATATGTGTGTGTGTGTGTGTGTGTGCACAAGTGTGTTAAGAATTTGTAGTTGTTTGTTTCGACATATTTATGTAAACAGGATATTAAGAACTCACTCTTGTTATAAGAGTAGATGATATTTGTAGTACTCTTCGTAGTAGGAGATGGTGAACATGAAGTACATGAAGAATGCAGTGCTTGTAACTGCTATAAGTACTTCAGCATACCCTGGTTTTATATTCCTTATTGAAAAAAAAAAATATATATATATATATATGGGATTAATGTCATCAATTCATTTCCAGCAAAGAATGCGAACAAATATTTAATGTTCATTGCATTTTTAGGTCATATTACAGGGATTTTTATAGATTTTCATAGATTTTTTTAATTTCAGTTTATACTATATACAAATAATATACTTAAAAGGATTTATGATGGAATTAAGTTATTTGTGTTATTGAATATTTAAGGAGAGAAAATTATTTTCTTAATGGGAAAAGTGGACACTTTCATGACATGTTATTAGAAAATATGTGAGGTTAAAATATTTGTCAAAACTATTGGAATTTTTATTTTTAATAGGAATATAAATCATACTTGGGAGTAATGAACTGATTAATTGATGATTTCTTAACATTGATATCAACTGTAATGAGATTTAAAAGTATAAAAATTTCATTGCCGTTGATAACGCATCAATTAATGACGACTGACAATGCTTTTCAAAAACTTAAAATATGGAGAACAATCGCCGAAATCAGGGATAAAAGAATTAAATGTGCTAAAATCCCAAAACTCTTTTGGAAGATGACAATGCAAATTGTGGTAAATTTTTTATTATTGTTTTTGTTTCTGATATTGATATTTTAAATGCTGAATAACGCTCCTAGCCGAAATTCATTCCCATTGAGTTTGTAATTTAACGTAACAAATATTTCTTGAAATTCTAAAGGCACGGGTTAGAAATCTCTTAGAGTTTACGCTAAATTTGTCATCTCTAATACAGTTGGCATTAATTTTTATCATAAAAGTATCATTAGTTGTCAAAAAGTGCATTTAATAAACTGCAATGTTCAATAATGTTACAAGACATCATAAAAATTGTTGCTAATTAAAGAAATTATGCATGACAGGAATTGCCAATGGCCTAGAGTTTACATTTCGTAGACTTATACAGAGCTGCATTTTCATAAAGTCTAGCGAGTTTTCTATCCCGTGTAGATGTGCCTTAAGAAATATTAACTTTCCGACGATAGTAAACAAAAGCAAAAAAAGAGATGCCGAAGCAGTAGAAAAAGCATTACAATTGATGATCTAGATGACTTCTTTTGTAACATAAACACTAATGATTTTATCATTGAGTTGTCATAGGAGAGAAGTACTCCCACTTCAACATTTTTTCAGTACTTTTTGAACGAGTGCAAATGAAGATCTTTTCCAAAAGTTAAAAAAAAAATACTTCACAAATAATTTTATTTTTCAAATTTTTTTCAGTACTATTTTTACATGTGCCTAAAAAGCAATTTCTCACCATTTTTTTATATATGGGTGATATCAAAAAATGTGATAAAAACCGTGTAACCACCGAATTTCTAATGCATGGATTACTTTTGAGTTACATATTTCGATATATATCAGCGCATTGTCACCTGTTTTACAAAATTTTTAACAATCTGACCAATTTTTGGTTAATACATAAAATTTGTGACCAATTTTATAGGCCAAATGTAAACTCCGTAACAAGTAACTCATAAGGTTTTTTAACTTTAATAGCTTATATTTTAATAACCAATAAAGCTAAACACTAACTGTAAGAATTTTTATGAAGAGGAAAAGTGCCGTTTTTCACAAAAATTAATACATTTTACAAACTTTTATCGTATATCTTAGCTATCACGACTTCAACTCTGTAACGATTTTTCGTCATAATTTTTGATAAAAATGCATATACCAGAATTTTGGAGTTATCTATTATTTATATTGCGAGAAGTATAATGTTATTTATACTCAAATGATCGTTGGACTGTAAGTAATCATCCAGTATAACAGACTTGAAGCTTTTCTGCAGCATGTAACATTCTCGAGATGAAAAAGGATGTCTTTAATAAGATTTGAAAAAATGTTGTAAACTCCGTTCCAAATTTTTACACCAAACTATTTAACGAGTAAGAAAAACAATGTCATATTTGGATTCACCTTGTAGGCATCATGCGATTTCGTTTCGGAAAAAAAATTCTGACAAAACGTTTCTGAAAGAAAACGAAAAAAATAACCAAATGTAAACTCCGTAACTGTAAACTCCGTAACCACAAAATGTTATGTTTTTAATATATTATTTTGTAACTGCGCAACCGCTGTTGGGATTTTAAAAAATTTTATTTTTTTGAAAAGCATTTAAAAGGACCAAAAATACAAAATTAAAAAAAAAAAATTTTTTTCGCGGAATGAATTGTATTTTTATTCGCGAAACCACCAATTTGATAAACACAAATTATATATCATTGGAAAGCAAATTGAAAACCCAAATACGAAAAACTAATAAATTGAAGAAAATTCGTACGCAATTTTTTTTGTTATATCTTTTGCTTGCAGAAATGTAAACTCCGTTACAACAAAAAAAATTAAAATTGTGCAAAAAAAGTTATTGCGACAACTTGTAGATGAGATTTTTTGCAATTAGGTTTATCATGACTAAACTTACTGATTCCGTTAAGAAAAAACCGAAATATTAACAATTTTTGCTTCTCACAAATTTGGCCCAAAAATTTATCACATTTTTTGATTTCAGCCATATACATAAAAAAAATAATAAAAAATATTGGTCCAGCCGGGAATCGAACCCAGGACCCTCTGTTTGGAAATGCCAAATTATACCAAAATCACTTTTTACGATCACTTTTAGAGCCATAAAGCCTATATGACACTTGCTAGTTGCAATATTAATAATCCAAAATAGAGGAGAGCACGAATTTATGTGAGAAATAATGTGTGTGAAGAGAAGAACTATATCGAAAAACTGTCAAATTGATGTTGGTAATGCAGTACCCTTCATATGATTTGCATTGATGGTGCAAAAAACTAGAATATAGAAACTAGCAAGTGTCATGTAGGCTTTACTCTTTAGAAGCAATATTTAAGTGATTTTTTGGATGTGGTTTAGAAGTAATTCTAAAAAAGCTGTAAAAATATAATAACGGATATTTGGGAAGCAATGAAAGAAGTGATTCTTTGAAGTTGTTCAGAAGTAATTCTAAAAAAGCTGTAAAAATGTAATAACGTATACTTTGGAAGTAATGAAAGAAGTGATTGATTGAAATTGTTCAGAATAACTTCTAAGAAAGCAGTAAATATACACTAACGGATACTTCCCAGCAAAATATTTCATTACCAAATAAGTGGTTATATAATAGAAATTCATAGCTCCGCACAACTTATTTTTTGGCGTCTAAGCTCATTATTTTTCTTTGGCGTGGTTGTTTTTATAAGTAGTCACGCTTACCCGCTCGCTTACGAAAAAAATGAGAAATAAGTAGTTATGAGATTTTGAATAATAAGTGGTTACACACATGCTTACAAAAAGTTGAATTATAAGTGGTTATCCGATTGCTTACTTGATTCTTAAAAATAAGAAGTTAAGCAAATACTATTAGCTTAAGAAAAATTTAAGTTTTTTCTAATGTGTAATTTTAGGACTCGTCATAAAAATTTAAACATAAAACATATTTACATATAATAAATAAAAATGTATAAAATTTAACTGTGTAAAAAGTATTTATTTAAAATATTACGAGTAAGTCATTATTTTATATTTAGAAACAATGAATACAATAGGCCGTTATTAGGAAGCAAAGGTTTAAAAGGCTTAATTATTTCATTCACTTTTTAAAAATTAATGAAATTTGGGTTAAATTTCATTCCCTAATAGCATTCTTATGGAATTAATTCGATAGCTTAATTCCCTATAGCTTAAAATTATATGAATTCATTCTATTTTGATTGAATTCTAACTGAATGAAACCCAATTTACTTGAATTCATTTAATAAAAAAGTGAATGAAAAATTATTTGTTTTCATTCACTTAATCAAATGAAAAATTTTAATTTGTGTGTAATTGCTGAAATATTAGCATAATACAATGAAAAATGTTTAAAATTCATCTAACAGAAATAAATAGTATCGTATGCTTTGTTACAGCTTGTATGCTTTGGTTTTGATTATATGTTAGTTTCAAACTACACTGCACTAAGTGAATGGTAATAAAATTTCTTCATTCAATTAGTAAAATGGTGAATGAACATGTGATTTGAATGATTCAAGTTAGGAAGTCATTCAATTCATATTAAAACTTTGGGAATGAAGCTTATGAATGAATTCTTTACGAATGGTTTAAGGGAATGGTACATGAATCTTTAAAATCTGAATTTAATTTTTAGTGAATTAAGCTTAAATTGAATTAAGTTTTTCGAAGCTCTGTTAGGAAGTCATTATTTTATATTATAAAATAATGCAGAAAGTAATGATATATCATTTTTGGTAATGCAGATAGTAATGAGGTGTCATTACCAATATTTTGCTGGGTTGTGAAGCATTGCAAGAAGGAGTTTGTAAAGCATTACTTGCAATTTTTTTTTGCTGGGTATTTTATGAACATAAAACACGATTTTTACTGCAAAAACTTTCTTGCCCTGTTTATAACATTAATTTCTCAGCCTTTCATTACCCTTCCAGTCTTTCTTATAATCTCTCAATAAAATCAATTTCCAATAAATCTATCAATTTCAATTATTATTGCTTAAGTTGTTCGATAGATACTATTTATGTATTGATGGCCTAAACCAAATATCTATATTTATCAGAAATACATAGTTGTTATTTGTATCTATTACAGAAATTCTGCAATGCGTGTAAATAATAGCAAAATAAAATAAAAAAAATAATAAATACGAAACATAAATCATTGTTACAATATTTAGTACAATGAGTAATATAATATTTTTAGAAAATCCCATTTTAGTTGTATACACAAAATATGAAAACATAAGGGGCCATATGCATAACCATTTTTAAAATTTATAAGTGACTTATAAAACAAAGTTTCCACACAATACTCATTTGATAAACAAATTATTATGCATAAGCACTTAGATGTTTAACACGTACATTCAGGAAACTTTTACGGTAATTTGATGTCTGTTATTTGTGTAGTAAATGCTGTAAGTACCCAGTATAGAAAATCATTACCAGATATGTGGTTATGTAACTACATACTTGGTAATGGTAACTAGTTACTTTTGTTATTACATTTCTTATTACCTTTATATGGCGATGTCGCGAAAAATAATGAGTTGTCGTTACACACCAGCATACGAAAAATCAAAAAATATATCGTTACCTATGTGCTTACCAGTACTGACAAAAATAATGAGTCTAAAAATAGATTTTCTAAAAAATAAATTATATAAAAAAAATATTTTTTATTGTATTTTTTTTTTAAATAAAATTTGCTGGTGCGGGAATCGAACCTGGGTCTACAGATTGCCAGTCAACAGCTCTACCATCTGAGCTACATATATCGACATGTAATATTTAATAGATAAAAACACAATTGACTTGCTGCACACAAGTAAGCTTACTTGCCAACATACAAAAAATCAAAAAATATGTGGTTACATATATCCTTACCAGTGTTTAAAAAATATTGAGTCTAAAAATAGATTTTAAAAAATTTTCAAAAAAATCTAAAAAATTGTTTTCTATTTGAAATAATGATAAAAATAAGTCATTATGAGTAACTCATTATTATATGTTTTAAAATAATACAATAGGTAAGTGGGTGCCATTACTGGTAGTCCAAAAAATAATGATATGTCATTACCGTTTCTACACTGGGTAGTTTTCACTTTATTGCAGTTATTTTTTAATTTTATAAAAACAACTTATATAAAAGTTATTTCAAGAAATAACTAACAAACATTTCAGTATTTTATAAATAATTGTAATATGAAGCTTTTTCGATTTACATGGATTTTTTTATGAATTTTTATTTTTATTATAATTCTCATTTCTCTTTTGGAATTTATTTAACATAGTTAAATATTTCCACAAAATCTTAAAGAATTCAAAATTGATGAAGAATTTCAGTTGTACAGTAGACGCTCGCAAATTAGAGCTTTCAGTAATTCGAACGTCCAGAAATTAGAATCAATGTTTGCAATACATTAAACGCTCTGAAATTCGAATTTAAAATTCTAATTTCTGAGCGTTTTTTTTTTTTTTTTTTGTTATTTGAATACACAGGAAATCCCCAATTTATTTTTATTCTGTTTGAATAAAGTAAAACTAAAAAGGGGAATCACCAAATTATATATGTTTTTCCCTATTTGTTTTTTTTTTGTCGCATTTATGTACATTTTTGGCTAATTTATTTGTGAAATTTGATACGCGTGTACATATTATTTGGCAGTCTCTATTAAATAATGAAAGTGTATCATTTAAAATGTTAAATAAACGTCAAAAAAACACTATATCATTGGAAACTAAAGTCAAAATATTAGAAAAGCTTGACAAAGGCGTTCAAGGGAACCGGTTAGCCCTAGATTTTAATGTGACAACATCTTCAATCAGCTACATCAAATCACATAGAACAGCAATATTAAATGCTGTTTCAAACACATATCAGGAGGCAAACAATAAATCTTTGCACAGCGCTGAATATCCAAAAATGGAAAGTCGTCTGTATGAGTGGTTTTTAAATCAACGAGAAAAAAAGTGTACATTGACTGGGCCAATATTAAAAGAGGAAGCTAAACAAATATTTAGAGAGGAATATCCCGATAAAGATGAAAATGCATTCCGGGCAAGTGATGGATGGTTTACCAAATTTTAAAAATTTGTGGCGAGATTCTTTCCAATGATGTTGCTTCAGTCACTACTTTTATTCATCGATATCGTGCAAAGATCGCTGAGATGGGTTTAATGGAGTCACAAATATATAATGTCGACGAAACCGGATTATTTTTTCGTTGCCTACCAGACAGAACCTATGTTTCTGCTTTTGAAAAAAACGCCTTTGGACATAAAATTCAAAAAGACAGAATTTCAGTCCTACTTGGTGCAAACTCTGATGGATCACACAAATTAGTTCCATTGGTAATTGGAAAAGCAAAAAAACCCAGGTGTTTTAAAAATTTCAATAATCCTCTGCATTACAACTTTTCAAAAAATGCTTGGATGACTTCTCGGATTTTTCACGAATGGTCTCCCGGAATATTTATTAAAGAGGTAAACAAAAATATTGATTTCAGGTTCAGTACATAATTTTAAAATTTTTTTCAATTCACAGGTGATCCGCTTTTCTCAGGAAAATAATTTGCCTCCGAAAGCCATTTTGCTTATAGATAATTGCTCCGCTCATACACCCATTGAGAAACTTAAAAGTGACGATGGAAACATAGTTGCTTTACAACCAATGGATCAAAACCCTATTAAGTTAACAAAGCTCAATTACAGAAGTATGTTTCTTTCTCAGTTAATTGCTGAAGGTGGTGAACTGAAGAATCATTTGAAATCCCATTCGATCCGCAATGCTATATTATTACTGAAACAAGCTTGGGATGCGGTACCACAAAGTGTTATGAAGAAATCTTGGTCAAATCAAAGTTGTCCAATTGGGACTCTAACCAATACGACAGCGACGATGACGTGCCAATAGCACAATTGTTGCAAATAGATCAGGATTGCAACGAAGTTATTCAGATAACTCAAGCTCTTTTAAAAGAAATAGCTCCCAACGATTGCATCGGTATAGAAGACATCGACAGATGGAATGAAGATATGTTTGATGACGGATCTGTTTATGTTCTCAGTAGCGATGGTGAGTCTTCAGATAGCAGCGAAGACGACGTTGTTGCAGTATCATCAGTTGTCTCTAATACTACAGCCATTGAAAGCGTAAATAATTTAATAAAATGGTGCAATAACAGTGAATTGTTTTCAACTAAGCACATAAGTAATCTTTTGGCTCTCCGCAATGATATTTCGGATTTAAAGAAACCAAAAAAACAAACAAATATAACTGATTATATGTCAAACAAAGATTAGTTGTTAACTTGGCCATTGTTTAATTTTAATTGTTTAATTTTTTTTAAATACAGTTTTTTAGTTTTTAATTAAAAAAAATACATGTGATGTAATTGGACTGCATTGCTATGTTTTGTTGCCATTCGTTTTTTTTTTATATTCATATTTTTAATTTAAAAAAATACATTTGATGTATTGGACTGAATTGTTGTGTTTTGTTTTCTTGTTTTTATCAAATAAAATTGAATTAAAAAATATTAAAAAGAGTTTTATTTAAGTTTTTGGAAGTTAATTTACTCAATTTTTTTTTCGAAAAAAAACGTCCAGAAATTAGAATAATTCAGAAATTAGAATTGCCTCAAAAACAAAGCGGTTCTAATTTGCTAGCGTCTACTGTATATAAATTTGTATGTATTTTTCACTTGGTTTTAACTAGAATTTTCAGTTTCTTCTATATTTGTCAGTAATTTTTAAGCAAAATTGTAGTTATTTATACTGTTGTTTTTAGTTACTTTTACCACCATAATTCTTTTAGTGTTGGTCTATGTAATATCAATTGCCTAATACTACCAACTACTTAATAACAATATTGTTTCATATTTACTATAAAATGAATCATAATTTATAAGTAAGTAACATATTTTTGGCAATAAGTATTATAAATGCTACTAGAACTTAATTTATCACAAAATATTTACAGCATTAGATCGTTATATAACAAATTGATTGAAATTGTTTCAAATGTACTTTGGATTTTGTAAAAGACTGCACTTTGTGCAAGATGACTAAGTAAGTGTTTTTTGTTCATTTTTATACCCTACACCAACTACATGAACAGGGTATAATAAGTTTGTGCTGATGTTTGTACACCAAAAAAATATAGACACACATGTTAATACACTGATCGACTCAGAATCACTTGTTGGTTCGAATTCACGATGTCCGTCGGTCCGTCCGTCTGTCTGTCCATGTTTACTTGTGCGCACGATGCTGGTCGCAAATATTCAGATATTGTGATAAAATATGGTATACCGACTGAATTCGGCCCAAGATTGAATCCTATTGATTATCGTTAACTTTGGTCGAAGTTTAAACTACACTCATAGAAATAAAACTGTAAAAAAAGCAGGAAAAGTTACTAAAAATTTGTTAAAAATTATGCTATAGAAAAAACTGCTGAATTTAGCAGATTTTTTTGCTAAATAATAATAAAATAAGAACAGCAAAATTAAAACTGTTAAATATGTAGAATTTTAGTTATATTTAAGTTAACTTTTAGTTAATTGAAAATAACAAATTGTACTCTAATCTGCAGAAAATTTTGCTAAATATTAGTAGACTAAAAATAGCAAAAATAAACCGTTATATCTACAAAATCTTTGCCATTTTTAAGCTAAATTTTGTTGAATGCAAATAGCAGTCTATACTGCTAAAATCAGCAGCAATATTTGCTAAAAAAAATTGTAAACTGCTGTTTTCAAAAGGCTCGATTTTTATTTACATTTAAAACGAGTAAAAAGGTTAAAGTCGGGCGGGCATGCCGACTATACAATACCCTACACCAGTCTGGGTAAAAGCCAACTAATATTTGGATCAGAAATTCGAATGGGTTAAAATGGGGCTTGTGTCAAAATTTTCTATAATGTGAGTCAGCGCACCAAATTTCATTAAAATATCTTAATATTTGCGATCTGCAGTTTGTAACCAAGCCAATTTTGAGGGGACCCTTATATGGGCACTAGGTCTAAACATGGACCGATGTTCACCAAAATCAATAGGCTTCGTCCTTGGGCCAAAATAGGCTAGTGTACCAAATTTCATCAAAATATCTTAATATTTGCGACCTGTAGAGTGCGCACAAGAATGCATGGACAGACAGACAGACGGACGGACGGACAGACAGACATCGTTAAATCGAAATAAAAAAAAATTCTGAGCCGATCGGTATACTATAAGGTGGGTCTAGGACCAATATTTTTTGGTGTTACAAACATCAGCACAAACTTATAATACCCTGACCACATAGTGGTGTAGGGTATAAAAATCGAAAAAACTTCGAAAATCTTAAATTTTTATTTTTTATTTTTTAGGCTGTTTTCAAAAGGCTCGATTTTTAATTACATTTAAAAAAAAATCGAAAAACACTTAGAAAATTTTAATTTTTTTTTTGGCTACTAATTATTTAGCAAAATTTTTTGCTGATTTTGGCAGGTTAATTTGTTATTTCCCATTAACAAAAATTTAACTGAAATATAACTACAATTCTGCATGTTTCACAGTTTTATTTTTGCTGTTCCTATCTTACTAATATGTAGCAAAAGTAATTTTCCAATTTTAGCAGATTTTTTTGCAACATCATTTTTAACAAATTTTTAGTAACTTTTTTTGATATTTTTACAGACTTATTTCTATGAGTGTAGGGTCCATATAAATTAAGCTAAAACTAATAAAAACTAGTTGAAAATGGTGTTACAGAAAAAACTGCTAAATTAACAGATTCTTTTACTACACTCTAATTAAATTCTGTTGATATTTACCCAACTTATAGTAGGAAACTCAACTCCTACTATAATTTGGGTAAATTTACTCTATGTGTGTAATTTAAAAAAAATACGCACATCATGTTTAAGTTGATGCACAAATAATGTGCAATTTTACATTGAAAGTGTGTAAGAATTAAATGAAATTACGAAATTTGTGTGTTAATTTACTAAACTTGTGCGTAAAAAAGCATGTTTTACGTGTAAATGTACGGATAAAATGCGTAAAAATCTACAAAAATGCTTAAAATTCACAAAAAAATCTGAAAAATCCTGCAAAAATGTGAACATAAACTACAGCGTTATTTAAAGCTAAACCACCCACAAATATTTTCTTAAATAAAATTATAAATTAATTTTAAGTACGTATTTTATTAATACGTATAATTAGTTATATACAAAGATAAATAAATTTAATAAAAATAAACTACTAATATGGCGACAATACCCAGTGTAGAAAATCATTACCAGATATGTGGTTATGTAACTACATACTTGGTAATGGTAACTAGTTACTTTTGTTATTACATTTCTTATTACCTTTATATGGCGATGTCGCGAAAAATAATGAGTTGTCGTTACACACCAGCATACGAAAAATCAAAAAATATATCGTTACCTATGTGCTTACCAGTACTGATAAAAATAATGAGTCTAAATAAAATAAAATAAATAAATAATAAATAAATTATATAAAAAAAAATATTTTTTATTGTATTTTTTTTTTAAATAAAATTTGCTGGTGCGGGAATTGAACCTGGGTCTACAGATTGCCAGTCAACAGCTCTACCATCTGAGCTATATCGACATGTAATATTTAATAGATAAAAACACAATTGACCTGCTGCACACAAGTAAGCTTACTCGCCAACATACAAAAAATTAAAAAATATGTGGTTACATATATCCTTACCAGTGTTTAAAAAATATTGAGTCTAAAAATAGATTTCAAAAAATTTTCAAAAAAATCTAAAAAATTATTTTCTATTTGAAATAGTGATAAAAATAAGTCATTATCAGTAACTCATTATTATATGTTTTAAAATAATGCAGAAGGTAAGTGGGTGTCATTACTGGTAGTCCAAAAAATAATGATATGTCATTACCGTTTCTACACTGGGTATCTTCTTTTTATAGTCATAAAAATATCTTCAAGATATATATAAAAATATGTATCTTTTTTTATCACCTGGAAGATATTTCTCTTTAGTGATGGTATGGCGATATTAAGTCTTGTTTTTCTTCCAAATGGTAATTTGCCGGCAATAAATGAGATAAAATTGTAGCGGATTTACCTTATCAGCGATAGTTTGGAGATAATAAAGAAACTTCCGTAATTATTGCCGGCAATACATGTTTTCTTCCAGGCGATATGATCGGGGAATCTTCTTGGTATTGCCATTCTTGCTTGGTTATGTTGATATTTTCAGATGAAAATATGTTTGGATAAATGTTTCACAAAAACTAATAGGTTTTATATTTTTTTTAATTTTAAAAAATTTTTGAATTTTTTCTAATTTTGAAATGTCAGAATATTTATTACTACTATAAGATAGTATATTTACCAACTTTGTGCGTAAAAATTTTATTTAACAAAAGAATAGTAATTTTAGGCACAATGTGTTTATTTGTAAACACATAATGTCTAAAAATACTTTGTGTGTGTATTATTGTGTATGAAAGTGTGTACAAAAAAAAATTTACGCATTTTTTGTTTATATTTACCGAATTTTCGTAAAATTAAACAAATTTTTACCAATTTTATAGTAGTGGATTTACAAACATTTTTTAGAGTGTACAAATATATCAGTAATATACTTATGTAGTAACAGCAGAAATAAAACTGTTAAATATACAGAATTTTATTTATATTTGAGTTAAATTTTTGTTAATAGAAAATAAAAAATTAACCCGCTAAAATCTGCAAAAGAATTTTGCTAAATAATCAATAGCCTAAAACATCACAAAAAAAATTTTAAATTTTCGAAGTTTTTCTTGATTTTTTTTTTTAACAAATAAAAATCGAGCCTTTTGAAAACCGCAGTTTACAATTTTTTTAGCAAATATTTCTGTTAATTTAACATGATAGACTGCTTTTACATTCAACTAAATTTAGCTTAATGATAACAAGAATTTGTAGATGTAACAGCTTTTTTTTTTTTTTTGCTATTTTTACTCTACTAATATTTAGAAAATTTTCTGCACAATTTATAGTACAATTTGTCATTTTCAATTACCTAAAAGTTAGCTTAAATATAACTGAAATTCTGTAAATTTCAGTTATATTTCGCTGTTCTTATTCTATTAGTATTTAGCAAAAAAATCTGATAATTTTAGCAGTTTTTTCTGCCGCATCCTTTTTAACTAATTTTTGGTAACTTTTTCTGCTATTTCTACAGATTTATTTCACACAACTTGTATTCTAGATGATTGTAATTTTTAAAAAGAAATGCCTTAATACTTTAAATTAATTTATTAAAGCTTGAAATTTAAAATTTCTTTGTTAACTTAGTGGCCTTAATTTTCCAATTACATTTGTGAGAGACCGATTTTTTGTTCTTTGTTAAATCCTCCTTAGTTCAATTCAAAACCAATTTGACAGATTAGATGAAAAAACGTTAAGTTTTTTTTCCCCCCGAAAAAACTTAAGCTCTTTTCTAATTGAACTTGTACTTTTTTTATACAATTTCTATTCATCTTCATCTAGCAAAATAAAAACCATAAACAAAAAAAAAATGTTAAAAAAGCCCTAAATACCCAAGTACAATTTGCTACGCACCGATACATTTAGTTAGTAAACACAAAAAAAAATATTACAAAAAAATTAAAAAAAAATACTCTGTAGAGTATTTTGGTATTTTAGGGACTTAAATCCTCTTCCTCAGGAATAAAAAAGAAAACTGAAAAATAATAATGGCTTTAGATACTCAATGGCAGTGATTGTATAGGTACAATAATCCAATAAAAAAAAAGGAAAAATCTACCAAAGGCATTATTGCAGGGCTATAAAAAGAAGCTTATTACTTTATTTCTGGCATTTGTAGTTATATGTATGTGTATTTGGCATACATGGGACTAGTTAACTGAATCATTAGCTTTCAAATTGATATCAATGTTGATGAAATTATTTGCATAACCATTTTTGGAATTAATGGCAATGATTTTAAATATGTGATTCCATTGATCAATGGCAATCTTTTTAAATTCCATTACAATTAATAAATCGTCAATTTAAAAAAAATATAACCACAATTGACAGATTAGCTTTTCGAAAAACCTTAAAAAAATCGATGAAATACAAACAACAAATATGTTTAAATCAACAAATGTCTCTAAAATGCAGGCTCTGCATGATTTATAAACCAAAAAATAATTATTGAAACAGTTTTGAAAATCTATTTTTAGACACATTGCTTTGTTTTTTTTGCAAGCATAGGGGGGTAAAGGCATGCGCCGCTCCAGGGGAGGGGGGGGGGGGGGAATAGGGAAATTTCCCCCCTCAGCGAAATCGAAAAAGAAAAAAAAAGGAAAAAAAAGGGAAAAAAAGGAAAAAAAAGGAAAAAAAGGAAAAAAAGGAAAAAGAGGGAAAAAGGAGAGAAAAAAGAGGAGAAAAAAGGATAAAGTGAAAGAAATACAAATTTGTTATGAATAATAATATGAAATATAAAATTTTTTCCTTATTTTCATTTAACCAGTCGTCATTTAAAAAATCTCAATAGATATTTTAACAAATTTATTAAAAAACTGATAATTTGGATTATAAAAAAATTAAAGTTTGTGGAGAAATGTAGTTAAAAGATCTAAATTTCAAATTAGATTTTCAAAATTGTATGTAGATCAATTTCGTTTGAAATTTTTCTAATTTCAAATGACAAAAAAAAATTTCATTTTAAAATTTCGCATTTTTTAATACAAAATTCCAATTTTAATTGAAAATTTTTTAAATAAAAATAAACGCCCTTACTATTTAAATTTTCCAAATGTATATTTTTGTTGACTTTAGTTAAAATTTTGGGTGGCGGCATGCTTTGACCTAGTTTATTTTTGGAGCATTCTGATTGGTTAATTTATTTTCAACAAATTAAAATATTTGAAAATGTAAACATTTCTTTATTTATTTAGGATTTTCATACACAAAATGAACAAAGCCGTTTAAATATAAAGTCGATTTTAAAAGTAAAATACTGTTTGCTAGTAAAGCACCGTAAGTTGTTCGGATTTCACGTGAAAAAATTATTATACTCCTCCATGTAAAAAAAATGATAATTTGCCACGACAATGAATTTCACGTGAAAACTGAGTAGAGATTGTTTTCACGCAAATTTAATGTACACGACTATTAAGTTTCTTGGGGAAAAATCACATTTTTTGTATATTGTGATTGTGTCTTTGATATAAAATTGAAAAATTGTTCATTTTTATAATTTAAATTAAAATTAGAGTAAAATTAAAGTTCGAGTAAAATTTTTTCACGTGAAAAACCTCTTACGGTGCTTTTGGAAAAAGACTAAATTTTATTTTGAATTTTTTTCATTAAAATTGCAGAACTGAATTTCGAATTGAATTTTCTAAATTTGAAGTGGTAAATGCTATTATATTTTAGAATTTTCTCATTTCGAAATAAAAAATCGAAATTTCTCTTAAAATTTTCTCAATATTGTAAGAAAACAATTAATTACCGTTATTTTTGTTCAGATTTAAGATCAAATTTGACAAATTCCAAATAGAATTCACAATTAATTTCACTTGAAATTCTCCAAATTTCATTCGGAAAGATATGGTGGAGTTCTTTTTTAGGTCTTTTCAAAGGTTCGTATTGAACTTATTCCAGTCTGTCTTTCGGAAATCCTGAGTATACATGTTGATATCGTACAGTATAAAGTTATGTTCCTGAAATAATTTCTTTTGAAATACAGAATTTTTGATTGCCTGCGAGTAATTGACTAGCGTTAGATCCTGCACTTCCTCCCAATCTGCAAAGTGTTTTAACTTTAAAATACGGAATGTTGGTGTAGCGTCAAACCAAAATTTTCCAGTAATTCTTTTTGTTAATAACGACATCTGACTCCCACAGCTGTACCAAAACCGATATGAAAATTTAATTATACAAAGTTTTCCAAATGTTGATCATGAACCCCTGAGCGTCCCTAATCGCATCTTAGGAGGTCTGCGAAACATTCCGAAAAAAATAACTGAAGTATAAAAAATCAGCTTCTAATAAATAAAGTGAATATAAAAATAATGAAAATAATTTCAAAACTTTTCAAGGAAATATTAACTTTTTGTATTTTTTTAATTTTATTTTATCGGGATATACATTGATTGCATCAAAGGAATTAAATATGCTAAAAATCCCAAACGTATTAAACAAATTGTGAAAAATAATCCGCTGCAGGCATGTCCCTATCCGGATTTCATTCTTGCCTAAGGAAATCGTCAGGGGACGACGTTTTTAGAATTTCTGGAAATATTTGTTAATCATGTAATCATCTCAATATTTAATTCCTTTGACTTTTTGTATTGTTGTTAAAAAGTAATCTCTGAGTTAAATCCATGTAATCATCTCAATCAAATTTTGAAAACTTCTCAGACTCCGGCGACGTTTTTCGTAAAATTTTCAAAGTTTAATTTAATGAAATCCGCGATTTAAATCGGCATATGTATATCGAAAAATGGATTCTTTGAAATTTCTGAAAAAATATATGCGGTGTGTTCGATTAGTCGAAATTCTTACTACTTTTACTACAATTGGAAAGTTTTGTTTACTTTTTATATTGAAATTTTGCAGCTGTAGTAAAAGTAGTAACTTGTAGTAAGTAAACGAACACGGTTATGTTGTTCCTCATTACTTTATTTTTGCCTTTACGAAATCTTATACTGGCACTCTTATTGGGTCTTTTTTCATACAAATGCTGAAAAATCGAACTGTTTTTTTTATTTAATACTATACTATAACTCAGGAACCAAAAGGAGTACCAAACTGATATTTGACAGTGTCACTGATAAAAAAAACTAAGAACTAATACAAAAATATTAAAAGGCTACGATAAAGTATCCCGAACCGCGTATTAAGATAAAATAACGATAAATGGTTAAAGTTCATTTCAAAATAGTAACTATTTACGTGGCTCAATCATGGCTTCAATCATAAAAGGATAGAAACAATTAATTAATTGTAGAAAAATTCTCAAAAATTAAAATTTTTTTTATTGAATCAGAAATTATCAAATTAAAGAATGAGTTGCAGACCAACTTCAGGCACGCTTTCAAAAGCTTTAAAGTGATATATCAACCAGTCACATAGCTAAAATAATACAAAAGTTAGACCCAAATATGTACGGAAAGTCTATAGCAAATTTGATAATTTTCCCCAAATTGAACACCAATTTTAGCTATACAAAGTATTCCAAGTTATAGCAAGTTTCATACAATTCAAATAGAGTGCGGAAATTTCAATTGTTGATTTTATATGTTATTTAATATAAACTTTTTTAGGCATTACTAACCCATCCTTGTTGGATGTCAAATACGTATCAAATATTAAAGTTTTTGATGAAAAATATAACTTGGAATTTTCCGTTGGACTTTATATTGTATTTTATACCTAAAGCGTCGCTCATAAAATCGTTAACATTGCGCTGCGGAGTCCAAAAACGTCCAACAAGTAGTGTATGGCCAAATCAAAAGGGGTTAAAAAATACTTTTTGTGAGCTGGAGCCGCCACTGGGTAAGGTGTATATTTTTCCACATCATGAACGAAAATACGAAGCACAAAAAGTCATTTGCTTTTTAAGCAATTACATGTTATATGGGTTGATAGTTCAGGGGGTAGAATTCTCGGCTAACAAGGATGCCAGGTTCGAATCTCAGCGTGATCACGTTTAATAAAGAAATTAAAAAATGTTTGTAATAAATTTTTTTTTAAATAAAAATTTTGTTTATGAAAATCTATTTATAAATACATTACTTTTGACATCTTCGTACCATATAAGTAACCACTTACTTTATCACCTCCTTCCTTAGCTTGGGGCTCATCGCCTGTAAAATTCGTCAGTGAAGTAAGGTCTAAAGTATTGTAATGGTAATGGGTTAGCGCGATTTCATTGCCCGTTAGTAATATTTTTTTCCAATTGCATTAGTTCGAACTAATGGCAATGATAAATTCCCAAGTATGTTATTTGGTACTTAGGTGGGGAGGAAATTTTTTATATACGAAAATTTAAATGCCTATAGTTATAGTGAACAATTTTTTTTTTGTTTTTTTCCGATTTGGTTTATGTATGGTTATCAAATTTAGGGATTTCTTTGCTCCAGGACACTGTGGGGTGTTGTTTTGTTTGTTAACATTTTGGCCAATAATAATCTTCACCTGTAAGTGTATTTGTTTTTGTGCTAGATGATGAAAAGTGTAAGAACAAAACGAGTTTGGCTTAAAACATAACAGGAATTTATTTGGGCTAGGTGTTGATTTTTGCGTATTATACAACAAAACAAAAACATTTTTCAAACAACAACAATGTCAGGGCTCGAAGGCCTGAAAAATAGAAGATTATTTTATAGTTTGTGTTTTCTGCAGTCTTAAAAAATAGAAAATATTTCAGTCCTAGTCTAATATGTAAGTGTATTTGTTTTTTTTGTTTGTTTTTTGTTGTCAATATTAGGATTTTAATCTGTAAAGATATTGGTAGTAGCAAAAAAATTAAGCAAAAAATTTAAAGTTGACCGCATACTTATTTCAGAACTAAAAAAACTATATAAAAATATGAGAATTTTTTAAAAAATTTCTAAAGTTTGTTGAACTGTTTCATTTCGGTACAATTTTATATCGCTTGAGTGGATTGGATTTATACAGACTTAAATATCTTCAACCTGAACACATTTCCCATTTTTCCTTTTTTGATATTCATGCCCATTTGGGTTTTATCTTACGTTTGCCGAATCGATTTATTTCCTAATTTCTCTCATAATTTAAAAATGGTGGCAACACTTAGTCCCCACTCAGAAAAGGTCTGCAGTTACTATATGCCAGTTATTTGTGTAGTAATACGGTTGTAGTTATTTTAACTACCACTGCAGTTGATTTACTTAGCGATTTTTTTTAATGTTTTTGACAAACTACTTTGTGCTCTTTTTAAACAAACTACTGAGTTGTTGCGGCTGCGGATTCCGCTGCGGCGAGAGAAAACAAATTAAATGACTGCTGATGCGGTCACGGTTGTTTTTTACATACGTTCACATTTTGTTTACATGTATGCCTGCACATTAGGGTGCTCCAAAAAATAATTTTTTGAGTTTTTGACCGGGCTACCCCCTGGAAATAATTATTTGGGTGTAAAACTACGTCTCCCAAAAAAATTAGGATAATCGGATATCGAGAAGGCGTTCCGCATCGGCCCTGAATTTTGGAACACGGATTACAAAGGGAAAATATGACTTGTTGTGCATTTTCTCGAAAACATTGATATTTTGTAACTAATTCGAAATAAAAACACTAAAGGGTCGTGATGTGGAGTGAATTCTCTTTGTAATAAAGCAATAAAAACTTAAATCGGTTAAAAAACAGCCGAGTTATTACAATTTCCCCAGGCAACTGATGAGTCGCAGACCACTTAATCAAGAAATTCGGTTGCAAATTTTAAAATTTATTAAAATAATATACTACAGAAATATTTTTTTATACTATAAGTTCCAAGAAACTCAGATAAGAAGTACTTCTTTATATTGTGCTTTGCTAACTCTTTTTAAATTAGCGCCAAAGAGGTGAGAATTCTTAAACACTGTTTTCTTGTTGAAAAATAAAATCCACCCTAAGGTACATACACTAGGGCTATAACTCAGAAATGGATCGAGATACCACCTTAAATTTTTCACACAAATGTAGAAGAAAGTTTAGCAATAATCATATATTTTTCTAAGCATTTTAAAAAATGCGCATTTCGAGCAATGGGAATTTGAACTCAAGACCCCAAGAAATGACCTCTGACCCTTTCATGAAAAAAATTGATATGCATACCATTTTAAAGAGTACATTCTTACCTAATAAATAATATCAAAACAAATTTTATAACTCAAAACGTTTTTAAGTTATTGTCGATTTTGTAATCGTACACCTACAAAAAAATTTTGTTATCCCAAACGAATCGTTCGGTTGCTGCAACTGATAATTCGGTTGTCACAATCCTATTTCTGTTCTTTGAACTGGAATAGGATTGGTGCAACCGAAATTGGGTTGTGACAACCGAAATGGTTCAACCCCATTTCCGAACGATTCGGTTGGAACCAAATTCGGTTGGGACAACAAATTTTTTTTGTAGGTGTACTTTAGTCAAATTTTGCTGTTTTTACAATTTTCCTAACGTCATATTTCGGAAACCAAAAGACAGAGACTATTAATTATAGAGATAGGAAATCAAAACTTACACTACTCACCGATAGAGGGAGCTGAAATTTAGTATTACCTGAGCAACTATTTAATATCAGTTTAGTATCAGCTGAGCCCATGTTTAAAAACTCGAAAACTGCTGAAAAGTGCTCAAAATAAGGAAAAAACAAACGTGAAATATATTCAAATAATAAAATTTGAAATATTTGTTTGCATTTTTTCCTTTGTTGTTTTTTATTATTTAAATTTAAATAAAAAAAAAATTGTCAATTTTTTTACAAAGTGCCATCTATTGATAACGATTTTTTTAAAACTTATTTTTTTGGTGATGCCATACCCCTTCCAAAAGAGTCTTGGCTCCGAAATTTATGCTTTAATGAGTTGTTATCATGTACGATAGTTGTGTTAAATTTCATTGAAATCGGTGATGGTAAATCCGAAAATGCCACTTTTTTGTGTTGAATTGAGATGTTTTCACCAAAATACAAAAAAACTAAAATCTACATTATAATCTAGAGAGAACGCCATAAAGACAATCTGTTGAGAGTGCTTGGTAGTACTTGAAAATGCATAATTGTCAACCAGTGGTTCTAGCAGTGTTGCCATTTCAGTGCTTTTCGGGTATTTTTTGGTGCTTTTTTACTTACCGTACCCGGTGATTTTTTACAAATACCCGTTTAAAAAAAGCGGGTATTTTTTTGGCTTTTTCAAATTTTTGGCAGTGCTTTTAGTGCTTTTTGTACAGTTTATATTTTTGGTATTTGTTCGCGTTTTTTTAATTTTTCTTCAATTTTCTGTCAAAGTTGAAAAAATAATACGAACTATACAAAAACTACATTTTTCCAGTGTTTGTAGTACAATTTTAAATAGCAACTTCGTTATATTTAAACTTCAAAATTTTTAAATATTAGTTTGTTGCTTTTTTACCCCCTTTTTAGTTATTTTTGAACCTTTTTTACACGATTTTACAAAACTAAAATGTGTTTTTAAATTCTGGACTTAAATTTTTCAAAAAATTAATATCGTGCTTTTTTACCCCATTTTTGGTAAATTTTTACCTTTTTTACCCGTTTTCACAATGCTCACGGTGCTTTCCTGCCTTCAAGAGTTGGCAACACTGGGTTCTAGGAAAGTTTTTTTCATAAGTTTTTTCTCTGTTTCATGTAAAATAAATTGTAAATTCTAGTTGGAATTTGTCATATTTGATTTTAAACCGAACAAAAATAACACTCATTGTAACAATTTTCAGATCAACTAAAATCTACGGTAAAATTTTTAGTAATTTAAAAATATTATAAATTTTTTGCAATAAAAAAGATTGTTGACAACATTGGTGAGAGTATGAGAAAGAAAAAATAGGAGAATAACAAAAACCGCCATTAAAATAAGAGAAAAAATGCTCCCGAAATAACGACGAACAGCGGTAGCGACATAATCATATACAACTAGGGGACTTCATGTCACTCATATGCCTCTTAGTTGACTGAAAACATAATACACAATGCTAAAAAAAACGATGAACTAACGAAATACAGTATTTTTGATTTAACTGCCTTTTTCTTAAGTGCCCTTTTTCTATAACTGCACAAAATTTTGATTTCGTTATTATTTTACAAAATTACATACGCAATTGCCTTCTTTAAGTGCACTTTTTGCACCAGCGCATTTAAGATAAGTGCCTGATGTTTTTGACAGTTGTACATTATTTTCATAAAAAAGATCACCGTTAGCTGCCTCTTGTGTTTTTGCTTTATTTTGCAATTCCAGGAAGAAAAATACACACATAAAATAAATATGTTGTCAACTTCTTGTTGTCGCAAGATCTAGTGCAAGGCACAAAGTTGTCATCATTAGCTTCATTTGTTTTGCTTGTTTCTAATCTGTGTGAAACCGTTATATGGTTTCAGCAAGGTAAACAATTTGACTTAGCAACGTTTTTGGCTTATCTGCAATTCGTACAAAAATTGGTTGTGCAGCTATGTCAAAACTATTGTACTCGCACTTCAACATTTATTCAGTACTTTTTGAGCGAGTGCAAAGGAAACTCTTTTTCATCAATTAAAATTAAAAACAAAAAAACTCTTCGCAAAAAAAATTTATTTTTTTATGTTACAACTTTTTTTTAGTGCAACCTTGCGGTCTCAAGATTGCGACCTCAAATCTTATTAAACAAGTGCAAAAGGTTCACTGAAATTCATTATTGTTTTCAGTACTAAATATTTGCACAGGTACATAAAAAGCAATTTTTGATCAATTTTTTTAAAATATATATTTAAAAATTTTAAAATATAAATAAATATCAAGAAAGAAAATGAAAAAAAAATAATGGTCCCGCCGGGACTCCAATCCGAGATTTTCTGTTTGAAAATGAACTGTATCAAATTCATTTTTTTGGATCACTTTTAGAGCATTTATGCTTTAGAAGAAGTGATTTTTTGGATGTTGTTCAGAATGACTTCTAAAAACCCAGTAACAATACTCTAACGGATACCCAGTCAGAAATCGCCAGTGGTACAAAAAATCAAGCACTGGCATACCACTGGGAAACCACGGTATTAAAAATAAATGACTGGCAGAACACTCATTTCGGACGCTTTGCCAGCGTTTGCGAAAAGCGTTTTACCAGTATTTGTTTTACAAAAATTTCGGTGGTTTGTAAAAAAAACCACTGGCAAAGAATTGGCTTAGAGTGATATGCCAAGGTTTGCACCCAGTGGTTATCCAGTGCTACCTAGCCAATGCTACCAGGCGTACAAAAATCAATTCACTAGAAAACCAATGATTTTATAAAAATGCTGACGCTCGTTAAAAAATGTTTGTAGTCGGAAGGTTTCGAGTTCAAATCCGGTTGCAAGCAAAAAATTTTTTTTGTTTTATAAAATCAATTTTTTTGTTTGTGAGAAAGCTCCTTCAAGACCAACTTTTTTTTGCCCTCCCAACACTGGCATACTAGTTATAAAAAATTGTTTGCCAGTACTAGCATTTTGGCACAGCCAGTAGTTGTCCAGCTATTATCACTCATTTATGTGTTTAGCCATTAAATATTATATGTCTCGTTAGCTCAGTGGGTAGAGCAATCATCTGCCAATCTGACGGCCTGGGTTCAAATCACGGCAGGACCAAAAAAAATACATATGAACTTTTTTTAATTTTATTTTGGAAAATATATTTCCAAACCACCTATTTATTGGTTTTGCCAGCGTTTTGCCAACGTTTAAAAATTTTGTTTCTCCAGTGCTTCTCCGGCGCTTTTTGAACAGTCGGTCCTTTTGTCTAATGATGTTATCATTTTGGGAATGGGAAAGCACTTTTTGCCAGTACTTGTACCACCTGTTAAAGTGCTTTGCTTTGTTAAGCATAACTTCCAGTATTTTTTAATGGGTATTTGTTCATAGTTCGCTTTAAAATTTTAAGCAATCTCAGCATAAAGCAAAATATATATCCCCAGCAAAAAAAGAGATGCCGAAGCAGTAGAAAAAGCACTACAATTGATGATCTAGATGTACTTCTTTTTTAACATAAACACTAATGATTTTAACATTGAGTTGTCATAGGAGAGGAGTACTCCCACTTCATCATTTTTTCAGTACTATTTGAACAAGTTAAAAGTTAAAAAAAAATTCTTTCCAACAAAAATTATATTTTTTTTAATTTACAAATTTTTTTTATTTCCACCACCGGGGATCGAACTTGCGACCTCACGATTGCTAGTCTAGCGCTCTACCGCTGAGCTATTCTTTGATATGAAAGTTGACTGGCATAAAAACACCACTTTGTTAATGCGAGATATTGTTCCTTATTCTCTTCAATAAAAGTACTTATTAAACAAGTGTAAAAGGTGCACTCCAATCCAATATTGGTTTCAGTACTATTTTTACAGGTACATAAAAATCAATTTCTGACCATTTTTTTTTTATATAAACATATTTTTAAAAATTAAAAAATATTGAATTTAAACAAATTAACTATAAATATTAAAAAAAAAATTAATAGAATAAAAAAAATTTAAAAAAAAAATAAAATAAATATTGGTCCCGCCGGGAATCGAACCCAGGACCCTCTGTATGGAAATGCCAAATGATACCAAAATCACTTTTTTCGATCACTTTAAAGCAATTACTCTTTAGAAGCAATACCTAAGTGATTTTTTGGATGTGGTTCGGAAATAAGTCTAAAAAAGCTGTAAAAATATAATATAATAATATGAGATGTTTGCAAGAAATTCATTCCTGCCGGAAAGCGATCAAACACTGCCCGAGCTTGAAAGAGTATCGAGTACTATGCCTAAGATATTCTTTCGAGCTCGAGCAGTTAAAAGGGTTCTTGCCGACCTCAACGAAAATAAGTCAACGGGGCCGGATAGCATTCCAGCACTGGTGCTGAAACAGTGCTCTTCGACGCTAGCTCGTCCATTGGCTAACCTTTTTGGCGCTTCTTACCATGCGGGAGTTTTCCCCTCGTGCTGGAAGGTTGCCAATGTACAGCCAATCCCTAAAAAGGGTGCAGCTAACAACCCTGAAAATTACCGCCCGATCGCAATATGCTCTGCGCTCTTTAAGGCGATGGAGAGTATGATTAATTACCATCTTGTGAATTATCTAGAGTCTAACTCACTTCTTAATGACCGACAGTATGGCTTCCGTAGAAATCGTTCTACGGGAGACCTGTTAGCGTTCCTCTCGGAGCGTTGGAGCCGGTCCATCCACCGTTTTGGTGAGAGTAAAGTGGTTGCTCTGGATATTTCAAAGGCCTTTGATCGTGTATGGCACGGGGCGCTTGTATCAAAGCTTATTGCTTTTGGTGTGGGTAATGACTTCGCTCGTTTTATTTCGAGCTTTCTCAGAGATCGCACTATTCGTGTTGTTATAGATGGGATCTCATCCGACGAGTTTCAGCTGAATTCAGGGGTACCGCAGGGTTCTGTTCTTTCTCCTTCCCTATTTCTTATCTTTCTCAACGACCTTCTTGGTCAAACTTTCAACCCTATCTACTCTTTTGCAGATGACAGCAACATTTGTCATTCATTTTCCTTCAATAGTAGGCCAAGCCTTGAGGAGATTGGGGGCAAAAGGCAAATTATGAATGCACACTCAATCGTGACCTTTCTACAATCTCAGAGTGGGGTCGTGTTCGACTTTAATGCACGCAAGACCCAATGTTGTATGTTGACCCATAGGGTTGTGGGGTCAACACTGCCATCTGTAAATATGGGTGATATCGATATTGAGGAATCGGATACTCTTGATGTTCTGGGCATGAAGATTCAATGTGACATCCGTTGGAATAAGCATGTTTTCCAAGTGTCGAAAGAAGCATGCAAGTGTCTAGGTTTTCTACGTCGGTGCAAGAAGTACTTCACTCCATCCGATTTACTCAATATTTATACCACCTTTATCCGACCGAAAATGGAATACAACTCCCATATATGGGCAGGAGCTTCGAAGTCTATTTTGGAGCTTCTGGACCGTGTGCAAGAGAGGGCGTCGGCGCTTATCAATGACAGTAGAGTATCCAGCTCTATTGACTCATTGGAGCATCGTCGGAATGTGGGTTGTGTGACTCTGTTCTATCGATATTACCATGGAAAGTGTTCTGCTGAGATAAGTGAACTTATCCCCAGAGCTCGAGTTTTTATTCGTAATACTCGCCTATCAAGTAGAGCACATCCGTTTGTAGTCGATTGTCCAGTGGATCGCACAACGCATTAGAGAGAGAATTCGTTTATCAGTCGCACCAGCCGTATGTGGAATAAACTCCCCGCAGAAGTCTTCCCTGTTACTTGCAATGTAGAGAAATTCAAATCAAATATTCACAAACACTACTCCCTCTTTCCTCCTCCCCATAACCTATTTTCCTAATACCAACACAATGCACTGCGTTAATAGGGGGCATCCCCTGAGTGTTGGTCCAACAAAAAAAAAAATAACGGATACTTGGGAAGCAATGAAAGAAGTGATTTTTTGAAGTTGTTCAGAATAACTTCTAAAAAAGCAGTAAAAATACACTAACGGATACTTGTGAAGCATTGAAAGAAATAGTGTGTAAAGCACTACTTGCAATTTTTTTTTGCTGGGATCCTCATGAATTTTTTGCAAAAAGTAAATGCCGATGGATCATAAAAGATTTTTATTTTGCGGAGAAATCCCATGACTCAAAACAACGAAGAGCTCTATATGTACTAGGAACACTGTACCATCAATTTAAATAATAAAAAAGTGATTTACAGAGTTTCGTTTGTGCAGCCATCTGAAGTCGGTACAATACCAAAATGTCGAAATAATTTACAATGTAGTGTTGGCCCATCGGTAAAAGTAAAATTGACCGAGATTACTGATGCCATGGATACATTACAAGGCTCTGCGGTTTCAATTTTAAAAAATCAGTTGAGTTTGAGAAAGCTATCCGAAAGATTGGTTCCGCGTCTGCTTGCAGTTGATCATAAACGCATTCATGTGCCAACTTTAAAGAAGTGTTCGACATTTTACATCCGCAATATGGATAAGCGAATTTAGCTCCAGATTTACGGATTTAACCTTCAGTGACTATTTCCTATTTCCAAACCTAAATATATGGCTCTAAATAAAAATAGATTTAGCTCTACTGAGGGCCTTTAAAAATTAAAAAAAAATTTATGTTCCGAACAAGATTTTGTCTTAAAAATCCCAGCCCCTAAAATGCAGTCCCGCAAGAGTTAAAATATAATCGTATGAATAGAATATGTTCTCATCTTTGTTTTAATATTAGTTTTCATATAAATCTTTTGTTTTTTCCTGTCAATTTCTATAAATGCCATCAAAAAGCATAACAAATACATATATCAAGTGCATTATTCATTCATACTTCAGTTTCAATATTTTTCCCCACATTTTCTTTTATTCTATTGACTTGTGGTTTAGCAATTTAACAATTGATTACACAATAAATATAACAAGATATTGAAATGTTTTGTTGCGCAATAAGTTAATATAATAAACTAAAATAAGTTCAAAAAAATAGTAAAAAAAAAAAAACTAAGGCAATGACAGGTCTGGAAAAACCATAAAGAGTATCATCTTTGTACGAGTGGTTGAGAAAAAATATATTTACGAAAAAAATAAAATAAAAAGTAAAATAAAATATCAAATAACATAATGAAAACCACAAATAGACAGATATTTTTTTAATTTAACAAAACGAGTTCAACTGAGGTTTTATTGTTTAGGAAAAAAATAAAAGAAATTTATTTAGGCAATAATGTCTAAAACCAACAAAATTTGTTTTGAGGGAATTAAATAATCAATCTTCTTGGTTTTGAAAGTTTGAAATTTAATCTAACGAATATTTCTAGAAATTCTATAAACATCGTCCCCTGGCGATTTTCTTAGGCTAGAATGAAGTACGGATAGGAACATGCCCTCAATAGATTACACTGTACAACAAAATCATTTTTCTTCATTTTTTCAAAAGTAACAAGGTTCTGACTAGTGATTTTGGCAGAGGGGACCAAAAAAACTATACGTCGGCATTTTTAAAGTTTATGTCTGGGGGGTTATTAACCCTTTGACGACTTAGGCAAGTATGCTTGCCCAAGGGTTTTTCGCATTTACAATTGCCCAGTAAATATTTTCGAAGGTGATTTGTTAAGGAGAAATGGGGGAATAGAAATGTAGTATGCGGTAAATTCCTACTTAGTCCCGCTTTTCCCTTGCGAGCCCTCGAAGTTGGTTATTTAGAATTCTTCATTTAAGGGGTAAAAAGCACAGACTTTGACAAGCGCAATGAAGGGCAAGCAAGGGGTCTATGAGGTAAATTTTTTGTAACATATCCATAATTTAGTTCCAGATCACGAAAATAAAATAATAAAAATCGCTTAGTCCGGAACGGCAGGTTCGTCAAATGGCAAATATTGTTGGCAAGCGAAATGAGGGGTAAGGAGGGGTTCTACGGAGCCAATTTTTCTTGGCATAACTATTATTAGGTCAGAAATTACGAAAACCGCACAATTTTCAAAATCGCTTTAGCAGAAAATATATGGTCCTCAAAGGGTTAAGATCCCTTTTGAAAATGTTTATTGTGAATCGGCATAGGAAACCATGTGAATCTTCCATTTTAGGTATAGGATGTGTTAAGCAAACTTATGTAAAACACTACGAGGAAAATTTTTGTAGAACATTTTAACCCCCTAACTCTTCAATTAAAGGGACTTTTTTGGCCCCTCTTTAAAAATGGACTAAAAAGACCCGTAAGTTGAAGATTTAGAGGGTTAAAATGGTCTGCAGAAATATTTGCCATGAGATTATACTATAAGTCTTTGAAGACATTAAAGTCGAAAATTTAACTTCAATGCCAGAAATAAGTCAAAGCTTAAAATGCGTTTAAGGGTTAACTTCGTACTTATTTAGAATTGACTCTTAAATATCGAACAAACCTGAATGTTAGGGGTTAGTTTGTATGAAAAAAATGTTACCCGGCTGCGGAAATTAAAAAAAATATATAAACTTTTTGCTAAAAATTTCTTTTAAATTTTTAATTAATGAAACAGAGCATCCTTTTCACTTTCATAAAAATCATAAAAACTACAGCAAAAATGTAAAAGTGGGTGTCCTGTTCTCCTATGACAACCCAATGTTAAAATCATTAGTGTTTCTGTTAAGGGGGGACATTACATTCGCGGCAGAGAAAACAGACCTTTTTTTAAAAAAATTCATAACTCAGGCAAAAACAAACATTTTTCCAAAATTTTCTATTATTATTGTAGAGAATTGATAAATTACAAGAAAAAAAATTCAAAAAAATATATTTTTCACTCCAACATGGTTTTATAGAGCTCCAAACTGGCGGCAGAGAAAAAAACGGGGCCTCGTGGTTGCAGCGCTGGGAGTCGCAAAAATTGTGCGATCTGGAAAAAAATGACTTTTTTAAATCTTAACAGAATTGGTTATCGTATGACACGAGCTTTTTTTTAAATTTTTTTTCAATTTTTGGTGATGTTCCAAATTTGAAACTGTGTTTTTTCGAAAAAAAATATTGACTTTAAAAATTCATAAAAAATCGAAAAAAAAATTAAAAAAAAAGCTCATGTCATACGATAGCGAGTCAAGTTTAAAATAATACACAAAATAATAAAAAAAAACGTTCGTCAAAAAATGAGCCCGCTAGTGCCGCAACCAGTACCTAAAACATGGTTTCTGGATAAACGCGTTCCAAATTTGTGAACAAAGAAAAAAAGGTTACCTTCAATCTGCCATGCCTGCTTCGTACTGTATGCCTTCGTTATCTTGTGTTGTGCTGTTTCTTATAGTTTTTTGCAATCGTTTAGCAATTCGGCAATTCAAAAACACAAAAAAAAAACCCACCCTTCAACTAGGTACGAAATAATAACCACCGAAAGTCAGGTAGCAAGTAAAACAAGTATATACCAGCTGCCGTACGTAGGTAGCGCGAAAATTAAAAATGCGCTCTCACTTATCCGGCTGTAACTTCTGAACCCGTAGGAATTTTTACATGAAATTTTTTTTATTAGAATCTTAAGAATATTTACTAAAATACAAAATTATAAAAAAAATTCGCTTTCAAAAAACGGCCAATGTCATGTCCCCCCTTAAGGAAAGAAGTACATTTAGAGCATTAATTGTGGTGATTTTCTACTACTTGGCAACTCTTTTTTTTTCCAGGGGTGCTAACTATAATACTGGCTACTTGTTTTATTTTCTTGAACAAATTACTTGTAATTATTTTTTGCATATACATATATTTTCTAAAATTTTACTAATTTTTATAAATTTAACAGCTTTGATAAATTTTTTTTGATATTTTTTTCCTTTAACACAAATAATTGTTCTTTTCCATACCATCATGATCTTTTCACACATTTCAAAGTAAATTTATAACTTTACAGTTAATAAAAATTTATACGGAAACCAAGTATAAATAACATAATTTCCAACTTTATACATACAAACATTTATTTCTACAACCACCTTCATTCTATACAACAATATATACTTGAATAAGTGTAGTGGTGGTAGTAGTAGAGTAGTGTATGTAGTTTTTCCTTAGAGTTGTAAATTTCTTATGAATCAGAGAATATCAGACCATTTTGAAGAATGGAAACGGAAGGAAAATGGTATTTATAGTTTTAAGTGTAAATAAAACTAAGATGTACATTTTCAGGCAGTTATAGCTGAAACCAGAATACCCTACATTTGGCTGCAAAATGCACAGATAGAATTTTATTGGACAAGTTTTAATGAAAATTTTCAAAAAGCTAATAAAGTTTTCTTCATAATTTTAAGGAAATATTTATTAAATTTAATGAAATGCTTTATAGTATTTGTGAAACTATTTTTTAATGAAACCTCTTCATTTAGTATATGAAATTTTTAATGAATAAAATTAAATTTTTCATAATATAAATTGTACGAAAAACTACATAAATTTTATTAAAAGTTTCAATTGGCAAGTTCCAATGCAACTTCAGTGATTTTAAACAAACATTTTTTTTAATATTATGTAGATAATTCTACGCTACAAAAATTTATATAAATTTACTACTATAAAATGGGTAAAGTTTTGTTTAATTTTACGAAAATTCGGTAAATATAAACAAAAAATACGTAAACTTCTTTTGTACACACTTCCATATACAATAATACACACACACAAAGTATTTTTAGACATTATGTGCTCATAAATAAACACATTATGCGTAAAATTACTAATCTTTTGTTGAATAAAATGTTTACGCACGAAGTTATTAAATATACTAACATATAATATTTAGTAATAAATATTTTTACATTTCAAATTGGAAAAAATTAAAAATTTTTTTAAATATTTAAAAAAAAAAAAACTAAAACTGATTATTTTTGTGAATTACAGCATTTCTACAAATACAAAGTTCAGGGACCTGTCCTGGGATTTGTCTTGTGACATGTCACAAGGGGTCAATTTTCCCCTCCTATGACAACGCCATGTAAAAGTGACCAGTCATTTTCATATAAAGGGGCCAGTTCGGTGACAGTTTGTTAAAATTTCCCGTAGGGTATGTATAACCATTACACAGATATTAGAATTTTATTTAATTTGTCTTGAGTTTTTAAATTATTTGGCCTATTGCTATCTAAAATTATTTTTATTTAATTTATTTATTGTATATTAGTACAAATATATAACTCACGATTAATAAAATATTTACTAAAAATGAATTTTATGTTTTATTTAAAAAATACTATTGTTTTTAAGTAGTTTAACTTTAAACACAGCTGTGGTAAACATACGAATTTTTGGGGAATTTTTACAGATTTTTTTGTGGATTTTTACGCATTTTTTGTAGATTTTTAAAACGTGCTTTTCTGCGCACAGGTTTAGTAAATTAATACACTAGTTTCAAAATTTCATTTAATTTTTGCATACTTTCAACGTAAATTTACTCATTATTTATATACCAACTTAAACATAATGTACGTATTTCTTTTTCCAATTACACGCATAGAGTAAATTTATCCAATTAATAGTAGGAGTAGATTTCCTACAAATGGGTAAATTTCAACAGAATTTAATCAGCGTGTAGTTCTAAATTTTATAGCGTAGGATTCTATTAAAAAATCTTCAAGTACGAGTATTTTAGGATACTGAGACTTATAACAAAATGTTACACTCGAAATTAAATTAATATATTTACTTACAATTTACGATTCAAATAATGCGATTTTTCATAAAAATATGGTCTTACCTGAAAAGAGAAAATAAAAACAAATATTATAATACGGTTTTCATTTAAATTAATGAAATTTCTATAATATACACAGTAGAATGTTTAATTTGCTGGCTGCCAATGAAATTTAATTATTATCATTAAGATAACTCTTATAATGAAGTACGATTTGTTAATACCAAAAATGCTTTCACACAGAAAAAAGTTTTTAAATCAAGCAGAAACAGCGAGAAAATAAATAGAAACTGCTTTGAAAACAAACTAACTTGGTTCTCTTTTTAATTAAAATACTTTTTGACATATTTTTAAAATCGAAAATAAGATCTAAAATATTGACATATTAATTCAAATATGAAAAAGTATATTTTAAATATAATCATACTTACTTAAATCGTATTCGTACTTTATTTAAAAATATTCATAAAAAATAAGATGTTAATTCATATACGACATAATAATTGATCTAACAACACACAGAGAAAAGACGTGTGAACACGACTACAAAAATGTGTTCTTACTGCCATATATGGTTGTCGTAATCACATTATTTATGCCTATAATCAATTTACAATTAAAATCTCCCTTTTTTATTATCATATTATTCTCTTGTCTACAATAATAATATGATTTTAATTCCACTCTTTGAATTACAATCATATTATTATCTGAATTCAGAGAGATCACATTCACAATCACTCATATAGTTTCGGCATCTATAAAATTGTATTTTTTTTTATAAGCTTCGTCGATCATTTATATTAATTGTGGAATAAAGAATTCGATTTACTCAAGAAGTCCGGCCAGAATGTGAAGTATCAAGCAACCTTCAAATAAAATTAACGTTTATTGTGCGCATTAAAGTGTTTTATTTCAAATTAAGTAAAAAGTGATTCGTTTTTAAAATTTTTTTGTATTTTTTGTCGTTTATTTGACCTTCTTTTTATATTTTTAATTTCACAATTTTCTTGAGCGTAAGGTTTGTTTTTTATTATAAAAAAGTTTTTTATTATTTTCGATATTTCGCTACTCCATTGTGTAGCATCTTCAGGAAATAAGAAATTTATATTTATATTATATTGTATTGTTCAAAAGCGTCTATAAAATTTAGTGTAACATATTTTAGTTTTGTGCGAAAGAAATTATCACAAAGTTACCATAATATGGTCACTGGGATAATATTATGAACTTTAGGAAAATATTGACCCACCCAGCCAGCCAGCAAACAAGCCCAAAAATAAATCAAAAAAAAAAGCTCAAAAAATATTATTAAAAATTCAAATTTTTGAAGAATCAATTAAGGGGGGACATGACATTGGCCGTTTTTTGAAAGCGACTTTTTTTATAATTTTGTATTTTAGTAAATATTCTTAAGATTCTAATAAAAAAAATTTCATGGAAAAATTCCTACGGGTTCAAAAGTTACAGCCGGATTAGTGAGAGCGCATTTTTAATTTTCGCGCTACCTACGTACGGCACTATGTACGGCAGCTGGTATATACTTGTTTTACTTGCTACCTGACTTTTGGTGGTTGTTATTTCGTACCTACTTGAGTGAAGGCATATGAAGCTTCAAAAGAAGGCCGAATTGCTAAACGATTGCAAAAAACTATAAGAAACAGCACAACACAAGATAACGAAGGCATACAGTACGAAGCAGGCATGGTAACCTTTTTTTTCTTTGTTCACAAATTTTGAATGCGTTTATCTCGAAACCATGTTTTTCGTACTGGGTGCGGCACTAGCGAGTTCATTTTTTGACCTGCAAACAAGCCCAAAAATAAATCAAAAAAAAGCTCAAAAAATATTATTAAAAATTCAAATTTTTTATGTAAGTGGTATATCCAAAAGAGCTTTCTTTTTTGATTCAAAACTGACTAACAAAAAAGATTAAAAAAAATTCAAAAGGCTCAAAAATTAATCATTTTTTTGGGCCTTTTTTGAATTGTTCAAAAAATATTCAAATTTGTTTACATTTCTGAGCCTTTTCTGAACCACCTTTTGTATTTAATAATCTGGCTCACATTTTTGTGTCTTTTATGATTCATTTTAGAAGGCTCATATTTTCGTCAAAAATATGAGCAATTTTTGACAAAAAATTTAAAAATTTCAAAAAAATGTGTTTTATTTGTGTACGTTTTGACTCATAAATTAAGAACCCTCAAAATAGTATCCACATTTTTCTGGCTGGGCAGCCAACATTTTTTAAAGCGCTCAGAAACTTTGACTCATAAAAGACTCTAAAATACGAACAATTTCAGTGCGCTTAAATTTTAGAGTCATAAGTGAAACATAATTGCCTCTTTGTTCCCATAGCACTTAACCCCACCGAAGTTATATAATAAAACAGGGCTATGAACTAAAAAGCTTCAACAAAGTCCGCCAACTCTTCATCAGATGGCGCGCAACAACTGTTCTAAGATTCAACATCTCGCGCAATTGCAGTGTTGCCATATTTGAAGCCCTTCATCTTTCACCACTTTGCACTTCTCCTCTATCCCCTTTCCAAAGGAAGCAACACGTTAATTAATAGGAAGAATTTCCTGAGTGTTGCTTCTCTTAAAAAAAAAAAAAAAAAAAAAAAAAAAAAAAGGAATTGAATGTGCTAAAATCTCAAAACTTATTTGACAAATTGTGAAAAATGATCAATTGAAGAATCAATTAAGGGGGGACATGACATTGGCCGTTTTTTGAAAGCGACTTTTTTTATAATTTTGTATTTTAGTAAATATTCTTAAGATTCTAATAAAAAAAATTTCATGGAAAAATTCCTACGGGTTCAAAAGTTACAGCCGGATTAGTGAGAGCGCATTTTTAATTTTCGCGCTACCTACGTACGGCACTATGTACGGCAGCTGGTATATACTTGTTTTACTTGCTACCTGACTTTTGGTGGTTGTTATTTCGTACCTACTTGAGTGAAGGCATATGAAGCTTCAAAAGAAGGCCGAATTGCTAAACGATTGCAAAAAACTATAAGAAACAGCACAACACAAGATAACGAAGGCATACAGTACGAAGCAGGCATGGTAACCTTTTTTTTCTTTGTTCACAAATTTTGAATGCGTTTATCTCGAAACCATGTTTTTCGTACTGGGTGCGGCACTAGCGAGTTCATTTTTTGACGTAATTTTTTTTTTCTACTTTTTTAAACTTGATTCGCTATCGTATGACACGAGCTTTTTTTTGAATTTTTTTTTCGATTTTTTATGAATTTTTAAAGTCAATATTTTTTTTTTTTTTCAAAAAACACACTTTCAAATTTGGAACATCACCAAAAATTAAAAAAAAAATTTTAAAAAAAGCTCGTGTCATACGATAACCAATTTTGTTAAGATTTAAAAAAGGTATTTTTTTCCAGATCGGACAATTTTTGCGACTCCCAGCGCTGCAACCACGAGGCCCCGTTTTTTTCTCTGCCGCCAGTTTGGAGCTCTATAAAACCATGTTGGAGTGAAAAATATATTTTTTTGAATGGTTTTTCTTGTAATTTGTTCAATTCTCTACAATAATAAAAAAATTTTGGAAAAAATGTTTGTTTTTGACTGAGTTATGAATTTTTAAAAAAAAGGTCTGTTTTCTCTGCCGCTAATGTAATGTGCCCCCTTAAAATACATTAAAACATATTGTTTAACTTTTTTTATCAATCAATAAAAAACAAACTACCCAGCCAGCAATTTCGGAGCGCGCATAAATGAGATTTTTAAATGGCTCATGGAAATGCTCATTGTTTTTTGAAAAAAAAACTCTTTTTTTGGTAGCAAATACGAACCCTCAGAAAACAATCCAAAAAGTTGTCTCTACAATCTAAAAGGCTGTCTCAAAACGAGGGTTCATTTTTCGGACTCAAAAAAGATTCCAAAATTATTTAAATTTATGAAGAAAATTTCGATTTTATACGTTCTTTTTTCTGAGTCATTTCTGAGTACACAGGGGGCTCTTTTGGACGAACCACTTTCATAGGAAAAAGTGGAAAAATGTTTATGTTTTTGGAGCTCATTTCTGAGTCATTAATGATCATCTTTATTTGCTGGGTACTGAAAAATATGTAACGTCTGTAGGAGTTGATATTTTCAGTCAAATATTTTTTTTTATATTTTTATTTTTAGAAAAAATAATTTAAATAATTTCGTTGTTTTCTGTTTTAAAACAAAAAATGCAAATACTTTCGGTTTTCTTTTTTGTTAAAATGGTTTGTTTATATACAAAATTATTTCAATTCAAATTACAAGAAATTCTTTACTCAAACACACACAAACATAGCCAATAAAAATATGAACGTGTGTGTTGTGTGTGAGTGTTTTGAAAATCCAAACAAAAAAAAAACTTTCAAATATGAAAAAACAAACCACAAAATGGTTTTTTTTTACGTTTTGTCAGTTAAAAATTGATGATTGTTTTAACAGACTTTTCAATTATTTTTATTTCTTTTATGGATTGTTTAAACAATGTTTGAAAATAATGGTTTGAATATAATGAAAAATCAGTAGTCCTTTTTTTAATTGTGTTTTCAATTAATTTAATATGTTTTTTATGTTGTTTTTTTAGGATAAAATATTGTGAGTGTAGGAGCGTTATTTAACATTTCAAATATCAAAGAAAAAACAAAAACAAGAACAAAAACAAAAAATGTACAATTTGCTTTGTCATCTTCCAATATTCTAGCAATGTAGTGACATCGATTCATGAATAAACAACAATAGAAAATAATATGTTTTCTAAAGTGTCAGTAACATTTAAATTTTTAATTGACTCTTATTTATGGGCCTATTTGAAAATTTTTTCTTTACTTATAAAATCATAAATGACTCATAAATTGCTCAGAAATACTGAAATTTTCAATAATGCTCTTAGTTATGAAAATTTTATGAGTCATAAAAGAACGCTCTGAAAGAGGCTTCATCGGTAAAGCAGAACACCCTCATATAAATAGTTATGATTTAAGAGAGTCCAAGGGCTTTTTCATGAGTATTTTCGGACTCCAATTGAACGCTGGGGTGATTACTCGAAACATAAATATTATGATGATCACTTCAGATGCAATTCTGAACTTATATTTTTAACAATATTTTTCTATGCTTTGATATCATACAATAATTTTCGTTAATTTGTTATAATTAAAATTAATTTAGATTATTTAAATGTGTAAATTAGAAATTGAATAAATAAATGTACTATTTTGATTAAAACAAAACGTGAATATATAGAGAATATGTAGGACTATAATTTGATAATATTGAGATAATTTTGGAATGTGATAACACTGTGGAACAAATTCAGGTTAGCAAAAGTTAGGTCGATTCTGAGAGTGAGGGGTGAAAATAGAGGCTAAATTAGAAGACCCGTATCGCGGCGTTTGCTTATGTTAGTTTCTGTAAAAGCCAAATTATAGCTAGAGACCTGAACAACCATTAAAAAAAAAAAACAAAAAAAAAATAAATAAAATCAATTTTTTTTTATAATTTTAATTGTTGTTCAGGTCTCTAGCAATAATTTGGCTTTTACAGATTTAAAAAATACCAATTAGTCGACGAGTTATAGCCAAAAAACCATATAAACAATATGAAAAAATTCGAACTAACATAAGCAAACGCCGCGAACTTCTAATTTAGCGTCTATTTTCACCCCTCACTCTCAGAATCGACCTAACTTTTGCTAACCTGAATATGTTCCACAGTGTAATTTAAGGATCATTTCATGTTAAAAAAAAGGTATTTCATAATAGGACTATCGCAATCATAAATATATGATGCCCAAAAATATGTGATGCTCTTGGAATAAGGTCATGATTTTTTTTTTTTTTTTTTAAATATGGTAAGATTTTATTTTGCGCACATATTTGATAAGTATATCAAGAGATGGGGTATAGTTTAAGAAACAGAATATATGCCTTTTCTAATGTAGGGTACTATAAGAATAACAACATAAGCAACAACATCTACCAATAAGCAAACAACAGCTCTATTCAGGCATACTTCTTCAATATAAAACCACGTTACTGCAGAGGAAATTATCCCTATGCAAATAGTTCGATTTCAAACTTAGGTAGTAACTTGTGGCCAATTATTGTTCTATAACTAATAGGGAATAGCTGTGGAAATTTATTTCGCCCCAGACGAAAATTTGGTTTGGTTTAAAAAATTTTGTGATTTTTGAAACCAAACCAAACCAAATACTACTGTAGGCGAGAACAAAAAATTCTCATTGAGTTTGTAATTTGACCTCATAAATATTTCTAGAAAACGTTGTCGCCTGATGATTTTCTTAGGGAAGAATGATATGCTACACTCAAGAAACTTAGTAAAAAAAAAATCGCACTTTACTATTTTTGTACTGATTTTTAGTACAATACAATAGCAATAATTTTTGCTATTCTCTTATTACAAATTACGGATTTTTATACCCTACACCACTGTGTGGTCAGGGTATTATAAGTTTGTGCTGATGTTTGTAACACCAAAAAATATTGGTCGTAGACCCACCTTATAGTATACCGATCGGTTCAGAATTTTTTTTTATTTCGATTTAACGATGTCCGTCTGTCCGTCCGTCCGTCCGTCTGTCTGTCTGTCCATGCAATCTTGTGCGCACTCTACAGGTCGCACCTATTAAGATATTTTGATGAAATTTGGTACGCAGACCTATGTTGGCCCAAGGACGAACAAGTTTGATTTTTTTGAACATCGGTCCATGTTTAGACCTAGTGCCCATATAAGGGTCCTACCAAAATTATATTGTTTATACGAAATTTGGAACACAGACCTATGTTAGCCCAATAACGCAGCCTATTGATTTTGGTGAACATCGGTCCATGTTTAGACCTAGTGCCCATATAAGGGTCCTACCAAAATTATACTGTTTATATGCTGCAGGTCGTAAATATTAAGATATTTTGACGAAATTTGGTACACAGACCTATATTGGCCCAATAACGCAGCCTATTGATTTTGGTGAACATCGGTCCATGTTTAGACCTAGTGCCCATATAAGGGTCCTACCAAAATTATACTCTTTATATGCTGCAGGTCGTAAATATTAAGATATTTTGATGAAATTTGGTACACAGACCTATATTGGGCCAATAATGCAGCCTATTGATTTTGGTGAACATCGGTCCATGTTTAGACCTAGTGCCCATATAAGGGTCCTACCAAAATTATAATGTTTATACGCTGCAGGTCGCAAATATTAAGATATTTTGATGAAATTTGATACACAGACCTATATTGGCCCAATAACGCAGCCTATTGATTTTGGTGAACATCGGTCCATGTTTAGACCTAGTGCCCATATAAGGGTCCTACCAAAATTATACTGTTTATATGCTGCAGGTCGTAAATATTAAGATATTTTGATGAAATTTGGTACACAGACCTATATTGGCCCAATAATGCAGCCTATTGATTTTGGTGAACATCGGTCCATGTTTAGACCTAGTGCCCATATAAGGGTCCTACCAAAATTATACTGTTTATACGCTGCAGGTCGCAAATATTATGATATTTTGATGAAATTTGGTACATAGACCTATGTTGGCCCAAGGACGAAGGCTATTGATTTTGGTGAACATCGGTCCATGTTTAGAACTAGTGCCCATATAAGGGTCCCCCCAAAATTATATTGTTTATACGCTGCAGGTCGCAAATATTAAGCTATTTTGATGAAATTTGGTACATAGACCTATGTTGGCCCAAGGACGAAGCCTATTGATTTTGGTGAACATCGGTCCATGTTTAGAACTAGTGCCCATATAAGGGTCCCCCCAAAATTGGCTTGGTTACAAACTGCAGGTCGCAAATATTAAGATATTTTAATGAAATTTGGTGCGCTGACTCACATTATAGAAAATTTTGACATAAGCCCCATTTTAACCCATTCGAATTTCGGATCCAAACAATACACCAAACTGGTGTAGGGTATTGTATAGTCGGCATGCCCGACTTTAACCTTTTTACTCGTTTTTTACTAATTTTTGCTGCTGATTTCAGCAAAACATGTTACTAATTTTTCAAAACCGAGTGCTAAACTTAGCAAAAAAAGTATACTAATTTAACAATAAATGGTTGATTTTTTAGAATTCTTGTTTAGTTTATATTTCTTATTATTGATATATTCTTAGTTAGGAAATAAAACTTAGAAGAATGTATTGTATCTCCAATGCATAAAAAGGTAATAACTGGATAACCGTTTGCAATTTTTAATCCAAATTTCAAGTATGATGAAGTTATTATAAATTTAAAAAAAAAAAAAAATATGTTTTCTTTTAATTTGATTTTAATTTTTTTTATAGATTTTACAGGTTTTTTATTTTTCAGTACACTTTTTTGCTAATTTCAGCAGATTGATTTTAAATTGCAGTTTACAATAATTTTACTAAAATTTAATAGCGGCTACTAATTTTTTCTACTAATTTTATTGTACTACAAATCAGCAGACATGTGTTATTAAAATTAGCAAAAACTACCACTGGGCTCAAAACAGTTAAATTTCCCGTAAAAACAGCAAATTACAAACTTTTTTAGTTGAGTGTACAACAAATTATTTTCTAAAACTCAAAAAAGTTTGTCGGTAGAATCTATTGAAATTGACAGTTTAAAAAAATGTGTATGCAGTTAAAAAGGCGATAAAGGCATTTACTTTGAAAATAACTTAAAAAAATTGTTATTTTTAACTGTTGAAAAATAACTAACAAAAGCATTAAAAATAATTAACAATGTCGTAAAATTAACTGACAAATTTTTACAACAAAAATTTTCGAACGGCTGGCAAAATGAGTAAAAACTACTGTGTTTTTACAGTTAATTCTTTTGGTATTATAAAAGTATGTTAAAAAAAAAAAACAATTTATTTTCTTTCGATTACAAAAATATGTGTAATTACTAGAGTATTCAATTAATCTGCTTTTTATTTTAATCGATTAATCGTGCAAATAATTATTTGGGTATTCTTCTTAACCAGTTAATCGAACAAAATTTTAAAATTAATCGATTAATCGAAAAAAAATTTATGTAAAATAATATACATTTGTTGTGTTTTTAATAATTTTATTTAAAAAAAAGAGGAACAAAATTAAATTCAGTAACTCTTCTGAAATTCAAAAGAATAAAAAAAATTTAATAATTGAGATCAGATTTTGTCCATATTTTTATTTTTTCTGTCCCCTCTTTCACATATTAAAATTTTATCCAAATCGGGGAGAACCACACCCGAAAGAAGAATATAAGACCCCGTACATTAATTTGTATATCTTTCGTATGCATTGAATACATAAAAGACGTAAACGTAGAGAGGAATTCTGTTGAGAATTGATTTTTCCCCACGTTTCCGTACTTTTATCCATTTATTTTATTTCTTTTTATTTTATTTTATTAATTCAGAGTGCTCACTACACAAGCTTTATTACATTGAGCATTAATTATAATTAATAATTCTAATAATCTTTAATTACAATAATTATTATTAAAATAATAATAAAAATAATTAAAATTTGTTACTAGATAAGTCACAACAACAGGGTAGTAATTTGGAAGATGACAAAGCAAACTGTAATAATTTTAAGTTGTTTTTGTTTTTTCTTTGGGATTTAAGACGTTTATTAACGCTCCTACTTGAAAACATGAAATTCTCAGTGAGTTGAGGCTAACAAATATTTCTTGAAATTCTAAAAGGTCGTCCCTTATTTATTTTCTTAGCCCAGAATAAATTTTTTTTAAAAAATTTTCGAGTTTTTAGCACATTTACTTAAATAAAAAATAATTTTTTTAATTTTATACCAATTTCGATTAATCGATGAATCGTATGAAATTATTCGAATTATTTGTTATTCGAAATTTGGACATTATAAATTATTCGAACAATTTTTGAGAAAAATTGTTCGATTAATCGGATAACGATTAATCGATTGAATACCCTAGTAATTAACTCAGCCTGATTAAAATCCGAAATAAAAATTCCAAACTGTTCTCCTAAACTAAATAAGAATTTTTAAAATTTAACGAAATTTTTTATTTTTTAAATAACTAACAAAAACAACTTTTACTGACATATTATGATATTAAGAATAGCTGCTTTAATTAACTGTTACGAAATTACAGTTGTTTTCATTCATTGTTTTCTTAAAAAGCTCTCATACATAACATTTGCCTTGTACTTTCCCATAAAAAATAACTATACCATAATTAAAGTTAAAAAATAAAAACTACTAATTACTACACAAATAACTGTCACATAGTAACTGTCAAACTATTTTGAGTCTACAATTAGTTAAATAAATTATGTGACTTTTAGCTTATTTTATTATTTTAGTGCAATTAATTTTTATCTCGATAATGGCAAAATTGAAATTTAGTATGGGTGAAATTCAGCCCAAAGAAAATTAAATAACCCCCAAACAATTTTATGTAATTTTTTGGTGGTTATTTATTTTTTTTTTCCAAAAATTTCATATAAAAAAAAATTTTTAGTTCGATTTTTCTGCCTAGGGAGTCATTCTTCTTATGAAGAAAAAAAAAATAAGAAGAGAATCTTAAAAAAATAAAAAAAGTACTTTAACAATAAACTATAATACTACAAGTAGATAAGGTGTGCGCCATTAAAAAGTGTAATACACGAAAAGCTTAATAAAAGACTATTCTTGTAAGCTAGAATTAAAAGTAAAACAATTTGTTGTTGCAATTTTTGTTACAGATTAATATTCGTTGGAATTTTAGATAAAAATTTATTTAATGAGAGACATGTTTTTTTATTCTATTCAATGTGCCCTCCATAAGTAATTGATCAGTATTTTCGGTGACTTTTCAGTACCAGCTGAAAATCAAGTTTTGTAGATGATCTACACTCAGATAAAAAAGTTTGTAAAAAAATTTTTAAACAGTTTCCAATCGCACTATACTATTTGTATACTGATTACACAGTACAACAGCCAATCTGGGGGGTGAGAAATTCCAAGTCAGGGTGATGGTACTAGGTCAGTATAGTAAAACCCTCAAAGGGTTTGGCGTTCGTATGTGTCATTTTTTTTTATGACCTTTTAAATTTTTTCCTTATCTTGATGTTTTTTCGCTTAGTTGTAACTCGAGAACCACTTGTCCGATTTTGATGAAACAAATTTAGAAAAATTTAGAATTACAATTTCTTTAATCCGTTCATATAACATTTTTCTTTATAATCAACAGTTTTGCCGGTAAAAATAAATTTGTGGAGAAAAAAAATATTTTTTTGCCTAAAAATTAAAATTTTTTTTTTTAAATTCATAAAAAATTTTAATTTTTAGGCAAAAAAATATTTTTTTTTCTCCACAAATTTATTTTTACCGGCAAAACTGTTGATTATAAAGAAAAATGTTATATGAACGGATTAAAGAAATTGTAATTCTAAATTTTTCTAAATTTGTTTCATCAAAATCGGACAAGTGGTTCTCGAGTTACAACTAAGCGAAAAAACATCAAGATAAGGAAAAAATTTAAAAGGTCATAAAAAAAATGACACATACGAACGCCAAACCCTTTGAGGGTTTTACTATACTGACCTAGTACCATCACTCTGACTTGGAATTTCTCACCCCCCAGACAATAATCCCAAAAATGTTCCATAGTGTTATTAGTACAATTTTTATAATCATTTTTGCTATTCTCTTATGACAAATTACGGATTTTTATACTAATTTTCGCTGCTGATTTCAGCAAAACATTTTACTAATTTTTCAAAACCGAGTGCTAAATTTAGCAGAAAAATATACTAGTTTAAAAATACCCAGTGTAGAAACGGTAATGACATATCATTATTTTTTGGACTACCAGTAATGACACCCACTTACCTTCTGTATTATTTTAAAACATATAATAATGAGTTACTGATAATGACTTATTTTTATCATTATTTCAAATAGAAAATAATTTTTTAGATTTTTTTTTAAATTTTTTGAAATCTATTTTTAGACTCAATATTTTTTAAACACTGGTAAGGATATATGTAACCACATATTTTTTGATTTTTTGTATGTTGGCGAGTAAGGTTACTTGTGTGCAGCAGGTCAATTGTGTTTTTATCTATTAAATATTACATGTCGATATAGCTCAGATGGTAGAGCTGTTGACTGGCAATCTGTAGACCCAGGTTCGATTCCCGCACCAGCAAATGTTATTAAAAAAAAAATACAATAAAAAATATTTTTTTTTTATATAATTTATTTTTTAGAAATTCTATTTTTAGACTCATTATTTTTGTCAGTACTGGTAAGCACATAGGTAACGATATATTTTTTGATTTTTCGTATGCTGGTGTGTAACGACAACTCATTATTTTTCGCGACATCGCCATATAAAGGTAATAAGAAATGTAATAACAAAAGTAAGTAGTTACCATTACCAAGTATGTAGTTACATAACCACATATCTGGTAATGAATTTCTACACTGGGTATTATTGCATTTCCAATGCATAAAACGGCAATAACTGGAGAACCGTTTGCAATTTTGACTCCAAATTTCAAGTACGATCAAGTAATTGTACGCTTGTTACAATCGAAAGAAAAAAAATGTTTTTTTTAGATTTTACAGTTTTTTTACTTTTTAGTACAATTTTTTGCTAATTTCAGCAGATTGATTTTAAATTACAATTTACAGCAATTTACTGAAATTTAGTAGCTGCAACTAATTATTTATACTAATTTCATTGTACTAAAATTATGATATTTAGTAAGTTTTTTAACTGATTTTAGCAAATCGATTTTTAATTGCATTTTACATAAATTTTACTAAAATTTAGTAGTGGCTACTAATTTTTTCTACTAATTTTATTGTACTAGAGATCAGCAGACATGTGTTGCTAAAATTAGCAAAAAATACCGCTGGCCTCAAAACAGTTAAATTTCCCGTAATAACAGCAACATTTTCAGTAGACATTACAGAATTTTTTGGTTGAGTGTAGCAATTAGATTTGGAAACTAACCAAAACTGTTCCAATAGAGGTTAAAGGGGTTTTCGTTATCTCGTTAACAGCTGTTTCGTTATTTTTGTAAACAAAAAACACTTATAATCTAACCAACAATTTAACCAAATATTTCAAAAAGTATATTCTTTGTGGCCGGAATACAATAGCAGTCTATTCTGGTAAAATTAGCAGAAATAGTTGCTAAAAAAATTGTAAACTGCCGTTTTCAAAAGCCTCAACTTTAATTTGCATTTAAGGGGGGACATGACATTGGCCGTTGTTTGAAAGCGACTTTTTTTTATAATTTTGTATTTTAGTAAATATTCTTAAAATTCTAAGAAAAAAAATTTCATGGAAAAATTCCTATGGGTTCAAAAGTTACAGCCGGATTAGTGAGAGCGCATTTTTAATTTTCGCGCTACCTACGTACCTTTTTTTTTGCTTTGTTCACAAACTTTGAACGCGTTTATCTCGAAACCATGTTTTTCGTACTGGTTGCGGCACTAGCGGGTTCATTTTTTGACGAATTTTTTTCGATTTTTTATGAATTTTTAAAGTCAATATTTTTTTTTTTTTCAAAAAACACACTTTCAAATTTGGAACATCACCAAAAATTTAAAAAAAAATTTAAAAGAAAAAAGCTCGTGTCATACGATATCCAATTTTGTTAGGATTTAAAAAAGTAATTTTTTTCCAGATCGGACAATTTTTGCGACTCCCAGCGCTGCAACCACGAGGCCCCGTTTTTTTCTCTGCCGCCAGTTTGGAGCTCTATAAAACCATGTTGGAGTGAAAAATATATTTTTTTGAATTTTTTTTCTTGTAATTTGTTCAATTCTCTACAATAATAAAAAAAAGTTTTGGAAAAATGTTTGTTTTTGACTAAGTTATGAATAAATTTTGTGGTGATTTTTTAGGCTACTAATTATTTAGCAAAATTTTTTGCTGCTTTTAGCAGGTTAATTTGCTGTTTTCCATTTAGAAAAATTTAACTCAAATATAACTATAATTCTGTACATTTAACAGTTTTATTTTTGCTGTTACTATCTTACTAATATATAGCAAAAATAATTTGCTAATTTCAGCAGTTTTTTCTGCGAGGTAATATTTAACTAATTCTTAGTAGTTTTAACTAAATAGATTACAGACTTTTTTCTGTTAGTCTAGGTTTTATTTGGCACACATAAGTTTCCAAGTATAATAGGATTGTTTTTCAAAAGTTTCACCATGTTTTTGGCCTTGGGTTCGTTTCTATGTGTGCTTTTGCTTTGCTAGTTCTAGGCTTTTTTTCAAACTTTCCCAGTGTAGAAAATCATTACCAGATATGTGGTTATGTAACTACATACTTGATAATGGTAACTAGTTACTTTTGTTATTACATTTCTTATTACCTTTATATGGCGATGTCGCGAAAAATAATGAGTTGTCGTTACACACCAGCTTACGAAAAATCAAAAAATATATCGTTACCTATGTGCTTACCAGTACTGACAAAAATACTGAGTCTAAAAATAGATTTTCAAAAAAATTAATTATATAAAAAAAAATATTTTTTATTGTATTTTTTTTTTTTCTTAAAAAAATTCCATGATTCCTGGTGCGGGAATCGAACCTGGGTCTACAGATTGCCGGTCAATGGCTCTACCATCTGAGCTCTATCGACATGTAATATTTAATAGATAAAAACATAATTGACCTGCTGCCTACAAGTAAGCTTACTCGCCAACATACAAAAAATCAAAAATATGTGGCTACATACATCCTTACCATTGTTTAGAAAATATTAACCCGAGTAAAAAAGTTTTGATATAATCATATATTATTTTATTTAATTGCATATAGTAACTTATAGTTACATATGGCCACATATGCTTTTAAATTCAAGCAGATATACTTTTATATAGTCATATTTTAGATATTTTTTCCTCAAAGGCTTTAATATGGAGACATATGTGATTTTATATTATTACATATTGGCCTACATATATATGTATGTGCTATATATAAGTACATAAAGGAACATATAAAAGACATAATTACATGTATATTTATATATAATTTAGTATGACACTATACATAATAATATAAAACTATGTGGATCCATATAAGAAATCTTTTATAATTTGTGTTAGTTATGATTATATATTGACGAATATGAACCCATATATAACTTATAACGTTCTTTATAAAATCATCTATAATTATATATCATCCCACATAGGCAATTTTTTCAAACAGATTTTATATAAAAATATATAAGGTCCATATAAAACCGTATTGTATTATATTTCGTTCCATGTTATCAATGATTTTGAACTAGTTTTAGATTTAGTAATTACTAGGGATTGGCGCGTGACACGAAATGTTCGTGATTCACGTTATTCACACGTGATCGTGAGTAATAATTACTATACTTAAGTGATTCGTGCGTGAGCGTGAGTAAAAATAACCCGTGATTGATTCGTGTGTGAGTTTATTTTTTGCATCATATGTTTTTAGTAATGTGTGCTGAGTAAAAAACGAAATGCTCGTGCGTGTGTAATTTGTTTTTTTTTGAGCATGAGTCAAAAATGGCTTACGCACCGCACCCATAACATTAACAACACTGAAGCTTTAATACGAAATTCTCTATACTATAACGTACACTTGACTGATTTCTTATATCTTGGTTGTATATCATAATCCTATTAACTTTAAAATTTCAGTGTTGTTAACTTTATTTTAAAATTACTAAATTAAAAGAAATTTCTAAATTAAAAGAAATTTATTGCACTGTCATGATAAATGTGGATAAAAGTAATGGAAGATTTATCGAAATTATAAGATCTCCAGCAGACCTGGGGTTAATCATTACATTTTGTAAATAATTACACATGCAATTACACAATTACATGTAATTGTAATTGAAAAAAAAACTCATCTATAATTACATATTCGGCCTTATTACGAGTGTCGTAGTCGTAGTCGAAACTAAGTCGAATTTGCTGAAAATTCACTAAAAACGCAACTTTTGAACAATTTTTCAATTGGATTTACCATATATAGCACTCAGATTTAAAAAAAATCCAGCATCAGAGTTTCATTTCTTTATAATTTCCATTATATACAAAATCATTTTATATGGAGTCGAAAATTTCGACTACAAATTCGACACTCGTAATCAAGGCCGATTATTTGTAATTGCAATTCAAAAAATAACAATTACAATTACAAGGAATTGGAAATTTTTTTTTATTTAAAAAAATTATTTTTGTATGTATATTGTTAGATATGATATGATAAAAAGTATAAGGTTAATATTTAGATATAATTGTATCAAACTATGTCCACTTTTATAACATTTTATATAATTTTATACAAAAAGATATAATTTGATGTAATTGGATGAGGACAAAATTCGGATACAATTGTATCGAATTGCATAAAATTGTATCAAATTGTACCAAATTGTATACAATTGTATACAATTCGATACAATATGATACAATAAGACGTTCTCATTTTTCGGATATAATTATATCTAATTACATAAAAGATTATATATAATTAAATATAACTTCATATGGCTCAATATCATTTTTTTTTACTTGGGAAGTCTAAAAATAGATTTCAAAAAATTTTCAAAAAAATCTAGAAAATTATTTTCTATTTGAAATAATGATAAAAATAAGTCATTATCAGTAACTCATTATTATATGTTTTAAAATAATGCAGAAGGTAAGTGGGTGTCATTACTGGTAGTCCAAAAAATAATGATATGTCATTACCGTTTCTACACTGGGTTAGTTCCCTGTTGAACCTTCTGATCAGTCTAGAAATACATTATCCGGTCATGTGTATTTCCTTTTGTATTTTGATAATTTTGTATTTCCTTGTATAATTTTAATTGCGTTACTTTTTTTTTTTTTTTTTTGAATAGTTTGGATACATTTTTTATGCACTTGTTTTTGATTCTCCATAAACCAGTCGAATTCGATAAACTAATGCATTTTTTAAATCTCACACATTTTTTTGGTTAAAGATAGCGCAAATGTTATTAGGAAAAATATGCCTTACATTTTTTAATGGCGCACTCCTTATTATTAAGTATAGTAAAATATGTATGTAGTAATGTTTGCAGCAAACCCGAAATGTAAACGAGTAGTTAATGCATGTGTGCATCAACACAATACGAAAAGTTTGAATGTATATGTAAGTGAGTAGGTGTTTGTATGGATATGCATCTTGTCGGTGTGCATTGAAGCAGCAATATAATACTAAAGGATTTACGTTACTTTCATATTCCTATTCTTATTCTTTCAAAAAAAAAAAAAAAAAAAATCTTGAAAAACTTATATTTTTTCATTCGCTTTTCTTATAATTCTAAGTATCGTATAATATTGTTGTTTAAAACTATATTTTGGCTTTGGATAACAATAAAACCACAATTGTGAAACACATGCTGAGACCAGGATTACTTAAAACAACACAACAAACAAAAACACATACATAAAAATAAATACAAACTTATACTTCCTTATACATGCATCCTTTTACACATACATATGGTAGATACATTCATTGACTAGAGTGTTGAAAATCAGCTTATGTGTATAAAACTAGGAGAAGCTTTTTTCATCTGTTTAGCTGTTTGTTTGTGGCAAGAAAGCATTAACTAAAAAATTCATACTAAATATTCAGAGAATATTTAGAATATGTAGAAAAGGACGTTAAGATGCAAAGATTTAGGAAACACTTTTGCATTTACTGTGTTGTATGTTTTTTTGTTTGCATGGCAAACAAATTGTGTAATTTTTTATTATTTTTATTTACTGTCTTAAAAAAACGAATAGTGTTAAAACATTTCTATGTTATTTTATTGTCTCCTTCGAAACGGAAATAAACAAATAAAAACACAATCTACTCTCTATGACAGAACGGAAACAGGAAACACACGCTTTAACGGATGTTAGTTTCTTTTTGGTATTGTTTTTTTTTTTATTATGTTGTCTATTTATTTTGTGTTGGTCAATGATACACATTTTAAGGACTTGTAAATACACAAATCTATTGCAGCAATTTAAAGTTGATTTTTAGGGAAAACAACAAATAAAAATAAACAGTTTAGAAAACTTTTAAAGATGATGGATGATCATTGGTCAACATATAGATAAACTATTAAAATTTTAGTTTAGTTTTAAGTAGGCAAATAAGAAAGTTCTTAAATTTATGGTTAATAGAGATAAATGGAAAAATGAAGTAGCTTCCCATGAAAGTTTTCTGTTCCAAAGAATTCGGTTGTAGAATAGCTACTTTTCAGTTACAACCCCTTCTACTGTCGATTCTAACACCGATTCTTTTTGTTTGAAATTGTCCCAAAAGCAACCACTTCCATAGCTCCAAAGTGGAACCGGTTGTCCTAGAATCAGTTCTGGAACTAGTTCTATAACTGATTCTACTTCAGTCATACCTTCCATATGGGATTCCAGGAACTCGTTCCGGAACCAGTTGCATGGAATCGGTTGAAGTGGAACCAGTTGTAGAATAGGTGTGGTTGGCTACCGATTGTAAATAATTTTCCTGGGTTGGTAGTTATGCCTTTATTTTTCCTTTTGTCCTTAAACAGTAACAGCTGGCACACTAATAGAAAAAAGTGTGTAAAAAATTTGGTTAAAACCACTAAAAATTAATTAAAAATTATGCTGCAGGAAAAAACTGCTAAATTAGCAGATTATTTTTTGCTGTATATTAGTAAGATAGGAACAGCAAAATTAAAACTGTTAAATATACAGTGGGAGTTAGAGGAATATATATATATATATATAAATATACAGAATTTTAGTTATATTTGAGTTAAATTTTTGTTAACAGAACATAAAAAAAATTGGAAGATGACAAAGCAAATTGTGGTTTTAATTTTTTTTTGTTGGTTTTGTTTTTTCTTCGATATTTTAAATGTTAAATGATGCTTCTAGACGAGAACAAGAAATTTTCATTGAGTTTGTGATTCAACCTAATAAATATTTCTAGAATTCTAAAATTTTTTTTATACAATTGGATGTTATAAATAATATATTTGTAAAAAAATTTTTTTTCAAAATTAAAAAAAAAAATTTTTGTGAAACTTCGACATCGTTAACCCTTTCTATATCAAGGTCAAAAGTGAAATTTAAAAATTTTTGAAAATTAAACTTGGCATAGAAAGGGTTAACGTTGTCTAGGTTTCACAAAATTTTCAGAAAACAATATCCTTTAACTGAACTAGTAAAAAATGTAAAGAGATTATGTTAGTGCTAGCTAAAAAACAAAAATTAATGATATTACCCAAAAAAAATGCCATTTTCAGGACACGCTTCTAAGTTTTGACTTTAAAAAACTATTACTGCTAAACGGCTCGAGATAATTAAAAATAGTTTTCATTCTGAAATTTAGAAAGATCATGACAATGACACAACAAAATTTCAAACATTGTTCTGATAATGAAAAACTTATTAGGGAAAACCCAAAAAAAAGTCAGGTAAAAAATGAGCATTTTGAAATTCAAAGTTAAACAATTTTTAAATTATAAGAGATACTATAGTACTTGATGCATGTTTTTTATTTATCTTATAACCTACACTCAAAAAAAAAAAGTCAGTAAAGTCAGCAAAAAATGTTGCTGTGTCAGCAAATTTTTAGTCAAGAGCGTGCTTGCAAAAAAGTTGGTAATTTCAGCAAAAGGTTTGCTGAAAATCAACGAGCTGATTTTTACCAAAAAAATAGTAATCTTCAGCAAAAGTTTTGCTAACACTTAGTCGACTGCAAATGAAAAAAATCCTTGCTAAAATCACTAAACTTTTTGCTGAATATTAGTAGACTGAAAAAAACTCAAAAAACTTGTAGCGAAATTTTACTTCAGTTAATTTATTTGCTGAAAATTAAAATATAGCTGCGACGTCTACATCTTGTCTATCTGGTTGTCGTCCACGCTATGAATGCGGTTATCAGCACCATTTTTGTAGCAAAATAAATAAGTAAAACATTAGTTCAAAATTAGTTTAGTGCTAAAAAAATATAACTAAAATTTTTGCTGAAAACTGAATTTCAGCAAAAAAATTGCTGAAAACTAGTACACTTGATATACAAGACGTTTTACTAATTTTTTTACTAACTTATTTTTTTGAGTGTAGATTACAAAAAGTCTAAAATCAGCAAAATCGGCTCAGATTTGTAAAAGTTGCACGACAATAAAGCTTTTGTATACCCGAGATGGTCAACTTTGACACCCTGTAGCACACTCTGTGATAAAACAGGGTGGCTACAATACTAATTTTCTAAAAGCCTGGATCTTTCTCTTCAGTTCTTGTGAAAATTTTTTTTCGATTGGATCAATAGTTTAGAAGATCCATAATTATTGCCATTTTTATTTGGTTTGGAACCACTGTGCGTCGTTCCCTGACGATTTCCTTAGGCAAGAATGAAATCCGGATAGGGACATGCCTGACATTTAATTCATTTAATAAAAATTAGTCTGCCTAAATCAGCAAAAAATTTTGCTTAATAATAAGTAGCCTAAAAGATCACGAAAAAATTAAAAATTTTCGAATTTTTTCTTTTGATGTTTTTTTTCAATCCAATGAAAAATCAAGCCTTTTGAAAACACAAGTTTACAATTTTTCTGCTGATTTTAGCAGTATAGACTGCTATTTGCATTCAACAAAATTTAGCTTAAAAATAGCAAAAATTTTGTAGATATCCAAAAACAGTTTATTTTTGCTATTTTTAGTCTACTAATATTTAGCAAAATTTTCGGCAGATTTTACCATATAATTTGTCATTTTCAATTAACTAAAAGTTAACTTAAATATAACTAAAATTCTGTAGATTTAATAGTTTTATTTTTGCTGTTCTTATTTTACTAGTATTTAGCAAAAAAAAAAATCTGCTACTTTAACAGTTTTTTCTGCAGCATCACTTTTAGCTAATTTTTAGTTTCCGTTTCAGCTATTTTTACAGATTTATTTCTATGCGTGTAGATAACTGAAATATTTTTAAATAGTCTTTCTGCCATACTGTATTTCAAATAGATAAATTAATCAACATTTACGGTTAGGAGGCACCATATACGCCGCCTGATAATTGCTTTGGTAAGCATGAAAATACCTCAGCGTTTAACTATGGCACTAATAGAAAAAATTATGTAAAAATTTTTGTTAAAACTACAAAAACCCGCTGAAATTAGCAAATTAGTTTTGCTAAATGTTAGTCAAATAGGAACAGCAAAAGAAAACTGTTAAATATACAGAATTTTAATTATATTTGAATTAAATTTTATTATAGCTAATAGAAAATAACAACTTAACTTGCTAAAATTAGCAAAAAAAAAAAAAAAAATGCTGAGTAATTGGTAAACCAAAATATTACAAAAAAAATTCTCAAAGTCTTTTTTCGATTTTTTTTAATTCAAATAAAAATTTATCCTTCTGCGATCAGCACTTTATTATTTTTTTTTTTACCAAATATTTGTAAATTGAACTTAAATACCACTATCATTGCTTCAAAAGTATTCGTTAGTGTATGTTTACTCCTCTTTGAGAAATAATTCTGAACAACTTCAAAAAATCATTTAATTATTGCTTCTACCATAAAATATTATTGCTCTAAAAATAGTCCTAAGCAGAAGCAATTTTTATACAGTTTATTTCCAAATAGATGATCGCGGATATTTCTAATATGTATTATTAATTTCTCCAAATCTAATATTTTTAACATTTTTCAATTTTTATTCGGTTTTAAGATCAAATATGAGAAATTCCAAATAGAATTCATAATTTATTTTACAACAAATAGAGAAAAAACTTATGAAAAAAACTTTCCTAGAATCAATGGTTGACAATTAATGAATTTGCAAGTGCTACCAAGCACTATCATCAGATTATCATTATGGGGTTCTCTCTAGCTTATAATGTAGATTGTAGCTTTTTGTATTTATCTTAACTCCAAAGTGAAAAATATTTCGAGAAGTGAACTCAAAAATTTTTACTTAGTTTTTTAATTTATTACAACTAAAAACACATGTTTTTGCCATAACTAAAGGAGCTTTAGTTAGTAGTAAAGCAAACGTTTGTATTTTGTGTTTTCACACTCAAGCTTTTAATTCTATTTATAGTGATTAGAACGAAAGCAAAGAACTTTCTTAGAGAGAACCCCATAAAGACAATCTGATGATAGTGCTTGGTAGCACTTTAAAATGCATTAATTGTCAACCATTAGTTGTAGGAAAGTTTTTTTCATAAGTTTTTTCTCTATTTGTTTGTAAATTAAATTGTGAATTCTATTTGGGATTTGTCATACTTGATCTTAAAACCGAACAAAAATTACACTCATTGTAACAATATTCATTATATTTATAAAATATCCGTCACCGATATACACAAATTGCCTGCACTTGTGACGTAAAAACCATACGTCAGTGTGGCAACATTTGTGAAAAAGGCGAAAAAGAGGAGATAAGAACATAAACAAAAATCTAAAGTAGAATGTTTGTATGTCTGTTTGATCACTTCTGAGAGTAAATTATCATACAGAGACAATCTGACAATAAAATATAAACAATAATACAATTTAATGGAAAATCACTGATGAAGCCTGTCCATAAAAAAGGCAGAAACTAGATCTAGTCTGATTTGCAAATTAATAATGTGTCTGTAACTTTGAAAAAATGTTTATTCTTCTTCTTAACCTCAAACCTACTTAATAATGAAAATATTTTGAAAATATATAAAGTAAATTACTAAAGTTTCCATTAATATGACAAATCCTTTTCTCTTTTTCAAGTCTAATTATAAGAATACATGTTTAGTTTTATATAAATTTCAAAATATTCACACATAAATCTTACTAAAGTTTTCCCCCTTCCTCCACGATATGCATTATAAACCAGAGACACATAATAATGACCCCAAACATTTTACTTATATAAGTACCTTCCTGACTCATTTATATGCCAGTGTCTTTTTAATAATGACTCATAATGGTTTCAAATGTTACAACTAAAATTATAAGTTTTTCTTTTTACCTGATAATACATGTGTTGCCACTTAAAACGCTATAAATCTAAAGCACAAGAACATGTAGTAGTAGAACTACATACAGCCACACAGATGAATAGTAGTGTGGAACGGAAGTGAGAAAATAATGCCAGAACTCAAAATGAAATGGTGCGGAAAAGTTGTTCAGAGACAAAAAAAAATTGTAGAAAGATAAAATCGACTGACATTTGATGCATCCGAAATTTGGAGACTTTTCGATAAATCGAAATAATGAATAATTGTCATCACTTCTTAATGAAATTTGGGTTTGTGATAGAGGGAGACCCTTATTGGAGTAGCCTATAGTTTATTTAGCAACAAATTACAGTAATTGTATACCCTACTTTTGAACCCTTAACCGTGAGATTACGCTTGATGTTCCAGGGAAAGATACCTAGGTTGTTAATATGGCGAACGGTGTAAAAATTTTATTTTTTAAAACTCTTCTTTCCCATGCACAACTTTCTCACACTATGTGTATTTAAGAATCGACATTTTTAAAGTTTTGTTCCACTCTAATAAACAGTGGTGTTATACTTGAAACATCTGTAACTACAAACTTAGGAGGTGCTAAAGATATACAACATCAGCCTTCTTAATTCTTGTGCTGCCATTATGAGGAAAACACCTTCAATATTAAAAAGTGAATGAATGTCTGAAAAAATGCCCACCAAATATACATAAAAGCGTAACTAAAGTAGCAAACTAAACTTTAGAACACACACATACGAAACATTAAGGAAAGGAGTAATTTAAACGGCAAACAACGAACTTATGAAGACCCTACAATTTATTATTAATTACGGTATAAAACTATTTTTCGAAAATTTACATCTTTTAACAGTTATATGAGTAATAGAACAAATATAGAAAAAATTATGTCACCCAATTACCGAAAATGTAGCGAATTTATCAAAACTAAAATATAATATTGGAAGATGACAAAGAAAATTGTGGTAAACTTTTTTTTTGTTGTTTTTATTTTTTCTTTAATATTTTAAATGTTAAATAATGCTCCTAGACGAGAACAAGAAACTCTCATTGAGTTTGTAATTTAACTTAACAAATATTTATAGAAATTCTAAAAAGTCCCCTGACGATTTCCTAAGGCAAGAATGCATGTAACATATCATTTTTGGCAATTTTTCCTTTAATGTATTTCCCGGTAAAAATAAATTTAAAAAAAAAACTTAAAAATTAAGAAAAAAAATTTTACGTTTTCGGACTTAATACAAAATTGTTTCTTGTAAAGTAACAGTAAAAAAAAAGACATGTTCAGTAAAACAAAGACATGCCAAAGCAGTAGAAAAAGCACTACAATTAATAATGCATTTCTTTTTTTAACAGAAACATTAATTCTTTTAATTTTATTTTATCGGGATATACATTAATTGCATTAAAGGAATTAAATATGCTAAAATCCCAAACGTATTTAACAAATTGTGAAAAATAATCCGCTGTAGGCATGTCCCTATCCGGATTTCATTCTTGCCTAAGGAAATCGTCAGGGGACGACATTTTTAGAACCTCTGGAAATATTTGTTAAGTTAAATTACAAACTCAATGAGAATTTCTTGTTTTCGTCTAGGAGCGTTATTAAAAATTTAAAATATCAAAGAAAAAACAACAACAGAAAATTTTCTACAATTTGCTTTGTCATCTTCCAATGTACTAGTCTGTTGTTTTGACAGATCTAGGAATGTAGTGATGATTTTCGTATTGAGTTTAGATAGGAGAGAGGAGTGTTTCCACTTCAACATTTTTTACATATTTTTTGAACTAGTGCAAAGAAAACTCTTATTTATCAATTGAAAGTAAAAAAAAATCGTAAAAAAACTATATTTTTATTGAGTGTTATTTTTGTTCGGTTTTAAGATCAAATATGACAAATTCTAAATAGAATTCACAATTTATTTTACAACAAATAGAGAAAAAAATAAAATAACTTTCCTAGAACCAATGTTCGACAATTAATGCATTTTCAAGTACCACCAAGCACTATCATCAGATTGTCTTTATGTGCTTCTCTCTAGGTTATAATGTAGATTTAAGATTTTGTATTTATATAAATTCCCAAGCAAAGAATGTAATGTGAAATAAATTCAAACATTTTTACTAGTTATTTATGTATTACAACGAAAATCACATGTTTCTTACAAAGCTATTATTTTTCTCTATGTTATAGTTGTTGCTTTAGTCAAAGTTCTTTTAGCAGTAAAGCAAACATTGAAGCTTTTAATTATATTTATAGTCATTAGAACGAAAGAGAATAACTTTTACAACGTATACTTGTTATTTTTGTATTACACCATAACACATCATGTCATATTAATGACTTGAAAATGGATTAATTGTCAATCAATGGTTCTAGGGAAGTTTTTTTTTATAAGTTTTACTCTGCTTGTAGTAAAATAAATTCTGAAATCTATTTGGAATTTGTCATATTTTTTTTGATAATACAATCTAACAAAAATACCTCTCATTGTAACAATTTTCAGATCAAGTAAAAATCTTCAGTAAAATTATTTTTATTTTGAAAAAAAATTTTTATTGCCGTCACCGGGTATCCGGGAAATCAAAATTGCCCTGTGCCGCTTATTAAACAAGTGATAAATGTGCACTGCAATTCAATATTTTTAAGTGCTATTTTTACAAAAAACAATTTTTCATTATTTTTTTTATATATTTTTAAAAATTTTTAAATTACAAAAATATTGCATTTAAAGAAATTAATTACACTGTGAGACAAATGGTAGGGGTCAGTGATGGGGAAGGGTTCAAACTGTCTGGGAAAGTTATATCGGTAAAAAAGAAGTTATACGTGTCCCGGCGTTTCGCTGGGTCACCCCTAGGAATCGAGATATATCGATTTGACCTTTGGTGGTCTTTTTTTTGACATAACTCGAGAACAACTAGTCCGATTTTGCTCAAACAATTTTAAAAAAATTAAAAATTACAATTCCTTTAATCTGTTCATATAACGTTTTTCTATATACTCAACAGTTTTGCCGGTAAAAATAAATGTATGAAGAAAAAAATATTTTTTGCCTAAAATATTAAAAAAAAGTAATAAACAAAACGTTATTGATTTTTATGGTAGCGGTAACAAACATTTATTTTTACCGGCAAAATTGTTGAGTATATAGAAAAATATTATATGAACAGATTAACGGAATTGTAATTTTTAATTTTTTTAAAATTGTTTGAGCAAAATCGGACTAGTGGTTCTCGAGTTATGTCAAAAAAAAGATATATCTCGATTCCTAGGGGTAAACCAGCGAAACGCCGGGACACGTATAACTTGTTTTTGACCGATATAACATTTCCCGTTGGTTTCATCCCATCCCGATTTTGACTGTCGCATAGTGTTATAAATACTAAAAAGAAACATTTAAAAAATTAAAAAAAAATTATTAGTTCCGCCAGGAATTGAACCCGTGATCATTTTTTGGAAATAAACTGTATCAAAGTCACTTTTTAGGATCTCTTCTAGAGCAATAATGCTTAAGAAGCAATACTTAAGTAATTTTTTGGTTGTTGTTCAGAATTACTTCTAAAAGAGCTATTAAAATATACCCTTCAAGCATTTGGAAGATATCTTCCAAGAAGATATTAAAGTGATATCTTCTATAATTCAAAAATTTAATTTTTTGTCATAGTTTTATATGATGATACTGCGGCAATATTATCTTTTTATCATCCGGAAGATAAAGAAAATTTGTTTGGAATTCTTTGTCATTTTGGAAAAAATTAAAACAAAATTTGTATAAAAACAATCAACAGATACACAGGAAACAAATTCCTCGAAAAAATCAAGATTTAATGAGCGGAAAAAACTCGGCTACGATGAAAGCAAAATAATTAATGTGTTGGTCAATGGATTATGTATGCAGATGTTCTTTTTCAGTCTTAAATTTTATAATGAAAAAATAAATCCTTTATATTGTACCGGGGAGTTAATTTGGCGATATCACTTTTTAATCTTCCAGGTAATAACTTAGCGATATCGCCGATTTATCTTCATGGGGTATTGCTTTCGTGTTCCCTGGAAGTATTGCTTTCGGGTAACAGTTATTCCCGACGGAAGAAACTTCCGCAATACGAAATTGATATTGCCGGCAATAAATGCTTTCTTCCTGGCAATATGATCGGGGAATCTTCTTCGTATTGCCATGCTTGCTGGGTACTAACGTTACTTTCGAAGCAACGAAAGAAGTGATTTTTCTGCAGTTGTTCAGAATTACTGCTAAAAAATCTTTAAAAATACACTAGCGAGTACTTTTGAAGTAAAAAAATAAGTGGTTTTTAAAGCATGACTTCCCCTTTTTTTATTTTATGGGTAATAACGGTTTTTTTTTAAGAGATGCAACACTCAGGATATTCTTCCTATTAATTAACGTGTTGCTTCCTTTTTGGCGCCCTATGCTCCAGTGGGAGTTAGAGGAAAGGGGATAGAGAAGGAGTGAAAGGTGGTGAAAGATGAAGGGCTTCAAATATGGTAACACTGTAATTGCGCGAGATGTTGAATCTTAGAACAGTTGTTAGGCGCCATCCGAGGAAGGGTTGGCGAACTTTGTTGAAGCTGTTTACATTTATCCAGCTGTTATCATTTATGTGTTTAGCCACCAAGTATTATATCGTCGACCGGCCTGCAACATGTCACATGTGTTTTTAATAGATTTTCAGGAGAGCGAAAAAACTGTTACAAAATCTACTTTTAAGATATTGTATTGGCATCATATACCTTAATGATTCACGACCTCATTTAGTAAAATCATCATTAAGGCATATGCTGCTAATAAAATATCTTAAAAGTAGATTCTGTAACAGTTTTTTCGCTCTCCTGAAAATCTATTAAAAAACACATGTGACATTTTGCAGGCCGGTCGACGATATGTCCCTTTAGCTCAGTGGGTAGAGCTGTCGTCTGCCTTTTTTACACCACCGGCAGAACTTTATATATGGAAGTTTAATTTCTTGATGTAGGGTATTAAAAATGAAATATACTATACAACAAGTAGATACCAAATGATACCAAGTTGGTTAAACAAAGCCATAAACAACTAATGAACATCAATCGCACTCTTGATACCTCTTGAATATGTTGCTTTTGTTGTTATCTATTTATGTTGCAGCGGCAGCAGAAGCACCAGCAGCAACCAAACAACCGATAAAGAAGCCTAATTCTAGAATCTATATATCTTGTGTAAAGTAAAAGAAGTTTTATTTATGATGCTATTTTTCACCTTATAAATGTAGAACAATTAAATTTTTGGTTTTGTTCTGTCTGTTGTTCTTTATTTTATTAGTTAAACCTCTACAGATTAAGATTTTTCCTTTTTGTTCTTATGTTCTTGGTTTTAATGGTTTCTTAAGTGTTTCAGCTATAAGGTGAGTGTGTGCATGTTACCTTCAAGGGTTAATTACTTTTAAAAGCCAGAAGGTGTTTAGTGATATTTTTTATGTCTAATCGTCGTTGTGATCATTTTTTTAGTATTTCACAGTAAATTATGGGCTAATAATGCAACATATTTAAAACAGTACATTAAAATAGTGAATTAAGATTTATATCGATTTATTAATAATAATCTGCATAGATCGATCATATTTATGAAGCCTGTAGCTGAATATTTAAAATTTTTAATGAAAATCGTATGTTTACAGGATGTGTGTTTCTATCAGATGGTTATAAATTGTGCATTAAATGTACAATGTTATTTTTTGATATTCTAATTTTGTAATAAGAATATTGGCAATGTGTATAAAAAATTTATTGTCCCTGCTCGGGCGCCACCATAAAAATATTTTCTTTTATTTAGAACAACAAGAAAATGCCTTAAAAATTAATACGTTAGAATTGTTCTGCCAAAAAAATATCTAACAATAATTTATAGACTTTGTGACTTTTGATACTTTATTTAGTCTATTAAGTAATTTTAAACAATGCGCATTTAAATAGTTGAAACAGTGATTACGTCCTAAACCAAATAAGCAGGGTTGCTATTTTTTTTAAGAAGATGTATGTTTTTACCCTACACTGAAACAAAATTAAAATCTAGTTGCCCCAAACTAATATTTTTTTTTCAGAATTGCTAAAAATTTTATGATATTAAAAATTGTTTGAGCTTCCGCCAAAAATCTTAAAAATTAAAAATTTAAAAATTAGGCAATTCATAAAAAAATGTCTCCAATTTTCGTATTTAATAGGCTATAATACATGAGAACAGCATATTTATGTATATTTTGTTTGCAAAATTACAGACGCATTGCTCAATAGGGTTGTTCATTATCTGGTTTTTCGTTCGGATAATTTCTCTTGGGGGGTTTCAAAAGTGATGATTCTTTTCGTGATGAACTTTTTTCACTATTTGCAGCATTCACATTTTTACTCTAATTAATTTATGTTGAAATTTAACCAACTTACAGTAGGAAACTATGATCCTTGCAGGAGTAAAAGGAACAAATATATATACAGTAGGAAACTGTACTCGTAATATAAAGTGAGTAAACTCTCTCTCACTCTCTGTGTAAAATAATACATATATTGTGTACTACTTTGTGTAAATTTTAGCACACATGATATGTATATTTACACTAAATATGTGTAAAAATTGAATTAAATTATAAAATTACTTTGAAAATTAACTAAAATTGTCGTTGAGGGTTAATATACGCATAAATTGTATAAAAATGCATTATTAAATGTTAAAAAATGACAAAAAAAAAATTAATGTGTATATTTACCAATGTAACTTCTTCTTTTATAAAAAATCGCTTAAAAATTAACAAACCACACAGAAATAAAAAATAGAAGAAATTTTAAAACACCGCTGAAATGAAAAAGGCTAGAATCAAAAAAATCGCCAAAATTGATAAAATCGCTTTAATTATAAAAAAAATCGGTAGAAATTGAAAAAGTCGCTAGAAACGCTAGAATAAAAAAAATCGCTAAAATTAAAAAAAACTACTGAAATTGCATACAAAATAATACAAATTGAAAAAAAATCGTTAGAATTTATAAAAATCGTTCAAAGTGGAAAACTGGTGTAAATTTTAAATAATCGCCAAATTTCCGGAATATCGTCAATCAAAAAAGGCTAAAAATCACAAAAATTCCCGGGACCCACTAGGTCCGAAAACCCAAAACACGCCCAATATGGCACGTGTGACAACTCAAATTATAGGGAATTTTCGATTCCAAATATGCATTTTGTTTTAAGATCCGGAAAATAGAATTCGGGCTAGGTGCATTTTTTTTTTGTACGAAGCGTACATAAGCTTTATTTTGGTAAAAATTGGTGGTTTTTTTGGACAAAATTAAAATTTAATGAATCTTTGAGGTTTTTTTGTGTATTGTGGGATTTTTTTTGAAAAAATCGCGCGATTATCTGGTAGTGATTTCATTTACTGGGTGAGTACAAAACAAATTTTTGCTTTTCTTTTGCATAAAAAATTTGCTCATATTATTTGCAAATAGGTCGTACCACTTCTTGCTGGGTACATATGTTGTTTACATTAAGCTTTTATAAATTTGATTGTCTAGTTATTCGTTTTTTTCTTACGGTTTGAAGTAGTTTTAAAAAAAACAGCAAACACATTCTACAAAAATATAAAAGGATAAAAGCAAACAAATCACTGTATGTCCTTTACTAACTTACAGTTGTAAAATCTACACAAAAAAAAAGCAACTGATAATGAAAAATGCTACCGCAGACAAATAAATAGTAGCAGAAGTAAAAACTGAAAGGAATAAGGAACGGACAAACAAGGATTTAATAAATGTATACAAGTTCTTACACATATGACGAGATGTATGTAAACGCAAATAACAAGGATATGCAAAAAATCAACATAAAAATCAACGAAAAGGAAAAAATTGGGTACTAAAAAATGGTTTATTTAACCCCAGTACTACTTTGTATTAAATACTCGTACCAGTAAAAAAAAAAAGAAGAAAACAAAATTGTTGCTTTTATGCTAAAGAACCGTAGACAAGAATTTTAACGGAAATTTAAGCATTAACTGCAGCGTGGAAGGAATATACAATTGACGCGACAGGACTAAGTTTTTTTTAAAACAATCGTAAATAAATAATTAATAAACACCACAGCAAAACCACACATTACCAAATGTAATGTATAAAATAATGTATGATGAATTTTACAGGCAATGAGCTCCAAAGTAATATATGGACTAGAGGGTTGCACAAAAAGCTTTAAATGACGTTCAAGACAACATGATAGCCTAACAGTTACTTTAAGTCGTTTGCATTTTTGCTTTGCATAACGAGTGAGTGTGTGCCAATAACAATACAAAGAAAGAGATAACATAACTAAAGTGAGTACCGATAACAACAAGACATTAAGATATGCATGTTAAAAAACGAGTAAATAACAGATTACGATCAGTGTTGCCAGGTTTATTAGGCACGAAATCGTCGAAATTTTTTTTAAATATCGTCAAATTCGTCAAAGAATCGTTTAAAATCGTCAAAATAAAATCTGAAAAATGTAAAAATTATCCTTTTTTAATCATTTGGTGCTTATTCGATTAAACGTATTTAATATAACATTTATAAACATCAAAATTTGCCATATTCTGAAATAGTTGCTCTAAAAGAAAAGAAATACTACCAAATTTCAGGCTTTAAAATATTTAATCCATATGTATTTTACAAGCATTCTTCCTTAAGCTAAATATTGAGAGTCGTTACAGCATTAGGAAAGACGTTTTATACAAAAATTATCAGTTTTTTTTTGTTATTTTACCTAAAACTTTGTACATTTTAAAATAAGTATTTTAAAGAAAAATTTAAATTTTTGCAATAAATACAAAATTATGATGCATTTGAATGGATTTTTGTATTTTTTCTAAATATACATAATTTAGTTAGACTTTCAATATCAACAATTTTTATCTCAAATTCTGAAATATTTTTTCAAAAATCGTACAGAAGAAGAAAAATTTTCTGATTTTGCAGCAGTTCTTATTAAGTTTTTTGCGATTCTGCGTTATTTTAAAAACTAAAAACTTGAATTAGAGATTGAAACAATATCGTATCAAAAATCGTCATTATGAAGGAAAAAATCGTCAAATCATTATTTGGCTATTTTTGATAGTACAAATCGTCAAAATTATGATAAATCGTCAAAACTGGCAACACTGGTTATGATACGAACAAATAGTGCCAGATGTGACGATTTTATGTAAATTTTTTTTGGCGATTTTTTAGTCAAAATTTTACAAATGACGATTGAAGACTTTTGAATAAAAACTCCATATGTTTTGACGATTTAGGAAAATACTGACTTTTTAAAGAATTTTAAGCAAAACGTACAAGTTGTTATTTTCGAATAGTATTGTTGGAATTCGTAATACCCCAGTGTAGAAACGGTAATGACATATCATTATTTTTGGAGTACCAGTAATGACACCCACTTACTTTCTGTATTATTTTAAAACATATAATAATGAGTTACTGATAATTACTTATTTTTATCATTATTTCAAATAGAAAATAATTTTTTAGATTTTTTAGAAAATTTTTTGAAATCTATTTTTAGACTCAATATTTTTTAAACACTGGTAAGGATATATGTAACCACATATTTTTTGATTTTTTGTATGTTGGCGAGTAAGCTTACTTGTGTGCAGCAGGTCAATTATGTTTTTATCTATTAAATATTACATGTCGATATAGCTCAGATGGTAGAGCTGTTGACTGGCAATCTGTAGACCCAGGTTCGATTCCCGCACCAGCAAATTTTATTTAAAAAAAAATACAATAAAAAATATTTTTTTTTATATAATTTATTTTTTAGAAAATCTATTTTTAGACTCATTATTTTTGTAAGTACTGGTAAGCACATAGGTAACGATATATTTTTTGATTTTTCGTATGCTGGTGTGTAACGACAACTCATTATTTTTCGCGACATCGCCATATAAAGGTAATAAGAAATGTAATAACAAAAGTAACTAGTTACCATTACCAAGTATGTAGTTACATAACCACATATCTGGTAATGATTTTCTACACTGGGACTCATCGGGTCTGCGTCAAACAAAAGTTGGAACTAGGTTAATTTTTAATTTTCACATTTTTTGCATGCTTTTAAACTTTGCTACGACACTTTTATAGATTTAGACAAGCTGATTCTAAATCTGCTTCTCAAATGTCTCAATTACGTAACATTTTTGTAGAAAATCGCGGTTAAAAATGCTAAAATATGTCGTGGTTGGCTGATTTATAAATTATAGAACAATTAAAACGTGACTGAAAGTTTTAAAAATAGAGTTTGGAATCACGAACTTAAAGTCTATATAAATTATTTATGAGAATTCAAACCGAACAGCAATCTAATCGTAGCAGAAATACCATCGTTTTACAAATGAAGTAAAAAATAACGTCCAGTTAGATTAACTTGAATTTATAAAAGCTGCGAATTATCTTAAGAGCGGTAATATAGGCAATTATTTGAAATGAATTGAATTTCGAATAAAAAAAAAATAGATGAAACTAGTGTTTTTTGATATTTAACTAGTGACGATTTTTCATAAAATCGCTGACGATTTTGCCGATTTATTTTTCAATTTTTCGATTTCAATTTAATTTCATTTTTATTCATAATCGGTAAGACAAATAGGCCAAATTGATTACATAGCTATTTACAGGCACATATAATTCATATCCTTTACAATTTTTGACCAAAACGGTCAGCTGGCACCACTATAGCGAACGATCGATCATACACACAACTAACATAAACTCTTTTTTTATTTTCATGTCCCATACTCGCGCTCGCTTACAGGCTGGCCAGCCTAGAGGGGTTTGTCCCCCAATTTGGGGATATTTTGTTGGTCTTGGGGACAAAAATGTTCATTTGGGGACAAGCGAGTTTTTTGGAGATTTTTTGGGGATATTTACAACCTTTCCTAAATTTTAGAGATTATATTAAGTTTGAATAATTTTCAGAAAACTTTAGTCCAGTTTTTTTACGTATTTTCAACGAAAAATACAAATTTACCCTTTTATACATTTTCTGTAACAATTCAATGATTTCTAATACGAGTAAACATTTTATGCCTGAGATTTTAATCAGAGACTATTAATTATAGAGATAGGAAATCAAAACTTACACTACTCACCGGTAGGGGGCGCTGATATTTAGTATCACCTGAGCAACTATTTAGTATCACTTTAGTATCAGCTAAGCCTATATTTAAAAACTCAAAAATTGCTGAAAACTGCGCAAAATAAGAAAAAATCAAGCGCAAAATATGTTCAAATAATTAAATTTTAGAATTCCTTTTTTTTGTTTTTCTTTTTTGTTTGTTATTATTTCAATTAAAAAAAAAAAAGAAAATTGTCAATTTTGTGAACAAAGTGCCATCTAGTGATAGCGATGTCGTTATAACTTTTGTTTTTGGTGATGCCATACCCCTGATTTTAATAGGATTAATGTCCAAGTATCTAAAATATTGAAAAAGATATATTTTGTTTTCTTTTTTTTTTTTTCTTTGAATATGCTGGCATTAATATTCATTTTATGAATTAGTATTGATTATGACTTTAAGTCAATGATTTAAATTGAATAAAGTTAGGATGAAATTTATTCACATTTAAATAGAATCAATTTTGATTCGATTAAATTTTTCGTTTTATGATATGATTCGCGAACTAGAAATTAAGGCAAACAATTTGGGTTAAATTGATTTGTTAGAATTGAATTTAATTAACTTGATTCTATAAAAAGAATCCACAAAAATTAAACTGATTCTTTGAATAAGATATTGGCTAATTGAAATAGGAAATAATTCAATTAATAAAATTAGTTTTGTGAATCGATTTGTTAAAAATTGATTCAGATTTAAAAGTCAAATTAAATAATTATATTTTTAAAAGCCTAATTGAGGAGACAAACTTGAAAATTGGAATTTACGAATTCTTTAAAGAATTAGTTCAAAATCTTGAAAACTTGAGTAAATTCTAGTTAGGGATATTTTAAGATTTGTTTGGGGATAACGAAAAAATTATCTGGCAAGCCTGCTCGCTTATGTTTTTATCTGTTGTCGAGTTTAGCAGTGTGGTTTTAATCGTTTTATCGGGTACGGTAAGCATGTACTATGATGAAGACAAAATAAACGAATGTGCTTGTGCAGCCCTTTAATATGGACCCATTACATGAAGGTGATAAAGTAAGTGGTTAGTTATATAGTTACGAAGATTGGAAAAGTAATGTGTTTAAAAATAGATTTTCATAATAAAAATAATATAATACATTTTTATATACTAACAAGGAAGTTAAACACTCCGGTTTTGATGAAACATAGATATGTTGTAGAAATGGCAATTCTAAGATCCAACTGTATTTGCTTTTAGGCTAACTGGGCAATTTTGATAGCCAAAATGGGGTTCGGGGATTGGCCATTCTTCGGAATTTAGATTTTTATGGCCCTTCATTCACAGAAACCATATGCAATTGTGGTATCGTTGGAAAGTGATTCTGAAAAGATATTCTTTGGTACCCTTTTCTGGAACTTTTTAAAATTTTTTAGTTCTTTTTTTTGTGTAAAATATACACGTCTTGGAACCTTATAGTTTAACCGGAGCAGTATTTTTCTTTTTATTTTTGATAATCGTGCAAATTTTGATTTGAGCTAAATTCTGAAAAGCCCTGTTTTGGTACTTTTTGCTACAACTTGGCAACCCTGTGTTAAAACATAGTCATTATGTAGATCTAACTTTTGTTTTTTATTTGAAGAATACATTAATGTTATCCAGTTTTTATTGCGATTTTCGTAAATTTTTTGACATGACCGCGAACAAAAAATGTATACAATGGCCACTTTTACTCCTTCGATTTTACGAGTATCTGCTTAATCCCAGAGGCGGTGGGAAAAATGAGATAGGGTTTTCTTAGAATTCTTTTCTCTATCACATATTTCCCACAAATAGAACACTCCAGCTTGAAAATTTTACTTCCAGAAAAATCGAAATAATAGTAATTGGATCTCTATAAAAGTTGTTACAAATAAGAAGAGAAATAGAAATGCTGTGTTTGCATCTGGTCGCCTCATTTGTAATTAAACTCATACAATTTTCAACTCCACAATTAAGCACAACATGTAGACAAAATATAAAATATAATAGAAAAAATAAAAAAAATCATAAATTAATCCTGTTTAAGCGGATGAGTAGCTTACTTTTGAAGCAGTTATTTATATAGAAACCTCTCTTCCCCATCCTTACAAATACAAAACAAATATAACGGGCTAAATCAAAGAGATGTTGTGGTAACAAAATTTTCAAAATAAACCAAAATATAATTTTGTTGTAAGGTTTTTCTTTTATTTTGTTGCTACATACTCTAAAAAGGCAAAGAAAATAAATAAAAATTTTCATTTCATTATTTGTGTATAAAATTGTTATGAAAAGACCAACATGGCTTTAGTGTCTGGGGAATTGGACAGTTCAACAGAATAAACACACAAAAAAGAGCTAAATGAAAGAAAAAAAGAATGGCTAAGGTCAGTATTCATGTTATTTTTGTGTTCTTTGCTATGAATGTGACTCTCTAAGATGGTATTACTTATTTTAAGTAGGAAATACAATAAGAGCAACTACAACAGAAAAGGGAAAAGCTTTAGGTTTTTTCTTTTTTTCTTTCATAGAAAAGAATAATTTCAATGGCTTAAATTTAATTAGCCGCCGAAAGCTATGTCGTTTTTATTTGTATGAACTGAAATATTATTTTCACCAGGGAAATGACACTAGACTAAAAATCTTAAGAGTACATTAAAGTATTCGTTTGAAAATTCATAACAGAGAAAAAATAGAAAATATTTTGGCGCCCAAAATTTGGCCGTTGTTCTTGGGAATAACAAAGTTACAAAATTATTTTTACATTTGCAGTAATATTTTCTTAGTATATAGAAATTAATCATTAAAAAATGTTTATTAAAATATGTAGCACCAATTTTGGCGCCCAACATAAAGCCATAAAATTTTATGAAAAAAATTATCCTACAATGAGGATTGTATTTATTATTTCTGAAAATTAAGAATCATGGTGTTTAATGATTTAGAAATTTCGAATCAAAAACTTTAGATTAGAGTATGATTTTTTAATGTCAGTTGGTAAATACCAAACCCATTATACTTAATATTCTCAATTAAAACCAAAATGTAGGGAATCTAAAGGCCAGTTTTATAGTCCGAACTAACGATTTTTAAATAAAGTTTTAAATATTTTTAAGAACTAATATCGATTTTTTCTTAAATATTTCTAAAGTAGAAAATAAGTTATTTTTCAAAAATATTTCAGAAAAAATCTATCTGAGTCCTGACTATAAAACTGGCTGTAATTAGTTCTTTGAACTTGCACGGAATTTAAAACAAAAATCTCACTTGACTTAAGATGTTCTCCATATTAAGGGGAGAAAATTATACAACTTAATTAACTTGGTTTGTTTGAAATAAGCAAACTTGTCGATGCTCAACATATAAAATACATACACATAAGTTGTAATTTTGTAAACGCCAATTTAGAAAATATTTGCCTAATTTAATTTATTTTTTAAATTTCCTACTAAATTTTAATTATTCATAAGACGTTTTTCTTAAATTTGTAACGATAAGAACAAATCCTCAATTAATTCTAATTTTTTTTTCTTCTTTTAACTCCTAAACAAAAACTATGGCAACAATATAATAAACTCTTATCCATAAACAATGACACAAAACATATAAATCCCATTATAAGTTGCATGTAAAAAGATCATTGTTCATTTAACAAAACCAGCAGCCAAATTACGCACAACAATATTTAAACAACAAAACACACCAAGATATAACGAAGACAGAGAAATGAAAGTATAAATTCATTATTTTAATTCACAAGATTTAGAAATTAATCACAACTGGGTCGATTGTCGACCGACAACAGCAAAAGTCGTCGCGATTAATTTAAATTCAGCGACAATCGATTGTCGACATTTTTTGACGTTTAGAAAAAAAGGTAAGCAAAACAAGAATATGGTTGTATTTGTTTCCCCACAATTCTTAGTCAATTCAATTAGTTTTGCATTAATTCTTGTTGTTTTACATTTTACTGTATTTAATTTTGCCTTTTTGTGGTGAATTATGTATTTTTATTTTCAATTATATTTCCGCTGTCAAAAAAAAAAAATTTTTTTTTCAACAAAGTACGAATTTTTGCAACTCTAATACGAATTTCTACAACTCTGTTCTAATGGCAACCATTAATAAGTTAAAAATATGGCAACAATTTGACAAATGTTTTGAGTGTGTGTTAGTGTGTCGTCACGAAAATAGAATAGATTCTGTTACAACACACAAATCGCCGGACGACATGGCGACATTTTGCTTCCCATATAAAATATATGAAAAAAACAATGCTTGTTGTCATTGTCGACCCAGTTCTGATTAATCTCTTAGGTGATTTAAAATAAATGTGTACGATTAATTGAATCAATTAAAGAATTCAAAGGTTTAACTAATTCAATTAAATATTTATTTATAACACAGCTTATATGCAGATGTGGTACACTAAGGCCCAATTTTTAGTATGTAGATGAAATTTAAACTGAGTTTAATACAGTTTTTCACTGGAATACCGCTACTAAAATTATAATCGAGAAAAAGTTGATCCGGAAAATTTGTATAAATAAACTTGGAAATGGCTGCCATAATTCGTTTTTGGTTTAAGTAATCCAAGTGTGACTCGCATCCTAAAAACTCGGCCTAAAATAATAAAGTCTCTTAAGTTTTTTACTATAGTTATCAAAACTTAGTACAAAAGGGCCATGCACATTGGGGAATTTTGGAAAAATGTTGGAAATACATCTGCCATTTCTTATCTTTTTTTTTTTTTTTTAAAAAGAGAAGCAACACTCAGGAAATTCTTCCTATTAATTAACGTGTTGCTTCCTTTGGAAAGGGGATAGAGAAGAAGTGAAAGGTGGTGAAAGATGAAGGGCTTCAAATACTGAAGCTGAAGGGTATTAAAGCATAAGTTTTATCTATGAATGCCACGGACCTTCTTGGTACATCCCCATGAGCCCCCAAAGTGACAAACCTCATGTATTTATATAGAACTTTAAAGAATCACCACTTATTTATTTTTTATCCTGTGTCTACGATATATTTCCAGTTATTTACTTACCCGAGTAAAAAAAATTGATCTCGCGCAATATCTAATTATATCCAATTTGATATTGTTTAAGATCTGCTGTAATATCTAGCTGATCCAATTAGATCTCAAAATTGGGTGTATCCAATCATATCGTATTAGATCCCATTGTATATATGGGGATAAACTAAGATCAAGTTATATCTCAAAATTGGGAGGTCCAGTGATATCTTTGGGGATAAACCTAGATCTATTTTGATCCGAAAATTGGCGGATCCAGCTATATATTTGCGGATATTTTTAGATCTAATTTGATCCGAAAAATGGCGGATCCAATTAGATCCAGCTATATATTTGGGGATAAACTTAGATCTAATTTGATCTCAATTTTGGCAAATCAAATTAGATCCCGCAATATATTTGTGGATAAACGTATATCTAATTTGATCCGAAAAAGTGGCAGATCGAATTAGATGTAGCTATATATTTGGTGATAAACTTAGATCTAATTTGATCCAAAAAATGGCACATCTAATTAGATCCAGCAATATATTTGTGGATAAACTTAGATATACATTGATCTGAAAAATGGCAGATCAAATTAGATCCAGCAATATATTTGTGGATTAACTTAGATCTAAATTTATCCAAAAAATGGCAGATCGAATTAGATCCAGCAATATATTTGTGGATAAACTTGGATATAAACTGAATAGAAAATTGGCAGATCAAATTAGATCCAGCAATATATTTGTGGATTAACTTAGATCTAAATTTATCCAAAAAATGGCAGATCGAATTAGATCCAGCAATATATTTAGGGATAAACATAGATCTAATTTGATCTCAATTTTGGCAGATCTAATTAGAGCTAGCAATATATTTGTGGATAAACTTAGATCTAATTTGATCCGAAAAAGTGGCAATATATTTGTGGATAAACTTATATCTAATTTGATCCGAAAAATGGAAGATCGAATTAGATCCAGAAATATATTTGGGGATTAAGTAAGATCTAAATTTATCCGAAAAATGGCAGATCGAATTAGATCCAGCTATATATTTGTGGATAAACTTAGATCTAATTTGATCCGAAAAATGGAAGATCGAATTAGATCCAGAAATATATTTGGGGATTAAGTAAGATCTAAATTTATCCAAAAAATTATAGATAAAATTAGATCCAGTAATAACTTCGGGATTGCGTAAGATCTTAACTTTTCCGATAAATTGCAGATCGAATTAAATCCAGTGATATATTTGGGGATTTGGTAGGATCTTAATTTATCCCATAAATTGCAGATCGAATTAGAAACAGCAATATATTTGGAGATTGACATCTGAAACTATCCAGAAAAATGACAGCTAAAATTAGATCCCGCATTATATTTGGGTACTACGTAAGATCTCCATTTATTTGGGATTAAATAAGATCCCAGACAGATATTGACAATAGTTCAAAAAATAATACACTGGAAGAGCACTGATTTTATAAAAATTACAATATTTTGTTAAAATAAGGTTTAAACTCAGAAGGTCTCGAGTTCGATACCTTGAACTAAAAACATTTCTCCCATTCAAAAGAATTTCTTTTTATAAAATTATAATTTTATTTTCTATAAATGTTTTTATAAAATTATATTTTTTTTTTATTAAATTGAATATTTTTTAAAAATAATTTTATTTACATATTTTTAACGCTCTACACCATTTCCAATTGTGTCAATTGTTTTTAAGATTTATCAATTGTATTTCAGAAATAATCAATTGAATTTCAGTTTTATCAATTGTATTTCAGAACTTATCAATTATTTTTCAGATTTATGAATTGTATTTCAGAACTAGTCAATTGAATTTCAGTTTTATCAATTGTATTTCAGAAATTAATTGTATTTCTGAAATTCACAACTGTATTTCAGAAATTATCAAACTGTATTTCAGAAATTATCAATTGTATTTCAGAAATTATGAAATGTAATTTAGAAAATTTTCTCTATTAACTATGATAAACCATCAACAAGTTCTGAAATAGATTTGATTATTTCTGAAATACAATTAATAAATTTCTGAAATACATTCCATAATTTCTAAAATACATTTAAAATTTCTGAAATACAATTAATAGCATCTGAAATACAGTTATATTGTAGTTGCTGATGAGTTACCATATATGATGGCACCATATATGACAATATATTGTTTAAATAGCACCAATATGGAGCTTTATATGGTAATATATAACTTAGATTCATCCATATACCATTTGATCCGAAAAATGGCCCGATAAAATTGTATCAGTTCTTATTTGTATCAGTTGTTATCTAATTACATCAGTTTAGATCTTACCTGATTAAATTATGTGTTAATCAGATGAAATTGTATCAGATTTTTGACCTGATACAATTTTATTGGTTTATATTACATGGTATCAGTTTAGGTCCAAATAGATATATTTGTATACACAATTATATAGTTATATCTCAATTTTGACCTGATATCAGTTTAAAACTTTGATACAATTGTATAAGGTAAATATCGGATACAATTATATTTTATTTATATAAAATTTAACCAATTACGATCAAACCGATAAAATTGTATCAGGTCAAAAATCTGATACAATTTCATCTGATTAACACATATTTTAATCAGGTCAGATCTAAACTGATACATTTAGATAAAAATTGATAAACAATTTATAAAAATATATCGGGCCATTCTTCGGATGAAACTGTATATTTATACAGATATAACTTATGTAACTATTTTTCCTCGGGTTGTTTAAATGATACGATATATCAAAGTATATGGTCCCAAGTAAAAAAAAATGATATGGAGCCATATGAAGTTATATTTAATTATATATAATCTTTTATGTAATTAGATATAATTATATCCGAAAAATGAGAACGTCTTATTGTATCATATTGTATCGAATTGTATACAATTGTATACAATTTGGTACAATTTGATACAATTTTATGCAATTCGATACAATTGTATCCGAATTTTGTCCTCATCCAATTATATCAAATTATATCTTTTTGTATAAAATTATATAAAATGTTATAAAAGTGGACATATTTTGATACAATTATATCTAAATATTAACCTTATACTTTTAATCATATTATATAGGACTATATCTAACAATATACAAAAATAATTTTTTTAAATAAAAAAAAAATTCAATTACTTGTAATTGTAATTGTTCTTTTTTGAATTGCAATTACAAATAATATGTAATTGTATATGAGTTTTTTTTCAATTACAATTACATGTAATTGTGTAATTGCATGTGTAATTAATTACAAAATGTAATGATTAACCCCAGGTCTGCTGGAGATCTTATAATTTCGATAAATCTTCCATTACTTTTATCCAGATTTATCATGACAGTGCAATAAACATGAACAAAATTTTATTTTAATTTAGTAATTTTAAAATAAAGTTATTCCCCCATTCATCTTAAGCACATTGACACGGTGCAAAAATATAATTTAAATAATATACATTTAAATTTAACGGTTCGTTGTAATTCAAAAGTCTGTGGTTATCATACACAGAGTTGAATAGAATCAGCTGAGATATCTTAAGAATTAAGGTTCAAAGCAAAATAGAGTAATAATAACAAAGGATAAAAATAGCATTGGTAAATTTCGTTGATGTTAGTCTAAGTTGAGTTGTTGATAAGAAATTCGATTTTCTTTCAGCGGTCACATAAGTAGACAATCATAAAAATATTAGCCCACAGAAGACGAAATACACTGATGATTGCTTTGTAGCGAAAGCCGAAAATACGTATTCTGTATTGGTAGTCTTATCGAATTCTTTCAAATAAATATATTTTTATTCTTTGTAATTTACTTGTAAAAATTGTATCATCTTTCTTTGATGATAATTTAATTTAATTTAAACAGAAAGTGATATTTATTTATGATCTAGAGTCAAACTAAAAAAGAACATTCATTTACTTAAAAATAAGAGATCAACTAAATATTCCCCCATTCATCTTAAAGTTAACAACACTGAAATTTTAAAGTTAATAGGATTATGATATACAACCAAGATATAATATAAAAAATCAGTCAAGTGTACGTTATAGTAGGTTTGTTTTTTTTTCGAATTTTGTATAAATATTTCATACAAATTTAAGCATTTATAAAATTTTTAAGTATGTATAAATTTAGCTTCTTAAAAATTAAGTAGTTATAAAAATGCTACCAAGTCTTAAAAATTCTTGGCTTTTCTCTTTCAAATGTAAACAAAAAGCAAAAGCTAACAAATGAATTATGAGTTTGTTAGCAATGGTGGAGCAGGGCACACAAGATTATTGCTCCATTTCGCGTTCCGGCGAAGTCTTTGTACGAAAACAGCTTTTGTACAAAGGGGACTCCAAATGTTTAAATTTCAGTTGTTTACAAAAAATAAAAGAAAAGTCAGGTAAGTACGGATAATCGTTTTTTTACAAGTAGTTATATATTTAGATATAAAATTCGAAAAAAACAAACCTAGTGTAGAGAATTTCGAATTAAAGCTTCAGTGTTGTTAATGTTATGGGTGCGTAAGCCATTTTTGACTCATGCTCCTAAACAAAAACAAATTACTCACGAACGGGCATTTCGTTTCTTACTCAGCACACAGGAGTATATTAAAACCTTACAATCAGAAAATTCTCACGCAAAACAGTAAAAACTACTAAAAACATATGATGCAAAAAATAAACTCACACACGAATCATGCACGGGTTATTCTTACTCACGCACGAATCACTTAAGTATAGTAATTATTACTCACGATCACGTGTGAATAACGTGACTCACGAACATTTCGTGTCACGCGCCAATCCCTAGTAATTACTAAATCTAAAACTAGTTCAAAATCATTGATAACATGGAACCAAATATAATATAATACGGTTTTATATGGACTTAATATATTTTTATATAAAATCACTTTGAAAAAATTGCCTATGTGGGATGATAGATAATTACCCGAGTAAAAAAGAGTATATATAACATATATTTTTTAATATTAAAATATATGATAATATAAAATATTGTGCGCGACCTTATATGTTTTTATATGATGTTATATTAGAAATTTTTTTATAAATTTTTTCATATGTAATCATATTAAATCATATATCAGTATTTACTTTATTGCAAATTGCATATATAGGAATATATTATTGATAAAATCGTTCAAAATTTTATATATAAATAGATACGAAAAATATTTTTAATTTTATTTTTTATATAACAATATCGTCGGCTTTCCTGCAAGTAGTGTTATGTGTTCTTTAACAGGTTTTCAGGAGGGCGAAAAAACTGGTTTATATTATCCTTTTAATATATTTCATTGACATCATATGCCTTAATAATGATTGTAATAAATAAGGTCGTCAATCATTAGTGCATATGATGTCAATAAAATATCTTAAAAGGATAATATAAATCAGTTTTTTCGCTCTCCTGAAAACCTGTTAAAACCAAAAACTGCACTTCTTGCAGGCAAGCCGACGATATATTAGTTAATATCAGACCCAAGTTCGAGATTAGCCAATATATTCGAGATTAATATAATATTTGATCAAAAACAATTTTTTGTATGTTTTACTCAATTTTTTCATTAACTTATATTTGCTGAGCTTTTTTACTTCTAAAAGTTTTTTTTTTTAATTAAAAAATCCAATTTAAAAAAATTAAAATTAAAATCATGACCCGGCTCGTAATGGGTTAATAAGTTTAGGCATGTTGCATATCGTTGGAAAGGTATTTCAAGTACCTTTCCAACGATATATATATTTTGTTCTGGTCCGATAAGTTTTGAGTGGAGAAATAAGCCATTGAATATTGTTGTAGATCATCTTCAACTCCATAAATCGGGAACTATGAGCCTCCAACAAAAAAGAAGTGCATTGCCGGGCTAACCATTCAAATTTTATTTAAAATAAAAAAAAGCTTAACATTTAAAAAAAAATTTCTAAGTCAAAAAAAAATTGCCATATTTGATAAAAATTATTTAGTCTTTAAAGAATAACAGATTTATACATTAACGTCTTTAATAGTTACTCAACAGTAGCCCTCGGCTGACAGTCAGGCATGTGATGAATATCGAAAACGAAAACGATCTGATTTTCAATGGTAAATATTTTAGGATCTGTACAATACCAATTATTTTTTATTTCCTAATTTAGATATCCGCAGTCAAATAAAACGATAAATAATAATTTGAAGCCAATTTGATTTTCGCGAAACAAATTATTCTAGATTGAAAAACTGTTCGTTTTCGATTTTCATCACACCCCTGAGTGTGTAGGACCCGAAATCCTGCTGCCCTCCAATGCTAAGTTTTTTTTTTGTCATTTAAATTTAATCATATCGTATTGTATTAACTTATATCTAATTTGATCGGGACAAAATTCGGATATAAGTTTATCATTTGATATAACTTTGTATCCTTGTAAATACAATTATATCCAATATGATACAATTTAATATAACCATTTTTCGGATGAAATTATATCCAGTTACATATTGCAAATATATCCATTCACATATAATTTTATATACACTTTTTTACTCGGGTATAGATGATTTTATAAAGAACGTTATAAGTTTTATATGGGTTCATATTCGTCAATATATAATCATAACTAACACAAATTATAAAATATTTTTTATATGGATCCACATAGTTTTATATTATTATGTATAGTGTCATACTAAATTATATATAAACGTATATGTAATTATATCTTTTATATGTTACTTTATGTACTTATATATAGCACATACATATATATGTAGGCCAGTATGTAATAATATAAAATCACATATGTCTCCATATTAAAACCATTGAGGAAAAAATATCTAATATATGACTATATAAAAGTATATATGCTTGAATTTAAAAGCATATGTGGCCATATGTAACTATAAGTTACTATATGCAATTACATAAAATAATATATGATTATATCAAAACTTTTTTACTCGGGGTACTACATATAGTAGCATATATTATCATATCTGGAACTGTATTGAAAATGTTATTCATGCGGTCCCATATATGAGCATATATTGTTTAAATGGCACCATATATAATAATATATGGTTTAAATGGCACCATATATGGTAATATATTGCTTAAATAACACCATACATAAATATATATGGCACTATACATATTTTCTTATATTATCATATCTGGAACTGTATTAAAAATGTTGTTCATGAGGTACCATATATGAGCATATATTGTTGAAATGGCACCATATAAGATAATATATGGTTTAAATGGCACCATATATGGTAATATATTGCTTAAATAACACCATATATAAATATATATGGGACTATATATGGTAGCATATATTATCATATGTGGAACTGTATTAAAAATATTGTTCATGAGGTACCATATATGGGTATATATTGTTGAAATTGCACCATATATGATAATATATGGTTTAAATGGTACCATATATGATAATATATGGTTTGAATGGCACCATATATGCTAATATATGGTTTGAATGGCACCATATATGATAATATATAGCTTAAATAACACCATATATAAATATATATCGCACTATATATAGTACCATATATTATCATATCTGGAACTGAATTAAAGATTTTGTTTATGAGGTACCATATATGACCATATATTGTTTAAATGGCACCATATATATCTAGTTTAACTGTCACCATATATAATTATATATTGTTTAAATGATACCATATATAATTATATATTGCTAAAATGCCACCATATATATTAAGATATAGTTCTATATATAACTATATATGCAATAAGATCAACCATGTTATGTAATATATAGTTATATATGCCATATCTAATATTATGAAGGCCGATATCTAATTAGATGAAATTATATATGGCATAATATAAGGAAAATTTTTCGGAAAAAACGTCATATATAATTATATATGGATATACATAACCACATGTCTAATTATAGATTGTAATATATGCCACATATGATTATATATAATTTTTTTTACTCGGGTAGTTACAAATCTGATATTTAGCTACAGTCCAAATATAAAAGTATTTACTATCATCAGAAAGGAAATTATATGTAGTTTATTACGAGCTAATATGAAGTTGATTATAAAGCTATCCATAGAACAAAATTTTGGAAAAACCTAGTACTTATGTGAAAATATTTATTTTTAGAAATCTTCAAATTTCAATATGGGAAAAAAAACATTTATTAGTGAACAAATGATATTTAATAAAATTTTGAATTTCAATAGGCCTAATTCCCAAAATAAAATTGAAAAATTTACAAAGATTGCATTTTTTTTATTTTCGACTGTGAAGTCCTGTAGTTAATTAATTAGGCGGCAGGATCGCCATGTAGTTGTTCCGGAGCTAATTAAAATGATCAACGAGTTTAGTTTTATAATTGAATTTTTATTAAAATTGTCGTGGGGTTTTTATATATAAATTTTGCTTACTTAGCTAAAATTATTAAAGAATAATTCCTACGGAAGTATAGCATGAACAGTACTACCGAACACAGGTGGACAATATACACAAATATACAGCTACAGTAGTTTGCCGTACCACACTAGTAGAGTTGACTGTTTGTGCAATATGGTGATCATTAGGGCAAGGAATTTCATGCACTTAAAAATGGAAAATATGCGCCTAAAATATGCGGCTAAAAAAGAAAAATATGCATTAAAAACATAAGAAATATGCACTAAAAACTATTATTTTTGCAAAAATAATGTAATTTAAAACTTAAAAATATAACTAAGTTATTTATTTTGCAAACAGACACAGAACTCGAAGATTTTCCATAAGTCAATCAGGTTTTTAAGAATGTTTATTTTGATTGATTCAAAATATAAAATTTTGAATTTTTTATATTTTTTTAAAAAATAAAAAATGCTCCTAAAAATAAAAATATGCACAAATATGCATTAAAAGGAACAAAATATGCATTAAAAAGGCACCAAATATGCATTTAAAGTCAAAATATGCAAAAACATGCATTTATGACAAAATATGTAAAAATATGCAACTACAAATCGATGCCATTTTGTTCTAAATTTGATGATTCGGATAAATATTTAGTCCATATTAGTTTTGGACTTTCGACGAAAAACATGCATTTGCATGAAATTCCTTGCCCTAGTGATCATATTTCATACCATCTACAGTACGGTCGAGCACAAGTGGACAGCACATACAATTCAAGTAATAATCGTATTTCGTTCAACATTAGAAGAGTTGACTGTTGGTGTAATTGGATCCACATCATAAAATAATTGTGTCGGTATAAACGACTAATATTCATACTACAGTCCGTATTTATGGCTGCGATCTACGATCGATTTTTTCAAGTTAGTACACAGATTTTGGTAACTGGTCAAAATTTAAATATTTTTCGAGAATTAGTCACCTTTGGTACAGGCTGGAAGAAGCTTGTATCCGAGAATTCTTTTTCAAAAAACTCATTCTTATTAAGTTTGCTTTCAAAATAATATAAATACTTTACAAGTTCTGAAAAACCTTTTTTCGGGAGACAAAAGAGTATTGGTACCTTTTTGTTTTTGGAAAAAAAAAAATAACCCTACTAAAAAAAATTATATGTCTTTTGATATTATATATCATACATGGGCAAATGCGGCCCCACGGGCCGCATGTGGCCCGTCAACCAATTTCGCGCGGCCCTTCATTAATTATAAAACAATCAAAAAAATTTTTTAAATTTAAAAAAAATTTAATTAAATTCAAAACAAAAAAATAAAGTCAAAATTTAAAAATATACATAAAATAATATAAAAAACAGCGATAACAAAATAAACATCCAATGGAGCCTCAAAAAATTACAACGATCAACAAATATCGACTTTTTACCACAGACTTCCTCTAAAACATTTTAAAGTATTTTCGCCTCCTACATACGAATATTAAGTCAAAAATTCCTTCTTTATTTAAACCTTAAGCCTGGGAAAAATATTTTGTCTCAATATGACGTAGAAGTCCTTAAGAGTCTTTTATTTTGTATGAGTTTGAATTCAAAAAAATTTTTGTTTAATATTGGTAAGATTAGAAGATCAAAAATAAACTGTTAAATATAATAACAGTCATCCTGCTAAAATCAACAGAAATATGTGATGAAAATTATTAGACTGCTAATTTTACAAAAATAGATCTTTATTCTCTTAAAATAATTTAAAAACTTTTTTATTCTACTAATATTAAGCAAGATTTGTTGCTGATTCTAGCTTTTTTCTGTGTACCTACTTAGCCTGACCAATTATCTCGCTTTTGACGGTATTATACCGCTTTTTAAAGAATTGTGTCGCCTTGAATTTTTATCCCGTTTTCAGAACAAACAATTCCGCCTTATCCCGAATTTTTAATATGATATTCAACTCTTGAATAAAGTTTTCATAATTTATTTTTTCTAGAGTTCCCAGCCAGCAAACGAGCCCAAACATGAATCAGAAAAATGCTCAAAATATATTATTAAAGTTTCACTTGTATGAAAGTGGTGAATCCACTTTGAGCATCCACTTTTTTGAGTTATTTTTGAATTGTTCGTAAAATATTAAAATTTATTTACTTTTTCGAGTTGTTTCTGAATCATCTTTGGATTTAAAAATGTTCCTCAAATGTTTGTGCCTTTTATGACTCATTTTACTTAAACTATTACTTTCGTCCAAAAAATGAGCAATTTTTGACAAATAGGTTTAAACATTTAAAAATATGTGCTTGTTTGAATAATTTTTGACTTTCTGAAAAAGAACTCCGCTAAAAGTATTCGAATTTTCTGGCTGGGATATCAGTCTTGTGATTGAATTTTTAAAATTTAAGAATTAATTTAATGCCTGTGAGGTTTGACATTTGTGAGGTTTGACATTTGTTATAAATTTTCGGTACGAAAATGTTGTGGACTTATGAGTTTTAAATTTCATTTACATTCAGATTTTCTATAAAAATTATATTTTCCACCTTTTGTATCAAAATTCCGTTCGTCACGTATTTAATGTTACACATTTCAATAAATAAAACAAGGGATCAAAATCAATTAAATAAATTTGCAAATATTTGAAAAACTGCTGAAAACCTTAAACCAAATTTTTTGAAATAATGCAAACTATATTTTTGAAGATTAATTCGACAAAGGGTTTTGACTTCAGATTGGCTTTAAGGAGAGGAAAATATTTTAAAAACATTTATTGAGGCTGTGCCTATATTTGTAAATGTATTTGCATCAAAAATATAAAAATATAAAAGATTTTGATGTACTTCTCCGCAATATTGACTCATAGAGTATTTGCTTAGGTGAGCGGATAAAAAGAGGAACCCCACAGCTCGAAGTCTATTCAATGGACCTTTTTTGACCTTAGATCCGGGCTTAGGAAACTAAAATACTCAAAAAAAAGGTTTTAGCAGTAAGCTGTACCAAAAATTCATTTTTGTTGAGTAACATGTTATTTGGTGCGGCCCACCGTATGTTTGTGAAATCCCAAATTTGGCCCTTCAAGCCATTTACGTGCCCACACCTGATATATAATAATATCCGAAAAATTACAACACCTAATTGTATCAAATTAGATCATATTATAATCATATATTTGATGGAATAAGATATGGTTTGATACAATTTTATCCGGATTTTGTACTCATCCAAATGTATCAAATATAATATAATCATATCCAACTAGATATAATGGTATATAATTCGATACAATTATACATAATTATATGAGGCATATTTAACTATATATAGGTCTATATATAATTGTATATTGTAATATGTTGCACTATATATTGTGCAATATATAACACGATATAGTTATATATTTAGGATATAATATCGTAAAATTTTATATAATTATATCTTGGTATATATGTCCCAATATATAATTCTAAAAAATTTTATATGATATTATATGACTATATCAAAACTTTTTTACTTGGGAAAGAAAAAATTTTTTATTTAAAATTTGAACACGTGCCATTTTTTACTCCAAAAGATTTTGCATTGATTTTTTTATTTTTTATTTAACTTGGCATTTTTTTGAAAATATACAAATATATACAGATAAAAATAGTTTGTAAATACAATTAAACTTTTAATGAAAATTGAGCCATCAATTGATTTTGTAAATACAAACAATATACTTGTTATCTGGTTGTTGAATTTATTTGAATTAAATAGCCAACAAACATATTTGTTGAAATTTAAAGCAAATTGTATCAAAAAACAAGTTAATTCAAATTCAAAGCAAAATTTAGAAATAAAATTTTTTGATTTTAAAATATTCTTTAACTAAAATTTGTTTTTTTTTTTATTTATTTCTATTAACGTATTTTTTCGTGTTTATTAATTTTAATTTTTTTTAGTTTTCCTATAACATTTTATTCTATGATAGTTCTGACCACATCATACGTTACTATAACAACAACCGAACAAACAACAATAATCAACTTCTGTAAATTGCAAACTAAAAGTAATGTATTTTATATACAACAACAAAACAATATAAAACAACAATAACTTAAACATTTCCCTTTAACATTTATAAAATAAAAATGCATGAGTGTCTGTATGGCAGGGATGGGAAGTTTGACTATTTGGGTACGCTTTCTAGGATAGTCGAATAATTTTCCGTCTTATTTAAATAATTTTATATACAATAAAAATTATAGTTTGAGGTATTTTACGAAGCCTATTAGAAGCTTAAATTCTCTGTTTAAATAATTTTCAATTAATGACAACATTTTATTAACACTGGCACTCAATTAAGAAAAAAGTACAATTTGTAATTACAGAAGTATTAAATTTGAATAGATTTTGGCACCTTTTCAGCCAACTTAATTTACGATCCCTTTTATTTAAGTATTTGTAAATGCAAATGTACATATATGATGGTTAAGCCTTAAGCTGTACAAGTTTTTTTTCTGTTAACTTCTGTGGTTTGGGAAAGGAAGTTTTGTGGGGTAAGGAAATAATCAGTGAATGGAAACTGGCTGCTTTTAAAGATCTACTTATTGACTTGTTTTTTGCTGTTGTTGTTTTTGTTATTACTTTTAAGTGGGAGTCTGGGGATTTTAAAGGATGAATATTAAACTTTAACATAAATAAACATTAACAACACATTTACCATTTTTTTCTTTGTTTTTGTTTTCAAACTTTTCTCTTCTTTTTGTTGAGCGTATAAAGTATTCAAGCAAATAATCTACAAATGCATACATTACATTTGTATAAAATATTATCCTTTAGATATGATTGTACATTTTAAATATGTTGTATGTATATGTTAGAATTAGTGTTAGTATAAGTTACACATACACTATAAATATTTTACATACACATACGTATGCATATCTAAACTAAAATGTGTTAAACTTGTGAGATTAAAATGAATACAAGGTGTTGAAGTTTACAATGGTTTTAGTTTTTGAGCCTTAGATTTAAGATTATTAATATGTTGTTATATTGAGGAAAATAAAGAATTTTCGAAAGAATTTTAAAAGAAAGGAAATAATATTTCGAATTATTTTGTTAAAAAAAAAAACTAAAATAAAAAAAAAAAATAAATTTGTTAAAACAGATTCAAAAACTAACAGGTAATATGCTTACAAAAGTTCACTCAAACCCCAATAAAGTAAAAAGATTTTATGGGTGTAATAGTAGACCAAATCAATGGATGGGCAATTGGAAGTTTATCTCCATACAAATCGCCTTGTCTTTATGGCACTCTTCCGATAATGTTACTGAGTGCTTAGAATCTGATTACTCCATGACTGCTCGCGATATACAAACTATGCCTCTATTTTAACTACCCGGCTTTCAAATGGAGAATGCTAAGGGTGGTATCTACATATACCCAAGAATGCACTCCAAAAATGTTGACAGTTACTACATGATAGTTGTTTGTGTAGTAATCGGTAGTTGTTCTTTTTAACTCTAATTACAGTTGTTTTTTTTTCTATGGAAAATTACAAAACAACTGCTATGACCGTTGTTTAAGAAAACAACTAACGAAAAGTACTGTAATTTCGCAACAGTTGTTTAAATCAGTTATTTTTAAAATCATAATAAACAACTACCAAAACAATATTTTTACAGAAAACAGTGATTTTTGTTAGTTATTTCAAAAATAAAAACTTTCGTTGAATTTTAAAAATTCTTGTTTAAATGAATGTTCTTTAGTTTGACTCTAGATCATAAATTAATATCTCTTTCTGTTTAAATTATTTTCAAATTAAAGAAAGATTATACAATTTTTACAAGTAAATTACAAAGAATAAAAATTTTTAATTGTCTAATTAATAATTATTAACCCATTCAAGGCGAAAGGCACTGATGATGGCTTTGTAGCAAAAGTCGAAAATACGTATTCTGTCTTCCTGGTCTTATCTTATTCTTTCAAAAAATTTTATTCTTTGTAATTTACTTGTAAAAATTGTATAATCTTTCTTTAATTTGAAAATAATTTAAACAGAAAGTGATATTTATTTATGATCTAGAGTCAAACTAAAGAACATTCGTTTACCAAAATAAGAGATCAACTAAACATTCCCCTCATTCATTCTTGTTTAATTTACATTTGTTATTATTGACATATTCCAAGTGTGGAAATAAAAATCACAAACCTGCTTTGCATCTCCAATGCATGAAAGCATAATAACTGGAGAACCATTTGGAATTTTTATTGCCAACTTTAAACAGACAGAAGTAATTAGACTTATTTTCGTAATAGAAAGAAAAAAAACTTTTTTTTTTATTAAATTGTACTTCTATAATAACAAAAGAATTAACTGCAAATAAACAATAGCTATTACTCATTTTATCAGTTGTTTAAAAAAAATGTTTGTAAAAATTTGCTAGTTAATTTTACGACATTGTTAGTTATTTTTAATGCCTTTGTTATTGTTCAACAGTTAAAAATAACAAAATAATAAAAATAACAAAATAACCAACAAAAAAAAAAAAAAAAAAAAAAAAAAAAACAAACGGTTTTATTTTACAGGTAAATAGCTTTTTAACTGCATCTACCTTTGTTTTAAATGTCATTTTCAGTAGATTCTACCGGGTGTGGAAACACTGGAAAGACTAATCGATATACACATAAGACCATTACTCAAGAAATCGTCACAACTCTTCATGAGATTGTAGTAGTAGTGGCTTCATCCTTGGAAGTTCAGCACGCATATTTTTTGTCAAATTTATTGCCAACCGAATTTAGTTGCAGTAACCTAATTTTTCAGTTGTGACTATCGCATTGTTATGGAAGCAATTGGTTTTCTGTTATCACAACTAGGGTATTCAATAAATTGACTTTTTATTCTAATCGATTAATCGAAGAAAATTTAAAAATTAATCGATTAATCGAAAAAAAATGTATGTAAAATAATATAAAAAATTTTTGTTGTAAATATCTTTAATAATAAACAACAGAGTAGTGTACTGGAAGATGACAAAGCAAATTGTGGTAAAGTTTTTATTGTTATTTTTGTTTTTTTTTTTGATATTCTAAATGTTTAATAACGTTCCGACACTCTAGTTAACTTTTGTTTAAATTTACCCAACTTATAGTAGGAAACAGGTGCGTAAATGAAAAAAATTACACACAAAATGCGTAAGTTAATTATACACAAAATTTTTAAATTTACATTGAAAATGCGTAAAAAAAATTTCAAAAAAGTTGTGTAATATTACCACTTTTATGTGTAAATTTACCAAATAAATAAAAGAAAAAAAATTTTATAAAATGTTTTATTAACCATAAATGTTGTAATATCCCTACGGGAAATTTTAACAAACTGTCAACGAAGTGGAACCTTTATATGAAATCGTCTGGTCACTTTTACATGGCGTTGTCATAGCAGGGGGAAATTGACCCCTTGTGACATATCACAAGACAAATCCCAGGACAGGTCCCTGAACTTTGATTTTTATGAGAGTTCAGTAACCTGTCCTAGGATGTCACAAGGGGTCAATTTCCCCCTCCTATGACAACGCCATGTAAAAGTGACCAGTCTATTTCATATAAAGGGGCCAGTTCGGTGACAGTTTGTTAAAATTTCCCGTAGGGATGTTTTAAGAGAAATACAATCGTCAGATTCTGAGTAGACCTTTCTCTTGACAGACATTATATTCTGAGCAGTTTTTTTTTTTATTAAAGCAATAGATTCTCAGTACTCTTTCCTGTAATAAAAGCCTTAGATTCTGAGCATGAGCATGAACGTCTTATTATGAGACCTTTTTCCTATAGAAATTCTCTAAGAAATTCCTTAGATTCTGTGTTCTTTTTCCTACATGAAAATCATTAGTTTGGTAGGATTTTTCTGTATCAGAACCTCATGTTTTGAGGACTTTCTTATATAGAAATGTCTCGAATTTTGCTAACTTTTTCCGTAGGAATATCCCTCACTTAGAAAGTGAGGGATATTCTGTGAGTAGAATAAGTGGATTTTTCTGGAAGAAAAATTTTCTCGAAATCTTGTATTTCTTCTAGGCAGAGTCCTCAGAATCCGGAAAAGTGCTCAGAATCGGAACGTTTTTCTTTTGGAAAAAGTACTTAGGGTTATCTGAGGCTATTTTTGAAAAAGTTGTCAGTTTTTTCTCTACTCAGAATCTAAGATATTCTCTGTAGGGAAATGTCCTTAGAATCTGGCGGGTTTTAGAGGAAAGCTTTATCTGAGGCTTTGTTTTTAGAAAAAGTTCTCCGCAATTTTCGTATATAAAAAACCTACAAAAGGCTTCGATTAAACACCAATACACTACTCCTAAACCTTCCGAATTCGCTGGAGTTAAATCCCACAAGCCCGTACGCACAATTTGTTTAATTATAAACAGATAATGCCGATAATTACATTATTCGTATATTATTGTGTATGAAACTGCGTACAAAATAATTTTCCCATTTTTTGTTTATATTTACGCACCATGCATTATATTAAACAAAAATTTACTCATTTTATAGTAGTGAATTTACAATAATTTTTTAGAGTGTAGACGAGAACAAGAAGTTCTCTCTGAGTTTCTAATTCAGAGGGTCGCGAGTTCGATTCAAGGCGGGCCAATATTTTTATTTTAATTTTTTTTTTATTTTATTAATTTTTTTTTTAATATTTATAATTAATTTGTCTCAATTCAATAGTTTTTAATTTTTAAAAATATATAACTTACAAATTAAAAAAAACTCTGAAAAATAGTACCGAAAACAGTAGGTACTGAATTGCAGTGCACCTTTAGCACTTGTCTAAAAAGTACTTTTATTGAAGAGAATAAACTACAATATCTCGCAATGACGAGGTGGGTGGTGTTTTAATTTCAGTCAAATTTTTAACTTTTATTTGGTGAAAAAGAGCTTCCTTTGCACTCGCTCAAAAAGTACAGAAAAAATGTTGAAGTTGGAGTACTCCTATCCTAAGACAACTCAATGTTAAAATCAAGAAAAAAAAAAATAATTTTTGCTTTCAAAAAGGAGTTGATTTATAGCTGGTTTTACCAAATCAGACAGTTCATATACGAAAGTACAAAATTCTCGTCCCGTTGATTTTTTGTACCTTATGTAATGTCTCGGTTTGAGTAAGAAAGTTATCATTTTCTTATTGCGGACAACTGAAGAGTAGAGTGATGTCTACGAAACAATTGTATTGTCTATCATGAAAATGATCAACCCCCTTTTTGAAACAACAAATAAAAATCTAATATGACAATATCATATTAGAATTTGGACTTGAGGTAGAAGAATATTCTAACTAAATATATGAAAATAATTTTCTTTTAAAAGTTATTCTACGCACTTTTCAGCCGATATATTATTACATAAAACTGATGCTCAGTTAGTTTATTTAGTAACATCCTAGCAAAAATAAATGGAATGACTTCTAAATGAATCACTTCCTTCATTACATCGCAAAGAAATACTCCCTCAGGAATGGGTTTTAAACAACATCTAATGCTGCCATAAATATATGCTAGCCAGAAGTTCTTTTTCATGGGTGATAAGAAGTTAATATTTTGTATGAGGGTTGCATAGGAACGTGCTGGCACAGAAATCAGAGGGTTACGGGTTCGAATCCCACCAGGTGGAAAAAAAAATTTCGAACTTTATTTTACACAATTAATAACTTTTTGTAGTTTTCACTATGAAATTTTTGTTTTTTTATTTTTGTACACTCAATTAATTTTTGAAACGATTTAATTTTTTTTTTTTTTTAATTTTCTAATAAATAATAAAAATGTAATTCTTTAAATATTTTTTGTTAAAATATCAAAAAGGTAAATATAACAATTTTGTTTGTATTTAAAAAATTGTACTTTAAAAAATCCTTTTTGATCAAGTTTTTACTAAATATATTTATTATTACACTAACAGAAAAAGAAAAATCCTGTAAACATTATAGTTAGAACTATTAAAAATAAGTTAAAAATTACATTCAGAAAATACTATTTTTTGTCTACTAATATGCTGCGGATTTTATCAAGGTAATTTGTTACTTTTAATTATTTAAAAGTTAACTTAAGGGGGGACATGACATTGGCGGTTTGTTGAAAGCGACTTTTTTTTATAATTTTATATAGTATTAGTAAATATTCTTAAGATTCTAATAAAAAAAATTTCATGAAAAATTCCTACGGGTTCAAAAGTTACAGCCGGATTAGTGAGAGCGCATTTTTAATTTTCGCGCTACCTACGTACGGCAGCTGGTATATACTTGTTTTACTTGCTACCTGACTTTTGGTGGTTGATGATGTGGGAAATGATGCAAATCGTTTGAAATGCGCCAGAGTGAAGGCATATGAAGCTTCAAAAGAAGGCCGAATTGCTAAACGATTGCATAAAACTATAAGAAACAGCACAACACAAGATAACGAAGGCATAAAGTACGAAGCAGGCATGGCAGATTGAAGGTAACCTTTTTTTTCTTTGTTCACAAACTTTGAACGCGTTTATCTCGAAACCATGTTTTACGTACTAGTTGCGGTACTAGCGGGTTCATTTTTTGACGAAATTTTTTTTTTTTTTTTGTATTTTTTTAAACTTGATTCACTATCGTTTTTTCGATTTTTTATGAATTTTTAAAGTCAATATTTTTTTTGAAAAAACACCCCAGCAAAAACTTGGTAATGACTGGTCATTACTCATGCATTACTTAGATCTCATATCTCCTTACCCTTTGAATTACTTTTAAACTGAATGTAATGAGTTACCCATAATTATACCCCACACATTACTAATTCACAATAGTTGAAACAAATAATATATGATATAAATCATTAAAAACCATAACTATGGCGTAGCCTAGGGATTAGCGTTTTTGCCTGACAGACATAAGATTCGCTGATCAATTCGTGTCTGCATCCATTGTTTTGTTTTTTTGTTTTTTTTTTGTAATTTATATTAAACATCTATTTACAGAAATGTTGATGTTCATTAAGCAGTATTTAATAACAACAAGTTTTGTGAAAAATAGACATGTATAACAGCTGCAACAATAAATGTGTACATACGTTAAACATTAAAAATCATAGCGATGTCGTAGTGTAATGGTTAGAGTGTTTGCCTGACAACCGTGAGGTACGCTGATCAATTCGTGTCAGCTCCTATTAGTTTTTAAATTTTTATACTTTTTTAAATTTATATTCAACATCTATTTATAGAACAGTTGATAAACTACTTACAGGTAACATCAGTGTAATGACTTTCCTCCAATGACATCACCATGTTAAAATAAGTAGTTTAGTAATTAAAAGGTAACTAGTGAACACTTAAGATTTCAATACCTAAAACTCATTACATGGTAATGAAAGTTTTTGCTGGGACACTTTCAAATTTGGAACATCACCAAAAATTTAAAAAAAATCTCGTTTCATACGATAGCCAATTTTGTTAAGATTTAAAAAAAGTCATTTTTTTCCAGATCGGACAGTTTTTGCGACTCCCAGCGCTGCAACCACGAGGCCCCGTTGTTTTCTCTGCCGCCAGTTTGGAGCTCTATAAAAGCATGTTGGAGTGAAAAATATATTTTTTGTAATTTTTTTCTTTTGTAATTTGTTCAATTCTCTACAATAATAAAAAAAAATTTGGAAAAATGTTTGTTTTTGACTGAGTTATGAATTTTTAAAAAAATGTCTGTTTTCTCTGCCGCGAATGTAATGTCCCCCCTTAAATTAAAATAAAAAGAAGAGAAAAAGAATTTCCTTTTCATTGGTACAAATATACATCATTTGTTTTTAAAAAGAACAACTTCCTTCCTAGGACAAACCAATGTTAAATTCATAGGTGAAAAACCCGAAAAAGAACAACTCCCTATTCAACAGTTGCAGTGCTTTAACTACTTCTTTTTTCTCACTTTTTTTGCTGGGATTGCGTTTTGGAAAATTTCTTCAAATTATAAATTATTCAATCTTAAATTTTAAACAACTAATATTAACATTTGTGCTTTAGTCATATACAATTCTATTTAAATTTGATTATGAATCATTTCAAATAAAATAATGTGTGCAAGTTTGAATTGTATAATTTTTTTTCTGTCCACTATATTCATGACTGGCCGAATATCTACACAGACCGCAAAAAAGTGTAACTTTGGACATAATTTTATTATGAAAAAAAAATATTGGAATAATACAAAATTATTACCAAAAGCATTTTGTTGCCGCAAAATTTTCACAAATAAATATGCATGGTAAACAAAATAATAATATTTAAAAGTTTATAGTAGGTCGGTCGGCTGGAAAGATGGATGGCCGATTGAGAAGGCATGTATGGGGGAATTTGCTGACTCATTAGTGAACCATGTAAACTTTAAACAGAAAAAATATTTATAATGTAGGTTTTTTCTTCTTGGATTTTTTTAAAATTGACTGACTTTTTTAACTGACTATCTTGTCTGTCTATTTGACAAGTCAAGTCTGTCCATCTTCTTACCGCCTTTACACGATTTGTTGTTGAACTTTTTAAAGAAAAAAAAAAACCTTGAAAACAACAAATTTCACTTCTACCCTCATCGTTGTAACTGAAAAACATCATCATCATCATCATCAGCATCAACAACATTCAACAACTTTAACATCATTGTTGCACTTTAGTTTATTATAAATTCATATTTAAATAATGGACAACTTTTTTTGTTTTTACTGAAAAATAACAAGTCTGTTATTTTTTTTTTTTTTAACAGTTGCTGGTAATTTGTTTACCAGTAAAAATTTTTATATTTTCAAAAAAACAAGATAATTTTTGTATTTTTTTGTAAATTGTTTAATAGTTGGTAAATTGTGTGTGCCATGTCATTTACATTTTACAACCATCATTTTGTTTTAAACTAAAAATCACTTTTGCTTTTTATTTCTGTTTTCTTTTCCTATTTTTTCTGTTTTTTAATGTTAAATAAACATGTCCAACTGTTGTGTTTATTTACAAAAGAAATATTATTTAATATACTAAATAAATAAAAGTCAATTCATATTTCATATTTGTTGTAAACTTATGGCTTAATACGAGCATTTAAACAAAAATATTTTAGATTTTTTTTTTTTATTTAATTTTAAGCTTTAATGTCAAAAGAGTTTATTTGCACAGCTGATGACTGTGAATGATTTTTTTTCAAAAATTAAAAACAAAGGGATTTACTAAAGCAGATAATAATAAATTATACAAAAATTAATTAACCCATATGGAGATAGCAGATTTTCATTCATAGAATAAAATAAAAAAAAAATAAAAAAAACAAGGTTGCGGGTTCGATTCCCAATCAAGGCAACATCAATTTATGAAAAATATTAATATGTATGAGTTTTTTCTATCCCTCATAAATATCGCAGCGTCCTCCTTCGGTGTTTCCATAGCACTTAATCCTACCGAAGTAAAATAATATAACAGGGCTATGAACTAAAAAGCTTCAACAAAGTTCGCCAACTTAGGACTGAGGAAGGAAAAAATGAATACAGCGAAACCACTGTAGCTCCTAAAGCAATTGTTCGAATGAAAAAATTTAAACAGTTTTGAAAAGGTAATTTAATTCTATAAGACATTGTGTAATTAAAAATTATTTTTTTTTTTTTTTAAATTGGTGAAGTTTTTCAGAAATACCACCCATAAGCGATTTTACCGTTGCTTCTGAGATCTTCTTTGTTCCAGCTTTCCACTTATTTCGAAAGTCTTGGATGTTTTTGGCTTCCTTTTTGGTGTCCTTTAATTGTTTTTTTACTAGAGCTCAGTATCGTTCTATTGGCCGAAGTTCTGGGCAATTTGCGGGATTGGCCATTTTTGGTACCAAATTGATGTTTTTTTGTTGGAACCATTCCAAAGCCCTTTTGCTGTAATGGCAAGAAGCTAAATCCGGCCAAAAGAAAGTGGAGATATTATGTTTTCTAATGAATGGCAACAATCTCTTTTCGAGGCACTCCTTCACATATATTTCGCCATTTATACTGCCACTCGTTACAAAACTTGCACTTCGAAGTCCACAACTGCAAATTGCTTGCCAAACTAAGAACTTTGACGGGAACTTTGATTTTTTTTTTGTCCTGAATCGTTCTTCGACTCCTCCCCGTTGCGTGGCTGAGTAAAATTCCTGCCCTGGCAATTGGCAAGACTTTGAAAGGACATAAGTTTCGTCGTCCATTACCCAGCAATTAAACTTTTCAAAAAAATCTGATTTCAACTTTTTTGCGCGGCTCTGAGCTTCTAAGTTCTTTGTAGCGTTTCTGTCGGGCACTGATTGTACCTTAAACGATTTAATGCCAGTACTTTTTTATAATTCCGAACTGTTTTCTCACTACAACTCACTTTTTCCGCTAATTTTCGGTTCGACAACCCTGGATTCTTCTCTAACAGAGCTATGACTTTCTTTGGTGACTCAAACCCTTTTTTCCTTCCGCTACCTGGTTTTCTGGCAAATGTTAGATCATCATTAAATTTTTTAAGAACTCTTGATACCGTTGCCTGACCAACTTTTGCCTTTTTGGCGATAGTTTTCTGGTTACATTGCGGATTTTCTTTATATATTTGAATAATTAATTCACGTTGTTTTGTTTGCGATGCCATAACTCAAAGTTTAATTTACATAGACTAAATATTCTAACGTAATTTTGCATAGAATTGTTCAACGCAAAGCCTACTGTTTAAATTATTTTATTTGAACAAGTGTTATAGGAGCTACAGTGGTTTAGCTGTATTCATTTTTTCCTTCCTCAGTCCTTTATTAGCAGATGGCGCCCAACAACTGTTCTAAGAATCAACATATCGCGCAAATAACAGTGTTGCCATATTTGAAGCCCTTCATCTTTTACCACCTTTCATTTGTTCTCTATCCTCTTTACAAAGAAAGCAACACGTTAATTAATAGGAAGAATTTCCTGAGTATTGCTTCTCTTAAAAAAAAGTAAAAAAAAAAAATAAAATAAAAATTATTTAAAAATGTCAAATTTCTTCTAAATTCCATTAAATTATTATAAAAAATATAAAAAATGAGAGCTTTATTGGTCGACATTAAATCATGCCTATTTCGCCTTTGACCTTTCTTTCTGAAACATTTACTTTGAAAATTTTATAGGAATCGTTCTTCAAATCATATCTTAAATTCGTAAACTTACCTTTTGTACAAGCAATGGAGCTGCAAAATCAACACCGCCTTGTAAACGGAAACCCCAAGGTTGAGCATCGAATCTGGATAATTTAATTTGCATTAATTGTGGTTGGGCCATTTTTTATAACAGTTTAGCTAAAAAGAAAAAAAAACCAAACCAAAAATCTACATAAATATAAATTTTACTTGTATATGACTATAAAGTTTAATTTTTACTAAAAGTCCTTAATTAAGACAACTAATTACTTGTATAATAACTTCGTTTTTATACAAAGTAAATTGAAAGACAAAGTATTTGCCACTCATGTGTCTCAATGTTATATGACTAATTAAATAGTTTCCCAAAAAAATAAAAAAAATAAAATAAAGAAAAACTACTAACAGAATATAAGTTTTTAATACTCCTGAATAATTTTTGCAGCAACTTAAATGATTGTATGTGTGTTTTAATTGAATTCTATATAGAAGGTTGTAAAATTCCAAAAAGTAAGCTAGCTGGCAGGCAGGGTTTGAAATTGAAATATTTAAAGTTTTTATTAAAAATTAATAGCAAAATTTTTAATTCATTTCCGTGAACTTCTGTAAGAAAAACATTTAATTTAAATTTAAAAAATGTTTGCTTTTCAAAAGCTTAGAGACTCTTAGAACTTTATATGGCTTCCACCCCACTGTGAAGAAGATTTTTAAAATGCTACTAAAGGTTACACGAACTCGTTGAACTTTATTTTAATAAGCCTAATATATTAATAAAGGCCAATTAATTCCAACATATTGAAATCAAACTCCTTCCAATGGAGTACTTTTGAAACCTCTAAACCTAAAAATTGTTGTAGGTTAATAGAACAAAGAATATAACTTAAAAAATTAATGAAACATCATTTAAAACCAAATGGGTGGGTGAAAATTTACTAAAAACAAAGGAATATTCAATTGTAACATTTTTAATCATTTTGTTTTAAATAAGAGTACTCAATTTCATAAGAAAAAATTTAAATCGCCAAACCGCCGAAATAAATTGGATTGGTACTCTAGTGGGGATACACTCAAGTTATATACGAGGGCAGTACGAAATGTTCTTAGCCTGACATAGAGATGGCGGTATAAACAGCAAAAAAGTTTTGTATAATGGAAACTTCCATCCGTCATATGAACACATGTAAATTTCATTTCGATCTGCCAACTCATTAATATATTAACAGGTGCTCAAAAAAGGCGCTTCAGTGATTTTTTTATAATGGAAAAATTAAGAATTCGTGGTGTGATAAAATATGTACATAAGAAATTTATAATGATATGGTGAATGTGTTAGGTGAAAGTGCTCCTTCATATGCAACAGTAAAAACGTGGTCGTACAGGCATGATCGAGTACATTTTATTTTGTATCAAGAATTATAGATGAAAAAGCATTCTGCAAGATGGGTGCCGCATAATATTTTTGCAGAACCTTGAATTCTTAAAACTTTTGGTTTAGCACAGTCATTGAAAATATGAATTAAACGGCCCATAGAAAGGCTGATATAGAGTTAAAATATTCTACAAACAAATTCTTTTACAAATTTTATTGTGGACACCTGAATTAAGGTCAGACAAATTTTTAAGCTGTTTTTGGAATCATATTTCATAACACATCAGCTGAAAAGTCCATAGGATAACTAATAAAATAACAATTTGTTTGCAAAATTCGATTTTATTTATCAATATAGTCTCCTCCACGTGCGATACAATCATTCCAACGCCTTTCTAACATGTCGATACTTTTTTGTAGAATAATTTATCTTTGGCCTCTAAATAGGCCTCTGCCTCTGTTTCGGCAATCACCTCTTCATTCTAACCAAATCTCTTTTCAGCGAGCATTTTTTTGAAGTCTCAAAACAGGTAAAAATAGCTGGGAGCCAAGTCTGGCGTATACGGTGGGTGCGGAAGCAATTGAAAGTCTAATTCACGCAATTTGGCCATGGTAGCCAACGACACGGCGAATTGTGTAGGTGAAAGAGCACTTTTTTCTTCTCCATATGGGGGCAGTTTTGTTTTGCGATTTCCGTCATTGGGTCATGTAGCAATCGCTGTTGATGGTCTGACCTCTTTTAAGGTAATCAATGTACAAAATTCCAGCCTCATCCTAAAATGCTGATGCCATAACTTTATCAGCTGACTATTGCGGCTTTGGCTTCTTCGGCCGAGGTTTTCCAGTTGATGTCCACTCATCTGGCTGCTGATTCGGCTATGTAGTGAAGTGGGAGATCCAAGTTTCGTCCATTCGATGCAAAAAGTCATTTTTATCTCGCCGAAACAGCTCCAAACAGCTCTCGGAATCATCGACATATTGTTGTTTTAGGAGCACTGCTCACTAATGTTCAAGTAAAATAAAGCCGACACATTCCTTAGATATCTTTAAGGTATCAGCTATCTTCTGCAACTTCACTTTACGGTCTGCCAAAACGATTTTGTGAACTCTTTTTGATGTTTTCCGGTATCACTACCTCTTTTGGGCGATTTCTAAAGTCAGTAAACCACTTTCCTACCATTTGTCTCGATGGAGCAGAGTCCAAATAATACTTATCAAGATTTGGCATGAACGGTGTTTTTTTCCATTAAAAAGCAACGATAAATCAACACACGAAATTTCTTTGAATCCATTGTTTTCAAAATTGCAAAAGTAGCGTGTCTAAAACCCTCCAGTTCTTCAATTTACGGGTCTTTTTTTGTCCCTTTTAAAACGCGGCCGAAGAAATGTTCCTCGTAGTGTTTTACATAAGTTCGCTGAACACATCCTATTGCAAAAATGGAAGATTCACAATGTTTCTTATGCCGATTCACAATAAACATTTGCAAAAGGGGTTAGTTTTAAGTTTTGACTAATTTATGGCACTGAAGTTGAATTTTCAACTTTTATATCTTCAGACTTATAGTAAAATTTAATGGCAAATAATTTTGCGGAACATTTTAACCATCTAGCTCTTCAACTTACGGGTCTTTTTTTGTACCTTTTTAAAACCGGGCCGAAGAAGTCCCTTTAATTGAAGAGTTAAAGAGTTTAAATGTTCTACAAAAATGTTCCTCGTAGTGTTCTACATAAGTTTGCTGAACACATCCTATACCAAAAATGGAAGCTTCACATGGTTTCCTATGGCGATTCACAATAAACATTTGCAAAAGGGGGTTAGTTTTAAGTTTTGACTTATGTCTGGCACTGAAAAATTGACTAAAATTTCATGGCAAATATTTTTGCGGAATATTTTCTTCAAATTTAGGGTCTTTTTTGTCCCTTTTTAGAACGAGGCCAAAAAAAGTCCCTTTAATGGAAGAGTTAGAGGACTACAATTTTCCACAAAAATGTCCCTCGTAGTGTTTTAATAAGTTCGCTGAATACATCCTATACCTAAAATGGAAGATTCACGTGGTTTCCGAATTCAACACCGCATAAAATTTTCGTATTATGAAAAAACCGTGCAGACTGTAAACTGTTTATTTCTTATATTAAACCCTCAAACTCAAAAGAGGCCAATACATTTGTAATATTGACAGTGTGTGTATTAAACTGTAGATTGAGCAATATTATGGAGTCAATATAAATATTTTTTATTTTTATTCTACAACTTAACATATCATATATTTCAATTTTAATTTTATGTTTGTGTATATTTTTAGGTTAACCTAAATATTGCATAAAATATTGTGGGTAAAATTTGTAACACATGTGTTACAATATATTGTATGATGTGTGGCAAAATGGATAAATTACTGTGCTATTATATTTGACATATTATTGTAAATACATGGGGACCTTAAGAACAAACTTTTTTATGAAAAACTTTCATACACTCATAAAAAAAGTCCGTACAAATAGGTCAAAATTGTGTTGGCGCAAATACATGTACTATTTGCTGTTATTTTAGCAGACCTATTTGTATGGACTTTTTTAGAGAAAATAACAGAAAAATTAGTTCAATTTAATCAGAACGCATTTAACAGACTTTTGTACAAAATTTTTTTATGAGTGTACTTCCAGAACTTTTTTCTATTGAGAATCTATAAAATCTTCAGCATGTTGAAAAATTTGTTTACAGTTTCCTTAGCCCTGCTTTTTAATGCATATCTCATCACAAAACTTCTTACTCTTCTTTCACTTTTTTTCTGTATTTTGTTTTTTTTTTTCAATAGTAAAATGTTGCTTTTTAAATTTGTTTTTCAGTTTAAATTTTCTAGTTGGCACATTTGCATTGCAAATTTAACTAAAGTTTATCTATTCTGCATACACGTTAGCAGGCAATGCTGGCTGTTCTGGATAAAAATCCTTGCAATTTCTATAGAACAACATGAGCAACATTTAACGCACGACAACTTGTATGCTAAAACAACATATAGACACACACAAACATATACAATTTTTTGTTACGTTGTTAATCTATTTCAACATTACATTTTGACCAATTTTGGGTAGAAATAATGAAGACATTATATGATGGTGGTACGTATGAAAATACTCTGTTTTTTGTTGCAAATTTGATGATAAAGAAGTTTAAAATTATACAGCCACTAAATGGTTGTTGCCTGACTTGATTTCTTGTATTCTCTGTTTTATACTACAACTGCAATTTGGAGACAAAAACAAAAAATTTGCTTAAACACGCAAAAAGTTTTCTAATGTTTGGTAGTACCTACCTACTCGTATGGTTGGGTTATAGAATTACAAGTTATTCAACCTCCTTGTTAGTTTTGCCTAGAATTAAGAGTGTGTGTTAAAAGGATCAGTTATACCAAAAAATATGTAAAGAGTGGTGGTATTGCATAGATACTGGCATGTGTGTAGATTATTTCGTTTTTTTAGGTATTTTCATGCATGCACAACCATGATAATGCACTCACGTTTTAAAGCTATAAAATAAAATTTTACTATAATTTTCGCACAACGAACTACCAGAACTTTAAAGGATTTTCTAAAAGGAAAAAACTTTATATAGCTGTGTTATCATTATGGAAACAGTAGCTTAAATTGTTGTTGCAGATAAAGCGTTTACTTTTATTTATTTTTTTGTTGGATCGAATGAAACATGCTGAGATTGTGTTGCTGGTAAAGATAATAAAGGTTGTTTTAAAAGAGATATTTTAAAATGTGTGTGTTGGGGTATAAAAAAAGGCTTATTTTAAGTTCATATAACAGCATAGCAGTAGAATTGTTAAAAAGTACTTAATTTGCCATAACGTGTGTGTATGTATATGTATATTAGGATGTCCCTTAAATATCGATTTGTCGATTTTGATGTATTACGCCCCCCCCCCCCCCCGCCTCCCCCCGAGTTTTGTTCTACATCATTTTCAATTGTATTTCAGAGTTATCAGTTTTTTTCAGCTCTATCAATTGTATTTTAGAAAAAATCTATTGAATAATCAGTTTTATCACTTAAATTTCGGAAATTATCGTGAATCGGCATAGAAAACCAAATGAATTTTCTATTTTAGGTATATGATGTGTTCCGCGAACTTATGTAAAACACTACGAAGAACATTTTTCAGGAACATTTTAACCCTCTAGCTCTTCAATTAAATAGACTTTTTTGGCCCCTTTTTAAAATGGGGAAAAAAATACCCGTAAGTTAAAGAGTTAGAGGGTTAACACGTTCCCCAAAAATGTTCGTCGTAGTATTTTACATGAGTTCGCTGAACACATCCTATACCTAAAATGGAAGATTCACATAGTTGCCCCCTAAAATCCAGGTTTTTTTGACATTTGAGCGCCAATTCAGAACAAGTACGAAATTAACCCTTAAACACATTTTAAGTTTTGACTTATTTATGGAATTGCAGTTAAATTTTCAATTTTGATGTCTTCAGAGACTTATAGTAGAATTTCATGGCAATTATTTTTGCTGAACATTTTAACCCTCTTACTCTTCAATTTAAGGAACTTTTTTGACCCCTTTTTAGAAAGGGTAAGTTGAAGAGCTAGAGGGTAAAAATGTTCCGCAAAAATATTTGTGATGAAATTCTACCATAAGTCTCTGAAGACATCAAAGTTGAAAATTTAACTGCAATTCCATAAATAAGTCAAAACTTCAAATGTGTTTAAGGGCTAATCTCGTACTTAGTCAGAATTGGCACTCAATTGTCCAACAAAAGTTAATTTTATGGGGAAACCATGTTAATCTTCAATTTTAGGTAAAGCATGTGTTCAGCGAACTTATGTAAAACACTACAAAGAACATTTTTGTGGAACATTTTAACCCTCTAACTCTTCAACTTACGGGTCTTTTTTGTACCTTTCTAAAAAGGGGCCAAAAAAGTCCCTTTAACTGAAGAGTTACAGGGTTAAAATGTTCCACAAAAATATTTGTCGTAGTATTTTACATAAGTTCGCTGAACACATCCTATACCTAAAATTTAAGATTCATATGGTTTCCTATGCCGATTAACAATAAACATTTGAAAAAGGGGAGAAATTTTAACCCCCTAAAATAAAATTCCGATGTGATCTTTCAAAACGCCGACATTCGTGTATTTTTTGTTTTCGCCTCTACTAGAATCCATTGTCAGAACCCCGTAATTTTGGGAAAAGTTCGAAATTTTTGTACAGTGTTATCAAATGTATTTCAGAAATTACCAATTGTATTTCAGAAATAATTAAATGTATTTCACAAACTATGGATTATATTTCATAGTAAATATAGAAATATTTCTTAAATACATCTGATAATTTCCGAAATACAATTGACTACTTCTTATATACAATTGATAATTCCTGAAAAACTATTGATAACTTCTTAAATGCAATTGACTATTTCCGAAATAGAATTGGTAATTTCTGGAAAACAATTGATAAATTTTCAAATACAATTGATAATTGCTGAAATACAATTGAGAAATATGAATATCAATTAATAATTTCTGAAATACAAATGATAAAACTGAAAATCAATTGATAATTTCTGAAACGCAATTGATAAATCTGAAAAACAATTGCTAAGTTCTGAAATACAATTGATAAAACTGAAATTCAAGTGATTATTCCTGAAATACAATTGATAAATCCGAAAATCAATTGATAACTTCGGAAATAAAATGATCATTTCTGAAATAAAATTTAAAATGGTATAGTTGGTTCCAAATGGAAGAATTAGGTTTTTTGTTTTTCGGAAAACGTTAACTGGTACGGACTCGAGGCCGAAAATGGCCCATTTTTGGAAAAAAGGGCAATCCATGGCGAAATTTGGATTGTGTATGAACATGTATGATTATATATGGGCTATTATATGATCATATATAGTTATAGCTGATCATATATGTCCACATGTAGTTCCATATACGATCGTATATGCTATCATATATGCCCATATATGTTCCTATCCGAATTTTTAGGGTATATGGTCATATATGATCATATATAAATATATATTAATCAAATATGTGTATATGTGAACATATATGATCATATACGACCACACATCCTCAAATTTCGAGACCCGAAATTATGTATTCTATCCCTCTGACCATAAAGATTTTTTTTTTAATTTTAATTGCCTGTAATTTACTTGTAAATTTTATTATCTTTCTTTCATTTGCAAATAATTTAAAAGAAAATTTTGATTTTTTGAAAATTGATTTTGAAGATTTGATTTGATGATCGCAAATGAAGAACATTCTTTACGGAAATAATCATTTTTCATAAAATGATTATTTCTTTATTTTTTTTTCTCTTTAATTATAAATATTATCCTTGTGGGAAAACGGGGGTCAATTGTAATTCGAGCACCTGTCCCGTGACTGGTTAAAACGGGAGCGATCTGAAAGAACCTATCCTGTGACCAGTCTCGTGACCGTTTAAAGCAGGAAAATTTTTATTTTTAGTGAACTGTAATAAAATTTCACGGATTTTATTTTTTCCCCCCAATTTTAAAGAATGTAGATAAATTTTCTTTGACTTCCAAATGGCATAAAAACAGAAAATAAAATTGACTTTTAATTTCAATCATACACAAATTTATAATTATTTTTAGGCGAGTAATTTTCTATTTCGAAAAATTTAAATTAAGCAAAAAAAAAAAATCTAATTAAAATCAAAACGCGAAAAAATTGTCATTACATCAGAAATTTTGAATTTTTTTATTTACTTTGAGATTAGACTTAAAACTTAAGTAAATTTTGTTTTAACTGATTGGTTTTCAAATAGATTTCAGTTATAATTTATTTAGTTTATAATTAATCCTTCATTTTATTTTATTCTATTCGTTTTATTCCTAATTTTAATGTAATAAAAAAGTCATAATATTATTTAGGTGCCTATTCCTACTTGTGACTCATTGCGACCGTCATAAGACCATTTTTAAGACTGAGAGTCTTAACTTTTTATACAAAACAACAATAAAATTCAAAAAATTCAAATTTTATTTGTCAATGTTATGATTGTATCTATATCAGGTCTTCATTTTTTTGAAGTTTTCAAACAAAAATTTTAATAAATATAATTTACTGTGACTTTGCAACAACAAATGCATCTGGAATACAGTCACATCTAAGAGTCACAGACTTTTCGTAGGAATATGCACCTTAATCTCTTTTTATTTTAAGAACTTTTTCTGAAACCGGTTCTTTTTTTGCCATCGTTCTATGACAGGTTCTTTTGGGTCAGTTCTGTGACAGGTTCTTTTGGGTTAGTCTTGCGACAGGTTCTTTTCCTTTAGTTCTGTGACACATGACAAGGGGCAATTGACCCCCTTGTCCTTTTCATATAAAATAACCAGCCAAGGACCGGTCTATGTCCCCAATAACAGGTTACGTGGCCGGTTCCTTTTCCCATAGGGATATAAAAAAAGTAATTATTGAGATTTCCAAATTAAGCGTTTTAAAACATTTTTTAAAATACAAAAATTCTATTAAATTTAGTGGTAATTTTTGGTTCCAGGTTAAAGTGGTTAATGACATCCAAAAAAACCAAAATTTCTTATCTTCAGTATTTTTCATGAATAAATGAAATAAAAAGATATTTGGAATTTTGACAATTTTTAATAAAAATTAAATTTTTATTGTAAATTTTTAGTTGATCTGAAGATTGTTACAATGAGATTTATTTTTGTTCGGTTTAAGATCAAATATTACAAATTCCAAATAGAATTTACAATTTATTTTACAACCAGTAGAGAAAAAACTCCTAGAACCAATGGTTGACAATTAATGCATTTTCAAGTATTACCAAATTCACTATCATCAGATTGTCTTTATGGGGTTCTCTCTATTTTTTTTTTTATTTTTTTCAAAAATATGCCATTTTCTGCCGCGATTCGGCAGGGGTTAACATTGTCAAAAAAAAAAAAAAATCGAGTTCTTCCATTTTGAAGCAACTAGAACAAAACAGGGGGTAAAATGATTAAAAATCGCCAAATCGTATTTTCAGGGGCAGCCTAGCATATATAATAATCAATATAAAGTCGGTATTTGTAGATCCAAAAAAAGTTTCAGGTATCAGAACTTTATCATGAATAATACTAAGAAGCACACAATGTAATAAAAACAAAACTTAAGTTCCTCTTATTATTTAAAAAATGTTAAGACATTCATGATTAACTATTTGAGAGATTTCTGAAACCTTTTAAAATACGAAATTGAGCATAAAAGCTAAGAATAACTTATAAGCTTTCAAGCACTTTTTCTACATTGAGTTTGTTAGCCCTTAAATTCTTTTCAAACAAACATAATAAAAAAAAAAATCAAAAAAAAATTGCATTAGGAAAAAGCCTTTTCTGAAAGTTTTCATAGGCTTTTGTGGCAGATGATATTAAGTTTTTTAAAAAGCTCTCATTTGATAAACTGTTTTTGGGAGTTCGGAAACAGTTTTTATCATTAAAAAAGCCTTTTTCAAGTTTCCAAAATAAAGAAGCTTTTATGTAAAAATTTATATTTTTAAAAGCTCTGGTAAATGATAAAAATATTAAATAATAGATTTTGATTTTGAATCATTTACTCCGAATCATGTATTTAGATAAGAGATTAATTTATATTTCCAAGCTTCCTAAAAGCTTTTAATACATTAAAGTTGTTATTGAATTCAAATCTTGTAAAAAATTAAATAAAAGCTTTTCCAATAAAAAGCTTATTTACAGTAGCAAACAATATCACATTATCCTAATTGAAACTCATTCGAAAGCTTTTGTATGTCCTTTTTTTTAAATCTTTTAATTTTAAACCATAAATTTCTCCCTAATAATTAAATATAACTGAAATGAGTATGTATGCATGTATTGTAATAATGTCATACTTTCAACATAAAAAAGTGCGAGTATGTAACTACATTAAGCCATTACAAAAAAAAAAAATATTGTACAATACACACCCTAGCACTAAATGAATTTATCTACTACACAGTGTAAGTTGCCTAATGTTTCCAACACATGTTGCCCTTTAAAACTCTTGTTACTATTTGTTACCTACTCTGTTGTTGATGATGAAGTAAAAGAAATTCTATATAACATTGTATGAACAATTTGGTAGGTGGCAGTTGCTTTGAAACATTACAAGTTTAATTAACGTAAATTGCGGGAGCTGATGTTTAAAATGTGTTAAAATAAAAAAAATAAGAAACTCATAAAATTTAGTATTAATCAAAAAAACAAGATAAGATATTAGGCTTAAAGAAAGCTAGATTTGTCAAAAGTTTAAAAAATTATTCTTCAATTCACATAAATTCTTAAATTTTGAAATAATCCTTCTTTCGTGTCATTGACAAAAATTCAGATAAATTCCATAATTTAAATAAAAATATTCAAAAAGCTTTTTAAAGCTCTCAAAATCAATGTAGAAAAATTGCTTAAAAGCTTATAAGAGCTTGCTATGTTTTAAGGTGAATTAAAGCCTAGCAAGCTCGTATCTTAAACGTTTTGAAAAATCTATTAAATAGTTTACGATGAATATTTTAACATTTTTTTAAATAATAAGAGGACCTTAAGATTTTTTTTTTCTTGTACACCTTTATATTGAACAACAAATATAATAAAAGCCTTTGAACAAGACAATATAATAACGCCATAGATTTTAGAATATTAATTTCTAAACTAATTGTTTATAAAGCTTTTGTTGTGACAGATCTTTTAGGCAAATACAATGTAAAACGCTTTTGCTATAAAAACCAGTAAACAAAATTGGCATTTTAAACCTTATATAATCATAGAGCTTTTTATAAAAGGAAAATTCAGCACAAAAATTTTTTGAAATATTAAAGGAGAGCTTTAAGATATACATAAATGCCAAAAAGAAGAACTTATATAATTTTGAAATTCTCTCAGAACAGTAAAACTAACTGACAAATTTTTACCATAAAAACTTTAAAACAACTGACAATATGGGTAAAAACTACTGTTCTTAATTATTTATACCCTACACCACTATGTGGTCAGGGTATTATAAGTTTGTGCTGATGTTTGTAACACCAAAAAATATTGGTCGTAGACCCACCTTATAGTATACCGATCGGTTCAGAATTTTTTTTATTTCGATTTAACGATGTCTGTCTGTCTGTCTGTCCGTCCGTCCGTCCGTCTGTCTGTCTGTCCATGCAATCTTGTGCGCACTCTACAGGTCGCACCTATTAAGATATTTTGATGAAATTTGGTACACAGCCCTACATTGGCCCAATAACGCAGCCTATTGATTTTGGTGAACATCGGTCCATGTTTAGACCTAGTGCCCATATAAGGGTCCTACCAAAATTATACTGTTTATACGCTGCAGGTCGTAAATATTAAGATATTTTGATGAAATTTGGTACACAGACCTATATTGGCCCAATAACGCAGCCTATTGATTTTGGTGAACATCGGTCTATGTTTAGACCTAGTGCCCATATAAGGGTCCTACCAAAATTATACTGTTTATACGCTGCAGGTCGTAAATATTAAGATATTTTGATGAAATTTGGTACACAGACCTATATTGGCCCAATAACGCAGCCAATTGATTTTGGTGAACATCGGTCTATGTTTAGACCTAGTGCCCATATAAGGGTCCTACCAAAATTATACTGTTTATACGCTGCAGGTCGTAAATATTAAGATATTTTGATGAAATTTGGTACACAGACCTACATTGGCCCAATAACGCAGCCTATTGATTTTGGTGAACATCGGTCTATGTTTAGACCTAGTGCCCATATAAGGGTCCTACCAAAATTATAATGTTTATACGCTGCAAGTCGCAAATATTAAGATATTTTGATGAAATTTGGTACATAGACCTATGTTGGCCCAAGGACGAAGCCTATTGATTTTGGCGAACATCGGTCCATGTTTAGAACTAGTGCCCATATAAGGGTCCCCCCAAAATTATATTGTTTATACGCTGCAGGTCGCAAATATTAAGATATTTTGATGAAATTTGGTACATAGACCTATGTTGGCCCAAGGACGAAACCTATTGATTTTGGTGAACATCGGTCCATGTTTAGAACTAGTGCCCATATAAGGGTCCCCCCAAAATTGGCTTGGTTACAAACTGCAGGTCGCAAATATAAAGATATTTTAATGAAATTTGGTGCGCTGACTCACATTATAGAAAATTTTGACACAAGCCCCATTTTAACCCATTCGAATTTCGGATCCAAACAATACACCAGAGTGGTGTAGGGTATTGTATAGTCGGCATGCCCGACTTTAACCTTTTTACTCGTTTTTTTGTTATATCTTCACTCACACAGACGGTTTCTTTAACTTATATGTTTTCCAAAAAAAAATTTTAAGTAACAGTCTGCATATTTTACATCCGTTTCTCATTTGCATAAATTTAATTTTTTTTTTAATTTTTTTTTACCTTATAATAACTTTTGCCAATTATTTTTATGATTTACTGAAAAATTTACATGCCAATAAACAATTCTATTTTCTTAACAACCTTTAATTTATTATAAATCATAAAAATGAAAAATATAAGAATTTATTTAATTTCCTTAAACATTATTACTCGTATTTTTTCCCCCCATTGCAGTAATTTCAACAATCACACACAATTACTCATAATTTATTGGTAGTTCAGTTGTTCTTTATTAACAATATATCAGCGAGTAAAGACATTTGTTTATATTATTGTTGTTATGCATATTTCAGTTTACAAATTGATTTTGTATATTTATACCCAGCAAAAAAAAAAAAAAATAAACAAAACTAATACAAATTAATTTTTCTATATTGGTGATATTTGGTTCAAACTGTCTAAACTGGTAAAAGAAAATTTTGCTTATAGTAATGAAGGTATTCATCAATTATGGCGCAATAAATCGTTTTTTATTATATTTATCAAATTTTTGTAAAAACAATAAAACATATAATTGTACATAAATTTTTAAGGTACATATACACAAGATAGAAAAAGTTTGACCTGAATTTGTAATCTCTAATATTGTTGGCACTAATTGTTATCGTAAAAGTACCATCTCTCTAGTTGTCAAGTGTTTATTTTTATTAAATTTCTTGTATCCGAAACTGTTTTTTTTTTTCTCCAAATGCCAAAAAAATGCATTTAATAAACTGAAATATTCAATAATGTAACTAGACATTTAAAAAATTTGTACTAATTAAAGAAAATGTATATGACAGCAACTGTCAATGATCTAGAGATTGCATTTCATAGATTTATACAGAGCTGCATTTTAGTAAAGTCTCGTTAGTTTTCCCTCGCTAAATATGCCTGTAAAGCTTTTTGTAGATACATCATCAGAATCTAATCGAGAGTAGTTTGCATTTCAAACAGTTTCTTATGCATTTTGCTGGGTAATGTAGACTTTCCTTGAATTTTCAATGAGTTATAATTGTATTGATTAAGGTGGCACGGACTGTGACAAAGAAAATTATTCATTTCTACATTAACATGAACAATTCATACAATCTATACATATTTTTACAATTACCATGCGTTAAAAATAATAAAAAAATATACATATATGGGTGAAATCAAAAAATGTGATAAATTTTTGGGCCAAATTTGTGAGAAGCAAAAAGCGTTAATATTTCGGTTTTTTCTTAATGGAATCAGTAAGTTTGTATACCTAATTGCAAAAAATTTCTTCTACAAGTTGTCGCAATAACTTTTTTTTCACAATTTTAATTTTTTTTGTTGTAACGGAGTTTACATTTCTGCAAGCAAAAGATATAACAAAAAAAATTGCTTACGAATTTTCTTCAATTTATTAGTTTTTCGTATTTGGGTTTTCAATTTGCTTTCCAATGATATATAATTTGTGTTTATCAAATTGGCCGTTTCGCGAATAAAAATACAATTCATTCCGCGAAAAAAAAATTTTATTTTTTTTTTAATTTTGTATTTTTGGTCCTTTTAAATGCTTTCCAAAAAAATAAAATTTTTTAAAATCCCAACAGCGGTTACGCAGTTACAAAATAATATATTAAAAACATAACATTTCGCGATCAAAAAATTCTTAAATTGTGTGAAACAAATTTAATTTGTCAAACTAATGTCAGTAATGACTCGAAATATCGATTCAAAACCAATGAAATGCAAAATCAATCGATTTTCGCTCCAGCAGCTTAGGGTAAAAAACTGATAACTTTTTTTGATTTGACGCAAAATTATTAGTTGAATCGTCTTTTGACGCATAAGTATTAGTTGAATCACCTCTGTTTATGGTTATTTTAAAATATTTTAAACATTTATTTGAATGAAACCTGATGCAAACAATTGTGGTTACGGAGTTTACAGTTACGGAGTTTACATTTGGTTACTTTTTTCGTTTTCTTTCAGAAACGCTTTGTCAGAATTTTTTTTCCGAAACGAAATCGCATGATGCCTACAAGGTGAATCCAAATATGACATTGTTTTTCTTACTCGTTAAATAGTTTGGTGTAAAAATTTGGAACGGAGTTTACAACATTTTTTCAAATCTTATTAAAGACATCCTTTTTCATCTCGAGAATGTTACATGCTGCAGAAAAGTTTCAAGTCTGTTATACTGGATGATTACCTACAGTCCAACAATCATTTGAGTATAAATAACATTATACTTTTCGCAATATAAATAATAGATAACTCCAAAATTCTGGTATATTCATTTTTATCAAAAATTATGACGAAAAATCGTTACAGAGTTGAAGTCGTGATAGCTAAGATATACGAAAAAGTTTGTAAAATGTATTCATTCTTATTAAAAACGACACTTTTCCTCTCCATAAAAATTCTTACAGTTAGTGTTTAGCTTTATTGGTTATTAAAATATAAGCCATTAAAGTTAAAAAACCTTATGACTTACTTGTTACGGAGTTTACATTTGGCCTATAAAATTGGTCACAAAATTGGTCAGATTGTTATAAATTTTGTAAAACAGGTGACAATGCGCTGATATATATCGAAATATGTAACTCAAATGTAATCCATGCATTAGAAATTCGGTGGTTACACGGTTTTTATCAAATTTTTTGATATCACCCATATATATATGTAGTATCCCGAGTAAAAAAGTTTTGATATAACCATATATTATTTTATGTAACTGCATATAGTAACTTATAGTTACATATGGCCACATATGCTTTTAAATTCAAGCAGATATACTTTTATATAGTCATATGTTAGATATTTTTTCCTCAAAGGTTTTAATATGGAGACATATGTGATTTTATATTATTACATACTGGCCTATATATAATTGCATGTTCTATATATAAGTACATAAAGTAACATATTACAGATACAATTACATATACGTTTATATATAATTTAGTATGACACTATACATAATAATATAAAATTATATGAGGAGCCACATAAGAAATATTTCATAATTTGTGTTAGATATGATTATATATTGACGAATAAGAACCCATATATAACTTAATTTGGTTCCATATCTACAATATTTCATGATTTCTTTAATATATAACAATATAACGTTCTTTATAAAATCATCTATAATTATACATATATCATCCCACATAAGCAATTATTTCAAAGTGATTTTATATAAAAATATATAGGGTCCATATAAAACCGTATTATATTATATGTGGTTCTATGTTAACAATGATTTTGAACTAGTTTTAGATTTAGTAATTACTAGGGATTGGCGCGTGGCTAGAAATGTTCGTGAGTCACGTTATTCACACGTGATCGTGAGTAAAAATTACTATACTCAAGTGATTCGTGCGTGAGTCTGAGAATATAAAATTCGTACTTGATTCGTGCGTGAGCGTGAATAAGAATATATAACCCGTGCATGATTCGTGTGTGAGTTTATTTTTTGCATCTTATATTTTTAGTAATTTTTACTATTTTGTAATATTTTACTATTTTTTTACTATTTTTCTTATATCTTGGTTATATAACATAATCCTATTAACTTTAAAATTTCAGTCTTGTTAACTTTATTTTAAAATTACTAAAAATAAAGAAAATTTTGTTCATGTTTAATGCACTGTCATGGTAAATCTGGAAAAAGTAATTGTAATTGAAAAAAATTCAATTACAATTACATATTATTTGTAATTGTAATTAAAAAAAAACAATTACAAGTAATTTGTAATTGAAAATTTTCAGTTATACATTACATAGAAGTGTAATTGAAAAAAAATGTCAATTACAATTACATTTTCTCGGAAAAGAAATAATGACAAAAAGCACAAGTGAGGGGTCAGCCCAACATGATGTATTCTTTTTATACTTATCCACGCCAACCTATCCCAGTCAGTTTTTTCTACAAAATTTTAACAAAAAACACTTTAATTCTAAATGTAATTGAAATTTGTAATTGAAATCACTTTCAATTACAATTACTTGTAATTGAAAATTTTCAATTACAGTTACATGAAATGTAATTGAGTTTTTTTTTAATTTCAATTACATTTATTTGCAATTGTAATTGATATCCCCCAGGTCTGATCTCCAGATATTGCATATCTTTTTTATTAAAAAAAATAATTTTTGTATATTGTTAGATGTGGCCATATATAATATGATCTAAAGTATAAGGTCAATATTTAGATATAATTGTATCAAACTATGTCCAATTTTATAACATTTTATATAATTATATGCAAAAAGGTATAATTTGATGTAATTGGATGAGGACAAAATTCGGATACAATTGTATCGAATTGCATAAAATTGTATCAAATTGTACCAAATTGTATACAATTGTATACAATTCGATACAATAAGATACAATAAGATGTTCTCATTTTTCGGATATAATTATATCTAATTACATAAAAGATTATATATAATTAAATATAACTTCATATGGCTCCATATCATTTTTTTTTACTTGGGATATTATCGATTTTTTTGTGTGTAGGGTTTTTGCAATATTTATTTAAATATTTGCAGTAGATTTTATCGTTATTATGAAAAAGTTAAATAGGTACAACTTTTTCTTACATTTATGTTAGTTTTATAGATTTCTAGCTAATACGAGGGGTACTATTTATATTTCGGGAACTGGCAACACTAATGTCAATAGTTAAAATCTGGCAAGACCATAATAAAATTTGACATTTTTTAGCATAAACGTACTCACAATAGGTCCATTCGATTACTGGATAATTTGTACAAATTTGTACAAATTTTTACTGGATGGCGTTCGTTTACATAAATACTCAGTAAACAGAAAGAAAAAAGAGAGAATAAAGTGACAGTTCTATGTTGAGATTTTCTAAGTCTTCTTCTTTTTCTTGCAAATTTTTACTGGATAAATTTTTGCCAGTAAGAATTTGCAAGCAGAAAAAACATATGTTTCGAAAACATATGATTGTTTATGGTAAATAAAAAAATTATTTTCCAATTATATTATTTTATGGAAATGCAAAGCAGTAAAACTTTCAAAATAAATTATGGAAAAGATAAGAAAACCTTCTAAAAATGTTCTGCCTAAGGTTTAACATCAAAAATTGTCTTCTTTCATAGCGACCAGTTAAAATTTATTTGTATATTTGGAGTTGTAATCAGCTGTGTGTACAAACTTGCAAATTGTTGCAAATTTTCTGTTCGCATACATGTTTGGGAAAATTTTATTTTGAGAGTAAATCTTGTGTTACTCTCTGAAAGTTTGTGCTGAGTAATTCTTACTGGACTTGACTGAGAAAAGTAATCGAATGGACCTAATGTTTTGATGTACAAATGCTATTTGTTTACAGTGAGTTAAGAAATTCAATTTGGCCAAAAAATGGAAATTTCAGGAGAAGGTTTTTGTCGGATTATTTTTCACAACTTTCGACGTGGATTATCTCAACAAGAATGTGTCGATGAACTCAGTTCTTTGTTTGCCGATAAAGCAGCAACAAAAACGACAGTATATCTCTAGTACAGTCAATTCAATCGCGGATGTAGTTCGGATGCCGACGAATTCCGTGAAGGTCGTCCAAAATCGGTTTTTGTGTCACAAAACATCTATGCAGCGCGTGAACTGATAATGCAAGATCGTCATGTGACATATCGTGAGATAGAGGCATCCTTGCACATTAGTTCCACTTCAATACATTCGATCTTCCATGAACACTTAGTTGTAAAAAAAATTTGCTCTCGTTGGATACCCCATAATTTATCAATCGCTCAAAAAAGGGCTCGCGTCGATTTGTGTAAGGGAATGATTAAAAAGTTCGACCGTGGTGCTTCAAAAGACGTGTATAAAATCGTGACAGGTGACGAATCATGGATATATGGGTATGAGCCGGACACAAAACAGCAATCGACCGTGTGGGTATTCCAAGACGAGCGGAATCCAACAAAAGTTGTTCGTGGAAGAAGCACAGCGAAGCAAATGGTCGCCTATTTCTGCGGCCGAATGTGTCATGTGGCCACTGTTCTGCTTGAGCAACGTCGGACGGTCAATTCTGAGTGGTACACGACCATTTGTTTGCAGGAAGTCTTCGGAGAAATTCATAAAACTAACCCCCAAAGACGAATGATTCTCCATCATGACAATGCGTACTTTCAAACATCTCGTCAAACAGGTGAATTTTTGAGCAGTCAAAACATCGAATTGATGACTCATCCTCCGTACAGTCCTGATGTGGCACCCAATGACTTCTTCTTGTTCCCGAATATCAAAAGTAAACTGCGTGGTCAACGATTTACGGGCGCCGAAGAAGCAGTTGAAGCGTTCAAAAACCATGTTTTGGAGGTGTCTCAAGAGGAATGGAAAAACTGCTATGACAAATGGTTTGAACGAATGCAAAAGTATATTGATCATCAAGGGGAATATTTTGAAAAACAATAAAGCCATTTTTATTTGAAAATGTTTGTTAGTATTTGCTATTCCCGAAATATAAATAGTACCCTCGTAGTATATTTAGACTGGTCAAACGCCAGTAGTTTTTGGTAATATTTACTCTAAAGAAAAAAGTCTGTAAAAAATCTAGTTAAAACTACTAAAAACTAGTCAACAATTTGCAGAAGAAACTGCTGAGATTAGCAGATTATTTTTGCTACATACTAGCAAGATAGTAACAGCAAAAAAGACTTAAATTTTTGTTAATAGAAAATAACAACTTAACCAGCTAAAATCAGAAAAAAAATAGACTGCTGCTATTTGCATTCAACTAAATTTACCTTAAAAATAACAAAAATTTTGTAGATATAACAGTTTTTTTTATTATTTTTAATCTACTGATATTTATGCAAAATATTTTGCAGATTTTACAGTATAATTTGTCATTTTTAATTAACTACAAGTTAAATGCAACACTTGGGAAAAAGGAGACACGGAAGAGATTGGAAGATAAACAAAAATTTAAAAGTAGAATGTTTGTATGTGTTGGTGTTTGATCACTTCTGAGCTAAAAACAATAACAGAAAGCTGAGTAGGAAATGAAACTATGAATCAGTTACATTGCATTCAAGGCCTTACTTGGGTGAGATGGCTAAGCGGTTGCACCTTAGTACTATAGTTATGTTTGTAATGTAGGAATAGGTACAGATTCGATTGCTACAGCCGACGGGTTCTTGAAAAATTATCATATAGAGACAATCTGATAATAAAATATAAACAACAATACAATTTAATGGAAAATCACGGATGAAGCCTGTCCATTAGAGCCTTACACGCAAAAAAAAAGTGCGCCGTACACCCTCCAATATGAAGTATTTTTGCAAGGAGGTTTCAAACAAATTTTTGCCGAACGTAGGGGTCGCCATTTTACATTTTTCGTTATATCTTTGGCATTTACAGTCGGATCTTAAAGTATGAATCATTGATGTTTTTCTGCTGTAAGGGCCATTGACCTCAAGTATCCCGATCTAGTAATACCCCACCAGATCTCAGTTGCTACCACCCTAATATACCCCCCTAATGTCAGAAACATTATTAAATTTTTGCAAAGGAAGTTTTTCGATAAACCCAGTAGAAATTTGTCGCCTTTTTAAATTTTTTTTTCATTAGATTTTCCCTTTATAGAAAAGCACTGGTCTCCTCGAGGGAAAAATCCGACTTTAAATGCCGAAGCTATAACGAAATATTGAAAAAAGCGACCCCTACGTTGGGCAAAAAAATTTTTTTTTTAAATTGCCTTACAAAAAGGCAATTCATATTGGAGAGTGTACGGCGAACTTTTTTGCGATACGGTCTAAGTACTGTCCATAGAAGAAAAGGGCAGAAACTAGATCTAGCCTGATTTACAAATTAGTTTGTTTATAATTTTTAGAGGAAAAGGTTTATTCTTCTTCTTAACCTCAAACCTATTAAATTAAAATATAAATATTTAAATAAATGGAAATTAAGTTGAGAAAAATAAAATGATGATCAATGAGTAGGTAAATAAAATGAAATTTTTATTAATTTAATTTTTTTACAGCCTCTAACCGAATTTTTTTGAATCCGTCGTAATGTCAACAAATTGCTAACATATTTATATTTTATTATCTTAATTTTATCATACTTATTCTTTTTTTATGATTTATTTAAAGCTTGTTATTGAAGTACAAAATATAAAAATTCTTAATAATTTTTATTACCATTTATAATGATTGTAGGCAGCTATGTTTCGAAATAAATGCTTGATTGCAATATTGCCACATTAATGGGCAATTAAGTTTATTAACCATATTTCGAATTTTTTATGAAAACAGTGGTTTATGACTAAAATAATTAAATAAAAATGGGAATATTTTTACTAACTTGAAAAAGGGGTAGACTGTGATGAACTTTTATTTTTAAATTGTGTTATAATTATTATTTATTTTACACTACTTCAACTCTTGGCTACACAAATATTGCGACTACCAGTTTAAGGCGTCATTATCTTGAAAATATTCTAAAAGATCAAAATTGACTACTAATTTCGTCATATATAATATATGGTATTAAGTTAGCATTTAATTTAATTTTTTCCTCTTTATATGAGAAGTTATTTTATACATTTGAGTCTTATAAGAAGATTAAGTCATAAATTATTTTATTATTTTTTTATCACCAACTTGTCAATAATATTGTACAGAAATAAATATTTAAATGTTTAGTCATTAAACTTAAGCAAAAGTGTTAAACACAATGGAAATTTGTTTTTATTCGATTATAATAGGAATCAATAACAAATAGTAAAGTCTTGGTTAACTGAATACTTTTGTATCAAACGAATAATTACACTATGCGACAGTCAAAATCGGGATGGGATGAAACCAACGGGAAAAGTTATAGCGGTCAAAAACAAGTTATACGTGTCCCGGCGTTTCGCTGGGTCACCCCTAGGAATCGAGATATATCTTTTTTTTTGACATAACTCGAGAACCACTAGTCCGATTTTGCTCAAACAATTTTAAAAAAATTAAAAATTATTATTTTCTTAAAAAAAAAATGTTTATTCTTTTTGTTTTTTTTTTTTTTTTTTAAGAGAAGCAACACACAGAAAATTCTTCCTATTAATTAACGTCCCAGCAAAAAACCTACTTAGCTGGATGCAGCTTCCCAGTTTAGAAAATCATTACCAGATATGTGGCTATGTAAGTACATACTTGGTAATGGTAACTACTTACTTTTGTTATTACATTTCTTATTACCTTTATATGGCGATGTCGCGAAAAATAATGAGTTATGGTTACACACCAGCATACGAAAAATCAAAAAATATATCATTACCTATGTGCTTACCAGTACTGACAAAAATAATGAGTCTAAAAATAGATTTTCAAAAAAAATTAATTATATAAAAAAAATATTTTTTATTGTATTTTTTTTTATATAAAATTTGCTGGTGCGGGAATCGAACCTGGGTCTACAGATTGCCAGTCAACAGCTCTACCATCTGAGCTATATCGACATGTAATATTTAATAGATAAAAACATAATTGACCTGCTGCACACAAGTAAGCTTACTCGCCAACATACAAAAAATCAAAAAATATATGGTTACATATACCCCAACCAGTGTTTAAAAAATATTGAGTCTAAAAATAGATTTCAAAAAAATCTAGAAAATTATTTTTTATTTGAAATAATGACAAAAATAAATCATTATCAGTAACTCATTATTATATGTTTTAAAATAATGCAGAAGGTAAGTGGGTGTCATTACTGATAGTCCAAAAAATAATGATATCTCATTACTGTTTCTACACTGGGTTTGTAAGGAAATAAATAAAATTAATCCCTTACAAAGCTGCTTTCGGAAGGCATGATTTTTCCATACAAAGGGCCCGCTTGGAAGCACGTTGTTTTGTGAGAAAAAGCGCATTATTCGCTGCTGAAAAATTACAGTAAATTCATGTTTTTCATAAGTGCATTTAACCGCAAATAAATTCATGCACTTTTTTTGGAAAAAGTGGTTTTTTTTGCTGCTGAAAAGATGCAGTAAATTCATGAGTTTCATTGAGCGTATTTAAACGCGTCTTCTTATGAAAATAAAACCATTCATTTGCCGACTTCAAAATGCAGACTGACTCATCTTTATGTGGCGTCTATACATTAAACTCTACTAAAGAAGGGTAAAATACGATTGAGATGACTCAGATTTCGTGCGCATTAATCTTTCGATAACTTACATTTTATTTTACTCCCTTACAACCTGCTTCGTCGTAAGGGAATAGCGTAGCACTATAATTTTTTAAATAACTTGCTTACGATTTGCTTCGTTTAAGGCAGTTTTGCAGGGTATAAAATCAAATTACAAAATTTTTTGTGTATTGTATACGCATAAAGCGCTTCGTATTTTTACTGCTTCCAAAATACTAAAAATTGTTTGCTGGGGTGTTGCTTCCTTCGGAAAGGGGATTGAGAAGAAGTGAAAGGTGCTGAAAAATGAAGGGCTTCAAATATGGCAACACTGTAATTGCGCGAGATATTGAATCTTAGAACAGTTGTTGCACAGAAAGTGATATTAAGGGTGGGTGCGAACTGGCTAAATAAAATCTAAACTAAATTCAGATTTCCTAATTTCTATAAAATTTAAAAAAGTTTTTAAAAAATTTTCAAAGAAGTTTTAAACCCTTTTGTCAATTTGTATTTAGTTTAGAATTTATTTAGCCACCTCGCACAGGGCCTAAGTTATGATTTAAAATCAAACTAAAAATATTAATTTACCAAAAAAAAATAATAATAATAAAAGATCAACTACACATGCCCCTCATCCAATTCTTGTTTAGTTTATATTTATTATTATTGATATATTTTTAGTTTTCAAATAAAAATTTGAAATTTGTATCTCCACTGCATAAAAACATTATAACTGGAGAACTTTTTGAAATTTTTACTTAGAATTTCTTTCAGCTCCATGAAGTATTTACACAATTTTTTAGAATCGAAAAAAAATGTTTTTTTAATAAAATAATATTTTTAAAATGAAACTAATTAACTGTAAAAATAGTAGTTTTTACATATTTTGTCAGGTGCTTAAAAAATATTTGTGGTAAAAATTTATTAGTGAATTTTACGACTTTGTTAGTGATTTTTAATGAGTTTGTTAGTTATTTTGAAGCAGTTAAAAATACCTATAGTTCCAGTTATTTTAAAGGAAATAACTATATCATCTTTCTAATAACATATACATTTGTTTTAAAAGCACTCAAAGAAATAAACCTGTAAAAATAGCAGAAATAGCTACAAAAAATTAGCTAAAAATTGCGATCCAAAAAAACTTATCAGAGTTTTTTTGATAAATGCTATATAGTTAAAATTCTCAAATATAGCAAATATAACTATAATTTCATGACACACAGTGGCTCTCACGCTTAAAAAAGTTTGTCGGTAGCATCTACTAAAAATACCACAAGTAAAAAGTTTGTAAAAAATTTTGTTAAAACTACTAAAAATTTGTTGCAAACTTTTTTGCTATTAGTGTGTTATTTTTAGTAGATTCAACCGACAAACTTTTTTGAGCGTGTGAAACTACTGTGAGTCATGAAATTATAGTTGATTTCATAGATTCTCAATATCTCATCAATAATATATCGCTTCTGGATACCTGTGTTAAAATCCTTTTAGAACTTGCATACACTCAGAAAAGTTTAAATTCATTCGAGAATAAAATTAAGTTAAGAGTATTTACATAAATTCGTTTTTGTGAAATTAATAATTTTTAAAAAATATTTTTTTTATGTTATTTTAACTACATTTGCAGTTGTTTGTACAGTTTTACAATAATTTGCCTGTACATATGTTGTTTTAATTGCATTTGTAGTTGTTTTTACTACATTCGTCAGTTGATTTTTAACAGTTGAAAATAACTTCACATTGCAGTTGATTTAAATTTAAATGTAGTGTACACGTTTTTAACTGCAAATGCAGTTATTTTAACTGTCATTTGCAGTTGACGAGATTAAGTTTTCTGTCTAAACGGAATATTAGAAGCAATAAATTGCAACATAAATGCAACAACATTACACAGTCTGCCTTCTTTTATTGCATTTTTGGAAGCAAAAGAAAACGGTAGCGCTAAAAATTTCGATCTAGTTCTATAGTGCCTCCAAAATCATGTTAATTTTTTGGGTGGGAACACTCCAACTTTTAATGCAAAAATTTTCTTTCCAAATTTTTCTTTAAATTTCCAGTTGGGTTTTTAGTACTTTAAAAAAGGTGTTTATTTAATGAATGTCAATAAAAAATGTTTAAATATTATTATTTCAAAAAAATATTGTTAAATATGGTCGATTTAACTTTTATAGCAATTTTGAAAACGTAAACAACTTTAACTCGAAAAGGTTAAAGACCACAATAATGCAAATATCAAAAAAGAAACGATGAAAAATAAAAATAAAAAAACTAGTAATTGTTGTTTAAAATAATAAAATATAAAAAAAGGTTCTTAATCTGACTCAACACTACAAGAAAAAAATCTCTTAATAAATGTGTAATTAATATAAAATATTTTAAGTTTTAAATTATTTCTTTAACAATATTTTCCATCTTCGTTGTCGCAGCTTTAGCAATATTTTGTATTCTAAAAAACCGTTTTTGTTTTTCTTTCAGTTTATTTGAAAATAATTGAAAATTTGTAAGATGACATCATCATAAAATTATATTTTGTTTAAATAGTTCTCGTACACTGAAAATAATAAGTCGGTAAAGAAATTTATGAAACACCGAAGAGTTAACTTTAACGTAACAGTTAAACAAAAGGAAAGTTTAAAAGAAATTGAAACAACAAATAAAATCTAATATTACAATATCATATTAGAATTTTGACATGAGGTAGAACAATATTCTAACTAAATTTTTATATAAAAATATAGAAAGTCCGAAAAAACAATTTTTGTATTTTTAATTCAAAAATTAAAATAATTGTTATAGCGAAATTATATACAATTTTTTTATTTAACCAACACCAAATAACTAAAACGTAGTATTAGAAATTAATTATTTTGTTATTAAATTTTTCTTAAAAATTTTGTTTATAGTATATTTAGACTGAGCAAAAACAACTAGTTTTTGGTAATTTTTAGGTTTTGAGCCGAAAACTATAAAATTAATTTAGTTTTTCCATACAATTTTCATACAAACTGAAAACCAGATTCTACCTGGTTTTTGCCAAAAACCACGTAAAAATATCTGAAATTTGTATTTTTGATACACCCGATTTCTTATATAACTAATTTTCGATACACCCTGTTACAACGAATACAGAATTAAAGCAAGTGTCAAAAATATATTTTTGATTTTTTTTTTAATATTTCAGTTTTAGTTTAAAATTGTGTGTTGTTATACAGTTTGAAATGTGTTAATAATTTAATTTCACCATAAAAACATAAAGAAAAGTGTTTAACAAAAAAGTGATGTGACAAACAAAAACTAAAAATTCAGTGTAAATGAATTGGCTTTTTTTATTTAGTTTTGTACAAAAATCACCTGGTTTTTGCTCTGTCTAAATTCCCTATTAAACAAATCTATTTGGTATTCATCATTAATTTAAATTTTTCTTTTAATTTTTGAAATTCTACTTATTTTATTTTCAGTCGCAAATGAGTAGACTAGAATTGTAAAAGTATTGAGTATTTGGGTATTGAGTATTAAACACCGAACGTTTTTTCGAGTACTCCATACTTAAAAGTAACTACTCAGTACTTTCAGAGTTGTATTTTTCCGTATACATATAAGCATTATATTGCCATGAAAAAAAACTATGAGAATGCAACTATGTTTTTTGGTATGAAATAACAACCCCGTTTTTCTAGGAATATAAAATTTATTGAGTAGTATCGAGTTAATACTTGAAAAGTATTGGGTAGTATCCAGTATTTATGCTGTTGTCTGAAACATGTTTTTTCAGTTGTTTTCAACTATTTTATTATTTTGAGTGTAGTTATATGTACGTACATTCTTTTCTAGATCAATGGGGTATTAATTGTAAAGTATTTTTAGTTTAGTTTTTAATGAATATGTGTAGTTGAACGCGCTCAAGTTGTATATAATTTTTTTTTTAAATCACTGCTACTAAAACCCCTAAGGGGGAAACCATACGATTTCATGTATGAAGTTGAAAATATAAAAATCTTGATGAAATATGATTATTTATTTATTTTTCTACATATTTAATTTAACTAACAATAACTGTAAATGAAACTAACGAGCAAAAAATTTTGCATTAAATAATATTGTTGGTGTGGGAATGTTTTAAACTTTAAGAATATTTAAATAATCTTATGTGCAAATAAATTATTAAATGGCGCTTAGATGGGGGCGAAATTAAAGTTTTATAATTCAAGTGTGATTTTAATATTGGAGTTAGTAATTTTCCATATTAAGTTAAACTACCAACAAAAATAACTGTTATAAGGCCGAAAACACAGCTGCACCATTGTTTAAGAAAATTCAAGCACAATAGTTTGGGAATTTATAAGGGAGTGCTTTTTTTAAAGAAAGGTGTTTGAAATTTCTAGATTTTAATAAATTTTGTCTTCGCTAAGAAATAATAAGATAAGATAATAAGAGAATTATGTGGGAAAAATTAGCTGGAATTGCCGTTAGAAAAGTTTACAAAACACTCTCATTAATTTTTGTTTTAATTTACTTTTTTAATTTTAATAGTATTCCTACTATAAATATGGTAAATTTACAACTGGTGCGTAAATGAAAAAAATACGCACATTATACGTAAGTTAATTACACACAAAATATGTAAATTTACATTGAAATTACGTAACAAATTTTCAAAACAGGTGTGTAGTTTTACTATTTTTATGCGTAAATTTACAAAATAAAATCATGCCGCCTAAAAAAAAATAATGAAATCATTTTAAAAGTATTTTAATAAAAATAAATGTTATAATAATATTTAATTCTAACACGATTCCATATTCTGAGTAATTTTTTCTGTCGAAACACACTAGAGTTTAATTACTTTTTTTCCAATCAAAAATACTTAGATACTGAGTACTTTATTGTATAGATAAAGCCTTAAATTCTGAGCACTTTTTGCTAAAGAACATCATATTATGACAACTTTTTTTCTATAGAAAAAAACTATTTCCTTAGTAAAAGCCTTAGATTTTTCTGTGTTCTTTTTTCTACGGAAAAAACATCGGAATCATAAGATTTTTCATATAGAAAAATATCTAATTTTGAAGACTTTCTTTTATGGAAATGTCTCAGATTCAGCAAACTTTTTGCCACAGAAAAAAATTCTTACAAAGTGAGGGATATTCAGTGGAAAGAAGTCCTTACAATACGAGGGGTTTTCTATAAGAAAAATTTCTCTAAATCTGTGTTTTTTTATATGAAGAGTCCTCAGAATCCAGAAAAACTGTTTAGAATTGGAGCGTTTTCTGATGATTGGTTTATAATGTCCACAGAGAATTCTTAATTTTCTGACCACTTTCTCCTACTGAAAATGCACAATATTTCCTAGCAGCAATGTAAATACGATGAACTTTCCTGAAGCGCCATAGTGAAATTTTACAAGTCTGGAAAAAAAAGTAATAATGTAAATCGATATATTTTAAAGACAAGCAAAATTGATCGTTATCTCTCAAGTTTAGATGTTGTACAGGCATACCATAATTTATTAAAAACCAATTTTTTTTTATAATATTTTATTTTATAATTTTCAATTACCTGAATTTTTCCAAATGTCAATTTGTTTGTATTTTCTTTATTAAATATAAATAGTAAATTTACAAAATTTGTGCGTAAAATTTAAATTTATCAACAAAATTGAAAATATACGCATAACATGTTTAATTGGAAACTGATAATGCCTATAATTACATTATATGTGTGCACAAAATAATTTTACACATATTGTGTTTATATTTAATCACTATGCGTTATATATATATTCCTCTAACTCCCACTGGAGCATAGCGCGCCAAACATTAAGCAAAAGCTTACTCATTTTATAGTAGTGAATTGACAAGCATTTTTTTAGAGTGTATAATTGCATTAAAAATTAACTGATATTGCAATTATTTTAACTTAACCCTTTCACTACCGACTTTTTGTTTGCAGATGTATTGTTATTTTGACTTCAGATTCTTTCTAAGAGTCCTCAAATTAGAAAAAAAATATGTAACAAATTTGGGCCTTTGGGTATAAAAATACACCAGCAAAAAATTAAGGTGATCCTACCGATCCCGTTATACGATCAACTTAATTTTTTGCATGGTTTATTTTACTACCTAAAGGCACATTTCTAGTGGGGGGGGGGGGCCTTAAATCGCAAGTTGAAAAATAAGACACACCCTAGTACACATTAGGCTGGGCCTTATTTTTCAACTTGCGTACCTCAAAAAAAAAGTTGGCCGTACACCGTCCAATGTAAATTATTTTTGAAAGGAGGTTTCATAAAATTTATTTTTTTGGCAAACATAGGGGTCGCTATTTTACATTTTTCTGGCATTTACATTCGGATCTTAAAGTATAATACATCGATGTTTTTCTCTCGAGGGGACCAATGATTTGCTCTAAGGACCATTGACCTCAAGTAACCGCTTCTAGTATTTACCCACAAGATTTCAGTTGCTACCACCCTAATGTTCTCCCCTAATGTCGGAAAATTAAAGCTCACAAAAATCATTAAAAATATAGCGCCACAAGATCTCAGTTGCTACCACCCTTATTTCGGAAAATTAAAGCTTACAAAAAATCATTAGATTTTGCTAAGGAAGTTTTTCGGTAATTCCAGCAGAAATTTATTTTATTTTTTTGGTTGCCGAACGTAGGTGTCGCCTTTTTGAATTGTTTTTCATTGGATTTTTCCTTTATAGCAAAACATTGGTCTCCTCGAGGCAAAAAACTCGATATGTCACACTTTAAAATCCGACTTTAAATGCCGAAGCTATAACGAAAAATAAAAAAAAGGGGACCCTTACGTTCGGCAAGAAATTTTTTATGGAGGCAAAAAAAAATTAAAAATCGAAATGGTTCTACGAAGCAACTTTGCCCTAGAAACCATAGGTCTAAAATGGATTTCGAGCTTGCGGAAATTCAAAACTATGTGGTTAGTAGTGCTTCACTGCAATGTTTGTGTAAAATTTGCGTTAACATGTAAGTATTGTTAACCAGGATAATAGTCCTGGAGTTTTTAGATAGGAGTCTTCATCGGCTTTCCTTATTATAAGAAAAAAAATCTCAAATTTTTTTTATTTTTGACTAAACTGCTAAGCTGATGACATAAATCAGCCTAAAAATGAGCGCACGCTACAGGTTGGAAATACTAAGATATTTTGATAAAATTCGGTATACCGACTTATATCATCCCAGGGACGAAGCATATTAATTTTGGTTGAAATCGGTATACGTTTGGACTTAGTGCCCATATAAAGTACCCACAAAATTGGTATTTTTGCACGCTACAGGTTACAAATACGAAGTTAATGAAATTCGGTTCATCGACTTATATCTGCCCAAGGTCGAAGTCTGTTGATTATGGTTAATATCGGTCCATGCTTAGACCTAGTGCCCATATAAAGGTTCCTCCCAAAATTGTTTTTTTGCATACTACAGGTTCAAATACGAATATATGTTAATGAAATTAGGTACGCTAACTCACATTGGCATACGGACAAAGCCTATTGAATGTTTTTACAATTGGTAAATTTTTAGGCTTAGTGCTTGTATAAAGGTCCCCCAAAAGTTTGCATATCCGCAAGCTACAATTCGCACATATTAAGATATTGTGATGAAATTTCGTGCACCGACTTATATTGGCCCAAGAAAGAAGCCTATGCATTATGATTAAAATCGGTCCATGGATACACCCAGTGCCTATATAAAGGTCACCCAAATATTGATTTTTCGCATGATACAGATCGCAAATACGAAGGTATTTTAATGAAATTTGGTACGTTGACTCATATGGGCCCAAGAACAAAGCCCATTAATTCTAAATAGGATCGGTCCATATTTGAACCTATCGCTCATATGGTCTATATTTCCGATTTTATCTTAAATACATCTAACTTTAGATGAAATCAAAATTTCTTACCGTTTTTATAATTTTTTATAATTTTATAGACAAATTTTGGCACAAGTACATGTCAAGCCATTCGAATTTTTTTAGATCAAAACATTTCAGACTGGTGTAGGGTATCATACAGTCAGGCATGCCGACTATACGATACCCTACACTAGTCTGGTTTAAAGCCAAAAAGCTTCGTCCTTGGGCCGGTATAAGTCTGTGTACCAAATTTTATGAAAGTATTTTAATATTTGCGACTTTCAGCGAACGAATATGCCTATTTTTGGGGGACCGTTATACGGGCACTAGGTCTAAACATGGACCGATTCCATATAAAATCAATAGCCTTTCGAATCCGTGTATAAAATTTCATTAAAATATCTTCGTATTTGCGACCTGTAGTGTGCAAACAATATATTTTTTTGGGGGAACCTTTATATAGGTATTAGGTCTAACCATGGAACTATTTAAACAAAAATCAATAGGCTTGGGGCGAAATTAGTCGATATACCAAATTTTGTAGAAATATCTTAATATTTCCGACTTTTACCATGCGCACAAAAATATGTGGATATACAGACAGACGGACGGACAGACGGATATCGTTATATCGAAACAAAATGTTATTCTGGATCAATCGGTATACTTAAAGGTGGTCAGTTTCAATATTTTTTGGAATTATAAATACCAGCATAAACTTATTATATCCGGTCCATGAACTGGTGTAGGGTATAATTAATAAAACTCATTATTCAAACTCATAAAGCACCACTCACAAAGAAAAAATTTGAAATCGGCGAATTTTTTTTTTTACAAACCTACTAAAAAAATCGGTGGCATAATATCGATTGCTAAATCGACGCACCCTAATGTACAACATTAGGGAAGCTGTAACCTTTTTTTCGCAAATTTTTTTTTTTTATTTTTGGGAATTTTTTTTGCGATTTTTTTTATTTTGTGTACATTTAATAGGGTTAAGAAAAATATTCAATAGAGATAAGAAAAAAATTTGTTTAAAAAAAAATTTTACTTAAAAAAAAATTTTACGCGAAAAAAATAGCGAAAAATTCTATTTAACTAGTTGGATTGATTTAAATTCAAAAATGATCCCAAAAGTATAAAAAATATCGTTTTATGATACTTTAGTATTGAAATTTTAAATCGCGAATACGAGCACTAACTTCGAAAAACGACTAGCACCATTGAAATCAGCGTACTCAAATTAGCATTACCAGTATGGTGCCCAGGTTGTTAAATTCAATTGAAAAAACTGTTCCCACTTTTTGAGTAATCTTTTCCCACCTAAAATTAAACCTTAAAAGTATTATTAACAGTTTTTGTTCTTTTAATGTTAAAAATCTTTAAACAGCCTAAAAATTATTAAAAATTTTATTATATTTGAAAATTTCCATATTTGCCTTCTAAGATTAAATTTTATAAAAACATCCACAAAAATAAATGTTTAACAATCTGGAAATTTGAAGAAAAAAATTCCCTTTTTTTGTAAGGAAATCACACAAATTGTATTAGTGTTACAAACGAACATAAACGGAGAGTGGGAATATAGTGAAAAGGAGACCTTTAACGCAATTGTGAAAATATAACAGCCAGTACTTTGTCAACCTAATTGCTGCACTTTGTAAGTGTCACAACGACTATTGCTACTACTTACTACAGCTGCTGCTGCCACAATATGTTTGAAGTGCATGCATAGTCAAAGTTGTATAGATGACTATAAAAGACTCCCTCCACATATATTTATATCGCATAATGATCATGATGAGGTTTAAGACTGGAGTATGATGTTCAAATGTTATCTTTATATAGTGGCATAGAAATATAGACACAACAACATAAGTATAATTAGGGTATAATTTATTTGGATGAAATCAAAAAATGTGATAAATTTTTGGGCCAAATTTGTGAGAAGCAAAAAGTGTTAATATTTCAGTTTTTTCTTAAGGGAATCAGTAAGTTTAGTTAAGTTAAAAACCTAATTGCAAAAAATCTCTTCTACAAGTTGTCGCAATAATTTTTTTTTGCACAATTTTAATTTTTTTTTGTTGTAACGGAGTTTACATTTCTGCAAGCAAAAGATATAACAAAAAAAATTGCGTACGAATTTTCTTCAATTTATTAGTTTTTCGTATTTGGGTTTTCAATTTGCTTTCCAATGATATATAATTTGTGTTTATCAAATTGGCGGTTTCGCGAATAAAAATACAATTCATTCCGCGAAAAAAATTTGTAATTTTTTTTTTAATTTTGTATTTTTGATCCTTTTAAATGCTTTTCAAAAATATAAAAATTTTTTAAATCCAAACAGCGGTTGCGCAGTTACAAAATAATATATTAAAACCATAACATTTCACGATCAAAAAATTCTTAAATTGTGTGAAACAAATTTAATTTGTCAATCTAATGTCAGTAATGACTCGAAATATCGATTCAAAACCAATGAAATGCAAAATCAATCGATTTTCGCTCCAGCAGCTTAGGGTAAAAAACTGATAACTTTTTTTGATTTGACGCAAAATTATTAGTTGAATCGTCTTTTGACGCATAAATATTAGTTGAATCACCACTGTTTATGGTTATTTTGAAATATTTTAAACATTTATCTACATTTATTTGAATGAAACCTGATGCAAACAATTGTGGTTACGGAGTTTACAGTTACGGAGTTTACATTTGGTTACCTTTTTCGTTTTCTTTCAGAAACGCTTTGTCAGAATTTTTTTTCCGAAACAAAATCTCATGATGCCTACAAGGTGAATCAAAATATGACATTGTTTTTCTTACTCGTTAAATAGTTTGGTGTAAAAATTAGGAACGGAGTTTACAACATTTTTTCAAATCTTATTAAAGACATCCTTTTTCATCTCGAGAATGTTACATGCTGCAGAAAGGCTTCAAGTCTGTTATACTGGATGATTACTTACAGTCCAACAATCATTTGAGTATAAATAACATTATACTTTTCGGAATATAAATAATAGATAACTCCAAAATTCTGGTATATGCATTTTTATCAAAAATTATGACGAAAAATGGTTACAAAGTTGAAGTCGTGATAGCTATGGTATACGAAAAAGTTTGTAAAATGTATTAATTTTTATTAAAAACGGCACTTTTCCTCTTCATAAAAATTCTTACAGTTAGTGTTTAGCTTTATTGGTTTTTAAAATATAAGCTATTAAAGTTAAAAAACCTTATGAGTTACTTGTTACGGAGTTTACATTTGGCCTATAAAATTGGTCACAAATTTTATGTATTAACCAAAAATTGGTCAGATTGTTATAAATTTTGTAAAACAGGTGCCAATGCTCTGATATATATCGAAATATGTAACTCAAATGTAATCCATGCATTAGAAATTCGGTGGTTACACGGTTTTTATCACATTTTTTGATATCACCCATTTAGGAAATAATTATAAAATTAAAATTTTATGAGTTCAAAATCAATCAAATTAAAGGAAATCTGCCGATAGCTGTAAAATTTTAATTTTATGAAGCGAAAATTTAAAAATGTAAAGAAACTACAATAGAAAGATTAAAAGAAAGTCTATTACGAAATATATTATTAACGATTTTGATACGAAATACAATATATTTTCAAATATGATTAGGAATAGCTACAAAATAAGTCATTAAATTATCGTTTAGATTTATATTTGTCTCGGAGATTAAAAATTAATTTTGCAGAAAGGTCATATGAATATACAACAGTTTTCTAGGATTTTAGTCAAATATTATTAAAATTCGCAGAAATTTTAAATTACATGCAATTACTAATTTTCAATTGTTTAAATTTTTATACATATAAAAAAACCTTATAGCTTGGAATATAACTGCTGCCACCCTGAATAATAAGTACCACCATAAAAAGACAAAAACAAAAAGAACGATGAGTGACATTAGTAAGACTAAAATTGCTGCAACATGTATTTATGTATGGATGTATGTCTGTCTGTGTTTCTATTGCACTTTGTGTTTGTACTACTGCACTACATGTTTGTAACAATAACAACATACAATTCTGCTCATAGAACATTCAAAGACTTCATTATAATAGCAAAGGAGTATGGAAAGCCTTTCCTTTACTTTCACATACATATATGCATATTGCACGATGATGTTATACATCATTTCAAAGCTTTGTGAAATATTCAACTTGTTTTTGTACTTGTAAGTTGGCTTTAGGGGTAGCAGCAAAATGTTACTAACAATGCTGGAAAATAATCTTTTTAACCAACTAACTACAAGAAGACGAGATTTGGTATCTTCATGTATGTTGATTTAAGTGTTGAAATGTGTAACAACAACAACAACGATGAGCAGCAGCAATAAGACATCACTCAGCAGCAGCAGAAGCATCAACTTCAACACAACCAGTAACAACATTTTAGGTATAAATCTAATGTAACATAACGACAAATACTTAACAACATGTAAAAGCGTTTGCAGAGAGGACGTGTTTGTGTTACAACAAGTGGATTTTAACAAAGAGCATATGTCTTTGTTGTCATAAGTGTTGGCATAAATTGCACAATTTGTTTTCTACAAAAAAAAGGACACAAATCCTTGTATTTTTTTTTCAATTATATTGTCAGTTATGCTACACGTGGGTTAATTGATAAGTTCATCTATAAAATGTTCAACAAGAAAATTGTTTAGAAAAGTTTAGAAAATATAATAATTTTTTTACAGGTTTTAAAATTCAAGTTCGATTACACTATGCGACAGTCAAAATCGGGATGGGATGAAACCAACGGGATATGTTATATCGGTCAAAAACAAGTTATACGTGTCCCGGCGTTTCGCTGGGTCAACCCTAGGAATCGAGATATATCTTTTTTTTGACATAACTCGAGAACCACTAGTCCGATTTTGCTCAAACAATTTTAAAGAAATTAAAAATTACAATTCCTTTAATCTGTTCATATAACGTTTTTCTATATACTCAACAGTTTTGCCGGTAAAAATAAATGTGTGTTACCGCTACCATAAAAATCAATAACCTTTTGTTTATTACTTTTTTTTAATATTTTAGGCAAAAAATATTTTTTTCTTCATACATTTATTTTTACCGGCAAAACTGTTGAGTATATTGTAATTTTTAATTTTTTTAAAATTGTTTGAGCAAAATCGGACTAGTGGTTCTCGAGTTATGTCAAAAAAAAGACCACCAAAGGTCAATTCGATATATCTCGATTCCTAGGGGTGACCCAGCGAAACGCCGGGACACGTATAACTTCTTTTTTACCGATATAACTTTCCCCGGTAGTTTGAACCCTTCCCGATCAATGACCCCTACCATTTGTCTCACAGTGTTATAAGATCCGCTAAACCATTAATATGATTCGAGTCAAATTCCGGGAAGGGTCTTAGTCCTTATTAAAGGGTTTTTCAATAAGAGCGCTACAAAAGTAAAAAAGTTTAAATAAAACAAAAACGGTTTTGGATATCAATGAAATTCTTTATTACTGTGAAAGTACGTTCGATGCCATTATGTAGTATTTAATTTATATTAAGTCCAGACGCTGAACCCAATTTTCGACGGTTTTCAAGCATAAATTGGCCGATACTGCTGCAATTTCACGTTCGATATTAGTACGAAGTTCATCAATCGTCGCTGGCTTGTTGGCATAGACCATAGATTTGACGTAGCCCCACGCTCAATTGTTGATCTGCTAGGACGATTATGATGACCATAAATTGGACGTAGCGCTCTTAACATTGAGGCCACTGACTCCGAATTTCGGCAGTAAAATTTAATATTTTCGACTCGTTGTTGGCTCGTATATCTTTCCATCATGAAATGGCAAACCTTACTGAAGAGAAATGTCAAAAGAGCGGCAAGATATATGGCGTCGTTTGCTGTCCCTGTCTTTCTACTTTTGTAGCGTCCCTGTTGAACAACCCTTTATAAGGATGACAGTTTAAGCATTTGTTCTGAAGGATTTTTAAAAATATCTTAATTTTCCCATTTCGCTATAATTTTTTTTAATTATTTGTTTACAAATATTATATTTGCAATTTTACACTAATAGGAAAAAGTCTGGAAAAATTTAGTTAAAACTACAAGGGCGGTCCCAGAACTACCCGACTTAATACAGAAAACACAACAAATTTCTGAAAATTTTTCTTTATTTTTTCCTTTTAGTTCAATACACTTTTCCTAGCTATTTTCAATAGCTTTAATACAATCGAGCCAGTTTTTTAAGTTTTGAAATAGAAAATGATCTGAGGGAGCTAAATCTGGCGAACAAGGTGCGTGATGAAGTACGAGTAATTCGAAGTTTAACTTATTGATTTTGGTCATTGCAGTAATGGATGTGTGAACTGGTGCATTGTCTTACAACAACACTCTATTTTTCATTAAATGGGCCTGTTTTCCATAATTTCATCACTTAACCGCTGCAATAAGTTCGCATAATAAGTTAATTCTGGATCTTCTGATTGCAAAACATACATTGTATAGGCTGTGATTGAAAAAACTTCAATTAGCGACACTCACCGACCGTGGTGTATGCAGAGGGCTGCCGGTTCGATCCCCAGTCATGACAATACACAAAAAGTTTTTCATATAGAAACAAATTAACAATTAAAATTACTTTGATCAATTAACACATAAACTAACCACTGACAAGTCTTTGGGGGAGACGAAACTGCGGCAGTCTGGTGATTCTCTTGTGTCTGTTAAAATTTTTCAACAAAAATGTTTTCTTCTTCTTCCTATGAAGCAGCTCGCCCTTGGTTGTTTCTTCTCTTTGAAGATAATCAATAAAAATTATCCCACACGCATCCCAAAAAACTGACGCCATAACTGTGCCTGCAGATGGAGCTGTCTTCGCCTTCTTGGGACACGATTCTCCCATTTCACTCCTTTGTCTCAAGTGTAAAGTGGTGGACCCATTTTTCATTTATGTTTGCAAATTGACGCAATAACTCCGCTTTATTGTGGTGAAACATCGCCAAACACTCTACTGAAACATCCTCACGACCAGAGCTTAGAAAAACTTAATTCAATTTAAGCTTAATTCACTAAAAATTAAATTCAGATTTTAAAAAGATTCATGTACCATTCTCTTAAACCATTCGTAAAGAATTCATTCATAAGCTTTATTCCCAAAGCTTTAATATGAATTGAATGAATTCCTAACTTGAATCATTCAAATCGCATGTTCATTCACCATTTTACTAATTGAATGAAGAAATTTTATTACCATTCACTTAGTGCAGTGTAAATTGAAACTAACATATAATCAAAACCAAAGCATACAAGCTGTAACAAAGCATACGATACTATTTATTTCTGTTAGATGAATTTTAAACGTTTTTCATTGTATTATGCTAATTATTCAGCAATTACATACAAATTAAAATTTTTCATTTGATTAAGTGAATGAAAACAAATAATTTTTCATTCACTTTTTTATTAAATGAATTCAGTTAAATTGGGTTTCATTCAGTTAGAATTCAATTAAAATAGAATGAATTCATATAATTTTAAGCTAAAGGGAATTAAGCTATCGAATTAATTCCATAAGAATGCTATTACGGAATGAAATTTAACCCAAATTTCATTAATTTTTAAAAAGTGAATGAAAGAATTAAGCCTTTTAAACCTTTGCTCACGACGCAGTTTTTGTTCTATTGTGAGCAAACGCGGCATTAATCTTGCGCACAGCTTTCTCAATTTCAAGTTTTCGGTCAAGATGTGATGTATAGCACTTTTTGCAATGCCTATCATTTCAGCTAGCTCACACACCTTCAGCCAACGATCATGCAATACTATTTTGTGCCACCTTGATTTTTGGATAGTGACTTGAATTTACATTTATTTTGTAATGTCATATAAGTTCAGAATTGATTTCTGCAATGTACGGGGATTTACAAGGAATTATTTTTCTGTATATGCTCACATTCGTCTTCATCGACCGCCTTATGTGAGATCCAGGTAAATGAAGATGCTGGTCTACAGGATTTTCATATGTCTGCATATCACCTTCTATTCCTTTTCGTTTTTCATAGGGGCCTTGCGGTGGACGTTCGCAATAATGTTGTGTACCAGTGGCAGCAACAATTAACCACGCATGATAACGAATTTAACTGTCTTTGGGTTAAATTCAAGATCAGGTCGCACTTCTTGCATTTCGGGTTTCTTTATAGAAGCCCAAACATGGAAACAAGCAAGACATTTAATTGTTTCGATTCTCTTTCCGCCTCCATTTCAGAAAACCTGGAGAATTGTCCGAATAGTGAAATATTGGTTCCCGTGTAAAAAAGATCAGATCTGGCCAGATCTCAGTAGATCTTACCAGAACTAATTAGATCTCAAAATTGGGGACAAATTTGAGATGTAATTAGATCTGATCAGATCTAGGCATATCTGGCGCAATTGTCCAGATCACTTTAGATTTGAACAGATTTGGCACTAGATCTGATCAGATCTTGCCAGAAGGTATTAACGCATATGCCATATCTGATCATATTTGATGAGATCTGGTACAGGATCTATTTATTTATTTATTTCTCACTTCGCACCCTGAAAAGTAGAAAGTGAGATCGTTTGCACCTCTCGGTAACTCGGATCACTGTACCATTTTCGCATTCTTTTCATACTCCGGACTTCAGAACGTTTCACAGGCAGCCACGAAACGCTCTGCTCTAATTTATAAAAAGGCTGGTTGGGTCGAACTTAACTATTTTTATCGGCAATTCAACTGGAAACTATGTTTCTTAGATGACGATGTTGATGCCGCTGCGAAAATCGTAGAACGCGTGATTTAGCTTGGAATGAAATTTTTATTCCCTCAAAATACATTTCGGCTAAGTCCAAATATAATTGTTGGTTTAACCAGACGTGCAGAAATGCAGTCAGTAACATCAATACTGACATGTTGCGCAACCAGGCGAGAACTGAGTATTCCAAAGTACTAAGACTGAGTGTTCTACGCACTAAAATTCTTGCTGCTCCACGGGGCAGTAAGACCTTTTAATCATTTGTTAAAAAAGTAAGGGATAATGCTAGCTCCGCTATCCCAATAAAGCCAACCTGCCGGTTGAACTATTCGCAGAAAATTCGTTTCTACCGGAAAGCGATCAACCACTGCCCGTACTCAAAAGAATATCACATACTATGCCTAAGATATTTTTTCGTCCTCGAGCCGTTAAAAGGGTTCTTGCGAATCGCGACGTAATTAAGTCAGCGGGCCCGGATGGTATACCAGCACTGCTACTGAAACAGTGCTATCGCGTCCATTGGCAACCCTTTTTAGCACGTCATATCACACGGGTATCTTTGCAACATGCTGGAAGGTTGCCAATATCCAGCCAATCCCCAAAAAGGGTGCGGCTTCCAACCCTGAAAATTACCGCCCAACCGCAGTCTGTTCTGCGCTCTCGAAGGTCATGGATAGCATGGTTAACTACCATCTTGTTAATTACCTTGAGTCCAATTTGTTTCTTAATGATGGACAGTATGGCTTTCGTAGAAGTCGTTCTTCGGGAGACTTGATGGCGTTCCTTTCGGATCGTTGGAGTCGGTTAATTCACAGATTTGGTGAAAGCAAAGTGGTTGTGCTGGATATTTCTAAGACATTTGATCGTGCGTGGCATAAAGCACTCGTGTTAAAACTTATTGCGGTGATGGCTTCTCCCAGTTCATATCGAGTTTTTTCAGAGATCGTACTATAAGAGTTGTTATAGATGGGTTCTAATCTAATGAGTTTCAGTTGAGTGCAGGGTTACCGCAAGGTTCTGTTCTTTCTCCTTCTCTATTTCTTATTTTTCTGAATGACTTCCATTGTCAGACTTCCAAAGCTATCTACTCTTTTGCAGATGACAGCAAAATTTGCCATTCATATTCGTTCGATCATAGGCCAAGCCTTGTGGAGATTGGGGGCAAGGAGCAGATTATGAATGACACACTCAATCAAGACCTAGCCAGCTTTTCATCCGATGGCGTCCAATAATTGTTCACACAATTAGAATATTGCCATATTTGAAGCCTTTCACCATTCACCACATTTCATTTCTTCTCTATACCTTTCCAAAGAAAGCAACACGTTAAATAATGGAAAGAATTTCCTGAGTGTTGCTTCTCTTAAAAAAAAAACAGATTTTTTGCAACTAAATTTGTATATACCATTAATTTAGTTGTTAATACAGCATAATTTTAATTGAATAAGCCAACACTACAAAGTACTTCATACTGTTATATTTGTCTATTAAATTAACAATTATCCCACGTAAAATTTGGTTTAAAGTGTTGATCTACAACCATAGAAGTGAAAAATATACTAAATTCTCGTATTTACATATAAAAAGACTTCTTTCTCTACTCGTGCATGTTCTTTTAGCCAAGATTTTATTTACTACTCTCGTCAATGAAATGTTTTCCTAACCTATAAAACTTTTTGTCGTTTCAGTTCAAATCTGGTTGTAGTTGTTATAATAACAATCATTTTGTAATTGTAAAGTCGTTATGGGGTAACCTCCTTTATGTTTAAAGTACTTTTATACATTTGCTTTTTTTTAGTTTAATGGCAGTAAAATGGTTTTGTATTAAAATCAAAGATTAAGATCTTTGTTATAGACTGTAAGGCGTCAACTTGTACTTAAACTGACTGATGTTTTTTCTTCTGGTAGGGCAAAAAAATTCTCAAAAAAAAAGTAAGGCTGGTCAATTTTATTTCTGCGGTATTGTTCTTCTGTTAAAGTCTATCTAAAGTAAGGTTAACAATGATTTTTGTTTTTTTTTTTTGTTGGTATATTTGGTAATCTTTGACAATAAATCCATTTTATTTTTTAACCTTTTTCATGAGTCTTTTAATAGCATTTTGCATTATTGTTCGTAGAGTGAAGTGAAAAATTGCAAATGTCTAGGTTAACTTTATTGTAAAAGATGTTTGCAAGAGAATTATAAATTACTTGTAACTTATTTTTTGTGATTGTGATTACAACTGAAATCTAAAAAGGCTTCTATTATTACCTTTTTAAGTGTAGAAAAAAATTAAGTTAATTTACTTCAATTTAGTACAGCCTTTCCTCATGTAACGCAGTTACAATAATTTGTTTTGAAAAAAAAAAAAACATAATAAGGAGTGTGACAGATTTTAGAATTGTACAAAAGTAAAATTGAAAAAATGTATGAAATAATCATAGTATGTTGCTAGTGGTCACAACACGATTCTTAATGATCAGGAAATTTTTCCCGTGACAATAATTTGATCATTGACAAAATATTATGATCATCAGGAATATATTATGATTATTGGGAACATACCATGATCATTTTGGGATGAATTGTGAAATTGTATCCTTAACAGTATTTTTATACGTCATTTATATTTATTTATATATAAGTGATTACTAACAATAATTTAATAATGACTTTATTCAAATCAATGTTCCCAACGTCAATAACATGCATAGTAGACCGTACCACCTTACAGGCAAAAAAAGTGCACTGTATACCTTCAAATATAAAGTATTTTTGCAAGGCAATTCCAAAAAAAAATTTTCCTGAACGTAGGATTCGCCTTTTTTACGTTTTCATTATAGCTTCAGCATTTAAAGTCGGATTTTAAAGTGTGATATATCGATTTCTTGTCTCGAGGAGACCAGTGTTTTGCAATAAAGGAAAAATGCAATGAAAAGAAAATTAAAAAGGCGACCCCTACGTTCGGCAACAAAAATAAATAAAATTTATCGAAAAACTTCCCTAGCAAAAGTTTAATGATTTTTTGCGAGCTTTAATTTTCTGACATTAGGATGGTACTTAGGGTGGTAGTAACTGAGATCTGGTGGGTAAATACTAGAACGGGATACTTGAGGTCAATGGCCGTTAGAGGAAAACTTTGGTCCCATCAAGAGAAAAACATTGAGGTATCATACTTTAAGATGCGACTGTAAATGCCAAAGTTATAACGAAAAATGTCAAATGGCGACCCCTGCGTTCGGCAAAAAAAATAACTTTTTTTTTGAAAATTAACTTTTGATTTATTGTATATAAATTTATGAAAATTTATACATTTGTTTTAAAATATATGCCGAAATTAAGGGTGGAAATAAAAAAATATATTTATCATGTAGATTTAAAAAAAAATAATATAAACATTCTTTATCTTTTTTCTCGCTTCGGACTATTTGGCATATGGGCCAAATCAATAATAAGCAGGCGAGTAGTCTATTAACAGATGGTACTTGACCGAAGCAGTGTTGCATTTCATGTAAGTACGAGGGAAGTTTAGACTTACTGATCCGCCCTCGTATTTGAATTAACTTTTATGTAATTGAAAATTTTAAATTATACTGTAAAATCTGCAGGAGATTTTGATAAATATTAGTAGAACAAAAATTGCAAAAATAAACTGTTAATAAACAAAATTTTGGTTATTTTTAAATTGAATTTAGGTAATTGCCCCTAACAGCCTATCCTGCTAAAATCAACAGAAATATTTGCTAAAAAAAACTGCTGATTTCAGAAAGCTGGATTTTTATTTGAATTGAAAAAAAATCGTAAAAAATCGAAAATTGAAATTTGAAAATTTAAAATTTTTTGTGCTTTTTTAGTCCAATAAATATTTACGAAAACTTCTAGCGGATTTTAGCAGGTTAATTTGTTATTTTCATTAACTAAAACTTAACTAAAATATAACTAAAGCTCTCTATATTTAACAGTTTTATTTTTGCTATTCCTCTCTTACTAATATGTAGCAATAATAATCTGCTAAGTTCAGCAGTTTTTTCTGATAGGTCATTTTGCTATAAAAAAAAAAAAATAGTACACTGCTGGTTTCCGAAGACTAGATTTTAATTTGCATTAAGGGGGGTATCGACTCTAGGAAAAATTAAATTTTTTTTTATATTTTATTTGGATATTTTATTTGGAAATTCGATGAAATAAAATTACCACATGTTTTTTTGTAAAATATATTTTAATCACAAAGTAATATTTTATGCATTAAATTTATAAAAACATTTTTTGGGAGCGTTTTTATTTCATTGTCTTTATTAGAAATCTTATTTCGCATAATAGAGCAGAACAAAAAGAAAAAAACTGCATCCAAAGATGCAAGAATTGCAAGCAGTCTTTAAAGAAAACCCAATGACGATGAGGCAGGTATTGGTGGCTTTATATCAGCTACAAAAGTAATCAGTGTGTATAAAAAATAAGAAACAAATACAAAATAAATTCCAAAATTTTCAAAATTATAGCATTTTGAGCGAAATGAAATGTATAATAACACTATGCGACAGTCATAATCGGGATGGGATGAAACCAACGGGAAATGTTATATCGGTCAAAAACAAGTTATACGTGTCCCGGCGTTTCGCTGGGTCACCCCTAGGAATCGAGATATATCTTTTTTTTGACATAACTCGAGAACCACTAGTCCGATTTTGCTCAAACAATTTTAAAAAAATTAAAAATTACAATTCCTTTAATATGTTCATATAACGTTTTTCTATATACTCAACAGTTTTGCCGGTAAAAATAAATGTTTGTTACCGCTACCATAAAAATCAATAACCTTTTGTTTATTACTTTTTTTTAATATTTTAGGCAAAAAATATTTTTTTCTTCATACATTTATTTTTACCGGCAAAACTGTTGAGTATATAGAAAAACGTTATATGAACAGATTAAAGGAATTGTAATTTTTAATTTTTTTAAAATTGTTTGAGCAAAAGCGGACTAGTGGTTCTCGAGTTATGTCAAAAAAAAGACCACCAAAGGTCAAATCGATATATCTCGATTCCTAGGGGTGACCCAGCGAAACGCCGGACACGTATAACTTCGTTTTTACCGATATAACTTTCTCCGGTAGTTTGAACCCTTCCCGATCACTGACCATTTGTCTCACAGTGTAATTTTTCTGCCATCGTTTTTAAGAATATTAGGGTTAGTATATCAATTACCCTTTAACCGATTCGTCCCAAATTTGGTGCACATGTAGAAAACTAGGAGATATAAATTTTATTCTTACATGATTTTTAGAAATTTTTCTATTTTCTTAGCGTAAAATTAAATTTAAACTTTAAACGCGTTTTCCCACAACGATGAGTTCAAAATCAGCTGCCAAAGTGGCTAAACCGATAGCGATGTGGTTTGTTTCTTTCGTAACAAAAATCTGTAGTCTTTATCGTGGTCTTTTTTTCAGTTTCAGTCAAATAAATTTTATTTTTTTTCTTGACATTTTTGAAATTTTTAAGTTTATGTGACATCTTTGTAAAAACAATTTTTTTAAATAAAAATCGGGCCACGATAAGAACTAGAGAATTTATCTGTCATTAAGAATCACTTTACATTTTTATTTTCCGATAAATAATGAAGTCTGCACAGTGGCAGCCGATTTTGCATTTTTAAAAAAGGCCAGTAATGAAGTGGCAACTCTGGCGATTTTGGCTGGGCTGATATTTTTTAAAAATACTACAATAACATGATTTTTAAATAAAAAAATAAAATATTAAAAATGTTGTTAATTGAAATTTTGACAACCGTTTAAATACCGGAATCAGAAATACCCCCTAAAATTCAGAATCAGCTACCTGCAACAGATTTGAAAATTTTATGTTTTACAATGAGTGTTATTTTTGTTCGGTTTAAAATATGACAAATTCCAAATGGAATTCACAATTTATTTTACAACAAACAGTGAAAAAACTTTCATAGCACCAATGGTTGACAATTAATGCATTTTCAAGTACTACCAAGCACTCTCATCAGATTGTAATTATGGTGTTCCCTATAGGTTATAATATAGATTTTAGTTTTTTGTATTTACGTTAACTCAAAGTGAAGAATTTTATGAGAACTAAACTCAAATATTTTTAGTTAGTGTTTTACAACGAAAATCACATGTTTTTAGAAAGCTGTTATTTTTCTCTATGTTATTGTTGTTGCTATATTTTTTTTTATATTTATTTTTTTTTACTTCAACTTTTTAGCAGTGCAGTTGTAGATCTTCAGAATAGATTTTTTTTACATATTAACTCAAGAAATTTAATTTTGGGAGAAAATTTTTTTCTCTAGTTGTAATCTAATTTTTTATCCATTGCATATTGTGTTATAATGTTGTCTCTTTTCAAGTACTCATTCAAGAGTTTTTATGTGAATATTTTAAATTCTAAAATTAAAACCATTAAAAGATTTTTGAAAAGTAACGAGCTTTAAAGTCAAATTATTTTTCAGTTATCTTTCAGAAATTGCTTAAAAATACTCGTACTTACTCACTGTAAGTAAAATAAATATTTACTTTGTAATTTTGAAATATAATTTTACCTGTAAAGAAACAAAAAAAAACAAAATATTTTAAGAAAATTTATCAAAAAATAAAAAAATATATATTGAAAATAATAAAGATTAGTAAAGACACACTATTGCTACTACATTGTCTAATCTGTGCGACATAATGTCAGCTGTCAATACTAAGATTTTCATCATAATATATAAACATATTTTGTGGTTGTAGTATGTCGCCCTAGTTGTAATTCGAAGCTTACTTTTATTTTCTTTTTTTTAAATTTGTCTGCTGTCATGTATTTGATGTAGTGTCAAATCGATTTAGCCAGCAAAAAAAAAAGTCAATATGAACAGTAACAATTTAATGCAGACTTTTTAAGTAAAAAAAAGAACATACAAGTTATTTGAAAAAGACTTTATAATATAAGTAAATTTATTTCTCGTTTTCTGTTATTTGCTGAGAATTTTTTCTTTTTTGAAATGCAAATATTTGATAACACTTTTAAAATTCAAGTATGATGATATAAGAGTGGTTTTGAAATAAACAGAAAAAGAAAAAGAAAAAAATTTTAAAAAATAAATAAATGAACAGAGAAGAATATTAAAATATATGTCAGTAAAAATAAAAAAAAAAAGTAAAAATCAATCAGAGCCCCCAGTGATGGCATAAACTATTAATTTAAATATTTAGTTGACGTCAAACATTTTCAAACATGAAATTTTAAAAAAGTACAAATTTTTTAAAAATGTGTTCTTTCAAAAATAAATTTAACTTTTCTAATTTTACAAATGAATTACTTATTTGTGGTTTTAATGTGTTTATAATATTTTCACATTTAAATCTTTTGCCTGAAATGTGTGGGTGCCAATTTTGCACACACCACCTTTTTTTTGCTTGAAATTTAAACTTAAATTTAGTACAAATATATAATACTATAATTTTCTTTTCACAATTAGATATAGTTTTTATAGTGAAGTGAAAATAAATACAATTGTTGTTAGAAATTTTTTTCTTGGCAAGGGTAAGGTTAGTTATGCATATTAGAGTATTCAACACCAAGGTTAAGGGTATTTGTTATTGAACAAAAATAATATATAAAAACTATTAAAGAAAGTGAAATAAACAAAACAATTAAATTAATTTTATGATTGAGAGAAAACGTCAATAGAAAAATATTTAAAAAAAAAAATATTTGTTGTTGGCAAATATTTCAAGTTCCATTATTTATACCCTACAGCATCACAAGGACAGGATATTATTAGTTTGTGCAAATAATTTGGACTTAGACACACCTTTTGGTATATCGATAGACTCAGAATTATTTTTTGAGTCGATTAAGCCGTGTCCCTTCGTACAATCGTCTGTATATCTCTATATTAAAAACTAGTGCAAAAATATAGAGCCAAGGACAAAGCTTATCGGTTTAGATAGAATCGTTACATATTAGGACTTATCACCCATATAGACTTGATTTCCCTATTTTCTCTTAAAATTAAAATTTATAAAAAAACTTCTTCTTTTTAAACAAATTTTGACACAAGTCCACTTCGACGCATTCGAATTTTTTATCAAAACATTAGTTGACTTTCAACCAGACTCGGGTAGGGTATTATATAGTCCTCATGCACGACTTCAACTTTTTTTATTCATTTTGTTTGCAAAATTTCTTTAAAGTAAACATTTTAATTAAAAAGCACTTGAATTGCAAAAGCACTTGTAGATCTACATCATAAATGCCTGAAGCCTAAGAAATGTTAAATACAGTTAATTAAATAGTACCAAGATGTTACGTTTCCAAGCTAAATGGCATTAAAATTTAAACTGTAGCCACACACACAACCACAAATTAAGATTCTTTCTTAAATATTTTTAATATTTCCCACATGAAAGTAACAATAAATTATAGTCGAACTCAAGCCCCTTTTAATTTATATTTTTCTTTAAATTTTGGCTGAGTCTTATTTAAATTTGTATTAGAAACTTTCAAATGCAAATAAAAAATTATTTCAGATTTTTCCATATTTCGTTGGGATTATTCCCATATCTTCAGGGTTTTATTTTATTATATAGATAATTCTTTCATCAGTTTTACATTGAATTTTTTTAATATGATTTGTAAAATACAAACATAATGACATTAAATAAAAAATTATAAATACAAAATAAATTTAAAAATAAATAAAATCAAATGTCACAAATTAGGGGCCAGTTTATAGTCGAAACTAATATCGATTTTTTTCTTAAATATGTCTTAAGTTATAATTTTTTTTTCTGAAAAATTCTTAAACATTTTCAAACATAAATAAAATCTAACTAATATCGATTTTTTAAGCTATAATTTTTATTTGAAAATGTCTTACTTAAAATATATTTAATAAAAAAAATCAGTCTTAGTTCTGATTATAAAACTGGCCCCCAAAATTTACTTACTGGCAGGAATCATATTTGAAAATAGACTGAAATAGAAACTGGAAGAAACTTTTATAATTATATATACTAGGCACACCTCAGCGTATGATTGATATTATAATAAGTATACGTACAGTGGTACTAACTACTTTTAGAACAAATATTTGCATTTTTACTAAATATTTCCGATAGAGAATATTCAAATAAACATTTTCTCCAAAACGAAAAATAGCTGAACTTTTTTTTATAAATAAATTTGGATGATTTTTAAGCCAAGTAGTTATTTATAACACTATAAATTCAGAACTACTACTGATATTAAAATTTGTAATTTTCGTTTTTCAAAAACTTCATTAAAATAAATAAATTTTAAGCATTTCCTAAATTCCGTTGAATTATAATATTGTAAATAATAAGTTAAAAAAAAATCACAAATTTTAAGGTTGGTTACCGAAACGACTAACGGTAAGGGTAACGGTAAAGGGTAACGGTAAAACATGGCATATTTTTAATCTTAAGTACTGAAAATACAGACTTTAAGCTATAAATCCAATACTGGTAGTTTTAATAAGTAAAATTATTATCTATAAATTTTTTTGTAAAAAAATAATCAAGATTATAAAATAAAAAATAAAAAAATTCTCATTTTTATATAAAAAAAATAAATACCGGTAACTACCCATAAAAATAACGTTATCGGTAACGATAACGCTATTTGGAAATTTTTTTAGAGGTATCGATAACGGTAACGGTATTCCATTTGAAACGGTATTTTAGTGATAACGTTATTATAACGATAACGGTAACCAATCTTGCAAATTTGTCATTATTTAACCAACTTATTAAAAAGGTTTAAATTGTTTTCCACATTTTTTCACATACCTGGATTCCACATAAATAACCTTGGATTACACATAAATTAAAAGATTTTCAAATTAAGTCTCGAACCGATTGGTACAAAATATCATAGAAAAACTCAATGCCGGAAGTTCAGAATTGGTTTACAATATACTATTTAATCATAGGAGAAGAAATTTAGATTTATTCGTATGAACCAGAAACTACACTTATAGAAATTAATCTGTAAAAATTTCAGGAAAAGCTATTAAAAATTAGTTAAAAATGGCATTGCAGAAAAATCCGCTGAAATCAGCCAATTTTTTTCTTTTGTTTTGGTAAACACTAGTAAAATAAGAACAGCAAAACTAAAACTGTTAAATTTACAGAATTTTAGTTAACTGAAAACGATAAATTGTACTGAAAAATGTGCAGAAAATTTTGCTAAATATTAGTAGACTAAAAATGGCAAAAACCAACTGTTATGTCTACAAAACTGTTGTTATTTTTAAGTTAAATTTAGTTGAATGCAAACAGCAGTCGGTCCTGCTAAATTTAACAGAAACATTTGCTAAAGAGAAAAAGTACTAAAATTCATAAAAAAAATCTAAAAAAATTTTAACATTTTTAATTTTTGAGTCTACTAATTATTTATTGAAATTTTTTGCTGAATTTAGCGGGATCAGTTGTTATTTTCTATTAACTAAAACTGAACTCAAATGTAACTTAAATTCATTCCTGAAAATGTAGATGTTTTTTGAAAGCAAAAACTCTGTGAAGTATTTGTCAGGAGAGTATCCTGATGAAGAAAAATAGCAGTTTTTGAATAATAAGTACTTATTATGTTAACTCATAATAAGGAAATTGGCCTCGAACTGAATTAATAAATTTCTAATTAATCAATTAAAAAGGTGGAAAAAAACAATTTTTATTTTTTAAATGAAAATTTAAAGCCAACACAATTCTGTATATTTAACTATTTTCTTATTAATATATAGCTAAAATAATCTGCTAATTTTCGCATATTTTTTCAAGGCAATTTAAAAAAAAATTGTAGCTTTAACTAAAATTTTTACAGACTTTTTCTATTAGTGTACTAATTAAACAAAACCCAGCCATAAATTTTGATTGATCTCGTTTAGGTTATATTAATGAAAGCAGAAATCAAGTAAATTGGTATAAATACATAAAGGCCATGAACGGTAACTAGTCCTACGGATCAAATTTCATTAAACAGTTACAGGGTGACTTGTTTGTTTTATCAGTTTATGTGATAATACAATAATAGTACACTCCGATAAGGAAATGCAGCCTGTTACAAATAGAGACAACATTGAGTGGAATTAAAACAGAGAACGAAATAAAATAGAATAATGGGAGTTTGTCAATTTGTATTATTATGTAAATTTGAAAAAAGAGTCACCCTATGTCATAAAAATTGATTCCAGGGGATCCCTCTTGGACCTACCTGAATAATACTATCCAGCGAAAAATAAATGGAAGTCATGCTTTACAAACTAATTCTTGTGTTTCTTCAAAAGCATCCGTTAGTGTATTTTTTCAGCTTTTTTTTTAAAGTAATTCTGAACAACTTCAAAAAAAATCACCTCTTTAATTGCTTCTAAAGTATCAGTTAGTATAATTTTACAGTTCTTTAGAAGTGAGGTAATTCTGAACAACATCCAAAAGATTACTTAAGTATGGCTTCTAAAGCATTATTGTTCTAAAAAAGTCCTAAAAAGTGATTTTGATACACTTTGTGTCCAAACAGATGATCGCGGTTCGATTCCTCGCAAAACAAATATTTTTTTTTTAATTTTTCTTTTTTTTTTTTTTTAATATTTACAAATAATTTGTTTAATGCCAGTACTTTTTTTTAATTTTAAAATATATAAAGCAAAAATGATGCAAAATTTGCTTTTTATACAGCTGTAAAAATAGTACTGAAAAAATACTGAATTACAGTGCACCTTTTACAATTTTTTAACAAATATTTTTATTCGCGAGAATAAGATATAATATCTCGAAATGCCAAAGTGGTATTTCTATACCAGTCAACTTTCATATCAAAAAATACCTCAGCGGAAGACATCTAGACTAGCAATCTTGAGGTCGCAAGTTCGATACCCGGTGGCGCCAATAAATTTAAATAAAAAAAAAAAAAAAAAATTTTTTTACGAAATTTTTTTTAAGGCTTTCAATTGATGAAAAAGAATATTTTTTGTGAGTGTAGAAATGTGATTATTTGCAAAAATCTTGTCTATTCGGTAATAAACGTGATAACGCAAAACAGGCAAAATTTTTGCTATATTGGAGTATTAACACACTCCGACATGAAAAATAAACTAGGCCCGGGAGAGATCCCTAGGGGTCAATTTTTACACAACTTAGAAATTTCGGATTGCAAATTTTTTTTTTTAATGATAGTGCCACTTTTTTATACGAAAGAACCTACATTATAAATTTTGGATTTCTAAACAAGAGGTTTGGACAGTATGTTAGAGTGGAATCTTTTTCTATTTTCGCCCCTTTCCGTTTAAATATTAAAAAATCTCGAGTTATTACGCATACATATATGTCGCTAAAGCAACTTCTGTGCCAAAAATCAAATTTCAAAATGTTGGCCGGTTCCTAATTTAGGTACTTCACATGAGGTTTTCTGATATGCCAGGACTATACATATATGTAGTTCCACTAACATATAAGAATTTTGCAACTGAAGTCGATATCGGTCAAATTGACCAACCAGTTCCGTAGATCTAGTGCTAAGAACGACACACAGTTTGGTGTTTAATGTTAAGTGTGGCCATGTAAAAATATATATTAGTTTATTTTTTCTTCTTCTTTTCATTAATAAATTTATTTCAAATAAATTTTAATAATTTTTTTTTTTTACATATTATTTAAACAAGCAGAAAGTTTTCATCGTTTATTTCATTTTATTGTTTAAAATAGTAGTCTTGATGAAAGTCATAATGAAAAATACCTCAGGCAAACCACACGCTTATTGAAATGATTAATTGTTGTACATTTTACATTTGAATTCAAGCATGATGATGATAATGAAAAAGAGGGAGAAATGTGTAAATGAAAAATTTATGATACAATAGAAAAGAAAAATAATGAAATATTTTGAAATAATCTGTAAATTTTATCGAAAAGTTGGAAAATTAAAAACAAAAAAAAATGTACGGAAAATCATATGAATTCTGTAAAAATGTAATTGAAAACTCTTTGAATTACATTTCAACTTGATGCCTTGTTTTAGGAAGTTCATATTTTTGCATACACGTTTAAAGAAAAATATTATAAAATTTATAGTTGACTTTTTAAAATAAAAATATTTCCATTTGTAATTATTAAAATATGTATTAAATGTATTCATTTAAATCTCCTTTTCACAATTATTTTAATTATATTTTTAGTATTTTTATATCAATTTAATTGGTTTCATATTACAAATTTGTTTGTTACGCATTATTAATTACATTTAAAGGCAATTTTTGTTTTCAATTTAAAATGTTTTATTTATGCATTTGTAAATACAATTCATAAACATATGTAAAAAGATTATTTAACTATAATTGATTTTTGTTTTTCTTTTTTTGCCTGAGCTAATAAAATATTAAACAAATTTTTAATTTAAATTATTGCTTTGTTGTGTGTGTTTTTTTTTAATTAAATATAGAATTTTAATTTATTGAATGAAAATCACACCATAAATCATTGCCGATTTAAAAAAAAAAAACAAAAGCTAATTTAATTACAACAAAATGAAAAAAAAAATTAAGCCATATTATTCTTGTTAAAAACTAATAAAAATCCATTGATTTAATATTTAGAAATTATCATCCGTGCTACAGAAATAAATAACTTTTTTTTTTCTTTTTTTTTTAAGGGGAGTATCGACTCTGGGAAAATTTTTGTTTTCGAATTTTTTTTTATATTTTATTTGAATAGGGCATACTCTTCAGTATATGCTCAGAAAATATCAGTATAAAATTCGAATAAATAAAATTTACACATGTTTTTTTGTAAAATACATATATTTTAGTCACAAAGTAATATTCTGTGCATTAAATTTGTACACAAAATTTTTTGGGAGCGTTTTTTATCGTTGTCTTTATAATAAATCTTATTTCGCATAATACAGCAGAACAAAAAGAACAAACTACATTTAAAGCTGCAAGAATTGCACGCAGTCTTTAAAGAAAATCCAATGACAATTCCTGGATGGTGGGCGAAGGCACGTTATATAAGGCAGGTACTTGATGGCTTTTTATAAGCCATAAAAGTAATCAATGTATACACACAGAAAATAAATTGGTTGGAATTCTATCGGAACCAACGAAATATTTTCATCATTCAATAATTTTAATTGCAGTTATTTAAAATTCATCATCAGGAAAGTTATATTTATTTGTGAACAAAAAATATATATGATGAACCAAAACACTGTCACATTATCCAAAATATTGGCTTTTCTAACCAATATTGAAAAATTACTAACTTCCACATTACTTTCAATACCAACAACCAACAATTTATCGAAGATTTAGTCATTTGAATAAAATATCGGCAGCAACAATTTAGTATCAGTTGTGTTTCAATAAAATCGATCACTCTATCCAAAGTATTAGTTTTTCCAATTAATTTAAATTTTTTTTTTAACTTTAGTAGCTTTAACCATTAATTTCCATTATTTTGGTAATTGTAATAATATATTGAGACAGGGAACAGAAATTTTATTTATCATAATAAAATTTTGGAATCTATCATATTTTTTCGTTTCATACATATGCGTGTTTAAATTCTAAGTTAAACGTAAGTACCTGTGGCGCAGGAGGTAGAGACACAGCCTTATAGTCTTAGAGATTTGAGTTCAAATCTCAACCAAGGCATTACTTTTTTTTTTAATAATTTTTTTATTGATTCAAATTAAAAGACACAATTGATTTTCTGTTGTGAATATAATTTTATTCAAAAACAAAATATTAAAATTTTCAACCTGAAGAAATTCAAATTTGAAATTTGACAAAAAAAATGTATGTCGAGTTTAGCCTAGAGCAAAAGCAATGGGCTGACAAACTGAAGGTCGCCGGTTCAATCCCAGTTCGCGATATAAATTTTTTTTTATTCAAATTAAAAGACACAACTGATTTTCTGTTGTTGATATAATTTTATTTATAGACAAAATATTCAAACCTGAAGAAATTCAAATTTGAAATTTGACTGAAAAAATTTAAATAGAGCTTAGCTTAGAGGGAAAGCAATGTGCTGACACGCGGAGGGTCGGGGGTTCGATCCCAGTTAGCGACAAAAAAATTTTAATTTTTAAATAAATTTTGTGGAACGTGTTTTTCTATTTATAGAATTTATAATCCACAAACATCTATCTATTAACAGAACAAAAATTCAAAAATTGTAAATAAATTTCGGTAGTTACAATGGTATTAAAAATAAATAAAAGTGATTGTACCTGGAACTACAAAAATTCGGTTGGCGAAAAATTCGGTTGGAACTACGAATCTGTTTTCTGTGTGTATAAAAAATAAAGAAGCAAATACAAAACAAATTAAAAAATGTACGGAATAAAAGATTTTTACCGACATTAAATGTCTAATAAGTTCTCTACCATCGTTTTTAAGAATATTTGGGTTAATATATAAAATACTCTTTATCCGATTCTTCCCAAATTTGGTGTACATGTAGAAAACTGCGAGATATAAATTTTGTTGATATATGGTTTTTTGAAATGTTGCTGTTTTCTTGGCGTAAAATTAATTTTAAACTTTGAACGCGTTTTCCCACAATCCTGAGTTCAAAATCGGCTGCCACTGTACAGCCAAGGCGGGTTAACCGATTTCGATCAGGGGTTTTTTCTTTCGTAGGCAACAAAAAACTCTAGTCCTTATCGTGGCCCTTTTTTTTGAATTTTTCTCAAATAAATTTTATATCCCCGAGCAAATGTGTTTTTTCTTGCCTTTTTTGGAATTTTTAAGTTTGTGTGGTAACTTTGTTAAAAAAAATTTTTTTTAAATAAAAATCGGGCCACGATAAGGACTAGAGAATTTATTTGGGATTAAAAATGACTTTACATTTTTATTTTCCGATAATTAATGAAGGCTGCACAGTGGCAGCCGATTTTGCCTTTTTTTAAAAAAGGCCAGTAATGAAGTGGCAACTCTGGCGATTTTGGCTGGGAAAATATAAAACTGATATTTTTTAAAAATACTACAATAACATGGTTTTTAAACAAAAAAATAAAATATTAAAAATATTGAATGAGGGGAATGTTTAGTTGATATTGTTAGTTGAATTTTTGACAACCGTTCAAATATGCCCTTTGAAATACTGTTGTTACAGTATTTACCCCCCTTAAGAGAAAATCTTCCTATTAATTAACGTGTTGCTTTCTTTGGAAAGGCGATAGAGAAAAGATGAAACGTGGTGAAAGATGAAGGGCTTCAAATATGGCAACACTATAATTGCGCGAGATGTTGAATTATAAGACTGTTATTGTGCGCCATCTGATGAAGAGTTGGCGAACTTTGTTGAAGGTTTTTAGTTCATAGGTCTATTATGTTATTTTACTTCGGTGGGGTTAAGTGGTATGGAAACACCGAAGGAGGACGCTGCGATATGTATGACGGATAGAAAAAACTCATACATATAATTATTTTTCAAAAATTGATGTTGTCTTGGTTGGTTTCAGAATTGATGCTAAAACCAATTAGAGAACTGGTCTGGGACAAAGAAAACTTTCATTTTTACTCTAAAACATCAGTTCCATAATCTATTGCATGGAACTGGTTAAAAGAACCTGTTCGAAAATACTTAGATTCATAGTTAATCAGCTCTAAAAATGTTGCCAGCAGTGTTATTTTAGGTACATATGTTTATACACTCATAAAAACTACATAAATAAATTTCACAACTCAACAACTAATTATTAATATTTATGCACAATAAATTTTTTTATTAGATTATGCACAATAAATTTTTTATTATAAATTCAAAAGAAAAATATAAAATTAAAATTTTATTTAAATGCACATATTATTTTTAAAATAAATCATCTACCAACAGCCGCCAAAACATATCAAAATGAAATAAAAAAAAATTTTTTTAAATCATATTTGTTTAAAGAAGAACAACAAAAAACATATAAAAAAAAGTGAACAACAATAAAAACATTTGTCTTACACAATCATTTAGTGATGTGTATGTGTTTCGTTTTGGTCTAAACTAAAATATTTATTGTTGTTTTTACGATTTTTTTTTCAAAAATTTCTTTTAAAATAACGTAATACAAGAAGGTTGAATAAATTTCAAAATGTATCTACCGCACTCATAAAAAAAGTTCGTACGAATTGTTGAAAATAATGCTAAGATAATAAAAACTGTTATGTTAATTAAATTGCTGCCATATTTCGGGAAGCGGATAAAATTTCGGAAAGCCAATTTAAATTAACATTTCAATATAGTGAAATATACTATAAGACCCAGCAAAAAAAATTGCAAGTAGTGCTTTACAAACTACTTCTTTCAATGCTTCACAAGTATCCGTTAGTGTATTTTTACTACTTTTTTAGAAGTTATTCTGAACAGCTTCAAAAAATCACTTCTTTCATTGCTTCCCAAGTATCCGTTATTACATTTTTACAGCTTTTTTAGAATTACTTCTGAACCACATCCAAAAAATCAATTAAGTATTGCTTCTAAAGAGTAATTGCTCTAAAAGTGATCGTAAAAAGTGATTTTGGTATCATTTGGCATTTCCAAACAGAGGGTTCGGGTTCGATTCCCGGCGGGACCAATATTTTCTTATTTTTTTTTTTAATTTTATTAATTTTTTTTTAACATTTATAATTAATCTGTTTAAATTCAATATTTTTTTAATTTCAAAATTTTTAAAAATATGTATATATAAAAAAAAGGTGAGAAATATTGAATTCGAGTGCACCTTTTACACTTGTTTAATAAGTTCTTTTATTGAAGAGAATAAGGAACAATATCTCGCATTAACAAAGTGGTGTTTTTATGCCAGTCAACTTTCATAGCAAAGAATAGCTCAGTGGTAGAGCGCTAGACTAGCAATCGTGAGGTCGCAAGTTCGTTCCCCGGTGGCGGTAATAAAAACCTTTTGTAAAATAAAAAAAAATACATTTTTTTTGTACAGAATTTTTTTTTGAACTTTTAATTGGTGAAAAAGAGCTTCTTTTACACTCATTCAAAAAGTACTGAAAAAATGTTGAAGTGGGAGTACTCCTCTCCTATGACAACTCAATGTTAAAATCATTAGTGTTTATGTTAAAAAAGAAGTAGATCTAGGTCAGGGTTGGCAAAACTATGACACGCGTGTCAGTAGTGGCACTCGAGTGGATTTTAGGTGGCACGCGACGTTTTGTTGGATATTTTCAAAAATTTAAATTATTAGAAGACCAGCAAAAAATTTAGTTAAATGTTAAATTTCGCTACAAAAATGTGTGATTTAACTCCATAATGGTGAAATTTTTCATAGAGCTTGTAAATCGTCTTTTAAAATGAATAAAACTCAGTATTACCTCCATTTTTTGATTAAAGAAATATGGTTAATACCGAACTCGCAGATTCGATTATCAGAAAATTCTGGGAAAATTTCTAAAATTCTAGACTGAAAGAAGTTTAAATGTTTCGATGAGAAAATGCCTCATATTTGGAGAAGTAAAAAGTACCAGAAAATTGCACAAAAATGGAAAACAACTTGTAATAAAATTAGATCTGAAAAATTAAGTTTTTTTAAAGGGAAAATAGGTGTTACGAAATAGCCCTCAACTAAATAAAGGCTGAAAATAAGTTCCATAATGAAATAACCGCCTTTGTTGGAATTTGAAATTGGGTTTTGATCGTGTTTGGCAGAGCCATTTCATCTGAAATAGAAATTTCTCAGTTCAAATCCATAATATTCGCTTTTTATTCATTATTATGATGATAAAACACACGCGATTTATTTTAACAAAATCAAATTTTTACCCGAAGCACATTTTGCAACTAGTTTCTTAGCTACCTAAATAATCAATGGCGCCCAATAATTTAATTTTTTTTTTAACAATATGAAATAACCACCAAAAATGGAATAACCCCCCAAAAAATGAAAAGGAAATAATGTTCAAACTGTTTTAATTTTATTTCATTGGGGATTTTTTCATAATGAAATAATCTCAATATTTAAAGATTAAATAAACTCCCAAGTATTAAATAACCGTCAAACATTTTTACGTTATTTCTTGGATGTTATTTAATTTTTCCCTTTGGGGGTTATTTCATGGGGGTTATCCGTAGCGCTGATAAATATGTACATCTGCAATGATATTTTTAAGAGAAATTTTCTAAATTTTAAAAATTTTAAAAAAGGACTTTAAAAGACAACTAAAATTAAGGTGGCACGCGAGTAATTTTTAAAAAAAATTGTCCGTTTCTGGCACGCAGCGAAAAAAGTCTTGCCACCCCTGATCTAGGTCATCAATTGTAGTGCTTTTTCTACTCCTTCGGCATAGTCATTAGGGAGAACCCACATCAATCATATCATACCATTCTGATTCACCTCCTTCAATTTCAACGAAATCCACCACAAATGTTTAATATTGCCGACCTTTATGCGTGGTTCCAGAAATTAATACATTCGTAAGGGGAAAAATCATTCGCCACCTTAGACAAAAAACAACAAACAAATTGATCTTATATTAATTGATGTAACTGCGCATGCCAGGCTTCAACAAAATATATTCTTTCGGATCCAAGATATTTGGGGTTTCCGAAGCATGACGTTACGAAAATTGGGAAAAACGTTAGAATTTCACTAAAGTAACCATTAGGGTGGGGCGATTTGAACATCTTCGCGTTTCTGATTCTTGGGATTGTACTGAGCAAAAAAGTCCACTACGACATATCATAAAAATCATTTTCAAGGTTCCCGAATTCCAATTTTTTGCAATTTTCTAATAAATGCTAGATTAGCGCCTACTTGCGGTGGCTTTTTGAAACAACTAATGAAGTTGTAAACAATATAACATTACAACCTTTCCAGAAAGGTATTACTTATGAAAATCGGATAAAAAATGTGGCAACTAGAGGTAAAAGTATATAAGTAACATTATTTTCTGCTTGATGATGATAATGATGATGAAATGATGATGATGTTGTTGATGAAAACAAGCAGAAAATAATTTTGCTTATATACTTTTACCTCTAGTTGCCACATTTTTTATCCGATTTTCATAAGTAATACATTTCTGGAAAGGTTGTAATGTTATATTGTTTACAACTTCATTAGTTGTTTCAAAAAGCCACCGCAAGATGGCGCTAATCTAGCATTTATTAGAAAATTGCAAAAAATTGAAATTCGGGAACCTCGAAAATGATTTTTTTGATATGTCATAGTGGAATTTTTTTTCCTCATGCCAAAAGCTATCGAAAAATCGATGGCACAATATCAAAAAATTTTTGTCCATACAAATCGCCCCACTCTAGTACCCATACAAAAGCGGTTACAACTTTTGAACTTTCCAAGATACAATTTATTTTTGGTTTCCTTTTAAAGGCTAAGGAATACCCTTGAAAATGTTATACATATAGATTTTTTTAGATAAAAAGGTCAAAGGTAATTTTTTTGGGGTCTTGACTTCAAAAGCCCATATCTGGGAAAACTATATATTTGAAAATTGGACTTGAGGTTGAACAACATTCCCATTAAAAAAAGTAATTCAGTTCTAAATTTAAGTATATAATATTTAACATAAAAATTAGTTCAGTTGGATCAGACTTCTGCACTAACTTTTTTTTATGAGTGCATTCATGTAAGAATGATTATATGCATGTCTTATTTACAGACAGACGTCAAAAAATTAAACCAAAAAAAAAAGTATAACACACATAACAAGTGCTACAAGATATTTTGACTAAATATTGTTGTTATTTTTTGTTCTGTATGTTTAAAAACAAAAAATATATAAATATATATTTAAAATAACATAAAAAGACAGAAAGAAAATGTAAATAAACTTAAAACCATAAAATAAGAAATAAAAATATGTAAATGTCAACAACCATAACAACATACATAAATCACAAAGTTAATCATTTTTCTAAGACACATTTGTTGCATTTTTTGTTGTTGTTTTTATTGTTACTTTTATTGTTTATTATGTAGATCAACAAGAAAATCTATTTAAAAAATAAAAAACCGATTAGTTAACACTTTATAATCCATCAAATATTTAAAATTTACATATTTTAAAGTGTTAAACAAATATATTTTTCAAAACTACATATACATAAATTAAATAAGATGAGATTTAAAGTATAAAGCTTATGAGATTTAAATAACGACATTTATCGAGACATGGAAATACATATACTACTAAGGTGCCTCGTTTTGCCACGTTTCTTTCGGAGCGAGATGTAATAACTGCACTAAAAAACTTTTTGTAAAATAAACGAAAAATGCTTAATTTTACAAAAGTTTTCGTTGTTTTGACAATAATTTAGTATTTTTATTATGCATTATGAGTGTGCTAAAAGTTGTGGATGCCCTTAGCTATTACAGGTCTAATTTTTTTTTTTTTAATCGGTTGGGATTAGGGTATGCAATTAATCGACCTTTTGTTTTAATCGATTAATCGACTTTTTATTGTAATCGATTAATCGTGCAAATAAAAAATTTCGCGATTTTTTAAACCAAACCAAATTTTTGCCTTCGCGATTTTTTCAACTGGAATATAAACTTTAAAGATTGGCTCGCATGAATAAAAAAATAGATATTACTAATAGGGGGAAATACAAGGTTTTTTAAGAAATTACTTCACAAATCTAGTCTGCTTGGGAGTAGACTAGAAATTTAATTTTTTAATTTTCGTTTACATTTCATGCTATTCTACCAGCCTATTGGTAAATTTGGAGTTAAAAGACATTTCTAAGCCCAAAGTAATTACTTCGAAGTAATTGCTAAGTTTTATTCATACGACCCATGAACTCGATTTCGAAAAATTACAGCGAATTTACAAACATTTTTAGAGTGTACTTATTAAAAAAATAGTATTTGAATTGGGAGTTATTTCATTTTCGTTGGGACTTATTTCATTTGGAATTATTTTATTATTTTTTTTTTTTGACTTATTAGTACTCCTAAATATTGAGATTTATTTAATTTTCCTATTTGGGAGTTATTTCATTTTTTTTAAATTGGGAATTATTTAATTTTTCTTGGAAGTAGATCTCGGATGAAAGGTATTTAAAAGGCCTTTTCAACGGATTTAGTTTTACGCCCCTACGCACAGTGCTTTGTCCCATAAACAAAAATCAAAAAAAAAAAAAATGTGAGTCTCCGATTTCACCAAAAATATTTTTTTTTTTTTCTATATATGTGACGCGCAAAATAGACCTTAGGTCCCTTTCTCAGGAGGGCATAGGATCGGTCTCATTCGATGCTCAGATGTTGTCCACATCAAAAAAAAAATTGATTTTTTTTACCCTTAGGTCCCTTTCTCTATGCGCTGTCACATATACTAAAATTAATAAGAGATTAATCAGAACTGGGTCGACAACGACAACGACATGTGCTTTTTCATATATTTTGTATGTGAAGCAAAATACCGCCATGTCGTCCGGCGATTTGTCGTCGTAATAGAATCTATTCTATTTTCGTGGCGACACACTAATACACCCTCAAAATATTTGTCAAATAGTTGCCATATTTTTAACTAATTAAGGGAACAGAGTTGCAGAAATTTGTATTAGAGTTGCAAAAATTCGTACTTTGTTTACAAAAAAAATTATTTTTTTGACAGAAGAAATATAATTGAATATAAAAATGCATAATTTACCACAAAAAAGCAAAATTAAATACAAAAAAATGTAAAACAACAAGAATTAATGGAAAACTAATTGAATTTGTGAAGAATTGTGGCGAAAAAATAAAACCATATTCTTGTTTTGCTTAAATTTAATTTTAATTTTTTTCTAAATGTCAAAAAATGTCGACAATCGATTGTCGCTGAATTTAAATTATTCGCCACGACTTTTGCTGTCGTCGGTCGACAATCGACACAGTTGTGATTATACTCTTAATCTTGTGAATATTATCCTTTCTGGTATAACTCATTCTGTATACACTAGAGGTCGCTAAATTCGCTAAATTTTTAACATCCCAGTGTAGAAACGGTAATGACATATCTTTTTTTTTGGACTACCAGTAATGACACCCACTTACCTTCTCCATTATTTTAAAACATATAATAATGAGTTACTGATAATGATTATTTCAAATAGAAAGTAATTTTCCAAATTTTTTTTTTATTTTTTTAAATCTTTTTTTAGACTCAATATTTTTTTAACACTGGTTAGAATATAAGTAACCACATATTTTTTGATTTTTTGTATGTTGACGAGTAAGCTGACTTGTGTGCAGCAGCCCAGTGTAGAAAATCATTACCAGATATGTGGTTATGTAACTACATACTTGGTAATGGTAACTAGTTACTTTTGTTATTACATTTCTTATTACCTTTATATGGCGATGTCGCGAAAAATAATGAGTTATGGTTACAAACCAGCATACGAAAAATCAAATAATATATCGTTACCTATGTGCTTACTAGTACTGACAAAAATAATGAGTCTAAAAATAGATTTTCAAAAAAATAAATTATATTAAAAAAAAATATTTTTTGATTGAATTTTTATTTTTAAATAAAATTTGCTGGTGCGGGAATCGAACCTGGGTCTACAGATTGCCAGTCAATAGCTCTACCATCTGAGCTATGTCGACATGTAATATTTAATAGATAAAAATATAATTGACATGCTGCACACAAGTAAGCTTACTCGCCAGCATACAAAAAATCAAATAATATGTGGTTACATATATCCTTACCAGTGTTTAAAAAATATTGAGTCTAAAAATAGATTTCAAAAAATTTTCAAAAAAATCTAAAAAATTATTTTCTATTTGAAATAATGATAAAAATAAGTCATCATCAGTAACTCATTATTATATGTTTTAAAATAATGCAGAAGGTAAGTGTGTATCCTTACTGGTAGTCCAAAAAATAATGATATGTCATTACCGTTTCTACACTGGGAATAAGAGCGCTACAAAAGTTTTTTTAAATAAAACAAAAACGGTTTTGGATATCAATGAAATTCTTAATTCCTGTGAAAGTACGTTCGATGCCATTATGTATCGAAATCGATCTCTTTTGCATGGCCACCACGGGCACGCTTGCTGAAGTTCAGACGCTTAACCCAATTTTCGACGGTTTTCAAGCATAAATCGGCCGATATTCGTACGAAGTTCATCAATCGTCGCTGGCTTGTTGGCATAGACCATAGATTTGACATAGCCCCACAGGAAATAGTCCAACGGCGTCAAATCGCACGACCGAGGTGGCCAATCGACTGGACCATTTCGTGAGATAACACGTTCTCCAAACTTGGTTTGCAATAAATTGATTGTGACATTCGCTGTGTGGCTTATGGCGCCGTCCTGTTGGATCCACATGTCCTCCAAGTCCATATCATCCAATTGGGGCCAAAAATATTCGGTTATCATTGAACGGTAGCGATTCCCATTCACAGTAACGTGCCGGTCTTGATCATCATGGAGGAAGTACGGCCCAATGATGCCGCCGGCCCATAAACCGCACCAAACCGTAATTTCTTCAGGATGCAATGATGACTCATGGAGTACGTGTGGATTACCGTCTGACCAATAACGCATATTTTGTTTATTGACGAAGCCTATCATTATGACGACCATAAATTGGACGTAGCGCTCTTAAAGTTGAGGCCACTGACTCCGAATTTCGGTAGTAAATTTTAATAATTTCGACTCGTTGTTGGCTCGTATATCTTTCCATCATGAAATGGCAAACCTTACTGAAGAGAAATGTCAAAAGAGCGGCAAGAAATATGGCGTCGTTTGCTGTCCCTGTCTTTCTACTTTTGTAGCGTCCCTGTTGAAGAACCCTTGGTAAAAATTCATTTTTAGAGGTTAACTTAAAAATTTTTCTTTTTTTAAATATCTGAATATATTCGAATCAGTAAGAGAAAATAAAATTATGAAAAAGTCAGCAATTAACATATCAAATTAATCTTTGAATTTTTACAATATTAGTGCTGGGAGCCTAAAAATATCAAAAGTTAAATGGAACTTTAAAAAAAATTATGTTAACTGAAAAATTTCCAAATTTTTTGTCGTGCCCTTATAATTTTGTAAAAGAAAAGAACAAATTTCTTAAATTAACTATAAAAAAATAAATTTTCCAAGTGTCCAAAAATTTATTTTTGTAATTTCATCTTTTATGGGTTACGAAAAAGTTTCCAACTTTCTTAGATTTTAATAAAATGTTATAATTTTTTTCTCGAAAAATTAAGGTAATATTATTAAAAAAAAAAAAGTATAAAATTTGATAAAAAAAAATTATTTATTTAATTAATAAATCCTTAAATATTCCTAATTTTTGTTTAAAATCCTAAAAATTATCAAAGTTTGTTAATAAATATTAAAAAAAATTATCTTAACTGATTTTCATATTATTATTTTTTTTTATTAGGAATTGACTTTTAGTTATTATATTAAAAAAAAAAAAAATATCTACCAATTTTTTTAAAGAAATCAAAAAAATTGTTTTTGTTTCAAAGACTCTTTTTTATATCGAAATCACGTAATAAAAGCTATATATATATTTAATTTTTTAATTAAATTACCAGCTGATAAAAAAAAATATTTTTTTAAACTTTTGCAGCAAATTCACTAAAGTATCACCGCTAAAAACACTGCGGGGAACATTTTTGTGGAACATTCTAACCCTCTAACGCACTGAAGTTAAATTTTCAATGCTGGTGTCTTCAGAGACTTATAGTAGAATTTCATGACAAATATTTTGGCGGAACATTTTAACCTTCTAACTGTTGAACTTACGGGTCGGTTTTGTCCGTTTTAAAAAGGGACCAAAAAAATCCTTTTTGAAGAGCTAGAAGGTTAAAATGTTCCACAAAAATATTCCTCGTAGTGTTCTACATAAGTTCGCTGAACATAGTCTATACCTCAAATGGAGGATTCACATAGTTTCCTATTTTCCCACGTGCTAAATTTCTTGGCAATCGGATAATTTTTGCAGGCTTTATAAAGATTTTAAAATAAAGGATATATGGCAGGACTAAGAGTCCTTGCTTCGATTTTGATAAAAATTGACACAAAATTGCCAGTTTTATGTGTATCTCAATGGATACTTTTTGTAATTTTATGTCCATTTATGTAGCTAATATTATATTTTTAAATTTTAGGACCTATGGGAAGTGGGCGTGTCCTTGGCCCGATATTTCCAAAAATTTTAATTTTTTTTAACTAAGCGGTTCTATGTCAGTATACCAAATTTCAAAACTCTGTCTCCCCACTCCCTCTATTTTTGTCCAATTGTTAAATGGGATCTAAGCACTGTGCTAAGTTGCCTATTTCTCGAGTTATTGTTGTTTTAATTTCTAAAATTTAATTTACCCAGTTTTGTAGAAACAAAGACCAAAAGAAAAAAAGAAAAAAATTTATGTTTTATAACCTAATTTTTTGAATGAAATCTATTTCAACGATCCCTATACCCCTCTTCAAAAAAACTAAAAATATTTTCAAAAATATTTTGGGTTATAGACTTGAAAAGAGATTTTTTTTTTAAATTTCTTTTGTGCTTTCGAAATTTACTTGTTTTGATTAGAAATGTAAACAAACAGACCTATTATTTTTTGATTTTAAAGCATTTTAATACTTTTACTTTAAATTTTTTAAAATTCACTTAATGTTCAAAAGGCAACACTTTATTTTTGATTGGATTTTAATAATTTTTAATGTTTTTGATTGTTGTCTTCTTTTTTTTTGCCATATCTTGCAAAAGTTTTGTGGGTTTTATTTAAAAGATATTGTGGTTTTTTTCTGGAACAGTGGGCGTTTTAGTATTGTGTTATACTTTCAATTGATCTTGTTGAAATAATTTAAACGCAAAAAAACAAGTGTTGTATGTGAATAAGTAAGAATTTCATAAACAAACAATATTAATATGCAGACATTAAACTGTTTCGCATTTTTTTAAAGGTAGATAAAAAACAAGATCGTGACATCTTTAAAAAAAATTTAAATTTAAAAGAAAAATTATATAACTTGAAATCAGAGAAAATCATATAGTAAAAAATTAATTTAAACTGTATTATAAATATATTTTTAATGAAACATATTTGTTGGCTAAGCAAACATGTGTAACCAATTTGCAAAAAAAAAATATGTATTCATTAAAAAAATATGACAGATTTAGTACACTAAAGAAATTATTAAAAAAAAAAAAAAATTTCATTATTTTTCATAATTTATGTTTCAAATCTTAAAATTGTATCTATCTGAAAAAGTAAAAAATTAGGTTACACGTATCTAGTTTTGTTTTTTCAAATTCTACTTATTTGTTATACATTTGCTCATAATTTTATTTCTATTCTATAAATACATAGACATTTGTTTACAAGTCTACATACAATGTAATAATTATTTTGTTTATATACGAATGCCAAGCCAATTTTATGATATTTGTGTGGTTTTTGTACTACAAATCTAGAAAAATGCGGGTGTTTTCTTTTGCAAAATTATAAAAAATTTAAACTGAAACTACAATACACTTAAAAAAAATACTTAGAAATATGGTTAATTTAGCGGAAACATTTCACGCAATAAACTTCAATGTCAAACATAAATCAATATTTTTTGCTATTATTTAAAGTAAAAGTTAAACGAATAAAATATTTTTTTTTTTAAGTTAATGAACATTTCATTAATATCAGGGAAAATTTAAAGTTTTAACCACAGCTTAAAAGAGCAGCATTAAAAATATGGCGCCCAAAACAGAGGACCAAGGGAAAATGTATTGGTTTGTTATATACCACTTACATTACATTTAAAATATTTAACATATTTCCTTACTATTTTCAAAATATTTAAAATTTTACATTTTAGTTGTAAACATTAAAAAAAAATTCTGCTCAAACCCAATTTATATTACAACCAAAAATTTGTAGTATTTAAAAACTTTTAATTTTTGATGCATAATTTGTATGGAATTTGTCGAATTAATACAAGCAGATTTCAAAATTTTATAGTTTTTGGTTAAGTGTAGATGTAGTATTAAACTTTTTAAACAAAAATCAATTTCGTTTAACTTCCCCAAAAATTGGTTAAAAAGTAATTTTCTATTTTTAAATTTGAGAATTTCTTTTTTTTTCATCATCACAAATTAATTTAAATTTTTTAGATTTTTTTTTTTTTTGTTTATTACTTAAAAGTTAATTCATTAAATATGTTTATATTTATAAATACTTCAGTAGTCATATTTAATTTAATCAATCGTTTGAAAAATAAACATCATCGGTAGGAGTAAGTGAATGATGGAGTCATGAATGGATTTTGTATATAAAAAAACTAATGTTTTTTCACTCTTTATGATAAGATATCTTTCAACAAAGTATTTAGTGACATACTACTTTTTTGTTTTTATCACAGGGTATACACAAAAAAATAACAAAAAATATACGATAATAACACTGTACTTGTCAAAGTGTTCATTAAGGTGGGCTTATCATCTATTAAACCAAATTCAAATATTCTAAATTTATTGGTAATAGACGTGCTTCCAATCTAAAAAAAATTATAATAACAATACATTCCAAAGTCTAAAACTTATTACCAGAAATATTCAAAATAAAACAACAAAATTTTAAGAACTGCTGGCGCCCGAAAATTTCACTCAGTTACCACCTTTTTTGGAATATATTTGAATGGTCGTACTTTCACACTAGATGGCCAAAGTTTTGTATTAAACAGTTCTTGATAAAATTCAGAAGAAATACCCAGTTTAAAATTTATAAAATTAAAATCATTTAAAGGAGCAAATTTTTTCACCAGTTTATGACATATCAATGCCAAGATGCTCAGCAACGTAGCGAATTATATCATCTTCAGAGACAACAACAGCATTAGTATTAGAATTAACATCAGTATTACTAATAGAATATTTAGAAAAAGAGTATATATTATAGAGAGAAATTATGCTACTCTTAACTGTCTCGAAAAAAAATCGAACTCGGGCCAACTCGATATACAACATTTTTCTCATAAAATTAAGTTGAATTGCAACATTTTTAAGTTGAGTTGCAACATTTTCTGTATTTAGTTATGGTGGAAGAATGCCATACTTACAAAAAAAGTAAAAAGTATAAATTTTCCGGTTTTTGGTAAAATTTGCCTGTTTTGGGTTTAATTATGCCGAGTTTTTATTATAAGTTATATAAGGCCAATAAGGCATAGGACGAATATCTTTATTTCCAACATAATCAAGGTAAAACGTTAACCACAGATATTTTCATATAAATTTGACATGGATAACTATGGGTAAGTATTAAACTTAGTTTATTTTAAAATAAGTTAACAGTTAAAGAAAAGTAAATTTTTGGTAAAGTGCAGTTTACGGGCATATCTCTGATGAGTTCAAAATTTTTATCGTAGATTGATATTTTTATTGTGAGTTCAAAAATATAAATATTTTTTATCGGAAATGCCTACTTTCGAGTGTTCTATTAATTTTATGAAGAGTTTCATTAATTTTATGGACTTTTCACAAACATTGACTTTAATGAAACCAAATCTAGAAAGGTGGATCCACTTTTGGTCTCAAAAGATGGTGTAGTATGGAATCTCGATCCACTTCACGATCGTGCTGGAAGACTACGGAACGAAAATGCTATCAATTTACGTCCAGGCACAACAAGATATACAATAGCACGTATCGACGACGCAAATTGAGAATGTTATTCTGAAGTGTTCAAAAGCATATACATATAAAGGCGCAATGCGGTGAAAACTATATCGAAATCGACTGCAAATTGTTATATGCATACATATATCGGTGTTCTCATTTTGGATGGTGTTTGCAGATATATTGTTCGATTAGAAGTCTATTTTTGAGATCAATCTTACGTTTTAATTATAATTGTAATAACTTAGATCAAAAAATTAATAATATTGGATTTATTCGATGGCGAATGTCGACGTCCCATATCTCGAGCGATAATTTCGAACATTTCAATACATTAATCGTGTTATTCGGTTTGACGACATTATTAGCAGACGCCAAAGAAGAAGGAAATACTACATTAATTTGATGTAACAGCTAACAAAATATAAAAATAAATATTTTATTGATAGTAAGTCATGATTTTGACTACAAAAAAATTATGCTGCTAGTCAAATATACGTGGAGATACCGTATGTGTGGAAAACCACACACGAGGGTAAACAACGTAAGTTTTTTTAGGGTGAGATGAAGCTTAAATATCACAAATACTGCCACAAAAAAGAAAGTATTTAAAAATTATTTTTTAACCTCGCAATGAAATACAATAGTTATAACAAAACATTTCTTATATTATTTTACTGCTGACAAGCCATAGGCTTAGCACTTTTTAGCATTAAGAATGAAGTTTTATGTAATTAAAAATAAATAAATTAATTAAAAAAAAAAAAAATTCATTTATTCGTTTATTCGCTTATTTGTTTATTCATTTATTTATTTATTCATTCATTCATGATTCATCCATTCATGATACATGCATTCATTCATGATTCATTCATTCATGATTTATTCATGATTTATTCATGATTCATGATTCATTCATTCATTCATTCATGATTCATTGTTCATTTATTCATTCATTCGTTCATTCATTCATGATTCATTCATCCACGATTCATTCATTCATGATTCATTCATTCTTGATTCATTCATGCAATCTTCATTCATAATTCATTCATGATTCATTCATTCATGATTCATTCATTCATGATTTATTCATAAATCATTCATTCATTCATGATTCATTCATTAATGATTCATTCATAATTTATTCATTCATTATTCATTCATGGTTCATGCATTGATGATTCATTCATGATTCATTCATTCATGAGTCATTCATTCACGATTCATTCATTCATGGTTCGTTCATTAATGATTCATTCATTCATGAATCATTCATCCATGATTCATTCATTCGTGATTCATTCATTCATGATTCATTCATTCATGATTCATTCATTCATTCATGATTCATTCATTCATGATTCATTCATTCATGATTCATTCATTCATGATTCATTCATTCATGATTCATTCATTCATTCATGATTCATTCATTATTCATTCATGAATCATTCATTCATGATTCATTCATTCATTATCATTCATTCATTATTCATTCACTCATGATTCATTCATTCATGATTCATTCACTCATGATTCATTCATTCATGATTCATTCATTCATGATTCATTCATTCATGATTCATTCATTCATGATTCATTCATTCATGATTCATTCATTCATGATTCATTCATTCATGATTCATTCATTCATGCTTCATTCATGATTCATTCATTCATGATTCATTCATAATTCATTCATGATTCATTCATAAATCATTCATGCATATTTCATTCATGATTCATTCATAAATCATTCATTCATAATTCATTCATGATTCATTCATTATTGATTCATTCATGATTTATTCATTCATGAATCGCTCATTCATTATTCATTCATGGTTCATGCATTGATGATTCATTCATGATTCATTCATTCATGATTCATTCATTCATGATTCATTCATTCATGATTCATTCATTCATGAGTCATTCATTCATGATTCATTCATTCATGAGTCATTCATTCACGATTCATTCATTCATGATTCGTTCATTAATGATTCATTCATGATTCATTCATTCATGAGTCATTCATCCATGATTCATTCATTCGTGATTCATTCATCATTTATTCATTCATGATTCATTCATGATTCATTCATTCATGAATCATTCATGAATCATTCATGATTCATTCTTGATTCATTCACTCATTCATGATTCATTCATTCATGATTCATTCATGATTCACTCATTCATAATTGATGATTCATTCATGATTCATTCATGATTTATTCATTCATGATTCATGCATTCATGATTCATTCATTCATGATTCATTCATTCATGATTCATTCATTTCTGATCATTCATTCATGATTCATTCATTCCTGATCATTCATTCATGATTCATTCATTCATGATCCATTCATTCATGATTTATTCATTCATGATTCATTCATTCATGATTCATTCATGATTCATTCATTCATGATTCATTCATTCATAATTCATTCAGGATTCATTCATTCATGATTTACTCATTTGCTCATGATTTATTCATTTATTCATGATTTATTCATTTATTCATGATTTATTCATTTATTTATGATTTATTCATGATTTATTCATGATTTATTCATAATTTATTCATTTATTCATGATTTATTCATTTATTCATGATTTATTCATTTATTCATGATTTATTCATTTATTCATGATTTATTCATTTATTTATGATTTATTCATGATTTATTCATTTATTCTGGAATAGAAATATAGTTCTTTTGAAATACTTTTGGAATTTTCTCAAATACATTTGGAGAATTTTGAAATACAAATGGAATTATTTGAAATGCATTTGGACAATTTTGAAATACAGATTTAAAATTTTTAAATACAAATGAATAATTTTGAAATACATTTGGACAATTTTAAAATACAAATGGAATTTTCTTAAATACAAATAAAATATTTTAAAATATATTTGTAATATTTGAAAATATATTTGTATAATTTTGAAATACATTTTGAAAATTTTAAAATACATTTTGGACAATTTTGAAATGCAATTGGACAAATATCAAAGATTTTAGGCAATTTTAAACAATATTTGGACAATTTTGAAAGATTTTTGGGAAATTCTAAAACATTTTTAGACAATTTTAAAAAATATTTGGACAATTTTAAAACATTTTTAGAAAGTTTTAAAATATTTTTGGATAATTTTGAACATTTTAGACAATTTTAAAATATATTTTGACAATTTTAAAGCCGTTTTGGATAATTTTAAAACATTTTTGGACAATTTTGAAATATATTTGGAATTTTCTGAAATAAAACTAAAAATGGTGTAGTTCACTCGTTGATTCGCGAGTTCATACACTAATATAGAAGTCTTTAAAAATTCTTGCTAAAAAAAAAACAGCTGAATCCAGCAGAATCTGTTTGCTAAACATTAGAAAGATAAAAACAGCAATAAAAAATCTGTTAATTTACAAAATTTCAGCTATATTTTAGTTAATCGAAAATGACAATTTACCCTGCTAAAATCAGCAAAAAATTTCCTGGAAATTAATCGAAATTCACAAAGAATTTCAAATTTTTAGTTTTTTATTTTTTTATTTTCTTAATGCGAATAAAATCTACACTGCAGAAAGCAGTATACTATTTTCTAGCAAATATTTCTGTTTATTGTAGCAGGAGAGTTCAATATTTGTATTCAACTCAATTAAATTTAAACATAAATTAACTTTTGAATATATAACAATTTCTTTTCTGAAATGAACAATATCTCGCAGTAACAAAGTGGTGTTTATATGCCAGTCAACTTTCATATCAAAGAATAGCTTAGCGGTAGAGCGCTAGACAAGCAATCATGAGGTCGCAAATTCAATACCCGGTGGCGGCAATAAAAAACTTTTGTGAAATAAAAAAAAATATATTTTTTTGCGAAGAATTTTTTTTTAACTCTTAATTGGTGAAAAATAGCTTCCTTTGCACTCGTTCAAAAAGTACTCAAAAAATGTTGAATAGGGTGTACTCCTCTCCTATGACTACTCAATGTTAAAATCATTAGTGTTTATGTTAAAAATGTCGTACATCTAGATCATCAATTTTAGTGATTTTTCTAATGCTTCGGCATCTCTATTTTTTTTTTTTTTTTGCTGGGTTACTATAAAATAATTCTTTTAGAATTAATACAGCTCTATTACTAACAATTTTTACTGCAAATTTTAATTAAATTAATAAACCCCGTCTCTGGTTTTTTGATTTTCTAAAAATAGTTTCTCTTGTTATTATAACAGATTTTTATGAATAAATGTTCATTCATTTTTCTTTAGAAAAAATTCTCCCTATTTAATCATATTAATTAACCATGACCAAATATAACACGATATTTTCATTTCCATCCTCTGATTTATGTATGTTTAAAAGAGATTAAAACAATAGCTGACATACAACCAAAGAAATACCCAGTAGCAAAAATACTAAATAGTTCAGCATCAGTTACGCACTAATTAAATAATTTGAACAAAACAACAAGCAACCAACTACTTTTTTATTTTGCCGTTATTAATTAGGTATCAGGACAATACCATAAAAATTGTTAATCCCATGATCTGCCAAATCATAATAGATCATCGCCAACGATTTGTCACTGTGTTCTGATTATATTTTCTACCTGTGTGGTTCTGAAGTGACTCTTTGGCACCAGTATTGTAACAGCTTATTTTCACTTCTTTCCAACCACTATTGGCAAATTAAAGTGTTTACAAAAGTAAACAAAACGAGAATTTCAAATCTAGTATTTCTTTATCATTCCCTATTAAACTAGAACACAACTGGTTCAAAATAATTTATTACTAGTAACTAATTATATTAGTACTACACACAACGAACTTTGCTGAATGAGTATTAATAAAAATTTTCAGTAAACTGTTCACTCTCAGTATACACTAAGAGAATTATCTGCATGATATGAATGAATTTTTGCATAAAACCAATGAAGTTTGATGGGAACTCGTCTACTTAAACTTTTTATTGAATTAATGGAATTTTTTATAAAATGTTGTGAAAAATTGCATTTTATTTATTAAAAGTTCCATAAACTCAATGAAAGAGTTCCATTAAAACTGGATTTACAAAATATGTGAAGCCTTTTTAGAAAATTTTTCAGACATCGTGAAGAAAACTTTAATAGTTTACTGATAAAATTTTATTAAAACTGGTCCAAAGAAATTCCCTCTGTATAGTCCAAATACTAGTACTTTTCCAAACTAGTTCAACCATTTGCCACTGGGTATATTCAAACACATGCATACCAACAACACACTCAAACAAAAATGTTGATAAATTGCAAAAAAAAAAAACAACAACAAAATTGTAAAAGAAAAAAGTTTATAAGTTACTGACTGATATGAACTTAAAATTATGGTCGTATTTTTTTTTTTTATTATAAAACGGAAACAAAAGAAGAGTCACCATTATAATTAAGGATGTACAAAAACAACAAAAAAGGCATTAAAAAAATGTTGCAACAAATACAAATAACAAAAAAAAAACAATGACTCATTTTCACAATATTTTAGTGTCTTTCTAAAAAATTATTGTATTTTGCGGATAAAATTCTGACATTTGTAGTTTTGTTTTTGTTACAGTTTATACTGAGGATTGTAGTGAAGAATTTTCTGTCCGTCAGTCTTTGGTCTTAAATGAAGAACCAAATACAATTGCGGTAGTATGTTCCATTGAATAAGCGCCAAACTTGTGCTCATTAGAATTTTTTTACAATACTGATCCCAGCAAAAAAAAAAAAAAAGATGCCGAAGCAGTATAAAAAGCACTACAATTGATGATCTAAATGTACTTCTTTTTTAACATACACACTAATGATTTTAACATTGAGTTGTCATAGGAGAGGAGTACTACCAATTTAACATTTTTTCGGTACTTTTTGAACGAGTGCAAAGAAAGCTCTTTTGCACCAATTAAAAATTTAAAAAAAAATACTTTAGAAAAAATTTATATTTTTTTTATTTACAAAAGTTTTTTTATTGCCGCCACCGGGTATCGAACTTGCGACCTCACGATTGCTAGTCCAGTGCTCTACCGCTGAGCTATTCTTTGATATTAAAGTTGACTGGCATAACAATACCACTTTGTTAATGCGAGATATTGTTCCTTATTCTATTCAATAAAAGCACTTGGTAAACAAGTTAAAAGGCAGTCCGATTAAATATTGTTTTCAGTACTATTTTTACAGGTGCATAAAAAGCAATATCTCACCATTTTTTTTATATATGTACATATTTTTAAAAAATTTTAAATTATAAAAATATTGAATTTAAACAAATTAATTATAAATAATAAAAAAAATTAATAGAATAAAAAAATTTTAAAAAAATATTGGTCCCACCGGTAACACTATGCGACAGTCAAAATCGGAATGGGATGAAACCAACGGGAAATGTTATATCGGTCAAAAACAAGTTATACGTGTCCCGGCGTTTCGCTGGGTCACCCCTAGGAATCGAGTTATATCTTTTTGTTATAACATAACTCGAGAACCACTAGTCCGATTTTGCTCAAACAATTTTAAAAAAATTAAAAATTACAATTCCTTTAATCTGTTCATATAACGTTTTTCTATATACTCAACAGTTTTGCCGGTAAAAATAAATGTTTGTTACCGCTACCATAAAAATCAATAACCTTTTGTTTATTACTTTTTATACCCTAAACCACTATGTGGTCAGGGTATTATAAGTTTGTGCTGATGTTTGTAACACCAAAAAATATTGGTCGTAGACCCACCTTATAGTATACCGATCGGTTCAGATTTTTTTTTTTATTTCGATTTAACGATGTCCGTCTGTCCGTCCGTCCGTCCGTCCGTCTGTCTGTCTGTCCATGCAATCTTGTGCGCACTCTACAGGTCGCAACTATTAAGATAATTTGATGAAATTTGGTACGCAGAGCTATGTTGGCCCAAGGACGAACAATTTTGATTTTGGTGAACATCGGTCCATGTTTAGACCTAGTGCCCATATAAGGGTCCTACCAAAATTATATTGTTTATACGCTGCAGGTCGTAAATAATAAGATATTTTGACGAAATTTGGTACACAGACCTATATTGGCCCAATAACGCAGCCTATTGATTTTGGTGAACATCGGTTCATGTTTAGACCTAGTGCCCATATAAGGGTCCTACCAAAATTATACTGTTTATACGCTGCAGGTCGTAAATATTAAGATATTTTGATGAAATTTGGTACACAGACCTATATTGGCCCAATAATGCAGCCTATTGATTTTGGTGAACATCGGTCCATATTTAGACCTAGTGCCCATATAAGGGTCCTACCAAAATTATACTGTTTATACGCTTCAGGTCGTAAATATTAAGATATTTTGATGAAATTTGGTACGCAGACCTATGTTGGCCCAAGGACGAACAAGTTTGAATTTGGTGAACATCGGTCCATGTTTAGACCTAGTGCCCATATAAGGGTCCTACCAAAATTATACTGTTTATACGCTGCAGGTCGTAAATATTAAGATATTTTGATGAAATTTTGTACACAGACCTATATTGACCCAATAACGCAGCCTATTGATTTTGGTGAACATCGGTCCATGTTTAGACCTAGTGCCCATATAAGGGTCCTACCAAAATTATATTGTTTATACGCTGCTGGTCGCAAATATTAAGATATTTTGATGAAATTTGGTACATAAACCTATATTGGCCCAAGGACGAAGCCTATTGATTTTGGTGAACATCGGTCCATGTTTAGAACTAGTGCCCATATAAGGGTCTCCCCAAAATTGGCTTGGTTACAAACTGCAGGTCGCAAATATTAAGATATTTTAATGAAATTTGGTGCGCTGACTCACATTATAGAAAATTTTGACATAAGCCCCATTTTAACCCATTCGAATTTCGGATCCAAACAATACACCAGACTGGTGTAGGGTATTGTATAGTCGCCATGCCCGACTTTAACCTTTTTACTCGTTTTTTTTAATATTTTAGGCAAAAAATATTTTTTTCTTCATACATTTATTTTTACCGGCAAAACTGTTGAGTATATAGAAAAACGTTATATGAACAGATTAAAGGAATTGTAATTTTTAATTTTTTTAAAATTGCTTGAACAAAATCGGACTAGTGGTTCTCGAGTTATGGCAAAAAAAAAGACCACCAAAGGTCAAATCGATATATCTCGATTCCTAGGGTTGACCCAGCGAAACTCCGGGACACGTATAACTTCTTTTTTGCCGATATAACTTTCCCCGGTAGTTTGAACCCTTCCCGATCACTGACCCCTACCATTTGTCTCACAGTGTAATCGAACCCGGGACCCTTTGTTTGGAAATGCCAAGTGATACCAAAATCACTTTTTACGATCACTTTTAGAGCAATTACTCTTTAGAAGCGATACTTAAGTGATTTTTTGGATGTGGTTCAGAAGTAATTCTAAAAAAGCTGAAAAAATGTAATAACGGATACTTTGGAAGCAATGAAAGAAGTGATTTTTTGAAGTTGTTCAGAATGACTTCTAAAAAAGCAGTAAAAATACACTAACGGATACTTGTGAAGCATTGAAAGAAGTATTTTGTAAAGCATTACTTGCATTTTTTTTTTGCTGGGATGTTATATTTATTTCAGATTGTTTTTATGTCTTTTTCTCTTCTTATATACAGTGAAATGTGGTTACAATGAACAAACTTAGCATGTATGAAGAATAGGTTTTTCTATTTACTTTTATCTAATCAATGACGAAGACAGATTGTTTTTGATTTTTTTTTAAACATAACATATTCTAAGTCTTTTCAAATTGCAAAAATCTCTTCATATTTTCTGTCATTACTTTTGAATCACTCGACAGATTTTGTTAATTTTTAACATTAAAATTATAGTGATATCAGTAAGGAGGTTTGTTAAAAATCGAGAACTTCCGGCAAAAATTGAGGACATAATCAGCATTTGTTTAAAGAACAATTTTATTTCATGCCATTGGCTTTGAATTCGTTATTACCGTTCTTTGCTGTAGCTGTTTCTGTACTTTCTGTGGGTAGTCAATCAGTTGTACAGTCGTTATATATATTAGAACATGCTCTTTCTTGCAATTCAATTGCATGTTAAATACTCATACAAAACAAAATATTTTTAAAGATATTTTTTGAAAAAATTCTGAAAAAAAAGAATAATTTTTTTACAATTTCATTTTGCGTGTTGAAATCATTTATTTATTATTTTGTTGCATTTATTATGTCTGTCTATCTGTAACTCGTACATAATGTTCTGTCTGTAGAACAAACAAATTAAGTTACATGAAAACATAGCAAAATTACAATAGAACAAAAAAAAAATAATGAAAATAAAAATTATTTTATTAAAAATGTTTTAATGAGCATATGCATAGTTTACTCGCATCAACAAGATAATAAAATGTCTTTACATGGCATATTGAAAAAACAGAAAAAGTAATTAAAATTTTACTAAAGCAATAGTGTAAAACACATAACTGATTGTTTGGTAAATTTACAGTGGAAAGGTAGTAGCCCGATTAAGTATCAAATTTAAATAAGTCAACTTTTTTAAATTTTGATACATTTAGGTAAGTATTTCTAAACTAAATATTTTGTTCAATGAACCAAAATTTTTAATTAATTAAAAATGTCCCTAAAGAGGTGTTAATGTCGTTGTATAATGGCGCCCAATAATAAATCATAAATAAACGACACTGATTAGAAAACACCTGCAGAATGAATACCGAGATCTAAAGCCTCATTCAGACTGAACCCAAAACTAGAAGTTGTCGTTTTTTTTCTTAGTTTTCGATTTGAAATTTGTATGGGATTTGGCAATCGAAAACTAAATAAATTTGAAAACTACTAGTTTTGGGTTCAGTGGCGGTTTTCATCGCCTCTTTCGAACATTAACAGTTTGTATCGAAAAATGTTAGCCTTTGCAGACGTGTGTAATTATTATTTCTGAATTTTTCGATACAAATTAAGAAGAGAGTGATTTAACAGAGGTAGTGTGAGTTGGGTAGTCTTTTAATTATATAGTCGTTGCTTTGAATGAAGTATAAATGAAATTTAAATTCGTAAGTATAGACACTTTTACATATATCTGCATAAGTAATTTTATACATATGTTGGGCGCCATATTTTGTCATAAGAATTAAGAACATTTAAAGCTAAGATTTAAAATTCTTCCTAGAAAAAGCTTAAAAAAAGTTAAGTTCCCTTAAATTATGTTAAAATTTTTTTATATTTTATACACAACGAAAAAACAAAATTTCGCAATAAATTCTCATCTATCATAGCACACACTAGCTTAACAAAATATTTTTAGTTTGAATTTACTTTAAAAAAAATATCTTATTTTTGCTGGCCCCACAAAATCTCATAAAACTGAAATCCACATAAAAATTTATATTTATATTAAAAATCCTCAGGTTTCAAAACACATATTTTTAAAATACATTCATATTCACTTGAAAACACAAACCACACACGAAAATTAATTCCCAAGAAAAAAAAGACGTACAAAAAATCATTAAAAGAAAATCTAAGATAATAAATATATATAGAGAACCCAAAAGAATAGAATTAAATGATATTGCGAATTTGAAAAAAAAAAAAAAAAAAGAAAAAATAAAATTGTCTGAAAAACAACAAAATTAAATGTAGCATTTTGAGAGTTTATACAAAAAAAAAAATATTATAGACTGGGTTAGCAGAACACATGAGAAAATTAAACTAAATTGAAATAAACACAGGGTAAAACAAAAAATATAAGATAAAATTTACGAGTAAATTTCAGAAAATTCTCAAGAAAGTAGAAATCAAAAAAGAGTAAGGGATAGGGATTATAAGAAATGTAAAATTCTTAAATAATTTAGACAAACAACGAGAGGAAGGTTTAGCAGTTATAAAGAATGTGATATTTTCAAATAATTTAGATTTTGAAATATTAAATGACCTTAGGATTTTGTTTTATTAAATTGAATTCTAAAATATTTGTATGACATTTATTTTACGGTTGCATGAAAATGAGATTCTTATGAATTATGTATAAATTAGTTCGGTATGTGTGTTGAGAAATAATTATAAATTTAGCATATCGAAACGCCTTGCTAAGTGGCTAACAATACTTTCGCAATTAGTCAAATTAAATTTATAATAAATGATGTACAATCTTTGGCACGCATTTAGAAATACAAAAAAAATTTAGAGTTACTTGTTTTTTATGAATAAAACAGTTGTTCAAATGTTTAGTTAGAATATCAAAATAGTATATTATACACTCGAAAAAAAATCAGTAAAGTCAGCAAAAAATGTTGCTGTGTCAGCAAATTTTTAGTCAGGAGCGTGCTTGCAAAAAAGTTGGTAATTTCAGCGAGCTGATTTTTACGAAAAAAGTAGTAATCTTGAGCAAAAGTTTTGCTAACACTTAGTCGATTGCAAATGAAAAGAATCCTTGCTAAAATTACTAAACTTTTTGCTGAATATTAGTAGACTGAAAAAAAAATTGAAAAACTTGTAGCGAATTGTGTTAGTTAATTTATTTGCTGAAAATTTAAATATAGAAATTGTGTAAAGTTGTTTTTTTAATTATCATTTCCGTTGTCTGTACTACATCCAGACAAGCTGCGACATCTACATCTTGTCTATCTGGTTGTCGTCCACGCTATAATTGCGATTATCAGCACAATTTTTGTAGCAAAATAAATTAGTAAAACATTAGTTCAAAATTAGTTTAGTGCTAAAAAAAAAATATAACTAAAACTTTTGCTGAAAACGGAATTTCAGGAATGAATTTTCATTTCAGAATTACAAGACGTTTTACTAATTTTTCTATTAACTTAGTTTTTTGAATGTAGAGAGATATTATGCCACAGTCAAAAAAATAAGTTAGTAGACAAATTAGTAAAACGTCTTGTATATCAAGTGTGCTAGTTTTCAGCAATTTTTTTTTTGCTGAAATTCCGTTTTCAGCAAAAATTTTAATTATGTTTTCTTAGCACTAAACTAATTTTGAACTAATGTTTTACTAATTTATTTTGCTACAAAAATTGTTCTGATAACCGCATTCATAGTGTGGACGACAACCAGATAGACAAGATGTAGATGTCGCAGCTTGTCTGGAAACGGAAATGACAAAAAAAGAAAAACAACTCTACACATATTCTATATTTAAATTTTCAGCAAATAAATTAACTAAAGTAAAAGTTCGCTACAAGTTTTTTGAGTTTTTATACCCTACACCACTATGTGGTCAGGGTATTATAAGTTTGTGCTAATGTTTGTAACACCAAAAAATATTGGTCCTAGACCCACCTTATAGTATACCGATCGGCTCACAATTTTTTTTTATTTCGATTTAACGTTGTCCGTCTGTCCGTCCGTCCGTCCGTCTGTCTGTAACCCAAAACTGGCAAAATTTCACCAAAAATCAGCAAATTTTTCACTTATGATCCAGATGTTGTTTAACATTTATCATCATACATCATTTTTAAGAAAAAATGTTGTTTATCGAGTTTGACCGACTTCATATTTTTTCGAGAGATTTAAGGATAGCATAATATCTCTCTATAATATATACTCTTTGGGCAAAATATATGGCTCTTTATTTTATTTTATTGCAAAAAATTTATAAAATTTTTAAATTAATAATATTTAATAATTATAATAATTAATAGAATGTTTTTTAAGATCGATAGAACTTACGAAAGGGTTAACTGTTAAATCAACTGTCATACTGCGCTCACTTTTTGACATTTATGATCAGTATGATCTGGCAAATCATCATGAATAGATTGACGCTTGAACAACTCTACTAAATTATCCAGATTTACTAGGTTTGAGGTTAAGAAGAATAAACCTTTTTCTCTAAAAATTATAAACACATTAATTTGTAAATCAGAACAGATCTAGTTTCAGCCTTTTTCTATGGACCGGCTTCATCAGTGATTTTCCATTAAATTGTATTATTGTTTTTATATTTTATTGTCAGATTGTCTCTATATGATAATTTCGCAACAACCCTTCGGCTGTAGGAATCGAACCAATGAATTCCTACATTACAAACGTAACTATACTAAAGTTAGACAGCTTAGCCATCTGAACCAAGTATGGCGTTGAATATAGTGTAGCTAATTCATAGTTTTCTTTCCTATTCAGCTTTTTGTTATTGTTCTTTACTTTCAGAATTCTTCTTTTAGATTTTTTATTTATCTTCCAATCTTCTCCGTGTCTCCATTTTCGCAAATGTTGCGACACTGACATACGTCGATTTTTACGTCCAAGAGCAGGCAATTTGGCGCTACGTGAAATATGCCTACCGCAAAAATCGACTTATTGAAATCAAAATTTGGCAATAAGTTGATTTCGAGAAATGGACCGGTCAATTGGCCTCCAAGGTCGTGTGATTTGACACCTTTCGATTATTTCCTGTGGGGGCACGTGAAGTCACTGGTTTATGCTGATAAACCAGCAACAATTGATGCCTTGGAGGCCAACATTGTTCGTGTTAATCGTAACATACGGCCAGAAATACTCGAAAAAGTGGCTCAAAATTGGACGTCCACAATGCGTTTCGTCAATAACAGCCGCAGTGGCCATATGCCCAAAATCATTTTTAAATGTTAATGCCATGTATTGATCTTTAGAAGAAAAAAAACTTTTTGGATTAAAATTAAATTTTCTGTGCTATCGTTTTTTTTTTTATATATATGTATAAAGAGAAGCAACATTCTTCTATATTAATTAACGTCTTGCTTCCTTTGGTAAGGGAATACGAGGGCGACCGCAAAAGTAACTGGCCTGGCACATTTTCTGTTTTACTAGCAACTTTTTTTTTTTAAGCAATCTTTTATAAGCCATCTGTCAAAATTTCCGAAATATTTAACGATTATTTTCTTTGTTACAGGTGATTGAAGTAAACAAGTTTTGTAATTTTTGAAAAATGGAAAATAAAGAGTTTCGTGCGGTAATTAAACACTTTTATATGAAAGGTTATACGCCACAATTAATCAAAGATGAATTGGATTCTGTTCATGGTGATAATGCACCATCATACTCCACCGTGAAATCCTGGGTTCAACAATTTAAAATGGGTCGTTCAAGTACGGAAGATGAACAACGTTCTGGAAGACCAAAAACTGCTACTACTATTGAAAACATTAGAAAAATATTTAATGAAGTGACTAAAGATAGACGAATAAAGCTCAGAGAACTTGCTGATATTGTTAAAATACACAAAAAACAAGTTTAGAGTATTTTACATGATGAACTCCACATGAAAAAGCTATCTGCAAGATGGGTGCCGCGTTTGTTGAATTTGCCCCAAAAAATCACATTTTTAACTCAACAAAAACTGGCCGAATTACGATTTGAAATTGCTCCGCATCCACCATATAGTCCAGATTTAGCTCCTTCTGATTATTTCTTGTTTCCAAATTTAAAAAAAATTTCTCGGTGGCAAAAAATGTTCGTCTAATAGCGAGGTTATTGATGAAACTGAGGCATATTTTGAAGGTCTTGAAAAATCTTATTTTTCGGATGGAATTAAAAAACTTGAAAAACGTTTGATGAAGTGTATTGAGTTGGAAGGAGATTATGTTGAAAAATAAATAATAATAATTCCAAAAAAACGGTTCTTTTTATGTTAGGCCAGTTACTTTTGCGGTCGCCCTCGTAAAGAAGAAGTGTTGTTGCGTGCCATCTGATGAAAAGTTTGCGAACTTTGTTGAAGCTTTTTAGTTCATAGCTCTGTTATATTATTTTACTTCGGTGGGGTTAAGTGCTATGGGAACACTGAAGGAGGACGCTGCCATATGTATGAGGAATAGAAAAAACTCACACATATTATTATTTCTTATAAATTGATGTTGCCTTGATTGGGGATCGAAGCCGCAACCTAACGTGTAACAGTCCAACGCGCTAACCATTACACCACAGCGCCATAAATTTTTCAGCCAACCAGCGTTATTTAACATAAAAAATGAGTAATTTTTCTAAAAAATTATTAATTAAATGTTTCTAAATCGATTTTCATGTCAAATGGCACTTTTTTGCTGGTTATGTGTTTGTAACCGTCGCATAGGACAATCGTAATTAATATTAGAATTACCCTACGGGAAATTTTAACAAACTGCCACCGAACTGGCCCCTTTATATGAAATAGACTGGTCACTTTTACATGGCGTTGTCATAGGAGGTGGAAATTGACCCCTTGTGACATGTCACAAGACAAATCCTAGGACAAGTTACTGAGCTCTCATAAAAAACAATGTTCAGGGACCTGTCCTGCGATTTGTCTTGTGACATGTCATAAGGGGTCAATTTCCACCTCCTATGACAACGCCATGTAAAAGTGACCAGTCTATTTCATATAAAGGGGCCAGTTCGGTGACAGTTTGTTAAAATTTCCCGTAGGGAAAAACTTAGGGTCATTGTGACCCCATGTGCATATAAGGTTTAATTTCTAATTTTTTCTTACTATATATAAAATTTGGTGTTAACCGAGTTACCCAAAGATTTTACTTATGACCTTGGTAAAGAAAGGCTTAACGTTGTTGAAGTTTTACAAAATTTCCGGAAAACAATCTCTTGTATCGGAATTAAAAAAATCGGAAGTGATTTTGTTACAGCTAGCTTAAAACCCAAAAATGGATATTATTATTTAAATTATTGGCCAAAATCACACTTTTCCCCAAAATTTTCAAATTTAAGAGGTTTGCTAAGTTAGAAGAGGGATATGTGTAATTTTTAGTAGAATTATTCTCTAAGGTGTATTTAATAAACCTCTATGCTTTTACCACTTTTTTTTACATTTTCTAGAGCAAAATTTTAAAAAACCCGAAACCAGATTTTTGGAAACTTATAAAAAAATCCCATTTTTGGCCATACCTGGGACTTCGTTATTATAATCCGAGATAAAAATTCATATCTGAATATTTGTGGATCTTGGAAATGAAACTAGAGTATAACATTGTAAGTTTTGGAAAAAAAAAATATTTTATTTTTAACGATTTTATTTCATTTCAATGGTCTGGGAAATTTGTAATTACTTAAATATTTTCCACCCGATTTCGGATTTTTAAGCATTTCTAGAAAGATAATTCAGTTTAGATTACGATTCTATTGACATTTTTCAGAAATACGGTTATTTAAGGGCCAGTATTTAAAAAAAAAAAAAGCTTAAAAAAGTAATTTTTTCCCAGTACATTTCAATTATAAAGGGTGGTCCAACCATAACGCAGGATGTTAATCGTAAGACACAATTTAACGTCAAGTTTTTTGCTCAACTTAATTTGACATTTCTTTGTTTCAGTGTTTGACAAATTCAACCATGGAGAGGTACACAATTGAGCAGCGCGTTAAGATTGTTGAAGCCTTTTTCGAAAATGGTCGTTCAAATCAAAATGCATTTCGTGCACTTCGTGATTTTTTTGGTCAGCATAATCGACCAAATGTGTCCACAATCGGGTGAATTGTGCACATATTTCAGCAAATCGGGTATGTAGGAAATTTTTTTTTTTGCCGAACGTAGGGGTCGCCTTTTTTAATTTTTTGTTATAGCTTTGGCATTTAAAATCGGATTTTAAAGTGTGATATATCGATTTTTTTGCTCCAGGAGACCAGTGTTTTGCTATATAGTAAAAAACCAATTAAAAAAAATTTAAAAAGGCGACCCCTACGTTCGGCAACCAATATATGAAAAAAATTTCTACTGGGTTTAGCGGAAAACTTCCTTAGCAAAAGTTTAATGATTTTTTGTGAGCTTTAGTTTTTTGACATTAGGGTTGTAGCAACTGAGATCTGGTGGGTAACTACTAGAACGGGATACTTGAGCTCAAAATGCCCTTAAATCAAGCACTGGTCTCCTCGAGAGAAAAACATCGATGTATCATACTTTAAGATCCGACTGTAAATGCCAAAGATATAACGAAAAATGTAAAATGGCGACCCCTACGTTCGGCAAAAAAAAATAAAAATTTTTTTGAAACCACCCTGCAAAAATACTTCATATTGGAGGGTGTACGGTGCACTTTTTTTTTTTTTGCCTGTAAGGTGGTACGCTCTACTGTGCATGCTCGCCCAGTTCGTTCTGGGCTGGCGGCGTCATCGGGATGTACTTCTTCGAAAATGAGGTCGGCCAAGCAGTTATCGTGAATGGTGTTGGCTATCGCGAGATGATAACGGACTTCTTGTGGCCAGAAATTGAGGATATGGACCTGGACGATATGTGCTTCCAACAAGATGGTGCCACTTGGCACACAGCCAATGAAACAATGGCTCTTTTGCGGGAGAAATTCAATGGCCGTGTTATCTCACGTCGTGGTGATGTTAATTGGCCGCCACGATCATGTGATTTGACACCGTTGGACTTCTTCCTTTGGGGATATTTACAACAAAAGGTGTACGTCAATAAGCCAAGAACAATTTAAGAGCTAAAGGATGAGATAATTCGACACATTAAAGACATTGAACCTCAATTATGTCTCCGAGTCATTGAAAATATGGACCATCGTATAGAGGTATGCCACCGAAGCCGTGGCGAGCATTTGGCCGATATTTTGTTTCACACATAGATAATTCTCTAAAAACTTTTTGGTTTATAAAGTTCAATCTCAATGCGGCACGTGTTAAAATTAAAATATCGATTTGACATTTTTACAGAATAATTTTTATTGCCAAAGATAACAATTTGAGAGGATCCAGCTTTAAAAATTTTGATTTAAGAAAATAAGGACAAGTCTATGCCGGAACTGTTCGAAGAAATGAGAAAACCCAAACCCCAAAAACGGATAATTCTTCACCATGACAACGCGAGCTCTCACACATCGGCTCAAACAAGTAACCTTTTGTGCACTCAAAAGATCGAATAAATGGGTCATCCGCCGTATAACCCAGACTTGGCACCCAATTACTCTTTCTTCTTCCCGCACATCAAAAATAAACTACGTGAACGATTTTCGTTAGCAGAAAAAGCCGTATATACATTCAAAAACAATGTTTTGTAGATGTCTCACGCGGAATGGAAAAAATGCTATCTATGTCAAGTGGTTCGGACGCATGCAAAAGTGTATACATAGATCATAAAGGAGAATATTTTGAAAAACAGTAAAGATATTTTCAATAACAAATTTCTGTTTTTTTTTTTTGTTAGGCTCAAAACATAAATAGTTACCTCGCCATGCTAAATTATGTCGCTGCCGCTGTTCGTCGTTAATTTGGCAACACTGGTGAGAGTATGAGAAAGAAAAAGTTCAGAGAATAACAAAAAAGGCAATTTTAAAATTAAATAGATTCAATCTCAAAACTATGCGGGGCTGTTTTGAGATTGAATCTATTTAATTTTAAAATGGCCGTTTTTGTTATTCTCTGAACTTTTTCTTTCTCATACTCTCACCAGTGTTGCCAAAATAACGACGAACAGCGGCAGCGACATAATTTAGCATGGCGATTTTTAAATGTCATAAAAAATCTGCGCTCTTATTCTGAACCTACATTGACTGGTGAGGTATAAACAGAGAATGGAACTCTATAGGACAAATATATCAACGAGCATATAATTAAAAGAGGTACCAACACACCCAGCTTCTGTTAAATCACTCTCTTCTGAATTTGTATCGAAAAATGTTACCATATGAATTACACATGTCTGCAAAGGCTAACATTTTTCGATACAAAATGTTAAACTTCGAAAGAGAGCGACGAATACCGCCTGAATATGTATCAAAATCTACATCATGGAGGAACAATTTTTTAATCAGGAGTATGTATATTGAAAATCCGTGATATTTAAAAGTTATTGCTGAATAATTTTCCACCTCGATTATTTATTAGATTTAATCTATCTAACAGCCCTTTCCCGCCAAAAACTATCACTTTGGACACCTCTGAATGTTTGTTTTCATTTCAAATACAGGGGGCCTAGAGATACAATAAAAAATTTATATATTTATCTTAGCAAAAAAACACACTCATACATATGAACAAATTTTTTTGTACAGTACATTAAAAAAAAACTAAATAAATTTTTTAGTTGAGCAAAAATATTTTCTAAAAATACACTCACCTTGAAAAGTTTTAGATATATAGACGAAATTTGTTCTGTTTTAATTTTATATATTAATTTTGATTAATATAATACGCCTGCTGTTGACGACTACGACGACGACGAAGACGACAAAAAGTTGCTGATGATGGTGATGTTAAAGATGAGATGGTTGCTTCTCGAATAATATGAAGAACCGATTTTTTTTTTAGAAAAAAAAGATCTCCAACAAGAATCTGTAGTCGAAAAGAAAAACACAGGATAGAAAAAAAATTAACTATATTTTGGCGTTATTATTTTTTTATATTTTTTTTTGCTGGTTGAGAATTTTGCAAACAAACAAAAAAAGATTTTTCAAGAAGAGTGGGTGGTTGTTATAAAAAGATTTGAATATTTTCATTCAAAATTAGCACTAGAGTATAGAAAAAATAATTGTTGTTGGTTTTTGGTTTCGTAATGAAAAAAGATAACCTTCAAATTTTTTATTATTTTTGTAAATGAAATTGAAATCACTGCTTATAAAATTTTGTTAATTTTTTTTTTTTTGTAATTTCTTCGTTTTTTTTAATTTTATGTTTTCAAATTATTAATTGAATATTTTTTTTTCAACTTTAGTTTGATTTTGTAATTTTAATTATTTTTTGTTTTATTTTACACACTTTTATTATTTCTCCCTTTTATCGGTATTGGCTCAAATAGAATTTTATTGTTTAGTTAATAATTAAAATCTATTGCTTAAGGTCTCAAAATATAACGTTAAAAAAGTTTTTTAGTTCGAATCGTTTTAATTTTTAAATCGTTTTAATAATTTTGTTCTTACTAAAAAAAGCGACGTTAACTAAGCGACGTTTTTCTCTCAACTAAAGAAAAATTCATGAAAAATTAAAAAAAAAAACACACAAAATTTTCACAAAAAATGTAGTATGTAATTTTATTTTCTTCTTTCACACAAAGTTTTGCATTTTCTTCACGGTATTTTCAATTTTTTCTTGTTTCTTGGCGTATTTTTTATGTATGTAGTATAATTTGGCTTATAGCCGCTTTGTATCTAAAATAAATTAAATGAGTAAAAATGTTTGCATATTTTCAAAATACACTACAAAGCTACATGAGATTTATTTTCTTTTTTGAGTTTTCAATATTTTTTTTTTCTATTTTGAATTTTGTTTAGATTTTGGCTTTTGGCCATTTTTTCTTAACCGTTATTTTCGATTTTTTTATTTATGTTTTTCTTGTTTATTTATTTTTTCAATTATTTTTCTTGTTCTTGTTATTTTTTCTAAATTTATAGACTTAAAAATGTGTTATTGTAATCATTAAATCGTTTTCAATAGTAAAAGAGAACTAGAAAGATTTCGGTATTTGTCACTATTTGTTTGTATTTTTTATGCACCGGAAATGTGTTCTGTATATTAAGGCTTGTAAACAAATTATTATTTTTTCAAAACTATTTTTTTATAAACTAGTTAAACATTTGATAAAAATATAAATTAATTAATTAATAAAGTTTTTACAAATTTTTGTTTATGTTTATTATTATAAGAGCACCCATATAAAAAATTGCTCCTCTCGGATAGAAACAGGCCAGTCGCCCGCGGCTTTCAGCCCCATAAATGGACTAAAGGTTCTTTGCGCTATAACTCGTTAAAGTATAGGCTTCACAGTAAAATACTGAATGGGCATAAACTAAATTCCTTATTATAAATGCAAACTTATTTTCATACAGTTTGTAACTGGAATACTGCTTCTTAAATATGGTTTTACAGAAAAATACTGAATGGGCATATCCACAGGCAATAATGTGGCTAGCATTTTTCTCATACACACTTTTGGCGTATCAATGACCGGTCACGGTGATTTAAGTGGGTAAAATCAAAATTTGTGTTTAACCACTTAAATCACCATGACGACCACCACTACTTAAATCTCAACAAATGTTGCCAGATTTCTTAATATTGCTAAAAAGGCACATTTACACGCGATAGCTGCTAGAGATAGAGGAAAATACACCTCAAAATAACTCTATTGTCACTCATTTAAGCAAATTAGGGGTTTTTTTATGCTGTAGCCAGTGTTACCATATATTATTTTAGAAAAACTGTAAAAAATAAACTGTTTCTTTATAGAAAAACTGTTTTTCGAAAGAAATTAAAAAACAGAAGAAATTCTGGGTTCCCGAAGTATCCTCGGACTAAAATATTATCCCAGGGTCTCAATTTTCAAAATATCGATATGGAATAATTTAATTGCCTTTGGCATTTATAGTAATCGACTTTTTGCGCAGCCTTCTAATAAAACTTTTTTTTTAAGAATTTTGGTCTCCTTGGCCAGAACCTGAAACACCCTTCCGAAATGTGAACCTTTTTTTTATTAACCCCTCACTTAGGATAGAATACTTTACTGGTCAATGTTGTACTTCAAAATATTCTTTATGAATTTTAGAGTTTGCTGTTCGGTTTTAATCAAAACCGAAACCGCGGTTTTTCAAGCCTCAAAACCGAAACCGAAAACCAACAAAAATAAGTCGGTTTTTAACAAATACTTTAACCCATTAAAATAAATAATTAAATTGCATATTAGTGAATCTTGAATTTCGAAATGAGCTCAGCTCATATTTTGCTAAATTTTGTATTTACTTGTAATAAATATTTTCTCCATTAAATATTACTTTAAAGAATTTTTTGTTTTCGTTATTACGGATTACATAAACCCATTATAATTTTAGAAAAGAATTGCAACAAAAAGTCATGTGGTTCAGATCAGATTTTCAGTTCATATTTTCACCGCGTATTTTTCAAAAAGTCTTACTTGCCAGTCAGCGAAATTTATAAAATTGTAACTTTATATCGTTTTAAACAAATTGCTAAAATTTAAACTCTTTAAAATACAGCTTTAGTTGCCGAAAAACCAATAAAAAAGTTTAATTTATAACGGCTTTCCGCGTTATTTTTCCCCCGGAAAGTTCACGAAGTGGCATTATTGCCTTTATTCGAGTGAGAAATTCAGTCGAATTTTAATAAATATCTTGAGCGTGTTAAATTATTTAATTTTTATACATATTTAATTATGCTCCTATGCAGGAGTAAAAGGAACAAATATATATATATAATTATTTTAAAACAATTCTAGTACTATCACAGGAAAACCGAAAAATAACCGAAACCGCGGTTTTTATAATTTCGAAAAACCGAAACCGCGGTTTTCAGCAAACTCTAATGGATTTGCATTCCACATAAAATTATCTTTCATGGGAGTGAGAATTGTTATGTCGGGAATTGTTTGACGGTGTGTAAATAAACCCCGTAAAAAAATTAGGTTTTTTGGAATTGTCCTCGATCATAATTGAAAAAATAGTACAGGGTCCGCCAAATAACTTTTTTTTTTGAAAATGCTATAAAACAAAACTACTGAATATTTTCTCAAATTTCTTTTTTTATTTGAAAGTACAATCCTTCCGGTTAATAATGGAAAATAATTTCATTCATATGGCTGCCTCGACTGCCCATGCAGTAGCCTACACGATCGGCCCAATTTATAAGCACATTATCGATTGTGTGCAGCTGTATTTCACCAATGGCTTCACGAATATTGTCCTTTAAAGCGTCAATTGTCTCTGGCTTGTCGGCGTAACACTTATCTTTGACAGCACCCATACAAATAATAGTCCAACGATGTCAAATCGCAGCTCCGACGTGGCCAAACGACATCAGCTCTGCGGCTGATAATGCGATCTTCAAAAACAGGGCGCAAAACGTCGAGTGTAGCTTCGGCTGTGTGACACGTAGCGCCGTCCTGTTGAAACCAAATGTTGCCAATATCCTCCTTTTCAATTTTTGTGAACAAAAATTCGTTCAACATGGCCCGATAACGATCGCCATTGACTTAACGGCCACTCCTTGCAACATTACCATGATTTTCAAAGTAATGTCGCAATATTTCCCAGCGTTGTTCAAGCGTATACACAACCATATTCGTTCAGCGGAAGGATAAAACTAATTATCTGTCAAATCAGACATGAGCTAAGTGTTACCATTCACGAAATAAGCACTAGTTGAAAAAAAAACGTTAGATGGCGGACCAGTGTCAGATATGGTTTAGCCAATTTTATTCCGTGCTAATTTTTGCTGAAATTTGTTATAAAAATTTTTCATTTTTCCAGTAAGCATATTTTGTAGTATATTCTTTTATATTTTAATTTTAATTCTTAAATTTTAGTTAAAAAATAAAAAAAAAATGTAAATGAAACAAATTGCCGATTTAATATGAAAAAACTGTAAAAAATTCATGAATTTAAAAAAACTGTATTTTACATGAAAAAACAGGAAAACTGTTACGCATCCCAAAAAACTGTAAAAAACAGTTAAAACTGGCTATATGGCAACACTGGCTGTAGCTCTAGTAGTTTTCTCTCACGTGTAAATGGTAGTATTCAGCAGAGAAACCTCAAACTGATACCGGTGACCTGTAGCGCTTTGTGATTAGTCACTCTGCTAAACGATGTTTTCTGTGTTTTGTTTTTAAATACAATTTTCCCTTTGGTTTCTTTAAATTTTTATTTTTTAATTATATTTGTATATTTTTATTTGTCATCCTTACAAAAAAATATTGTTAAAAACAACAACAACAAATGTATCACTAATTGATCAAAATAGCAAAAATTTTTACGCTACCAAAATATGACAGCGCTACTTTAGCGCTCAGACTGAGCGTAATAGATAGACGTAATAGATAGCATAAGCCCGGAAATACGATCCCTTCCACTATCGGAAAAATCGATACTTGAATTTGTTTAATGCGTTTCTATAGAATTATTTGGTATGGAAATAATAACTTTGTGCTGACGTTTTATTCAGATTTTTGTTTTAATGAAGTCCCTGAAAGTCGTATTCAATTTTGTTAGAAGGTGAAAATTATTTTAAAGGGATTTAATCAATTCAGCTTATTTGATTTATTCAACAATTAAATTAAGTACCACCTCAATTAATATAACCCTCGATGAACGCATCTTCTTGGTTATCATAACAATTTAAAGTTACGATTATTAAGGATCTTTTTAAATCAAAAATACTAAATTTTCGAAAAATTTTAATTCACCTTATTTTTAATATTTTTGTGTACATATTTTAATAATTTGTTTCATTACGTATTTTAAACTCCGAAAGTTACCCTATAAACACTTTCACTGGAATTCAAGTTGAAATCAAGTTCAATTCCAGCCCTGTTTTCCAGTTTCAAGGCTTGAATTCAACTTTTATTACATTTTATTTCAATAGCATACTCCAGCAAAGGGGAAACAAAAATTCAAGTTTGAAATATTTTTGTTAAATAAACAAGTGCAAAGAAATTGAAATATACTTTACTTCAAGCAAAATTTAAAGCACTTGCATTTTTAAAACCTATGTGCTTAATGGGTTAATTTGTTCATTTTAAATACAATATTTGGTATGAAAAAAAAAATAAATAAAACATGAAAATTTGTAAAATTTGTTCTAATAGTATCATAAAAAGTACTTAGTACTAACCACTGTTGGTAAAAGTGGCACAAAAGTGCCATTTGTGGCACTATTGAATGTTCAATGGCACCATGGCACTCTTCATAGAATTTTGGCACTTTTTAAGAAAATTTCTATATAATTTGATAAAAGGTCGATATCGCTGGTTTTTTATTAAAAGCCACGCCTACTTAGAACGGGTAGCAAAATTAAAAAACAAACGCTACACTAAAAATTTCTACAATTTTCTGGACAATTTAATCATTATTTTGATCTTTAAAAATGAAAGCAATGGGGATAAAATAAGAAAAACTTTATTGATTCTATTTTGTCCGTCATTGGAATTTTTCAAAAATTTGTTATGGTATTCTAGTTTCACCATACAATGGTGAAAGCTTTTTCTGCCAAAAATAAAATAAAATTATCAAAAAATTGTAATTTGTGAAAAATTACTATTTTTTCGATAATATTACGAAATCTTAAATGATATGAAAACTTAAAAAATGTCCAGGAACCGCAGAACACGAGAGAACTAGTTCTAAGCACTTGGAGTTTCCTTTAAATTTTAGCATCAAGCACAACTTTAGCCCCAAAAATCCCATGTTAATACGTAATCTTTTGGAGGAATTTGCAGGAATGTCAGAATCGGTAAAAGGTTCGATGCATCTTAAAATAATATCTCAAAATATGAATGAGGTATTTCATATTTTATTTCTGTGAAGAAAAATTTTGAAATTCTTCAAAAGAAAATAAAATTTTTATATTTTAAATTGTTGACAATTAAAAATATTTGTTTGTTATGTGCTTTTTATTATATGACAATTTTGTCAAGGTTTTGCTGTGACAATTTTTCTGAGAATACCAAAATTATAATAATTTCCATTCACACCAGTTTTGTGACAATTTTGTTATTGTTATAAAGTTTAGAATAAGGGTGTAAATGTATAAATATTTGAAATAAAAGCTGAACATATTTTTGGAAACATTTGCACGTTGCTTAATTTTTTTTTTGGCACTTTTAAAGCTTTTTTGGCACTTTTTTGGCATAATTTAGGCACCAAACGAAAATTCTCAAATACCATCACTGGTACTAACTCTATCATCCCTGTCTGGAACCAAATATTGAGAGTAAATGAGAGTGCTATGAAACTTTCGCCATGAACACAGTGTTGCCAGTTTTGACGATTTATCGTCATTTTGGCGATTTTTACTAACAAAAATAGCCAAATGACGACTTGACGATTTTTTCTTGTAAAATGACGATTTTTTTTAATACGAAATACAGCAAGAAATGTGCAAAAATATGATACTTTTACAATCTATAATTCTAAATCTCAAATTTTTAGTTTTTCGAATTATGCAGAATTGCAAGCAAATTAATGTGGGAACAAATTAAAAAATCGCTGCAAAATCAGATAATTTTTATTCAGCAAATCTATACGATTTGTGAAAAATATTTTAGAATTTTAGATTAAAAGTGTTCATATTGAAATTCTAATTAAAATTATATCTATAAAAAATTTTAAATCCGTTCAAGTACATCATAGCTTTTTATTTATTGCGAAACTGCCAATTTTTCTTTACGATACGTATTTTGAAATGCACAAAACTTACAGGAAAAATAATAAAAAATATGATAATTTTTGTGTAAAACTTTTGTCCTAAAACTAAAGAATCTCAATTTTTTGGAAGAATGTCTGTGAAATACATAATAATTATTTTAAAATCTGAAATTTTTTTTGGTATTTCTTTTTGTTTAAAGCAACTACTTCTGGATATGGCAAATTTCGATGATGTTTTTAAACATTTTATAAAATATTTTAAATCGAAGAAGCACAAAATGATTAAAAAAGGATAATTTTTAAAATGCTTTTTAAGTTTTTAGGGTCCTTATAACACAAATAGTGTTATTTTGACGATTTTGAACTATTTTTTTACGATTTTTCAAAAGCTATGACGATTTTGACGATATTTTCCATAATTTTTGACGATTTTATGCCTAAGAAACCTGGCAACACTGCATGAACATAGAATAGACCACAAATTATACCAGATATGAATCAGCTGATTTGGGCAATATGGCCGACAGGAAATGAGCAAAGCAAAACGCAAAAATTTAAGAAAAACACAAAGATAAAGCACAATAATCTAAAAAGAGACAGATATATACAAAAAATGCGCAATACAAAATGTATGGAGATTTTATATGGTTATCTCCCTCTTGACTTGACTTCCATGTAAACAAAACCATACGGTTCGAGAATACTTTTTTGACACCTGTCATTGGTTTCACATCTGGTATTAATCTGTGGAATAGACTCTATTCTGTCGAAATTTAGAAAAGAGATATGACCTTGTGACTGCGGATTCCGATGCGTTGAGAAAAAACAAATTAAATGACTGGGTTTATCGAAAAACTTCCTTAGCAATAGTTTAATGATTTTTTGCGATCTTTAATTTTCTGGGTTGTAGCAACTGCAATCTGGTGGGTAACTACTAGAACGGGATACTTGAGGAAAACACTGGTCTCCTCGAGAGAAAAACCTCGAGATCCGACTGTAAATGCCAAAGATATAACGAAAAATGTAAAATGGTTTTTGAAACCTCCTTGCAAAAATACTTCATATTGTAGGGTGTACGGCGCACTTTTTTTTGCCTGTAATGTGGTACGCTTTAATGTACATACAGTGGTGGCCACGAATTTAAGGACATTCAAGTTTTTTTTTTAAATTTTATTGTTGTTGCCTTTACTTTTAAAGATCAAAATAGTGGCTAAATTCGCCACGAAAGGCAAGGACATGGTTCAGAAAATTGTACACAATTTTAACGTAATGTTTGTTTTTTCCTTTTGTCACTTGTTTTAAGTGGGCGTGGCTTTTAACGAAAAATTAACGTTATCAACCTTTTATCAAATTACATAGTAAAATTTAGGCAGTACTGATCGGTTCTGTACAAACTGTATATTTTTGAAAATCTTATAAAAGTTCCTTAAGTCTTGCATTATTTTTATCTACAAATAGTCGCCAGACTTAAAATTGCAGCACTTTAAACATGACCAAATTTTTATTTGTTTTTAGCGATTTTTAATAAAGTTAACAACACTTCGTATTTGCGACCTCCAGCGTGTAAACAAGCCAATTTTGGGGGGACCTTTATTTGGGCACTAGGTCTAAACGTGGAACGATTTTAACGCACAGGCTTCGTCCTTGGACCGAAATAGGTCGGTGTACCAAATTTCATTAAAATTTTTTTTTGCGACCTATAGAGTGCGCACAAGAATGCATGGACAGACAGACGGACATCGATAAATCGAAACAAAAAGTTAGTCTGAGTCGATCGGTATTGAAATTAAAGTTTTATAAAATTTTGAAAGTGGAGTTAACCCACTTTGATTTTTAATATACTTATATAATACGAGTATAATCTATGAACTAAATATAATTTTATGCTGCATTAGCGCAAGTTCAAAGCAACTTAAAATTTGGGAAAAATTTACTTAATTTTAAGATATTTGTAGTAAGTTTTAGAACAAATTTATACTAAATTTTAGTAAAATAGGTACATACATACTTAATTTTAATAAAATTATAAAAAATTTAAAAAAAACCTACTGAATTTAAGTAAAAATGTACTTAATTTAAGTAAATTGTTTTAACTTATTTTTAAGAAAACAATAATATCTTATTTAAAATCAGTGTTGCCACTAAAAAATTGTTAAAAATTAGTCAAATCGCTTCGAAACCCGTTAGACAGATTTTTTTACTGACGTGTTGTTTTAAGTGTAGGTAGTTTTTTGGAGCCAGATAAAAACGACGACCATTTTAAAAAATATTTTTATCAAGTAGGAATTTGTGCTTTTAGTGCTCTTATGTAGCATTCATTACTTTTTATTGCAGTTGAAAATTTAAACGGTTGTATGTTCAAAGGCCCTGGGTAATTTAAGGATTACTTAATAAGACACGTTTGTTTCTTCTTATTTTAAATGATCCACGCAAATTTATTATATGTAAATATATATTGTGTGAATAGTTTGACCTTGCTTTTTGTATTTATTTTCATCTTTTAGTTTTTCAATGAATCATAAAATGTTATTAAAATTGTTAATTGACAGAAACGAAAAAAGCATTTGTTGACAGCAGGGCGAAATCAAAAAAAAAAAAAACACACATTTCCATTAACTTAAATGCGATAAAAATTTGTAACGAAAAAACTTTTTAAACTTAAACAAAAAATATTGAAAATCGACAGGCAATAAATAAACAAATAGCCAGACGAAAAATATATGTAATTAAAGTTTTATAGCACAAATGTCGGAACATTTATGTTATATTTGAAACTATTGAACTACAGTGAAAACTTAAAATTAAGTACACACACTCATAGAAAAAACTACCTTGCAGAAAAAGCTGCTGAAAAAATCTGTGGGGGTGACCCCATCGAATGGATTCTGAAATTTTGATTATTTCCATACATTTTATGATTTGAATCAATAAAAAATAATTTCACACAAAAAAAGTATGGTCGTTTGAATAGGTAACACTTCAATCGTCTGACCCTAATAATAATCTCCAAATTTCAGTAGTTTTTTCTGCAAGGTAATTTTTAACCAATGTTCAACAACACTTAGATTGCTTTACCAGTGTTTGCAACCAGTGATTATCCAGTACTATGTAGTCAGAAATTGCCATCGATACAAAAATCAATTCACTGGTATAGAAGTGATTTTATAAAAATGATGACGCTTCGTAAAAAAGGTTTGTAGCCAGAAGGTTCCGAGTTCAAATCCGGTTAAAAAACAAAAAAAAAATTTTTTTTTTGATTTTTTTTAATTTAAAAAATTTTTTATTTTATAAAAACAATTTTTTGTTTATGGAAAAACTCATCTCAGACCAACATTTTTTGTTTTTCTCAACGCTGGCATAAAGGGTTTTTCAATAAGAGCGCTACAAAAGTAAAAAAGTTTAAATAAAACAAAAACGGTTTTGGATATCAATGAAATTCTTTATTCCTGTGAAAGTACGTTCGATGCCATTATGTATGGAAATCGATCTCTTTTGCATGGCCACCACGGGCACGCTTGCAGAAGTCCAGACGCTGAACCCAATTTTCGACGGTTTTCAAGCATAAATCGGCCGATACTGCTGCAATTTCACGTTCCATATTCGTACGAAGTTCATCAATCGTCGCTGGCTTGTTGGCATAGACCATAGATTTGACGTAGCCCCACGCTCAATTGTTGATCTGCTAGGACGACTATGACGACCATAAATTGGACGTAGCGCTCTTGACGTTGAGGCCACTGACTCCGAATTTCGGTAGTAAATTTTAATAATTTCGACTCGTTGTTGGCTCGTATATCTTTCCATCATGAAATGGCAAACCTTACTGAAGAGAAATGTCAAAAGAGCGGCAAGAAATATGGCGTCGTTTGCTGTCCCTGTCTTTCTACTTTTGTAGCGTCCCTGTTGAACAACCCTTTATTAGTTACGAAAAGCTTTTTGGCAGTGCTTGCATTTTAGCGCCTCCCGTAGTTGTCCAGCTATTATGATTCATTTATATTTTTAGCCACCGAGTATTATACGTCTCGTTAGATTAGTGGGTAAAGCTGTCGTCTACCAATCTGACGGCCTGTATTCAAATCACGATGGGACTAAAAAAATACGTATGTACTTTTTTTAAATTTTATTTTACAAAATATATTTCCCAACCACCTATTAATTGGTTTTCCCAGCGTTTTGCCAACTTTGAAAATTTTGTTTCCCCAGTGCTTTTTCGGCGCTTTTTAAACAGCCGCAAAATGTAATCACCACCTGTTAAAGTGCCTTGCCATCGCTTTGCCGTTTGTCTTTTTATAACTGGGTAGTGTTTTTATGATATTTTACTGATGACGAGTTTTTGACAATTTTTTATAAACTTGCTGACGATTTTGAAGATTTATTTTTACATTTTTAACGATTTTTGACCAAAAAAAAGTCTGGCATCACTGGATGTAAGCATTTCGTAATCATTAAGAAAATATGGTGAGTTACGGTTTATCATTTGTGCTTTATCACACAATTTTGCATATTGTCCTTTTCTTCTTGGAAAAAAAATCTTTAGTTCTATTAATAGAACAATAAAAACGTCGTCGCCTGACGATTTCCTTAGGCAAGAATGAAATCCGGATAGGGACATGCCTACAACGGAATATTTTTCACAATTTGTTAAATACGTTTGGGATTTTAACACATTTAATTCCTTTAATAACTGTTTGGTTTATTACTTATTTGTTGTACATCCACCTCAAATTTTATATCTAGATTTTATAGAATCACATAAATTTTCTTCATCTTCTAAAACTATTTTACAATTCAACCTTGGCCCACAAAAAAAAAACAAATATAATATTAATTTTAAAATTTATTATTTTATTTTATTCTGTTCTTATTCTGTTAGAATTTTCATACTTATTTTTTTTTTCTGTATTTAATGTATTTTTAGTTAAACCATAATTTTGTAATATGTTCACAACAATTTTCATCAAAATCAATACATATTTTTCTTTTATTTCAAGGTCTTATTTTTAATGTTGTTCTATGTAAGTTGTATTCACAAATGCTTAATAAAGTTACAAGAGGTTTATTAAACAAATTTTGTATGGAAAATTATTTATCTTTACTAAGCATTTGTGAATGCTGGCGATAATTTTTTAAGTAAAGCAAAATATTTAATTTGATAAATTATAAAAATAAATTGGGTCAATTGAATTATGTACGAATACATAAAAAAAAATCGTATGTATGTAAATGGTTTGATTGATTTTCATATTAAACATTAACATATGGTCATTTAATAAAAATTCCAAGGTCGGAATAACACAAATTAAGAATTTTAATAAAAAGGAACATTAGTCTTGTTTGTAATAAGATTTTCATTTGATAGAATTCGATTACTCATAAGAAGTTTGTTGAAAATGTTTTGACAAGTCGCACAAAAATGTTACAAAAAAACAGATAAAATTGCGTGTATATTCCAAAATTTAATAAAATAAATGTTTATCTTAGGTATTTTAAAATCATTTCAAAAGCTGAATCCACAATTGAAATCACAATTCCTGCCGCTTCTTTTTCCTTGGCGTTTTAAAGGCCGAAAATATTATTTCTCTTTCCTCGTTCTTTCATTCTTTGGTATAATTTTGTTAAATTAATTGTAAATACCAATTCCAAAAGTAAAACTCGAGACCTTCGGCCAAAAATTTGTAATCGGCCAGTAATCGGTAATGGGCTATAATTTGGCCGATTACCAATTATTATCCAAAACAATCCGAAACATATCAAACAACAATAATTTTCACACCATTTTCAGTACCTATGGAAACGTTTTAAGCTGTTTTGAATTACCAGGATAAATTATTACTTAAAACATGTCTTTTTCGCATACTTTACTTCCTAAAGCACCGTAAGTTGTTTTTATTTTATAACAAAGACACAATCACAATAAACACAAAATGTCAATTTTTCCCAAGAAAAATAATAGTCTTATAGATTAAATTTGCGTGAAAACAAAGTCTACACAATTTTCATGTGGAACTCATTATCGTGAAAAATCATTTTTTATATATGGAGTATAAGAGTTTTTTCACGTGAAATCGAAACAAGTTACGGTGCTTGACCCAAAAGCGTTCCCTCACTTAAAACTGTATGCATTAGGGCAGGGCTGGCAAAACTATGACACGCGTGTCAGTAGTGGCACGCAAGTGGATTTTAGGTGGCACGCGACGTTTTGTTGGATATTTTCAAAAAATTTAAACTATTAGAAGACAAGCAAAAAATTCAGTTAAATGTTAAATTTCGCTACAAAAATGTGTGATTTAACTCCATAGTGGTGAAATTCTTCATAGAGCTTCCTCTTTTAAAATGAAGAAAACTCAGTATTGCCACCATTTTTTGTTTAAAGAAATATGGTTAATACAGAACTCGCAAATTCGATTATCAGAAAATTCTGGGAAAATTTCAAAAATTTTAGATTGAAAGAAGTTTAAATGTTTCGATGAGAAAATGGAGAAGTAAAAAGTACCAGAAAATTGCACAAAAATGGAAAACAACTTGTAGTAAAATTGGATCTTAAAAATTAAGTTTTTTTAAGGGAAATAGGTGTTATGAAATAACCCTCAATTAAATAAAGGCTGAAAATAAGTTTCATAATGAAATAACCCCCTTTGTTGGAATTTGAAATTGGGTTTTGATCGTGTTTCGCAGAGCCATTTCATCTGAAATGGAAGTTTCTTTGTTCAAATCCATAATATTCGCTTTTTATTCATTATTATGATGATCAAAACCGCGCGATTTATTTTAACAAAATCAAATGTTTGCCCGAAGCACATTTTTCAACAAGTTTCTTACGTACTTAAATAGTGAATGGCGCCCAATAATTTAACTTTTTTTAACAATATGAAATAACCACCAAATATGGAATAACCCCCAGAAAAATGAAAAGGCAATAATGTTCAATTTAATTTTTTCATAATGAAATAATCTCAATATTTAAAGAGTAAATAATCCCCTAAAAATTAAATAACCGTCAAACATTTTTACGTCATTTCTTGGATGTTATTTAATTTTTTCCTTTGCGGGTTATTTCATGGGGGTTATCCGTAGCGCTGATAAATAAGTATGTACATCTGCGATGATATTTTTATGAGAAATTTTCTAAATTTTTAAAAAAGGACTTTTAAAAGACAACTAAAATTCAGGTGGCACGCGAGAAATTTTTACAAAAAAAAATTGTCCGTTTCTGGCACGCAGCAAAAAAAGTCTTGCCACCTCTGCATTAGGGTGACCTTCGTTATATGGATGAAAAAAATGGTGACCTGTGAACCGCCCCCCCCCCCCCCAAAATGTGGCATGTGTGAATATAAAAAATACACCATGCAAAAAAGTAAGAGTGATCGCATAACGGGAACACGTGCCGCAACATCGGCCCCAGTGTTGCCATTTCAGCATATTTTCTGCTAGATTTAGCAGATTGAGTTAAGCAATTGCATATTTTTTTTGTAAAAATATGCTGACTGCTTTTTAGCATATTCTGTTGGACAAAAGCAGATTTTTTAGCATATTTTGTTTTATTTAATAAAAGCATATTTTTAGCATATTTTTTAACAAAATAATTTTTTCTGTAACAATATTTTTAACAATAACAATGTTTTCATAACTTTTTATTTCATGCGTAATTATTCAAATCTTTTTTCAGTGTAAACTTTTTTAGTAGTATTGATATACTACTACAATTTGAAAATGCTACAAAAACCATAAAAAAAGTCTTGCAAAAATTTGAAATCAATATGTTTATCGTGAAATAATTAAATAAGAAAGTTTATTTTTTTAGTCTCAAAGAAAGATTAAACAGTATTTACAAAAAATTATCTTTTCATACTTTTTTAAAGTATCTTAGAATAAATGTAAAAGTTTACATCTCAATTCATAAACACTGCAAAGTTCTAGGAGGTTTACAAAATAAATTCTTCACATAAAATTTGTTCGATAAACTTTCTATAACTTTTGCAAGCATTTATGAATTAAGGGGTAAACTTTTATATTTATTCTAAGATTAAAAAAGTATGAAAATATAATTTTTTATAAACATTGTTTAAAATAAATACTTTTCCATTAATAAGACTATTAAATAATACCAAAAAAATTATTTAGCAGATTCTCAGCATATTTTTTGTATTAAATTTAGCAGTAGCAGATCTTTAGCATAATGAATATAATAAAAAAAATTGCGATTTTTTAATTTAGCATATTCTAAGCATATATTTTTTACTTTAGGATTTAGCAGATTTTAGCAGAAATTTTTTAGGAATCTAGCATTTTTCCATCTAAGAGTTCTGGCAACACTGATCGGCCCTGAAGTTTGAAATACGATTTATAAGGCGAAAAAATCACTTTTGGCTTTTTTTTTAAATACTGGCTCTTAAGTAACTGTATTTTTGGAAAATGTAAATAGAATTGCAATCTAGTCTGAATTACCTTTCTGGTAATGTATAAAAATCTAAAATCGGTTGGAAAATATTTAAGGAATTGCAATTTCCCCAGACCATTGTAGGGTTAAAATGAGATAAATTATGAAAAGAGTAAAAAATAAAATATTTTTTTCCAAAAACTTAAAATGTTATACTCTAGTTTTATTTCTACGATCCACAAATATTCAGATATAAATTTTTATCTCTCTTGGCTAATGATAACCTATCCCCAGGTATGGCCAAAAATGGGATTTGATTTTTTTATAAATTTGCAAAACTCTAGTTTTGAGTTTTTTAAAATTTTGTTCAACAAAATATAAAATAAAGTGGTCAACGCATAGAGGTTTATTACATACACCTTAGAGAATAATTCTACTGAAAATTACACATATGCCTCTTTTAACTTAGTAGTAACGGCGTTTTAAATTTGAAAATTTTAGAGAAAAATTTGATTTTGACCAATAACACAGTACAACAGCCAATCTGGGGGGTGAGAAATTCCAAGTCAGGGTGATGGTACTAGGTCAGTATAGTAAAACCCTCAAAGGGTTTGGCGTTCGTATGTGTCATTTTTTTTTATGACCTTTTAAATTTTTTCCTTATCTTGATGTTTTTTCGCTTAGTTGTAACTCGAGAACCACTTGTCCGATTTTGATGAAACAAATTTAGAAAAATTTAGAATTACAATTTCTTTAATCCGTTCATATAACATTTTTCTTTATAATCAACAGTTTTGCCGGTAAAAATAAATTTGTGGAGAAAAAAAAATATTTTTTTGCCTAAAAATTAAAATTTTTTTTTTTTAAATTCATAAAATTTTTTTTAAATTCATAAAAAATCGGACAAGTGGTTCTCGAGTTACAACTAAGCGAAAAAACATCAAGATAAGGAAAAAATTTAAAAGGTCATAAAAAAAAATGACACATACGAACGCCAAACCCTTTGAGGGTTTTACTATACTGACCTAGTACCATCACCCTGACTTGGAATTTCTCACCCCCCAGACAATAATCCCAAAAATGTTCCATAGTGTAATTTAGATAGTACACTCAACCAAAAGAGTCTGTAATGGCTTCTGAAAATTTTGCGTTACTACGGGAAATTTAACTATTTTGAGGCCAGCGGTATTTTTTGCTAATTTTAGCAACATATGTCTGCTGATCTGTAGTACAGTAAAATTAGTAGAAAAAATTAGTAGCCGCTACTAAATTTTAGTAAAATTTATGTAAAAAGCAATTCAAAATCGATTTGCTAAAATCAGTTAAAAAACTTACTAAATATCATAATTTTAGTACAATGAAATTAGTGTAAATAATTAGTTGCAGCTACTAAATTTCAGTAAATTGTTGTAAACTGTAATTTTAAATTAATCTGCTGAAATTAGCAAAAAAGTGTACTAAAAAATAAAAAAACTGTAAAATCTAAAAAAAAAATAATAACAATTTTTTTTCTTTCGATTGTAACAAGCGTATAATTACTTCATCGGTTCTCCATTTATTAGGTTTTTACACTTTCGAGATACAATAAAATTTTCTGAGTGTTATTTCCAAACTAAGAATATATCAATAGTAACAAATATAAACTAAACAAGAATTTTAAAAATCAAAAAAAAAATATATTTTTTAATTAGTATATTTTTCTGCTAAATTTTGCACTCGGTTTTAAAAATTAGTAAAATGTTTTTCTGAAATCAGCAGCGAGAATTAGTAAAAAAGTCCGTAATTTGTAATAAGAGAATAGCAAAAATGATTACTAAAAAAAGAAATTGTACTAAAAATCAGTAAAAAAAATAGTAAAGTGCGATTGGAAACTGTTTACAAATTTTTTTTACTAACTTTTTTATCTGAGTGTAGAATTCATTTTTGTGTTTTTAGACAGCATTTATCAATGGCCCTGCAACTCTCTCAATATTTTTTATTTGAAAAAATATTATGCGGCTTAGAACAGGAACGAACTCCGACTGGTTAATCAGGGATGGAAAAGGCGCACTTAATCGGGCTCTTATACCAAAAAATGTTAGATCGCTCTTACATATTTAAAAATGTAAGTAACTAAAAAATAGCTTCCTCTTTGGCCCGTTAAAAAAAATTAAAATTAAATATTTAGATATTAGCAAATATTAGCACAAATTGCGAAAAAAAAACATTTGCAAAAAGCGAAATTTTTGCAACAATATATTCGTTTGCAGAATGTCGATCGCTGATTACCTCTTTTAATTCATTTTCTGTACCACAAAGCCTTTTTCGAATTCCGCCGTTATCTTGCAATTTTTAAGTGCGGTTTTTTTAAATATATAACCTAGGGATTAAATTTTTGTACCATAAAGTCTTTTTTCAAATTCCGCTATTATTTTGCAATTCTTTACGTGCGTTTTTTTTTTATTTATAATCTAGGGGCTATAATACACATTCCATACAACAAAGTTTGGTGGCTAGTTGCAAAAAAAATCGCGAAAAATAAAATTTGCAAAAAGGAAAAATTGTTTCATCAATATATTTGTTTGCAGAATGTAAATCGCGGATTAAGTTTTTTAATTCATTTTTTGTACCATAAAGTCTTTTTTCGCTTTCCGCGATTATTTTGCAATTTTTTAAGTGTGGTTTTTTAAATTTATAATCTATGGTCTATAGTACCAATTTTATACACAAAAGTTTGGTGCTTAGTTTGCAAAAAAAAAAACAATAAATCGCGAAAAAAAATATTTGCAAAAAGGAAAATTTTTGCGTCATTGTATTCATTTGCAGATTGTTAATTGCTGATTGAGTTTTTTAATTATTTTTTTCTACCACAAAGTCTTTTTCGCGTTCCTCTATTATTTTGCAATTTTTTAAGTGCGGTTTTTTAAATTTATAATCTACGGAGTATAATGCACATTTCATAAAACAAAGTTTGGTGGTTAGTTGCAAAAAAAAGAAAATTTTGGCATCGTTTGCAGAATGTAAATCTTTTAATTAATTTTTTAAACCCCAAAGCCTTTTTTCGCATTCCGATATTATTTTGCAATGTTTTTACGTGTGGTTTTTTAAAATTCATAATCTAGGGCTATAATACTGTTGGAATAGTATAATTCCATAGTATAGTTCCAGTTTTGATTTTTATAACTAAATTATTATTTTCCATCCCTGGTTACAATCGATGTTTTGAGTCATACAAAGAGAGTACATAATGAGCCTGCAAACATTTAAAAATACCTTCCCAGAAGATATTAAAGCGATATCTTCTATTTGTCATTTGAATGAAAATAGTCAAGTATTTACTTTGAAATTGTCTTCCTTTTATCACTTGGAAGATAATTCGGCGATATTTTGAAAAAAATAATTCAAAAATTTTATCTTTTGTCATAAATTTTTATGACAATATATCACCTTTGTATCATTTGGAAGATAAAGCAAATTTGTTTGAAATCCTTTATCAATTTAGAAAAAATTAAAACTAAATTTGTACAAAAACAATCAAAAGGTATATAGGAAATAAACTCGTGAAAAGTTAAGATTAATTGCGCGGGAAAAATCGGCTAAGATGATATCAAGATTATTTATAAGTTGGTCAATGGATTATATATGCAGATATTGTTTTTCAGGCTTAAATTTAATAGTGAAAAAATTAAATCGTTTTTTTATTGTACCGGGAGTTTATTTAGCGATATCCCTTCTATCTTCCATATGAGTTATTGCTTTCATATTGCCTGGAAGTATTGTTTTAGTGTTACAGTTGTTTCCGACGGAGGAAACTTCCGGAATACGAAATTAATATTACCGGCAATAAATGTTTTCTTCCTGGCGATATGTTCGGAGAATCTTCTTCGTATTGCCATGTTTGCTGGGTGATATTGGTTTGAGTATGTTTCTGTTCCAAGGCACATAATAGAACAAATGCTTTCTCAGTAATAGAGAGTCCCCCAATCTCTTTATTATGTATACTCTTTGCATTTATATCGAAAAATTATGTTGTTTCTTGCGGAATATGGTGAAAATTATCCAAATAACTTTTATTATGTAATAAAAAATTAGAAATTAACCCTTATATGCACATGGGGTCAAAATGACCCCAAATTTTTAAAATGTAAAAAAGAGCCATTTGACATGAAAATCGACATAAAAACCTTTAATAAAGCATTTCCTAAAAAAAAAAATCAAAATTAACCTGTTTGAGAGCATGGTGTCAAAATTACCAATTTTGTTTTGTTTGCTAAATAACGCTGGTTGGCTGAAAAATTTATGTAGAAACCATAAAAAAAGTCCAAATTAATTGCTTTGTTCACCTTTTCTACATAAATTTTTCAGGTATAGTTTCCTTACCAGTGTTGAAAAAATATTAAGTCTGAAAATATATTTCAAAAAAATGTATAAAAAAAAAATCTAGAACAATGCTTTATGTTTGAAATAGTGATAAAAATAAGTCGTTATTGGTAACGCAGTATTTCTTATTTTTGAATAATGGAACAAGAAACTAGTTACTAGTAACTCATTATTATATTGTGTGTTTTAAATGAAAGTAAGTCGGTTTCGAGAAAACTTAAGTGTTCGCTATTAAACTGGACCTAAAGAGAAACGCATTTTATTTTGTATTATCTTCGGGCTACAAATTTATTAAATATTAAGTTTTCTATTCATTACTTGCACTTTGTTTTGTTTGATTAAAAAAAAAACATGAATAAAAGCAAAGAACAATAACATTTCAATTTCCTTACTCATTCATATGTTGAACATTGCTATGAAACTAAGATAAGATTAATTAATAACACGCAAAAAAAAAAACAATAAATTAAGTAGTTATAATCATGGCCAAAGTAAGGACTGAATTATATGACGTTAATTAGATCGTTAACAACATTAACGACTTAAATTTTCATTATATAATTTCGCAAGTGTTGTAATTTTGAAGATTAAATTTAAAGGTGTGTTAAAAAATTTTCAATACCAATAGAAATTGACCGAAAATATTGACTACTCAGTAAAGCCCCGTTCATATTATCACACAAGTGCTTATACTTTTCTTCACACAAGTATGACAAAAAGTATGCTGAAATTGTCTGGTTGTCAAAAAAGTATAAAAGAAAATCTTTTCAGTGTTCAGACTGTTATCGACACACACAACAAACAAATTAAAACAGTTATTTTTCTTCTATTATTACTTTTTTTCACCACTAGTTGTTTTTAATCTTTGTTTAACATTTATTTGTGAATAACACAACACCTGTGTTGAGGAGACAAGTGCTAACTTTATGAAATATTTCAAAAAAGAAATCTTGTCAAAAAAGTGTGACCGTATTTTAAAATGTGTGCACCTATTTTGACATGTGTGTAACGAACAGTGTTCACACTATTATACATTTTCGTTATACAACACATTTCTGAAATGTATAACACACTTGTGTGATAATCTAAACGGGGCTTAAACGCTACACTCAACCAAAAAAGTCTGTAATGGCTACTGAAAATTTTGTTGTTATTACAGGAAATTTAACTGTTTTAAGCCCAGCGGCATTTTTGCTAATTTTAGTAACACATGTCTGCTGATCTGTAGTACAACAAAATTAGTTGAAAAATTTAGTAGCCGCTACTAAGTTTTAGTAAAATTGTTGCAAACTGCAATTCAAAATCAATTTGCTAAAATCAGTTAAAAAATTTACTAAATATCAATAATTTTAGTACAATGAAATTAGTATAAATAATTAGTTGCCGCTACTAAATTTCAGTAAATTGTTGTAGACTGCAATTTAAAATCAATCTGCTGAAATTAGCAAAAAAAAAGTAAACAATAAACAAAACTGTAAAAATCTAAAAAAAAACTAATAAAAAAAAAATTTTTTTTTTTTATTGTAAAAAATGTACTACAATTACTTCATCGTACTTGAAATTTGGAGTTTGGAGAATTGTAAAAAATCAACGAATTCTTGTAAATAAAATTTTGTTAAGTTAGTATATTTTTGCTAAGTTTAGCACTCGATTTTGAAAAATTAGTAAAATTTTTTGCTGAAATCAGCAGCGAAAATTAGTAAAAAAAAATCCGTAATTTGTAAAAAGAGAACAGCAAAAATGATTAGTAAAAAAAAATTTTTTTACTAAATCTCAGTATAAAAATAGTAAAGAAATAGTGGAAACTGTTTACAAATTTTTTTACTAACTTGTTTATCTGAGTGTATCATTAGCATATAACTGGTTATATAATGAAACAAAAATGATTCACAATTTATTGCTGGGCGTCAGTACTATTACATATTGGTAACCATATTTTTGTTCCTCTACCCTTGAGGGACAAAATAAATTTCTTTTTCCAGATAATGTTATAATGGACAAAATTATCAAAAAAAAATATATACTCGTGTCATTCCCTCCTAAAAAAAAATTATATTAGATCCTAAAACCGGTCCGCCTAATTACATATATACACTAATAGAAAAAAGTCTGTAAAAAATTGTTTAAAACTACTAAATATTAGTTAAAAATTATGCTGCAGAAAAAAACTGCTAAATTAGCAAATTATTTTTTCTATATATTAGTAAGATAGGACCAGCGAAAATAAAACTGTTAAATATACAGTATTTTAGTTATAACGAGTAAAAAGGTTAAAGTCGGGCATGCCGACTATACAATACCCTACACCAGTTTGGTGTATTGTTTGGATCCGAAATTCGAATGGGTTAAAATGGGGCTTGTGTCAAAATTTTCTATAATGTGAGTCAGCGCACCAAATTTCATTAAAATATCTTAATATTTGCGACCTGCAGTTTGTTACCAAGCCAATTTTGGGGGGACCCTTATATGGGCACTAGTTCTAAACATGGACCGATGTTCACCAAAATCTATAGGCTTCGTCCTTGGCCCAACATAGGTCTATGTACCAAATTTCATCAAAATATCTTAATATTTGCGACCTGCAGCGTATAAACAGTATAATTTTGGTAGGACCCTTATATGGGCACTAGGTCTAAACATGGACCGATGTTCACCAAAATCAATAGGCTGCGTTATTGGGCCAACATAGGTCTGTGTACCAAATTTTACCAAAATATCTTAATATTTGCGACCTGCAGCGTATAAACAGTATAATTTTGGTAGGACCCTTATATGGGCACTAGGTCTAAACATGGACCGCTGTTCACCAAAATCAATAGGCTGCGTTATTGGGCCAATATAGGTCTGTGTACCAAATTTCATCAAAATATCTTAATATTTACGACCTGCAGCGTATAAAGAGTATAATTTTGGTAGGACCCTTATATGGGCACTAGGTCTAAACATGGACCGATGTTCACCAAAATTAATAGGCTGCGTTATTGGGCCAATATAGGTCTGTGTACCAAATTTCATCAAAATATCTTAATATTTACGACCTGCAGCGTATAAAGAGTATAATTTTGGTAGGACCCTTATATGGGCACTAGGTCTAAACATGGACCGATGTTCACCAAAATCAATAGGCTGCGTTATTGGGCCAATATAGGTCTGTGTACCAAATTTCATCAAAATATCTTAATATTTACGACCTGCAGCGTATAAAGAGTATAATTTTGGTAGGACCCTTATATGGGCACTAGGTCTAAACATGGACCGATGTTCACCAAAATCAAACTTGTTCGTCCTTGGGCCAACATAGGTCTGCGTACCAAATTTCATCAAAATATCTTAATATTTGCGACCTGTAGAGTGCGCACAAGATTGCATGGACAGACAGACAGACGGACGGACGGACAGACGGACATCGTTAAATCGAAAAAATTCTGAACCGATCGGTATACTATAAGGTGGGTCTACGACCAATATTTTTTGGTGTTACAAACATCAGCACAAACTTATAATACCCTGACCACATAGTGGTGTAGGGTATAAAAATGGTGCACTTTACTTACATGCAAATATGGTACTTTATTCACGATTAAAAAATATTTTTTTTATGATTTATAAATGCATTTGAAAGGGAACGAGTTTTCGAGAAAAAAAAAATACCCTGCGGCGCTTCTTTTTTTCCAAAGCTACTCCAAAAAAAACCAAAAAATTTTTTACAAGAAATCGCTTAATTTTTTCTTCAAAAAATTTTTTTTGTGGCGCTTTTTATTTCCGAAAGCTAAACACTAAACAAATCAAAACCAAAAGACCAAAAAGTTTACGTACAATTTTACACAATTTTCCATAACAGTGAAGTGTTCCCGTTTCCCCCCGCTACCCTACACAGAGTAAATTATCTGTATGCTGTTAAGAATTTTAGCATAAAATCAATGAAGTTTCGCTGGAACTCGTCCATTGAAACTTTTCAATGAATAATTGGAATTTTTCATAGAATGTAAAAAAATTTAATTTCAAATTTACTTTTATCGGAACAAACAATAATTGCATTAAAGGAATTAAATGTGCTAAAATCCCAAAACTTATTTTGTAAATTGTGAAAAACTATCTGTTGAAGGCATGCCCCTATCCGGATTTTATTCTTGCCTAAGGAAATCGGCAGGGCGTCCCCTGCGTTTAAGAATTTCTAGAAATATTTATTAGATTTAATCACAAACTCAATGAGAATTTTTTGTTCTCATCTAGGAGCATCATTTAACATTTAAGATATCAAAGAAAAAACAAAAACAACCAAAAAATTGGCCACCATTTGCTTTGTCATCTTCCAAAATACTACTCTGTTGTTTTGACAGATCTAGCAATGTAGTGACATCTATTTATGTATGACCAATAAATGAAATTGATAATTGGCACCCAGTGTAGAAACGGTAATGAGATATCATTATTTTTTGGACTACCAGTAATGACACCCTCTTACCTTCTGCATTATTTGAAAACATATAGTAATGAGTTACTGATAATTACTTAATAATTGGGCTGCTGCACACAAATAAGCTTACTCGCCAACATACAAAAAATCAAAAAATATGTGGTTACATATATCTTTACCAGTATTTAAAAAATATTGAGTCTAAAAATAGATTTCAAAAAATTTTCAAAAAAATCTAGAAAAGTATTTTCTATTTGAAATAATGATAAAAATAAGTCATTATCAGTAACTCATTACTATATGTTTTAAAATAATGCAGAAGGTAAGTGGGTGTCATTACTGGTAGTCCAAAAAATAATGATATGTCATTACCGTTTCTACACTGGGTAAATATTACATGTCGATATAGCTCAGATGGTAGAGCTATTGACTGGAAATCTGTAGACCCAGGTTCGATTCCCGCACCAGCAAATTTTATTTAAAAAAAAAAATACAATAAAATATATTTTTTTTATGTAATTTATTTTTTTGAAAACCTATTTTAGGACTCATTATTTTTGTCAAATGTGGTAAGCACATAGGTAACGATATATTTTTTGATTTTTCGTATGCTGGTGTGTAACCATAACTCATTATTTTTCGCGACATCGCCATATAAAGGTAATAAGAAATGTAATAACAAAAGTAACTAGTTACCATTACCAAGTATGTACTTACATAACCATATATCTGGTAATGATTTTCTACACTGGGCAGTTACGTTTAAATTTGAACAAGCACTTGCATATTCGTTATTTCAAGTTTACTTTTATCGGGACAAACAATAATTGCATTAAGGGAATTAATTAATTAAAAATGTAAATACAGACATATTTCGCAATATATGAAGTCTTTTTTAATATTCTCTCTAAGTGCGCTATAATTTTGAACCACTCGTTTGGAGCTTAGGTAGCATTACTCCCAATTTTTTTTTTTTTCTTCAAGGTTAGGGAAATAAGTATCTGTATTTTTAAGTTGCAGATCAAATTATGTTTATTAGACCGACTCACGAAAAAAAGTGCCCCCCTCAAAATAAACCTTGGTTTGTTTTATGATGATTCCCAGAATATTTCGGGTCTAGCAATGAGATCTCGCGAGCTGGACCATTTTTAAAAAAGGTTTTTTTAGATTTTTTTAAGAATTTTGCATTTTATCTGAAGACAACATACACAATATGGGTATCATATGAAAGGTTTTTACGAGGCGCAGCCAGCGATATCTATAGCATGTTCAAGCATACCCAGGCATGTCCTATTTTCAAGGATATTCTATAAAAAAAACAAATTTTTTACGCTTTTGGTCGGAGAAATTTGTTATTGAAATGTCAAACTTACATATCATAATCCTTAGTCGATTTAAGTGAACACGTGTTTCAGATTTTTTTGAAATTCGCGATTTTTCGCGTTTTATTAGAAATTCAATGTGGAGGAAGGAATGTGTTCTAAATAGGGCAATATGGATACCAAAACTTTTCTTTTGACAAGTAAATCATCACTGAGTGGATATAGTTTAGAATTTTGCAAATTTAGCACATTTTTCACGGTGCTTTGAATTAAATTCTGATAAAATTTGGAGTTACCCGAATTCAATAAAAAAATTTTATGAAATATTTTTTAGGTTTATTATTAAATAAAATATTTTATTGAAATACGCGCGTCTGTAATTTTTTTTTTTTAAATTTTAATATTGGCTGACACTAAATAAAATTTTATAATAACTTTTTTTCGCGAAAAAAAAAATATTTCCTTACATCTATCTATAAGAAACTGAATTTAAATTAATAATAAAATTTAAAAAAAAAATTCGCGAAAAAAGTTATACCATCAAAAAGCGCGTGCTGGATTTTTTTCTACTTAGTTGCATTTTTATCTTACATCAACTAAATACTGAATTCAAATGCAGATTGCAGTAACTCAAACATTTTTTTTTTCAAAAATTTGGTCCAGAGCACCGTGCAAAATGTATAAAATCTGCAAAATTCCAAACTATATCCACATAGCGAAGATTTACTTGTCAAAAGAAAAGCTTTGGTATCTAAATTGCCCTATTTAGAACATTGTTCTTCCACCACATTAAATTTCTGATAAAACGCGAAAAATCGGAAATTTCAAAAAAAATCTGAAACACGTGTTCACTTAATCCGACTATAGATTATGATATGTAAGTTTGACATTTCAATCACAAACATCTCCGTAAAAAAGATTCAAAAATTTGTTTTTTTTTATAGAATATCCTTGAAAATAGGACATGCCTGGATATGCTTGAACATGAGATATAATACTCCGGAGTCCATTAGCCCATTAAGTGTCAAATCATAAGTCTTTTTTTATGTCCGGTTACACGGAAAAACTTTATTCAGCGAAGCCACTAAACTGCCTATCACACATACATGGGAATTTTTCATTAGCAAAAGTTCCCACTAATGACAATGAAAAAAATTGCATTATCATTTGAGGATAATGAAATATTTTGCATTAGAGAAAAAACATTACTAGTGGTAATATAATCAGACTTATGTAAAAAAAAAACTAATTACAATTGATTAAAAAACCATTTGTTTACAAAAATCCTGATATATAAAATAAACTACAATCAGGGATGGAAAAAGCTCTCAAACGAGACAAAAATATAAACGTTTTTCTAAAAAGCGGAATGCGAAAAAACGCTTTGTGGTACAAAAAATGAAATAAAAAACTTAGCGATTTACATACTGCAAACAAATATACTGATGCAAAAATTTTCCTTTTTGCAAAATTTTTATTTCGCGATTTTTTTTTTGCAATTTAACCACCAAACTTTAGTATGATATATAGGTATAGTAGAGTCCCTAGATTACGAATTAAAAACAAAAACGACTCCAAAAAATTGCAAACTAATGGCGGGTGAGTCTTTGTGGTATAAAAATTTAATTAAGAAACTTAATCAGCGATTTATATTTTGCAAACGATTGTATTGATGGAAAAATTTCCTTTTGGCAAAAACTTTTTTTCGCGATATTTTTTTTTTTCTTTTTTTGCAAACTAACCACCAAACAAACTTTGGTAAAATGGGTATTATAGTCCCTAGATCAGGGCTGGCAAAACTATGACACGCATGTCAGTAGTGGCACGCGAGTGGGTTTTAGGTGACACGCGACGTTAAGTTGGATATTTTCAAAAAAATTAAACTATTAGAAGACCAGCAAAAAATTCAGTTAAATGTTAAATTTTGTTCATAAATGTGTGATTTAACTCCATAATGGTGAAATTTTTCATATAAATTCTGGGAAAATTTTAAAAATTCTAGATTGAAAGAATTTTAAATGTTTTGATGAGAAAATGCCTCATAAATAAAAAGTACCAGAAAATTGCACAAAAATGGAAAACAACTTGTAATAATATTGGATCTAAAAAATTATTTTTTTAAGGGAAAATAGGTGCTACGAAATAACCCTCAATAAAATAATAAAAAAGGCTGAAAATAAGTTTCATAATGAAATACCCTTCTTTGCTGATATTTGAAATTGGGATTTGATCGTGTGTCGCAGAGCAATTTCATCTGAAATAGAAATTTCTCTGTTCAAATCCATAATATTCGCTTTTTATTCATTATTGTGATGATAAAAGCAGCGCGATTTATTTTAACAATATACAATTTTTTTCCGAAGCACATTTTTCAACTAGTTTCTTACGTACTTAAATAATTGATGGCGCCCAATAATTTAACTTTTTTGACAAAATGAAATATCCACCCAAAATGGAATAACCACCCAAAAGATAACTGTTTTAATTTTATTTCATTGGGTATTTTTTCATAATGAAATAATTTCAATATTTAAATATTAAATAAACCCCCAAAAATTAAATAACCGTCAAACATTTTTACGTCGTTTATTGGATGTTATTTAATTTTTTCCTTTGGGGGTTATTTCATGGGGGTTAGCCGTAGCGCTGATAAATAAGTACATTTGCGATTATATTTTTAAGAGAAATTTTAAAAAAGGACTTTTAAAAGACAACTAAATTTAAGGTGGCACGCCAGAAATTTTTACAAAAAAATTTGTCCTTTTCTGGCACGCAGCGAAAAAGTCTTGCCACCCATGCCCTAGATTATAAATTTAACCCTAGAAGTGCATTGTTAGTCGATTCGACTAAACTCCACCGTGCTTTACAAATAGCGTGAAAAATAGCGATGCACTTCTAAAAAATTGTAAAACAATGGCGGAACGCGAAAAAAGACATTATGGTACAAAAAATTAATTAAAAAACTTAATGAGCGATTAGCATTCTGCAAAAAAATATATTGATGCATTAAATTTTTTTCGCGATTTTTTTTTTTTTTTTTGCAAACTAACCACCAAACAAATTTTGGTGTATGAAATGGGTATTATAGTCTCCAGATTATAAATTTAAAACAATCGCACTTAAAAAATTGCAAAATAATGGCGGAACGCGAAAAGACTTTAGTATGGACAAAAAATTAATTAAAAAACGTAGTCAGCGACTAACATTCTGCAAATGAATATAATGATACAAATATGTATGTATATTACTTTTTACAAAGTTTTCGCGAATTTTTTTTCGATCTAACCACCAAACTTTGATATAGGATATAGGTATTATAGTCCGTAATTATGAATTCACAAGAATGACTCGTAAAAAATTGTCAAATAATGGCGGAATGCGAAAAAGTCTTTATGGTACAAAAAATTAGTTAAAAAACTATTCAAATTCTGGAAACGAATATATTGATGAAAGATTTTCTTTTTAAGCAAAATTTTTTTTCCAAACTAACCACCAAACTTTGGTACAAGAAATAAATATTATAGCCCTTGGATTATGAATTTTAAAAAACAACACTTAATAATTTTTCTGGTTACATACAATTTTACAATTTACAATTTCCAACCCTGATTTCAGCGTATTTTCTGTATCTTTACGTTTTTCGAAAAGCTTATCTGTCAATGGTAATTATTTGTTTTAATTGATGCATTATCAATGGTAACGAAGTTAAAAAAATCAAATTCGGAAATCATTAACATTAATTTGAAACGATGGTAATGAAATCGTCAATTAATTAGTCCACCTAATTCATTAGTCCCAAGTATGCTATCACATAGGAGAAAACCCCTAAGCCCGGCCAAAGGCCGATTATACAGAAAAAGTTTACTCAGCAAAGCCCCTTAACCGCTTATTACGTACTTAGGTGAAAACCCCGAAGCCCGGGTCAAAAGGGGTTTTGAAATATATCAACACAAAAACTTCAACATTGTGCAAAGTTCAAAAACAATAGAAAAATTAAATATTAAATTTAACTCTTAATATATGCGCTGTTAGAAGTCTTAAATTATACATATTAAAGCTTAAAGCCTTATCTACAAATAAATAATAGTTATTTTGTACATTAAATAGGCAAAATATTGAGAAAACAGCCTTTTTCTTGGAAAAATTACATTTCAAAAACAGAAAATCATGCGTTGGGCCGCAATGGGTTAATAGTATCGAAAACTTTTTATACCGGATTGAAGGTGCTTCAATAAGCTTTCTAATAACAGCCATTTCGTTCCGTTCAGATAACGCATTCCGAAGTTAAAAATATATAAATTAAATGATATATCCAAACTTAAGAGGCCCATAACTCGGAAAATATGGACCGCCGACACAATTTTTTTTTCTGATTTTACCTATTTGACCCCTATTTTCGGTTTTTTTTTAAGCTATGCTCGTAAAGTAGATTTGTTCCTGCATAATATTCAAAGTAATCGCACCAGCTTGTAAGAAATTGTTAAAATATTTCGAAGATAATTTGATTCTTCCCCATTGTATATCGTCTATTGGGGCCTATAGACGATCAAGCATGCTATACAACTTGGCTTGATGAACCTAAATAACAATATTTTAACGATAAGCAGCATGCGCAGCATTTGATCGAGTAATGCCTTGTTTGATGAAAATCACAAAAACAAATACACGGAACCTCAAGCCAAGTTCTACAGCAGCTTAATCGTCTTTATAAGGCCTCATAAAACACATTATTTTGAGTGTAGTAATAATACGCTTCATGTTTACCAAACTAAAAAAAAAACAAAATGTCATAACACAAAACAAAACTTTCTTTGCAATGCAAAGTTAAAAGCGCGTTTTTTTTTAATCTAAAATTTATAACCAAAATCTTGGTTAAAAGAAAAATAGAGGTAAAAAACTGGAACACATCAATCACATTCATAAACAAAGAATTAACGGATTTTCTGATACAATATCAACAAATAAAGAAAGAAATATTTATGTATTATCAAACTAACAAATAAATATAAAATGAACAACCAATTTAGCACAAAAACCGGCTTTTATTAACCAAATTTTGCTTAAATAAAAATGACTCAAATTTCTGAGAAACTCAAAAATGCAAATTTTTAGAAGAAACTTAAGATAAATTGTATGCTAAAAATATATTTTAATATTAAATTTTAAATATACTTAAAAAATAATTACTTTATATAAATTCCTTTTGCAGAAAATTCTTATCAGTTGTTGTTTTTTGTTGTTACAATTGTTATAGTTGCTTTATATTTGTTTAAACTTTATTTAGTATTTATTCTAATTTTTTTCTTTCTAAGATAATTTCTGTTTTTTTTTTATACACACTTTTGACTTTTTTTTTATCTTTTTTAGTATAAATTCTTTGTTTTGCAATTTTTTGCACTTAACTCATTTGATTGTTTTAATTTTATAGATATTTCTTTTTTGTAAACAAATGTGAAGTTTAATTAAGCGAATTTGTTGTTGCTTTTTTTTTAACCACTAGCATGTACCGTACGCGTTCAATGCAAAACAGCGAATGAATTTCAAAACAAAAAAAGATCTTTGAGAAATTCAACAACTATGTAAGCAGTACCTTTTCGTAAGTACTTGTGTGTAGTGAGAGTTGCCGCACCTACTTTATGTTTTAACCAATTTGGGATATTGAAATTACATAAAGATCACAACAATTTCAGTAATTTAATTCGTTTATACGCGTTAAGTTTTTGAAGTGAATTTCTTATCAATTTTGTTAAACCTTTACTGCAAGAAATTCCAGATCGTTGTAAAAGATACGGGCTTTTCGATAATTTCTTAAAAATTGGGGTAAGAAACAGAGATAGAGATATAGAGATGTAACATGGATAATTTTTTAAACAAACTGTAGATGTCGCTAGCATGTGGGAAATTTTGTCAAGGGAGGATTTTTTTCTGTCAAATGAGCTTTTACAGAGTTGTTAGGTAAGGGGATTTGGAGCCAAATTAGGGATTTCGACTTTGTTTTGGGGACAGATTAAAAAATTTGTAAATTTTAAAAGATTAGTTTTTGGCCCAAAATAAGAAGAATTTTCGTATAAATTATATGAGTATTATTTCAAATTAAAGTAGAAAAAATTAGGTCTGTTAAAGAATTTCAAAATTTCTACAAAATATTTGAATTATTGAAGAAATGTTCTCCAAATATTTGTAAATCTTGAAATAACGAAAAGCAACCAAGCAATAGTTAATCAAAAAATTTTATATTTTCCAAATACTGAAATTGTTACATGCAAAGGACTCAGAAAAAATAAATTTTGTGTAGGCTCAAAAAGTAGCAGGGGTTTTTATATAACGTCTTATGTACCTTCTAAATCGTGTAAACTCGACTTATGAAAACTTAATGTTCAAAAGAGTTTACGAGCCCTTGAACTTACACCTTACTAGATTTACAAATTTTAGAAAAAAAGACTTTTCACCATAATGAACTTCGTGTGAAAAATTTTTCTCTCGAAAATTTAATATACGACTTTTATTTTGAAACGTTGACTTAATTGTGATTTGTCTTTTGTATAATAAAATTTTTTTAGTTTCACAATTTTAACAAAGATTTGAGGCCTTTAAAGTTCGAGTGAAAACGTAAATATTTCTTCGTAAGATATTCAATTTTATTTAATTTGCTCACATATTTCTTAATAATTTTCTGAACTTAAGAGCGATGCTAACTTAGCTCATTTTTTTAATTTTTTGTTTAAATTGAAATGAATTGGGTATAACATTGGGGATTTAAACATTTAAAATGGGTATAAGCTAAAAATTTTTGTGCAACACTGCTCCCCAAATAAAATGAAACAGTATTGCCAGAAAAACAAAACAGCAGTCAGCGCCATCTGTTGCATTAAAAACCGGTGTTGCCATTCATCAGAACCATGGGAGACCCCTGGTTAGAAAAACATATCTGCAGTGAAACTCGCTTAAGACCAACTCCGGGGGACCAGTCAAATTAGTTCGTTATAACTGAGCTTCGCAATAACCTAGGTAAAATGTATTTAAAATTTTTTAATTATTCACAAAATATTTAAAATTTCTTAAATCCGTTTAAAAAAATTTTAATTCTTTCACTTGATTCGTTAAATAAAATATTTGCACTACACTAAGGAAAAAATGATTGTACTTTCGGTTTAAAATTTGTCAAAATATATATATATAAAAATTTGTCAAAATACAAATATATATCATTCATTCCATAAGAAAACGCAAAAAATCTGAACATGGGTCTTCTGAATTTATTAATTTTTTGTACATGAATACTCTACATCTTCCAAATATCATAGCGATATACAGTTAAAAAGTTATGGCACTTCAAAGTGAAATTTATGAAAATTAAAAACGCGCATAAAATCGCAAGTTTTTATAAATTTCGACATCTGAAAAAGGATATGTGTAAGTGGGACTATAGAGTATTCATGTACAAAATATAAACAAAATCGGAGAACCACGAAAAAAATCATCATTTTTCAGTGCTCTTTCATGGAATGAATGATGTATAAAAATTTGTCAAGTTATGGGAAGTTCATATTAAAAATGGAAAAATTATATGAAAATTTATTTATGGGACAATCAGAAACAGTTCGTTTTAACTAGTGTTTTCAATTATTCGACATGCGCGTTAACCGGTTAATGTATTACTCGAAAAATCGCTAAAATTAACCGGTTAATCGGGAAAATTGGCGATTAATCGTTTAATTCAAAAGTTATGTATTAAGTAACAACCAAAACATAACTTTTATATTTTGAAGCAAAATTATATTTATTCAATTTTTGTTTGATAACTTCAAAAAAATTAAGACCTGGTATCGACACGATCATAACATTGACAAATAAAATTTGAATTTTTTTAAATTTATTGTTGTTTTGTATGAAAAGTTAGGACTCTCAGTCTTAAAATTAGTCTTATGACGGTTACAACCCAGCAAAAAACCTGCTTCGCTGGATGCAGCTTTGTAAGGGAATAAATAAAATTAATCCCTTACAAAGCTGCTTACGGAAGACATGATTTTTCCATACAAAGGGCCCGCTTGGAAGCACGTTGTTTTGTGAGAAAAAGCGCATTATTCGCTGCTGAAAAATTGCAGTAAATTTATGTTTTTCGTAAGTGCATTTCACCGCAAATAAATTCATGAACTTTTTTTTGGAAAAAGTGCTTTTTTTTCTGTTGAAAAGATGCAGTAAATTCATGATTTTCATTGAGCGCATTTAAACCCGACTTCTTATGAAAATAAATGCATTCATTTGCCGACTTCAAAATGCAGACTGACTCATGTTTATGTGGCGTCTATACATTAAACTCTACTAAAGAAGGGTAAAACACGATTGAGATGACTCAGATTTCGTGCGCATTAATCTTCGGATAACTTACATTTTATTTTACTCCCTTACAACCTACTTCGTCGTAAGGGAATAGCGTAGCACTATAATTTTTTAAATAACTTGCTCACGATTTGCTTCGTTTAAGGCAGTTTTGCAGGGTATAAAATCAAATTGCTAAATTTTTTGTGTATTGTATACGCATAAAGTGGCGCAACCCTGTAAAGCAGAATTTGTAGCGCGTTTTTAAGCGCTTCGTATTTTTACTGCTTCCAAAATACTAAAAATTTTTTGCTGGGAATAGACACCTTAAACTCCTTCCTGAAGAGAAATTGGGGAAAACAATTTTTAGCATTATATTATGACCATATCAAAGAAAAGTGAACCAAAAATAAATTATTTGTTCAGAAAAATATAAAAATGAATAGGCAACAATTAAAAATGCAGGGTTCTTACGAAAAATTACAGCATCGATAAATTAGGTTTGCAAAATTGTGATGTTTTTAGCCTGGGTAACAATTACTATCAATATAATATATCTTGTAGCATTGAAATTCAAATAAATAAATTGAAATTCAATTAATAAACATTTTTGTGAACAAATAATTTATTTTTGGGGCAATTTTCTTTGATTTGCCCATAATTATATAATGCTAAAATTTTAAATTAAATTTTAAATATTGAAGGAATCACAGTTTAAGTGCTAACGTTAGCACGTTGTAAAATAGCTTGATTTTTGAAGTTTAACCTATAGAAAGTTGTCAAATTTACGATAAATGCTAATTTGCTACTTAAAATAGCATGAACTATGAATACCCTTATTGTTTATTAAAGAATTAATAAAACTTTTTACCAAATCAACACATAATTTTATGAAAAATTCAGAAAAGTTTCAAAAAATTGGTTTTATAAAATCAACAAATTTCTCTCTTGATAATAATTTCAATAACAATTTTCGTTTTCAATTCTGCAAAAATCGTCAGGAAATTCAATAGTTTTATTTTTTGAATCTGGGATTTTTCTATTCAAATAAGAAAATTATTTTTCTTATTTGAATATATAAATTTTCGAATACTACACTTTTATTAAAAAAAAAACGCGATTTCTAAAATGTGGTCATATGTGTAATGATATTTGGAGATATAATATATTATGGACATTTTATACTAAAATTGGTTATACTTATTGTTAGCTCTTGTAGAATTATTCCATATGAATTTGGACTTAAAGATAAAGTGACTCTGGCTTGGAATCGGTAGAGAATTTAAAAATATCTTACAAGGAAGGTACTTCCGGGAACTACCCACCAATTCCGTTGAAATTTGGATATGTAATAGAGGAAACCAAGTTAACAAATATGTTATATTTTAACAATATTATATTTTTTTCTTTATAAGAAATCGCACATTCTAGAAATTTGTTATTCATTAAGATTTTTATATATTTCAAAGAACAAAGAGATTGTAAAATAGGGGTGTCCAATTACTGGCTTAATTTTCTTGTTTGTATGTAGACAGATCCTCAATTTTTTACAAATTGAGTGCGTTTACCAGACGCTCAACTGTTACTAATCCTCTACTCAACAATCTTGTGAACGATTACCTACCGCTAAGTCAATAAGTTGTGGTAGGTCGTCCTCTGGAACGGAGCAAAAATCACAGTTAAGCGATTGATCCAGTTTGATGGAATGATAATACACTTTGTTGAAGGTAGGGCCAACGAGCAGCCTGTTGATAATTTTGGTTTCCGTTGTATTGAGTGAAAAATTTTTTAACCAATGCATTTTCGAGAGATTTGTAAAAAAAACTGAAGAAAGTCCTTCCCTTAGATTGCGAAAGTTCCTTATATTCCGTGTTCCACTCATCCAATAGATTGTTATAAATTATGGTCATCGCATTATTTAACGACAACTCAGCTGTAATTAACATTCCATCATTTGCAGCTTTTCTGGCCTGAAGATCAGCTCATTCGTTGAAAGGCAAACCAATATGAGCTGGAGTTCAGATAAAGTAAACTGATGGTATTCTTGATGAGTTAATTTTATCTATAATCCGATCAACCAGAAAGTTAATAGAAGAATTGTTCTTCAGAAAGATGCATGCATTTTGGCTATCTGTGAAGATAGTGACTCTATCAATCTCATATTCAATAATTATATCTATTGCTTTTTCAAGTGCAAGGGATGACACTCTGTGAGGTATTTTAAATCTGTGATTTTGATCTGATGAAATATTGCAGATTGCACAACCTGTAGACTGGTTTATAATTCATGCATTCGTGGCAAAAATTGCATAATCTTCTGCTTTCAGTTTGTGTGTTTTTTCAGCGTAAAGTACTTTGACGAACTATTTCGAAGTGTTTTGTTTTTTGCAACTTGTGAGCAGTTAGTGATATATCAGCCGTCGCTTGTTTTTTATATACTTTTTTTAAAGAATAATTACAAAAGCACCGTAAGTCGTTTTTCACGTTGACAAATTTCCCTCGAACTTTAAAAGCCTCAAATTGCAATTTAAATTATAAAAATTACCAATTTTTTAATTTTATGCAAAAGACACAATTACAATAAACGCAAAATGTCACTTTTTCACCACAAAAATAATAGTCTCGTACATTAAATTTGCGTGAAAACAAATTCAACACAATTTCACGTGAAACTCTTTATCGTGAAAATTTGTTATTTATATAGAGTATAACAGTTTTTCACTTGAAACTCAAACAACTTACTATGCTAAAGGAATAAAAACATTTAAAGAAAATCAAAGAAACCCTTACAAATATTTTTATTTTAAAACAAAAACAAAAGTAGCATCGTTGACCAGATTAAGTTAGTCATAAAACGCTACATATCAATTGTAGCGGTAGCGGGTTTCTCTTGTAAACCTGCCCATTGTCTTCTTTAACGACAACCATTAATCATTTTTGGCTGTTTATCCTTAAAAGCATTTAATATTCTGCCCATATATAAGCAGACAACCTTCCCGAAAATCAACTCAAATATCTAACGTTGGCAATCATGAATTTCATCAAAAATCCATATTCGCTTCAAACCAAGCGAATATATATTTTGAGAGTAAAACACTCACAAAGATTAGCTAATAAGGGAGAGATCTAAAATTAAATATATAATGGGGAATTTGGTTACCTGTTGATTATTTGTTTATAAAAAAAGACAGTAAAAAACAATAACAAACGTTATCAGCAAATGTTAACAAAATAAATACAATACTGAACAATTCAAATTTACGGTGAATTAAGAGTTTGAGCAATAAGAATAGAGTTTAGTTAGAAAGAGCAAAATACTTATAAGAATAGTTGAGGACCTTTAAAATTTCCACAAAAATAATGCCCACCCAAAAACTGACTCCTCTTCGAAACTAAATAAATAAACTTTACAAGGAATAAGTAAGAACATCACATCAGCAACCAAAAAAGAAAAGTGTACACAAAAAATATATTACTTATTGAATCTATAAGTATTGTTGGCCAAAATACTAAACAAAAAAGTAAAACGAAGTAGAAGTATTTTTGTAATGTTCTAAATTTAGGCTGCTCAAACTGGTTCCTCCAGTTTCCTGATAATCTGGGTGACGACTATAACGTTGGACGGACAGATGGACAGACAACTCTATGGCTGGCTACGACGACGCTGAAGAAGAAGATGATGATGATGCCATGATCTGTTTTAAAACATCTACAACATACGAGTACATCAAACAACACACTCGACTCTGTATAATAATAACATAGGTACAATATCCACAAATGAATATAATGTCTATGGTATGATGGGTATTCCTTTTATTTTTCTGTTTGTTACTTATCGCCAAAAAAAAAAAATATATATATAAAACTACAGATGCAGCGTGGAATTAAAGGGGATAGGGAAGGCTATTAGAGGTAGGCTTGCCAGATCGAAATTGGCAAAAAGCTTGACATTCAGAGGAAAAAGCTTAATTTTTCTTGACATTCAAAAACAAAAAGGCTTGATTTTTCTTGACAATTTAAAATTCAGTTAAATTAGCTAAAAAAAATTGCAAAATTGACTTGAAAATTTAAATGATATTAATTTATACAGATTTTCTACATTCTTTGTACCACATTTTTTAAACAAATGGGCCCATATGTTGTCAATGTATATGTCTTTTTGCAATTCTACAAAAACTTCCCGAAGGCAGCAGTAATCTGCATTCAACATATCAGTATTAATTGAATTTGATATTTTTAATATAAATGGCAGCTTAATGCTATATTATTCCTTGACAACAGCTTGACAAATGACATATTTTCTTTATTCTTGACACGCATTGAAAAAGCTTGACAATCAAGCCAAATCAAGCCCGTCTGGCAACCCTAATTAGAGGGGAAATGTTTTAAGTAGATAACAAATTTTATATAATTCCAATTTTTTCCCCTATAATTTTCGTGACAAATTTTTTAGAAAATTAGTGTTTGTCATTTCCACCATTTTCCAGCCTAAAGCCGCTATGCAAAAATCTTTGCCTCAGCGAATACCGCTGTGTACATTCCATAGAGGGAAAACCCCTTAATCCGGCCGAAGGCCGCTTTACAGAAAACGGTTTCTCAGTGAAGGCGGCTTTGAACATACATACCACAGAATAGAAAATCCCTAAGCCCAGCCGAAGGCCTACTACACAAAACATTTACTCAGCAAAGCCGGCTTCAGAAGTACCACAAAGTATAAAACCCATAGGAATAACCGCAAGCCGTCTACATTATGACTAACCCTATAATGGGTCTTAGATGCAATAGGAATTATGTCCAATTTTTATCTGGGGATTATGGCCAAAATCATGTCAATGGGGGTTATGACCGATTTTTGATTTTCCTTATCCCCAAAACTTATAATAGTGTAGAAATTCGTAACTTGAGATTTTTAAATATTTTTCGAGTACCATTAGATCCATCTATCAAATTTTCCTTGGTTAGATAATAAGCTGAATGCAAATGTCCATTTTTCCATACAATTTCGCAATTAATTCTGGTCACGGGTTTCCGTGAGAGATAAAACTTATTTTATTTTCTCAACGGAATTTCTTAGTCTCTTAGTAGGGTAGAGTTGTAAAAGTACTGAGTATTCCGGTACTGAGTACTCAATACTGCCTGTTTTTTTGAGTACTCAATACTAAAACGGTACTACTCAATACTTTTAAAGATGCAATTTTCCGTAGAAATGTGTATTTTTCGTATGAAAATACAACTCTAAAAATACTACTTTAAAAATATAACTCCGGAAATACAACTCTATTTGTGAAGCAAAGAAATTTTTAATGAATTTTTGGGAAAATTTATTTAATCAATTTATTTAAAATGTTTTAAATTTATTAAAATGTAAGTAACAATAGTTATTTAACACGTGTATGTGAATTGTTATTATTTTTCCTTATAAATACGAACTCATAACATTTTTATTTTTAAATTCAAAAAACCGTTAAAAGTATTGAGTAGTATCGAGTACTCAATTGAAAAGTATTGAGTAGTATTGAGTACTCAAAAAGTATCGAAATTTCACAACTCTATAGTAGGGGTAAAAAACTCCCAAATTATTTTGCTAATGTTGCCACATTTTCCTTAAATCACTTCAATTTTGTAAACATAAAACATATGATTAAAACCGCAGTACCAACACAGTAGGATTAAATGGTTGATTTCGTTATGTGCATGTCACAGTCACAGCAAACGGTTTAACTTGTGATATATTTTTTTTTTGTTAAGGAGAAGCAACACTCAGGAAATTCTTTCTATTAATTAACGTGTTTCTTTCTTTGGAAAGGGGAAAGAGAAGATGTGATATTTACAAAATAGTTAGGAAAACAGTAACAACACAATAACACTTTCGCACAATTTCATTCCAGCTAATGTCAAACAACAACAACACGTGTACGCGTAGCAAGAAAAAATATTAAATATATATAGCACTTGACTTTCTATGTGTTCCGTGTTATTGACGTCAAATAAAGTGGCAGATTTTTCAGATTCCGTTTTCGTTGCTATTTTGTTAAATGTTTTCCGTCACGATTTAAGATTCCCATTCCTTTTTTATTGTTGTTTATTCTCTTATGGGTCATTTCATGATGAAAAGAGAGCTCTTCCCCCAACATTTTGTTTTACTTACTATAAAGCACCGTTAAAGAGTTCAGTGAAATTTTAATGAGAGACTGGGCTACTAAAATTGGGCAAATGAGTGCCTTAACACATCCAATAAAGCTGCTGCCAGCAGCAAAACCTTTTTTCCCCGTATATTTTATATGAGAAGCAGTAGTTTTCAGTAGTTTGCCAAGATTCAGTGAGCTAAAATTACACATTGATACAAAATCGAACTTTTCGAATCGGAATGGGATGAAACCAAAACCAAATGAAAGTTGACATTTTCCATAACAAAACCCTCAGGGTTTTTTTTAGTTTAGTGCGAGATTTTCTTTTACACGCTTTTGAAGTTGGTGATTTTGGAACGCCGTCTAACAAGAAAAAATTATCAAAAATTTGATAAAATAATGCTTATTTATTTTTATTATCCTGGAAAGTTGTGGTATCTTACTGTTTTTGGGGTCGAGGAATCCATTTTTGATATTTATTTTTACCTATAACTCACGCTAGATGGCGCTGTCATACAAATTTTGTCCGGTAGAAATTCGAATGAAGAGGTGATTGCCGAAACAAAGGCCTATTTTGGGGCCAAAGATAAATCATTTTATCAAAAAGGTATCGAAAGGGTGATTGTATCTCTTTTAAAGGAGACTATGTTGATGAATAATGTCGAATTTTGCCAAAAAAAATGTTCGTTTAATTGGATATGCTACGGACTTTTCAGCCGATGTGTTAGTGCTAAAATGCTCAATATTTTACGAAATATCTAAATCTTCACCTCAAAGATCTGTTCCTAAACCGTAATTGAAATCCCCAATTTGGATTCAAGTCCCCATACCTGGCAACACTGTTAAAAGCTCACTTGAGAACAGTGCTGCCAACCCATTTTGTTGAAAAATCGTAATTTTTAGTGAAAAAAATCATCAAAATCGTCATTTTGTAAATGAGAAATCGTCAAAAAATCTTTAATCCAAAAACTCCTTATATTTCAATGACAAAGGGAAGAGTTTTTTTTAAGTTTTATTTGTAACAATTTCATGTTTTTAGGTAAAAATGTGTCCCAATAATTAGGTCTTTATTGCTAGTTTCCAGACCTTTAAAAACATAATTTCTTAATTCGATTTATAAATCTGATTCAATTTTGTACGACTGATTTCAATTGATTGAAGTATTGCCTACTTTATTCAATAAATATCTTATTCAAAGAATCAATTTGATTTTTGTTGATCCTTTTCGTAGAATGAAACGAATTAATTCGTTTCAACAAAAAATTATTCATTTGATTCAGGCCTTTAAATAAATAATTCAATCATCAGTAATAATTCAGTTTTTAAAAAAAGAATAAAAAAAATATTTTTGATTCCCGAATTATATGTTGATTTTTCTTGGCAAAATTTCTAACTTAAGAAGATTTATACATTTTTTTTTTCATATCATACATATTTACTTCCTAAACAAAATAAATTACATTTTACATTCATTTGCGGTTTAACTAAACCAAATATAGCTGCCATTCCAAAAACTAGGCCTAAGGCACGCTAACAACAATTTAAGAAATAATTTTAAATAAAAAATCAAATTCTCTCCTAATAAGTCAAAGTTTTGAAATACGGTGGGTCTCATACTGTAGGTTTAACTTTAACTTAACTATAAACAAAAGAAAATGTCAAAAAAATGACACAAAACAATAACAAATTTTTGGGTTAACTATTAACTAAAGTTTAAACCTGCAGTATGAGACCCACCGTTACAAATTAAATTTGTAGAGTCCTAGAAATAAAATTTGACATTAATTCGGGAATTAAAAAATATAAAAATATATCCTGCTAATTATCTTTATATTTTTTCATTCGTGAATTTATAAATTAGCTTTTCCTGAATTAATTCTTCAAAGCTTTATGCTTTATGCACTTTATTCAATATCAAATCATTGATTTAAAATTATTATAAATTATTCACTCATTCATAAAATGAATAAATTTTTATGCGAATTGCTTCAAAAAAGAATAATTTTTTTCAAGCTCTGCTGGCTTCTATCAGTACGAAAAATGTGGGGTAAAATGGAAAACTGATCCTGCTTCAAAATATACCAAGAATATGTGTTTGGCTTATTTTGAACAAAATCCAGTTAACTTTTCCAAATTGTTGTACTTTTCACATTACACCATGCTCTCCTACGTATTATCCGGAATTGGAACAGTAACTTCCATGACGAATTGTTTAAAATTTATGTTTCTTTCAGCCTAAAATATGTAAATATGTTCAAGAAAAACATTGATTTAATAAAATTAAAAATTATCAACAAGTCTGATGGAACCCTAGAATTCTCTTAAAAAAAATAATTTGAAATTCTTTTAATGTTTACTATTTTCTTTAGTAAAATTACATTTTTTTAAAATAAACTATAAAAAATATTTCATTTTTGAAAAATCGTCATATTTCATATATGAAATTTTGCAAAATCGTCAATTGTCATTTCATCAAATTTTACTTCAAAAATCGTTAAAATGGAGATAAATCGTCAAATTTGGCAGCGCTGCTTAAGAAAATTATGAAAATAAAATCATCCCTTCGCAAAATTTCCTAAATTTTAGCCGCATCTACAGTTTGTTTAAAACTTTATCGTTGTCACGTCTCTTTGATGTAAGGGGGTGGGTAAAACTGCAATAATATTTTTTAAGGCACCCATAGATTTCCAATATTATGTCCAATATATTGGGCACAGTATTTTTATCGTTATGCAATACACCATAAAATAGATTGGAACATATTTGTTACAAATTTTACCCACAATATTTGATGCAATATTTAATGTAAACATAACCTAAAAAAGTACACAAATATAACCCATACACAATGGAAATTGCACAGTGTTGCCAATATTTTATACAATATGCTAAGTTGTTCAATAAAATTCAAAAATATTCTGATTCGCTGTATTTATTGCTCAAAATTCAATTTAACAAATACACACTGTCAATATATTTTCATAACTTGGAAAGTTCGCCATACTCGTAGTCAGAGCTTTGTAGAATTAATTCCTTAATTCAATTTTTCAATTCTGAATTAAAAGTTCGATGAATTAATTCACTAAGCACCATATATTTAATGGAATTAATTCATATTTGCTTTAGTTCGATTTATTTTGTTACGAATTAATTCAATTGCAATAGTTCTTTTTATTAAATCAAATGAATTAATTCACTGGTGAACACGTACAGTTTTATAAATCGAACGGAAAAAAAGTGAATTAATTCCTTACTGAGTTAATTCACTACTGAATTCGTTCAATTTCATTTTCGTTCAGTGAAAATGAAATTGAACGGTTTCTAATGTGTTCATTTTTACTAGCACACGCTGTAAAATTGCTTATTTAAAAATTTTATTTGTACATTATTGTTTTCTTCTACCAAGCGGCAGAAAATAGGCTTTGAAATCAGTGAACTTTATTTTTTTTTCAATTCACTGAACGTAATTTTATTTTTTTTAATTCACTGAACGAAAATGAAATTGAACGAATTCAGTAGTGAATTAATTCAGTAAGGAATTAATTCACTTTTTTTCCGTTCGATTTATAAAATTGAACGCGTTCACCGTTGAATTAATTCATTTGATTTAATAAAAAGAACTATTGCAATTGAATTAATTCTTTGAATTTGTTGTTTGATGAACGTGTTCAGTTGAACGAATTCAGTGAATTACTTAAGAAAAGGAATTCATTCAATTCTAGAGAAAATTGAGTTCGATTGGTAGTGAATTCATTCAAAAAGGAATTAATTCTTTAAAGCTCTGCTCGTAGTATTGCAAATATATGGGCCGGTTTATAATTTGAAATTTATTTGTTTATCCAAGTCTTCAATTTTTCACATTTTGTTTATTGCAACGTTATATCTATCGCACTTCTATATATTTTGATAATTTTTTTAAGCTTTTTTCATTAATTTTTATATTCGATATTTTCATATTTTTTATTGACTTTTATCTTAATTCTATTGTTTTTTTTATTGCCATTATTAATTTCTAACAATTTACTATTACTTTTTGTGCGACTGTGTGACAAACGGATAGAACATTAATATTCTGTCCAATGTACGATATTGTGTCCGATGTGCAGTCCTATAGGGCTTGAGATCCTTCTTGGTTAGATGTTATTGGATTATTGAAGAAATAATGCTATCGAATAAACAAAAAATCTTTATTTATAAGGAAAATGTGCCACGTCCCTGCTTTAACAAACTTAGTCTTCATTAACCATGTCTTTTTGGTCAGCAGTAGTAAATGTCGTTCTTGGCTGTCCTTTATTTGTGTTTTTTCTTTTACATTTTAGCAAACTTAAACTTCTGCACCAATGAATTTGACTGAGAAAGTGGTTCTGTTTTGTCAAGTTTCGTTTTTGTTTTTTTTAATTTGGCAAATAAACTGGTTTCTTTTGGCCCTTTTTATGTTGATTAATTATAATAAGTGAAATTTTTTGTTAAAACATTTTCGTAGCCAGTAAGAAAAACTTAATAATAAAAATGAATTTAATACTATGAAAAATATATATGTAACTGCAATAAAAAATTAAAATTTAACAAAAACAAAAATTGTATATAATTTCATTTAGCAAGACAACTGATAAAATGTCACAGTGATATTTTTTTTTGTGGTAAAATATAAAAAACTTTGGAATAAAATGATGATGATCACTTGTACGTGATATATACAATGGCAAAAAAATTATATCGTATGATATAAAAAGTAAAATTTTTGTTGTGTTTGGATTGTGCAATTTTATCTTAGACGTAATAAATGGGTGAGCGAGTGAGTGAGTGACTGAGCGTGTACTGTGTTGAGTGTACATATGTTTTTACGTTTGTGTGCCACCCTGCTAGCACGTTTTATTACATTTTATTTACGCTTGCAACATGTTGCAAAAATTCCATTTTATATTTTTGTATTATTTTTTTCCATTTACTTTTTTTTATACTCGTACCTATACCCTACGTCACATTATGGTTATAACGAGATTGAGCTGATATTTGAAATATTTTGAAAAAAATAAAAACCAGCTTAACTTATTAATGGTATGATTATACTGGTAAGATATACATTTTGTGCTGGCATTTCTGCACATTGGGACTTATGCAAAGATTCATCAACTTCAAGTCAATCGCTAAATGGCGCCCAATGTGGGGTCTCAAAACTACAAACACATTTCTAAGCAAATATGTCCTCTTTTATCATTCTTTTTGATAAGTAGCAATTAGATAAGTATATATTCCTTACTTGCTTACACGGAAGGTCTGCCGTGTGGTTCACTCCTCTGTGGATGGAATTTTCATATGTTGCCTAGTATTTATCGCAAAGTTGGTCTTGACCAACAGTAATTCCCTTATATATAGTTTCTTCTGTTATTATTGTATACGTTTTTCTTTTATGTTTTTTTTTAAAGCATGTTTTTATCTTATTATGTTTTTCTTTCGATGTTTTTTTTTTGCACACGCCTGCGGTCTACATTTATTAAAACACAAACTAAGTCTCACACATATGTTCTTTTATTATCCAGATATACTACTTGCATACATATAAAGTACTAGTGTCATCATCCATCCAAGCCCATCCAAGTCAGCAACCAGCCAGCCATCCAGCCAGCTAACCAACCATCCACCAACCATTTGTTGTACGTGCCTTTTAGCTTTAAAAATAGTACAAGCAAAGTAGAGTAAATCATTTAGCCCTTTTTTAGCAGAACGAAAATAAGAAAAAAACAAGTAAACAAGTTAAAGTCGGGCATGCCGACTATATAATACTCTACACCGGTCTGGTTAAAAGCCAACTAATGTTTGGATCCGAAATTCGAGTGCATTAAAATGGGTCAAAATATTCTATAAGATGATAAAAGAAGAGAAAATCGGAAATATAGCCCATATGGGCGATAGGTCCAAATATGGACCGATCCTATCTAGAATCAATAGGATTTGTCCTTGCGATCATGTGAGTCAGCGAGCCAAATTTCATTGAAATATCTTCGTATTTGCGACCAGCCAATTTTGGGGGGACCCTTATATGGACACTATGTCTAAACATGGATCAATTTTGGGTGGGTGTACCAAATTTCATCAAAATATCTTAATATTTGCGACCTGTAGAGTGCTCATAAGAATGCATGGACAGACAGAGGGACATCGTTAAATCGAAATAAAAGGTGAGATCGGTATACTAAAAGTTGGGTCTAGCTCCAATATTTTTTGGTGTTACAAACATCAGCACAAACTTATTATACCCTGTCCACGTAGTGGTGTAGGGTATAAAAAACCCAAAAGGTACACGATAAGTATAATTCTGTTGTTGCCTTTAGTTGTGTTGTTGCTTGTGTTATATTGGTTTGGTCTTCTTAGTTTTTTCTGTACAATGATTTCACCGCCACAGGAAGGAAGGTGAAATTATTTAAAAAATGTCACGCATGCGTTGTTGGCATTTAAGTAATTGTGCAAATAAATACAACAACAATAAAATGGAAACATAAATAACACTGCAAAAAGAGAGATACGATTTGGACAGAAGGTAAAATACATTGTCTTAAAGTACATTTAAAGGAATTTTAGTTTATTTACAACACAGTGCAACAAAGTGTAGGTCATTGCCGTTGGTCTTAATGAGTCCAAAGGGAAATTAAAGTACGCACTTAAAATATTTTGTTCGTAAAGACCGCTGCAAATGTAATTTAAAAAAGTTAAATTCCACTTAAAAACAGGATTACTAACATTTCGTTAAATTCAACTTACATTTTCTTTTGTTTTTGACTGTTAATAAAATGAACCACAAATTAGTCAAAACAACTAACAAAATTTACTTACATACATTTTATTTGGTTTATTTTTTTTTTTTTAACAAAACGACTGCATAAAATGAATGTTATGAATTTTCAGTATTTTATGTTGTTTATTTTTTTTTAGCAACCTACGATGTTAGTTAAAAATTACATTTCTTCTACAAATGCATGTTATTTTCATTTAAAATAACTTCACTGAAATACTACTTGAATAACTAACAAATTTTGACTGCAGCAGTTTCCTGAGTGCACTATTGCCAGAATAAAAAGGGGTTTGAACTGGATTTTCTATTTAATTATCTCTTGTTAAAGGGAGTGTTCTGAAAAACGAATGCACCTAAAATTGTTTGTTTTTGTACAACAACATATACAGTTGTGGACACGAATTTAAGTCAATTCAAGGTTTTTCTAATTTTATTGTTGTTGCCTTTATTTTTAAAGATCAAAATATTGGCTAAATTCGCCACGAAAAGCAAGGAGATGGTTCAGAAAATTATACAGAATTTTAGCCTAATGTTTGTTTTTTCATCTTGTCACTTGTTTTAAGTGGGCGTGGCTTTTAACGAAAAATTAGCGATATCAACCTTTTATCAAATTACATAGTAAAATTTAGGCACTACAGATCGGTTCTGCACAATCTGTATATTTTTCGAAATCCTATAAAATTTCCTTTAGTCCTGCATTATCTTTATCTACAAATAGTCACCAGACTTAAAATTACAGCACTTTAAACATGACCAAATTTTTATTTGTTTTTAGCGATTTTAAAAGAAAGTTAACAACACTGAAATTTTAATATGAAATGCTTTTTACTATAACGTTAAAAAAATCTTGACTGATTTGTGATATTGTGGTAGGAAAAGCATAAAACTATTCACTTTAAACTTTCAGTGCTGTTAACTTTATTAAAAATCGCTAAAACCAAAAAAAATTTGGTCATGTTTAAAGGGCAGCACTTTTAAGTCTGGCGACTATTTGTAGACAAAAATAATGCAAGACTTAAGGAAATTTTATAGGATTTCCAAAAATATACAGTTTGTACAGAACCGATCAGTACTGCCTAAATTTTACTATGTAATTTGATAAAAGGTTGATAACGTTAATTTTTCGTTAAAAGCCACGCCCACTTAAAACAAGTGACAAAAGGAAAAAACAAACATTACGTTAAAATTGTGTACAATTTTCTGAACCATCTCCTTGCCTTTCATGGTGAATTTAGCCACTATTTTGATCTTTAAAAATAAAGGCAACAACAATAAAATTAGAAAAAACTTGAATTGACTTAAATGGTCGCCCAAAACTGTATCTTCTGCCACACTGTTGTATATTTACAAAATCTTTGTCTACTATTATTACTAGTTTCTATTCAGTCATTAAAAAGTCACAATCATAACAACCCCAAATTTCAATCTTACGCTACATTTGCAAATGATCTTTTAAATGTTTCACAGACAAACTCATTTAGTCTACTTTAAATATCGACTGATTTTTATGAAATTTACGAAAATTTCTCTAAAACGTGAAATTACACAAAAACTACACAAAAATGTCATTATTCAAAAATTATCCAAGGAATGTGTAAACAGTCCCGTTTTTGGATAATTATTCAAAAAGTGGCAACACTGGTTCTTTGTCAGTGCATTGAGAGTGAGAGGCTGCAACTCACTCATACAAGCACAAAATAAGGTTATATATCTTTGCCGATCCCTGATCAACACTCAACCAAAAAAGTAATGTAATAGCTACTGAAAATTTTGCTGTTATTACGGAAATTTATATTAATTAGTAGAAAAAAATAGTAGCCGTTACTAAATTTTAGCAAAATTGTTGTAAACTGCAATTCAAAATCGGTTTGCTAAAATCAGTTAAAAAATTTACTAAATATTAATAATTTTAGTACTATGAAATTAGTGTAAATAACTAGTAGACGCCACTAAATTTCAGTAAATTGTTGTTAGCTGCAATTTAAAACTAATCTGCTGAAATTAGCAAAAAAGTGTACCAAAAAATATAAAATAATTAATTAAAAGACTTAATTAGCGATAAAAATATGAGTAGTGGGTATCGAGTATCGAGTATTTGTCTTTTTGTTTGGGTACTCGATACTCAAAACTACTACTCGATATTTTCAGAGTTGTATTTTGGACAGACAAAATATATAAAAATGTGACTCAGCTAAAATATTTACCACAAAAATGTGACTCCGCTAAAATATTTCTTACAAAACTACAACTCTGCTAAAAGAAAAAAATCAGAAGTAAAATATTTAAAAATATATGTTAAAAAACTATGAAAAATGCAATGAATAGTTGGTGAAAAAGTTTAAAAATATGTTTATAAATATAAATATTGAATTAACGTAAATATTTTCAAAGAATTTTACTAAAAAATTTCAAATTTAAAAACCGTTAAAAGTATCGAGTAGTATCGAGTATCCAAATCAAAAATATCGAGTAGTATCGAGTATTCAAAAGTAACCGAATTTACCAGCACTAGTTAAAACACCTAGGTTACGAACATGCTCCCGAAGTCGACGATTTTTAAGTTTGAGCGCTTTTTTTATCAGTTTGTATCATACATGGGAATTTTTCTTACCATTGAAATTTCATTACCATTAGTTGCCACTAATGACAATGAAAAAAATTTCATTACCATTTAATGATAATGAAATATTTTGCATTAGAAAAAACATTATTAATGGTAATGAAAACACACTAATGTAAAAAAAACTAATTACAATTGATAAAAAACCATTTGTTTACAAAAATCTTAATATATAACATAAGCTACAATCAGGGATGGAAAAGCCCTCAAGCGAGCCAAAAGTATAAACATTTTTCTAAAAAGCTAAAAAGCGGAACGCACATGCACATCTCGATGTGCGATGCACATACACATCAAGAAATTAAAAAAAGTTTCAAATACCAGAAAAAATCGCAAAAAGATGCAAAAATTAGAAAAAATCGCCAAAATTTGAAAAAATACCAAAATTGAAAAATTTTGAAAAAATCGTCATAACTTGAAAAAATCGTCAATATTTGAAAAAATTGCCCAAATAGTCAAAATTTGAAAAAAAAAATCGTCAAAAATTAGACAAAATCGCCAAAATTACAAAATATCGTAAAAATTTTTAAGAAATCGTCTTGAAAAAATTTTCAATATTTGGAAAAATTACCAAAATCGTCAAAATTCCAACAAGCCGTCAAAAATTGGAAAAAATCCGAAAAAATGCCAAAATTGAAAAATTTTGTAAAAATTTTGAAAAAAATCGTCATAACTTGAAAAAATCGTCAATATTTGAAAAAATTGCCCAAATAGTCAAAATTTAAAAAAAAATCGTCAAAAATTAGTCAAAATCGCCAAAATTGCAAAATATCGTAAAAATTTTGAAAAAATTGTCAATATTTGAAAAAATTACCAAAATCGTCAAAATTTCAAAAACTCGTCAAAAATTGGAAAAAATCGGAAAATTTTGAAAAATTGCCAAAATTGAAAAATTTTGTAAAAATTTTGAAAAAATCGTCATACTTGAAAAAATCGTCAATATCTGAAAAAATTGCCCAAATAGTCAAAATTTAAAAAAAAAATCGTCAAAAATAGACAAAATCGCCAAATTGCGAAATATCGTGAAAAAATTGTCAATATTTGAAAAAAAATTACCAAAATCGTCAAAATTTCAAAAAGTCGTCAAAAATTGGATAAAATCGGAAAAATTTGAAATATTGCCAAAATTGAAAAATTTTGAAAAAATCGTCATAACTTGAAAAAATCGTCAATATTTTAAAAAAATTGCCCAAATAGTCAAAATTTAAAAAAAATCGTCAAAAATTAGACAAAATTGCCAAAAATTGGAAAAAATCAGAAAAATTTTAAAAATTGCCAAAATTGAAAAAATCGTCAAAAATTAGAAAAAATCGCCAAAATTGCAAAATATCGTAAAAATTTTTAAAAAATCATCTTGAAATTGTCAATATTTGAAAAAATCACCAAAATAGTCAAAACTTCAAAAAGTCGTCAAAAATTGGAAAAAATTGCTAGAATTGCGATTTTAAAACCTAGCAATGCAAGCAAAATTTAGTTTCGGTATCGGGGTATTGGTGGTGGGTTTTGACCTTTGGTGCATTCCTTTTTCCTCTAGCATTTCTAGTTTTCGAGATATGGACGATTAAAATTTTATTTAAGCGATTTTCGCATTTATTTTTCCGCAGATGACTCACTATGACTTCCTTGTTTCAAAACCGTTGTCCGTTTTCATTTAACTCATTTAGTTTTCGAGATACGGGGGATATTCCAATAAAAGCCCTTTTCTCTCTACGAGGCTTAGTTTTCGAGAAAAACGCGATTTTAAAATCTAGCAATGCAAGTCAAAATCTAGTTTCGCTATCGGGGTATTGTTAATGAGTTTTGACCTTTAGTGCAGTCATTTTTTTTTTATTTAAGCGATTTTAAATTTTTGCGAGAAATGAATTTTGGCGATTTTTTCAATTTTGTAAAACCGAAATTTTGGCGAATTTTTCTAATTTTTGAAATATCGAATTTCCGACAGTTTTGACATTTATGCAATTTTTTTAAATTTTGACGATTTTTTCAAGTTTGCCGATTTTTTTTTAAATTTTTGACGATTTTTCAAATTTTGACGATTTTACCAATTTTTGTGATTTTTTTCAATTTTGGAAATTTTTTAAAATTTCGAAGATTTTTTTTAATTTTGGCGTTTTTGGCAAATTTTTGACAATTTTTTTTAATTTTTTGACGATTTTTCAAAGTTTTACGATTTTTTTCAATTTTTGTGATTTTTTCCAATTTTGGAAATTTTTTAAATTTTGACGTTTTTTTCAATTTTGGCGATTTTTTCGAATTTTTGACGATTTTTCAAATTTTGACGATTTTACCAATTTTTGTGATTTTTTCCAATTTTGGAAATTTTTTTCAAATTTTGACGATTTTTTTAAATTTTGGCGTTTTTGGCAAATTTTTGACGATTTTTTTTAATTTTTTGACGATTTTTCAAATTTTTACGATTTTTTTTCAATTTTTGTGATTTTTTCCAATTTTAAAAATTTTTTCCAATTTTGGAAATTTTTCAAATTTTGGAAATTTTTCAAATTTTGACGATTTTTCAAATTTTGACGATTTTTTCCAATTTTTATGATTTTTTTCAATTTTGGAAATTTTTTCAAATTTTGACAATTTTTTCAATTTTGGCGATTTTTTAGGATTTTTTTAAATTTTTGACTATTTTTCAAATTTTGAAAATTTTTTCAATTTTGGCGATTTTTTCGAATTTTTGACGATTTTTCAAATTTTGACGATTTTTTCCAATATTTTCCAATTTTTGTGATTTTTTTCAATTTTGGAAATTTTTTCAAATTTTTACCAACCTTGATTTCAGTGAATTTTCTGCATTTTTACGTTCCTCGAAAAGCTATCTGTCAATGGTAATTATTTTCTTTAATTGATACATTATCAATGGTAATGAAATTAAAAACCATTGTCATTATTCAATGAAATCAAATTCCAAAATCATTAACATTAATTTGAAACAATGGTAACGAAAATAATTTCATTACCATTTATATCAATCAATGTTAATGAAATCATCAATTAATTAGTCCACCTAATTCATTAGTCCCAAGTATGGTTTGCATATATAAGAAAGTTAAGTCATAAGAAATTGGGTCATATGAATAAAACTTAGCAATTACTTCGAAGTAATTACTTTGGGCTTAGGAATGGCTTTTAACTCCAAATCTACCAATTGGCTGATAGAATAGCATGAAACGTAAACGAAAATTAAAAAATTAAATTTCTAGTCTACTCCAAAGCAGACTAGATTTGTGAAGTAATTGCTTAAAAAACCCTGTATTTCCCCCTATTAGTAATATCTATTTTTTATTCATATGAGCCATTGTTACCTACAATTAACAAAAATTTCGTGCACTGCATTATCCACATATTTAGCACATTCAACCACCTTTGTTGTTGTCTTCACGGTACGTGTTATACCGTTATACTGGTAAAATGTGCTGCCCTCTGATAAATAGCGCTAAAAACGATAAAAAATCGTCGTGTTCGCGAACAATAGTTCACGAACATGTTCGCGAACACGACGATTTTTATCGTTTTAGCGCTATTTTTGTTTGAAAATTTGCGTTTTTTTGCTTGATTGCGTGTTTCAGCTTTTATCTCATTTCAAGGCATATTCGAAAAAGCTCTTGTTACTTACTCTTGTGTTGCCAGAACTGAAAAATACAATTACACATTGGAGCGGCAAAAATCGCCATAATTAAAATTTTCTAATCTCGAGTTTAGATGATAGATTTCACCCGAATTTTCATTTAATAAATTTAGGAGTAAAGTAATGGCTCAAAAGAAGAGTGTGGTATTACTGAAATTGTTTCTTTTGTCACCGAATTTGCTTTCTGACAGTATGAATTTTCAACAACAGCTACTTTTTTTTAAACAAAAATGTGCCATTTTAACATGATTTCACTTTTTTTTAAGAAAATGTAATTGTGTTTAGGGCTTTTAAGATTTTATAATATGCAAATAAAAGTACTAAAAAGTCATTAGAACATATTTTTCTTTACGCAAAAGTCCTTTTAACAAAAATTAAATTTCTTATTATACACAATAAAAATTTTAAACAACGTTAACACTAATAATTCGTTAAACAAAAAGCACAAAGTTATTTTTGACAAGAAGTGCCTTTATTCAAATTCCTAAAATAAAATAATAAAATTTTAATGTGGTAGCACTGTTTTAATATTGCAGAGCTTTTGGAAAATTTGGATTACATGTCTGTGATGGATGGATGATGGATTGGATGATGCATGTCTGTGATGGGTCATTATGAATGTTTTATCTAAGATACAAGCCGTATTATGTACTTCGTAAGTTGACATACAGGTGGCCACCTCAAGTACCTCAAGATAAAGAATGATTAGCAGTGTTGCCAGAAAATTGTAGCACATCTCCTCAATTTGGAAGTTGAAATCCCCAACAATCCTTAAAAAAGTGTTGAATCCCTAAATTGGAACCAAATTGATTATTTGACCCAATTAAAAAAAGCGCACTTTTAAAGAAAAAAATAAATTACCAACCATCAAATTTTAGAGCGCTCTGAGATAATGAATCATAACAGACTTTAAAGCTGCCTACACACGAAGGAACATTCCTCACAAAATACCCATTTTTTGACGAATGTTCCTTCGTGTAATTCAATGTATCGTGTTGACATTCGTTAAAAATTTTATGGTATTTTTTGTGTGCAAACTAAAAGTTTCATCGTGTGTGTCGATGTTCCTGTTTTTGCTGTGTTAGTTCGTTGAGAGCAGTCATGCCGTGAGGTGGTTTTTGTAATTACGCATTTAGAGGAAATGAAAATGACGACAATTTTGAATGATGAAAACGGGATTAATTTTGTAAATAAATATATTTGCGAAAATTATGCGACCTAAAATGTGATAGCTAAAAAAATAAAACTAAAAAAACAGCAGCATAGGAACAATTAACAAATTAATTAATTTGATTTTCTTCCGTGCATATTTGGATCGAGATTTTCAAATCACCGTTCTTTTAAACAGTGACCGTGATCACGGGTTTGTAATAGAGATGGGTGATCCGGCGATTTTTCAGTAACATTGTTCTCAGTGAATGTGATTTGCAAATCATTGTTCTATGGAAAAGACTGCGATTTTCTGATAAATAAACGAAATAATATATATGGCGAGTTTTTAAGATGTCAGTTAAACTTGGTTTAGTTAAACCGAAAACGAATTTTGTCAGCCATTTTAAAGTTTATTAACAAAAATTTGCCGGAAAAACTTTTTCTCGAGTATAATTTATTTCTTTATTGAAATAAAACAAAATAAACCACATTTTAAAAGCAGTATTCCAGTTACAAACTGCGTTTAACTAAGTTTAAAGGTAATCCACTTCCTAAAAAATGGGCCTTAAAAGAAGAATAGTTGCGACCGGTAACAAAGACATGATAGAAGGAGACATTTTATTCAGAAGAGTGTGAAAGCAAGTCACTGTTATTAAAAAACGAGTAAAAAGGTTAAAGTCGGGCATGCCGACTATACCATACCCTACACCACTATGGTGTATTGTTTGGATCCGAAATTCGAATGGGTTAAAATGGGGCTTGTGTCAAAATTTTCTATAATGTGAGTCAGCGCACCAAATTTCATTAAAATATCTTAATATTTGCGACCTGCAGTTTGTAACCAAGCCAATTTTGGGGGGACCCTTATATGGGCACTAGTTCTAAACATGGACCGATATTCACCAAAATCAATAGGCTTCGTCCTTGAGCCACCATAGGTCTATGTACCAAATTTCATTAAAATATCTTAATATTTGCGACCTGCAGTTTGTAACAAAGCCAATTTTGGGGGGACCCTTATATGGGCACTAGTTCTAAACATGGACCGATGTTCACCAAAATCAATAGGCTTCGTCCTTGGGCCAACATAGGTCTATGTACCAAATTTCATCAAAATATCTTAATATTTGCGACCTGCAGAGTATAAACAGTATAATTTTGGTAGGACCCTTAGATGGGCACTAGGTCTAAACATGGACCGATGTTCACCAAAATCAAACTTGTTCGTCCTTGGGCCAACATAGGTCTGCGTACCAAATTTCATCAAAATATCTTAATATCTGCGACCTGTAGAGTGCGCACAAGATTGCATGGACAGACAGACGGACGGACGGACGGACGGACAGACGGACATCGTTAAACCGAAATAAAAAAAAATTCTGAACCGATCGGTATACTATAAGGTGGGTCTACGAACAATATTTTTTGGTGTTACAAACATCAGCACAAACTTATAATACCCTGACCACATAGTGGTGTAGGGTATAAAAACATGTATTACTGTGCAGTGCAAACTTTACATGCAAAATTTTATAAAAAGTACCAGAAATCGAAGTATTTTGAATGATATGTTCTGCTGAATTGCTTGAAACTAGTTTCCTTTAAATGTAAATGTGATGTAACTGTAACGTGACGTAGATAAAAATTAAGGGTGAGTTAAACAACCGTAAACGTAACTGTAACGATTGAGCTGTTTCGAAACCACAAGAAGTATATACAAATGGTTACCAAAAAAGATCCTTGCTAAAATCACCAAACTTTTTGCTGAATATTAGTAGACTAAAAAATACTTAAAAAACTTGTAGCGAAATTTTACTTTAGTTAATTTATTTGCTGAAAATTTAAATATAGAAATTGTGTAGAGTTGTTTTTCCTTTTTATCTTTTCCGTTGTCTGTACTGCATCCAGACAAGCTGGGACATCTTCATCTTGTCTATCTGGTTGTCGTCCACGCTGTAAATGCGGTTATCAGTACAATTTTTGCAGCAAAATAAATTAGTAAAACATTAGTTCAAAATTAGTTTAGTGCTAAAAAATATAACTAAAACTTTTGCTGAAAACGGAAGTTCAGCAAAAAAATTGCTGAAAACTAGTACACTTGATATACAAGACGTTTTACTAATTTTTCTACTAACTAATTTTTTTTGAGTGTACTTTCCGGATGATTCTATTCACAATTTTCTATCCGTCATCGAAACAGCTGAATGATTTTAGTCGAAAAAAATATATATTTTATTCCAAATTTTTCCATTTATTTGTTAATTTTTAATTCGTATTTGTTGTTTGAATCTACTCTCTTTATTCATTTTATATTTTTTCCGACTAAAATCAATCAGCTGTTTCGGTGACGGATAGAAAATTCTGATTTCAACAGAATGATCCGGCAAGTACGTTTACATTTACGCGTTAGTAACCATTTGTATTCCCTTCTTCTTGTGGTTTCGAAACGTTCAAGATCTTGATCATGCAAATCAATAGAGTCCGACCGAACAGTTCGGTCACATTTTGCATGATATTCGGCATGTTGAATCATTATCGACAGATTTTGCTTATGGAAAAATGTTTGTAGGGCCGACTGAAATCCATTTTGGGAGTAAAATTTACGAAAAAGTCTAAAGTTAAGCAATGAATTCACTGTTCGGCCGCCGAAAGTTCGGCCAAAATAAATAAAGTTCGGCTGCCGAACAGTTAACTTTAGAGCTAAAATACGGGGTTTTCTTTAAATTTTACAAGAATGCCTCTAAATACCGAAAAACCGAACAAATGTCGCTTTTTGGCCGAACTGTTCGGTCGGACTCTACAAATCAATAAAAAAGGCAGATTTCTTAAAAAGTAACGCTTATAAAAAGTTCTGTAAAGAAAACAAAAACGTCAAAAAAAAAACTGTGACAGTTGATTTTCTGCCGCCATCATATGTTGTGAATTCACTGTTGCCAACTTCTTTCCTAAAAATATCGCTAAAACAAACTTAAAAACAGAAACCCAAAATAACTGTTATATTTATTAAAAAGTCACAAGCCAAATTAGTTTAATAATATTTCAATAATGCACTATATTTTACAGAGCTTCAAAAAACTTAATTCAATTTAAGCTTAATTCACTAAAAATTAAATTCAGATTTTAAAAAGATTCGTGTACCATTCCCTTAAACCATTCGTAAAGAATTCATTCATAAGCTTCATTCCCAAAGCTTTAATATGAATTGAATGAATTCTTAACTTGAATCATTCAAATCGCATGTTCATTCACAATTTTACTTATTGAATGAAGAAATTTTATTACCATTCACTTAGTGCAGTGTAGTTTGAAACTAACATATAATCAAAACGAAAGCTGTAACAAAGCATACGATACTATTTATTTCTGTTAGATGAATTTTAAACATTTTTCATTGTATTATGCTAATATTTCAGCAATTACATACAAATTAAAATTTTTCATTTGATTAAGTGAATAAAAACAAATAATTTTTCATTCACTTTTTTATTAAATGAATTCAGGTAAGTTGGGTTTCATTCAGTTAGAATTCAATCAAAATAGAATGAATTCATATAATTTTAAGCTATAGGGAATTAAGCTATCGAATTAATTCCATAAGAATGCTATTAGGGAATGAAATTTAACCCAAATTTCATTAATTTTTAAAAAGTGAATGAAAGAATTAAGCCTTTTAAACCTTTGATATTTTATAAATCATATTGCACGAAAAAATCACAAAGCTCGGCAAACATTTTAGTTTTTTCAATTTTTATATTTTACTCTATAAATTTCTGTTGTTTTTTGATTTTTATTTTAAAACTTTTTATAAAAGTTACAGAATGATTTTTTTTTTTTTGAAAAAATTAAGCAATAACTTTTTTATTTGATAATAAAATAAAAATTGACCTAAATTGAATGCCGGAAGTTGCTGGAATATCCATATTTACTCACTTTAAATCATTGTTCAATCTTTTATAAACACTAGTTGACATCATCAGGATATTATAATTGTTGAAATCATTGGTTCTATGGCTTTTGATTTATATTCTTAATAGTTAATTTTTGATAAAGAAAAAAAATCACAAAATAACTTTTATTATTTTTGAAAAAATAAAAATCGTATTTGGATTTATTTTGTTTGAATTGAAAATAAAAATCAAACAGAGCAAATAAACAGAAAATTAAAAATATTCAAACAAGAAATAATTGTAAAACAATCAGTTTTTTGAATAAAAGTTATAACTGTTACGTCCCTGCTTAAAAATCACTAGAACATAGCTAAGTTATAAAAAACTTAGCGATAAATCGCTAAATTTCACGAACTTTTCAGGTTCTGTTGAAAAATTTCCCAAAAAGGCTACATTTTTCGAACTTTTTTAAGGTTTAAAACTTAGCGATACATCGCAAAATTTTTGGAACTTTTAAGTTTTCCATAAACATTTTGCGATAAGGAAATAAATGTGAAAAAATGCTAAGAAAACATCAAGACTGACTTAAAAAAAATCGATAGTTTTCCCGCTAATAGCTAAATCATATCTTATCCCGCTAAACGGGTTTTAAATATCGCTAGATTTGAGGAGAAAATAGCTAAATTGGCAACACTGATTGTTCATTAGCTGAGTTTGAGTACTTTTGAGTAAAGTTTTGTAAAATGAGAGTTAACAAAAAAGTGACAAAAATGCACAAAAGTATGCGAACGCGAAAAACCATATTTCAAGCCCAAAAAGCAAACATCAATAGATTTGTGTACTATAGGTTGTTTTGGTGAGCGCTTTTTGCAGTTTTAGTTCAATTTGTTGTAAAAATCTTGTTAACTCTTTTATTTCAACACTTCTTTAAATTAAAAAAAAATTAATAATATGTCCTTCTCAAGCATTTTTATTTACAAAAAGGCATACATAGTCTGTTAAACCTGGAAAAGATTTCAATATTAAACAAAATCTTTGATTTATTGTAATATTTACATATTTGTTTTCTTTATGCATTTAAATAAGTATCTTTAAAAATTTGTCCATAATTTTATGTAGTTGTAATATTACTACTGTTTCCAATTATTCGACATAGGCGGTTAACCGGTTATTGCATTATTCGAAAAATCACTAAAACTGATTAACCGGTTATTCGGGTCGGTTATTCGAGAAAATTGGCGATTAATCGATTAATCGTTTAACACAAAATTAATGTATTTCCTTAACTTTTTACCTGTGTTTGTTAAATATCAACATGACACATGAACACGATGTATTTAAAAAAAATTTTCAAATTAAAAAAGCACATCTACACTAGAGAGAAAATGCTAGAGATGAAACAAAAATCACCTCTAATTATCTCTATTTTGAATGAGTTTATCTATTTTGGAGTGTTTTTGCTCCATCTCTAGCAGTTTTCTCTCGCGTGTAAATGTACCTTAAGGTTGAAAAGTTTCGGAATCTGAGATTATCTAAATTGAAATATTTCTTATACTAATAGAAAAATTTATGTAAAATATAGCTGAAGCTGTTAAAAATTAGTTAAAAATGGCAAAAAAAATTGCTGAAACTAGGAGATTTTTTTTCTAAATATTAGTAAGTTAAAAAAACGAGTAAAAAGGTTAAAGTCGGGCATGCCGACTATACAATACCCTACACCAGTCTGGTGTATTGTTTGGATCCGAAATTCGAATGGGTTAAAATGGGGCTTATGTCAAAATTTTCTATAATGTGAGTCAGCGCACCAAATTTCATTAAAATATCTTAATATTTGCGACCTGCAGTTTGTAACCAAGCCAATTTTGGGGGGACGCTTATATGGGCACTAGTTCTAAACATGGACCGATGTTCACCAAAATCAATAGGCTTCGTCCTTGGGCCAACATAGGTCTATGTACCAAATTTCATCAAAATATCTTAATATTTGCGACCTGCAGCGTATAAACAATATAATTTTGGGGGGACCCTTATATGGGCACCAGTTCTAAACATGGACCGATGTTCGCCAAAATCAATAGGCTTCGTCCTTGGGCCAACATAGGTCTATGTACCAAATTTCATCAAAATATCTTAATATTAATACCTGCAGCGTATAAACAGTATAATTTTGGTAGGACCCTTATATGGGCACTAGGTATAAACATAGACCGATGTTCACCAAAATCAATAGGCTGCGTTATTGGGCCAATATAGGTCTGTGTACCAAATTTCATCAAAATATCTTAATATTTGCGACCTGCAGCGTATAAACATTATAATTTTGGTAGGACCCTTATATGGGCACTAGGTCTAAACATGGACCGATATTCACCAAAATCAATAGGCTGCGTTATTGGGCCAATGTAGGTCTGTGTACCAAATTTCATCAAAATATCTTAATATTTACGACCTGCAGCGTATAAACAGTATAATTTTGGTATGACCCTTATATGGGCACTAGGTCTAAACATAGACCGATGTTCACCAAAATCAATAGGCTGCGTTATTGGGCTAACATAGGTCTGTGTACCAAATTTCGTCAAAATATCTTAATATTTACGACCTGCAGCGTATAAACAATATAATTTTGGTAGGACCCTTATATGGGCACTAGGTCTAAACATGGACCGATGTTCAAAAAAATCAAACTTATTCGTCCTTGGGCCAACATAGGTCTGCGTACCAAATTTCATCAAAATATCTTAATAGGTGCGACCTGTAGAGTGCGCACAAGATTGCATGGACAGACAGACAGACGGACGGACGGACGGACAGACGGACATCGTTAAATCGAAATAAAAAAAAATTCTGAACCGATCGGTATACTATAAGGTGGGTCTACGACCAATATTTTTTGGTGTTACAAACATCAGCACAAACTTATAATACCCTGACCACATAGTGGTGTAGGGTATAAATAGCATAACTCAAGGTAGATTTTTTACTTCTTACGAATTTTTTTTTAATCTGTAAAACTTTGGATACAAAATTTCTTTGAATGCATATTTAATCAATAGTACAATAAATATAATATTGCATTTAAAAATATTATTATCCAAAGTTCTTCCTCCTCCCCTGAAGAAATAAAAAAATTTAGTTCCATTTGAGTAAAATATTAGTTAAATGAAAATACCAATTTACTCTACAAAAATTTGCAAAAAAATTTTCTGAATAGTAGAGTTAGTAGACTAAAGAATATCATAAACAATTGTTAAATTTCTCAGTCTTTTTTCCGTTTTTAAGGGCCATTGACAATAAACAAAATTATCCAAAGTTTGAGCTAACATTCCCTTCTGTATTTATGTATTTAATAAAATTCAAAATTTTTACAAATGTATTTCAGAAATTTCTATTTTTATTTTAAAAGCAAGTCTCATAATTCCTATAAAATTTTCATTATGAAAGAGAAAACATGTATGTTTGTAAAAATGCTTTTAAAATAAAAGTAGAAATTTCTGAAATATATTTGGAAAAATTTGAAATGCAATTGGAATTTTATTAAATACATTTGGAAAATTTTGGAATACAAATAGAGTCTTTTTAAATACATTTGGAAATTTCTGAAATACATTTGGAAAATTTTGAAATACAAATGGAATTATTTTGAATGCAATTTTACAATTCTGAAATACAGATTTAAAATTTTTAAATGCAAGTGAACCGGCCTGATTACGAGTGTCGTATTTGTAGTCGAAATTTTCGACTCCATATAAAATGATTTTGTATATAATGGAAATTATAAAGAAATGAAACTCTGATACTGGATTTTTTTAAATCTGAGTGTTATATATGCTAAATCCAATTGAAAAATTGTTCAAAAGTTGTGTTTTTAGCGAAATTTCAGCAAATTCGACTTAGTTTCGACTACGACTACGACACTCGTAATAAGGCCGAATAATTTTGAAATGTATTTGAACAATTTTAAAATACAAATATAATTTTCTTAAATACAAATAAAATATATTAAAATATATTTGTAATTTTGAAATACATTTTGAAAATTTTAAAATACATTTTGGACAATTTTGAAATGCAATTGGACAAATATCAAAGTTTTTAAGACAATTTTGAAACTTTTTAAACAATTTTAAAATATATTTGGATAATTTTAATACAATTTTAAACAATTTTGAAATAAAACTGAAAATGGTGTAGTTGGACATGTTGTAGAATTGATGTGGTTTTGAATCGATTATACTTTCTTTGGAGATGTGAGAAAAGGTAGAGTTTCTACAGAATTAAGATATCAGTTGACAGTTGTAGGACACATATTTGAAAAAATGCAACCTTGACTTGAAGGACATAGAAATAGAATTTACATTAGCTTTAATTTTTAAAAGAACAGAATCAAAAATCGGCTACTGTATTGATTAAAGCCTATAGAGCACTTCGACGCTGATCCAGCGTCGAAGTGCTCTGTTGAACCTGTGAACCTGTTTTAACCGATTATTCGGATCGAATAATTATTTGAGTTTTAAATTATTTGTTTCGACATTAACCGAAATAGAGGCGATTAATCGAGGAATCGGTTAATCGAATTGGAAACACTAAATATTACCCAAGAAACTTTGGCAACTTTAACGCTAATTTTTGTAAATGATATGTACACCGATAAAATTTCTCAGTTGCTCAGTTAAAGAATTTCTCAGTTAAAACAGATAATTTTCAAATTAACTGAAATAATTGTTATCAACTAATATTTCAGGTAAAACATACTTATGTTTTGTTACCGTGTAAATTTAAATTAAGAAATTTGAAATTGTCAAAAAAGTTTTAAAAACACATTTCAAAAGAACCAAAAACAAATTTGAAGTTGGTTTTCTTTTTTTTTTGTGAATGTGATCATGGAGAAGAACTTCTTTGTGATCTACCACGGGCAACCATTAATTGAAAGGTAAATAAAATCCGGTTAAAGGGAAATATTTCAAGATAAGCTTTAGTTTTTCCATAAGTGTTTTTGAGAAAATTTATATCTTTTTTTATTTTGTATAGGGGACGCGGAAAAAATCATATACAAGAGAATGGAATTAGCGGAACTATACGAGGAAGTCGTGGGAACAAACCCATAAAAAGAATAAAAATTTAATTTGTGTTCATATAAATATTATGTCAAATTACGCTAAATCGCTGGACGAATTAGTTAATTTTGTTATTTGGTGCATAATTTTGCCAAAATAATAAAAAATTCAAACAATTTATGTTAAATTCTTACTTGTGTTCATAATTCCTTTAAAATAAAAAAGAGATACATTTTCTAAAAATATCGTTCTTGGTTGATTGTTACTATTATTTTTTTTTTTTAATTTAACTAAACAATCGTTTAAAATAACGGATTTTTCAGTTCAATATTTTGACTCTATTTTCAACTAACGATTCAGTTATACACAATTAATTTTATTAACTGAAGCTCAGTAAGGGGTATTTCACCTGAAACTCAGTTGAAAATTTAGTTGTCAGTGACTAAGAAATTTTTTCGGTGTACGTATATTTTTCACAATGAATCAAATGAGCATTTAAACGAAAAGAGTTATTAGTTGTGAAGAAAAGTCTTAAAATTATTGAATAATTCAATTGAACTAGCTGAACCCAGGTGATGATATAACAGCTGATAAAAACAATTTACTCAAATTTACAGGAAAAAAAAGCTTTTTCGTGTTTTTGACGTCTCCAAAAGACATAAAATCAATGTTAAAACATGAAAAATACATGCAAAGCAGCAGCAATTCTTTGTGTTGTTATTGTTTGGCATGCATTATTCGTGTTTTAACATTAAATTTATGTCTTGTGTAGACGTCAAGTAAACCAAAACATGGTTTGTAGACCACTCTACGCTTGGTGACTGGTGTAAAGCATGAAAATTTTGTCTATACAAGCTGAGTTAAATGATTAAGTGAGAGGTTTGGGTTTGACTAAGGAAAAAGCAGAATTGCTTCATTCTAGAAAAACATTTACTGAACAGTTTGCTCAATATTGCAGTCATTAAATACAAAAAGGAAGATTGGAGACCACCGATTTTCTTTGGACCTGATATTAGTAAGTTGATGTTCGACTTCAACTTAGAACCAACGATGAGTGCAAAGGAAAAACAGGCTTGGATAGGATTTAAAGAAGTTGTGACAATGTGAAAGCTAGTTGGGCAATGTAAAAGCTATTAAACTACGAACTTATCGTAGCTAACATGATAAACAATTTTAAAAGTCTTGGTTATCTGATTAGCCTTAAAGTCCACTTCTTGCACAATCATCTTGACTTTTTATCGGAAAACTTAGGTGATGTGAGTGAAAAGCAAAGGGGAATGGTTTCATCAGTACATAAAAAAATGGGGAAATGTTACCAGGTATGGTGGAATATCGAAATGATGGGTGATTAATGTTGTTCACTTCACAGAGTTGTTGAATGCATCACTTGGAAGAAAAAGCTATGCAAGAAACTTTACAAAGAGAAGTGAGAGAAAGTACAAAAAAATAAGCATATAATATTTAGCAATTTTAGTAATCTAATATTTTTGTAAGTGGAAATTGTATTGTATTGCCAGCAAACAAGCCCAAAAATGAATCAAGAAAAAGATCAATAAAATTTTTATAAAAGGTCCAAATTTCTGTATGAAAGTTGTTCATCCAAAAGAGCCTTCTTTTCTGATACAAAAATGACTCAAAAAAAGATTTTAAAAAATTCGAAAACCTCAAAACTTAATTTTTTTTGAGCATTTTCTGAATTGTTCACAAAATATTCAAATGGGTTTACATTTCTGAGTCATTTCTGAACTATTATTACAGAAAAATTAATCTATATAATTTCGGCTCATGCGATTTTCTTGTTTAATGCCCAAAAATAGATCATTTAGTGCACAACATAACGCTAAATTAATATTATCCTGCTACTTTTGTCTTTAAAAATATCAAAACCCTTCTTTTTTCTATTGCTTAGTTTGCAGTATTCAGAAAAATGTTGATCATAGTTATGCAATATATTCAATATGGAAGAATGGCTTTGGAATTTTGGTTAAATCAACTTTATTATTTCATTGCCAATTGCTTTTAAAATAAACGATTAAACACCCTTATTTTTTTTTTTTTTTTGTAAAAGAAAAAAAAAACACAATTGATATAAAAATAATGAAGTGTTAGAAAGGTACTCAAATTGTTATAAAGGAACAAATATATAAAAAAAAAATTCTTTCATAAAACATACAAACAACAAACATCTAGTGATGATAATAATAAAGACTCGAGGGGAAACACAAGTATTACATGCAGAAAAAAAGACACAAAATGTCTAAATGCCTCATAAAACAATACAACAAATAATAGGCTATTCAAAGCTCTATAACCTCTTCAGGCCTGAGTTCTTTAAGAAAAAAAACAAAACGACCGAATGAACGAACAAAAAAATATGATGAAAATTTGAAGGATATAACAAGTAAAAAACTGACTGTCAGTGTATTTATATTGTACAATGTACTACTCTACTATTATACTATATGATGATAATAATGATGACTATATAGCATACATGGGCAAATGCGGCCCTACAACCAATTTCGTGCGGCCCTTCATTAATATTAAAGCAATCAAAAAAATGTTTTTTTAATTAAAAAAAATATTAATTAAATGAAAAAAAAAAAAAAAATCAGAATTTAAATGAACAAATATCACCTTTTTTGCATAGACGCCTCCAATATACGAATATTAAGTGAAAAATTCCTTCTTCTTTATTTAAACCTTAAGCCTGGGAAAAATACTTTATGGCTCAATATGACGTAGAAGTACTTAGAAGTCTCTAATTTTTATGAGTTTGAATTCAAAAAAATTACCTTTCATTTAAGGTAATGTTTAAGGCTGTTCTACGAGCCTCGTAAGGATCTCTAAAATCTACTTTTGAGAATTGTCCTTCAAGCACTTAAATTTGGTAAAACACTTAGATACAATAAAATTTTATTTATACACTAACGGAAATAAACCTGGGAAAATAGCAAAACAATTAGTAGATTTTTATGTTATTTTTACAGGTTAATTATTTAAAAGTAACTTTACAGCAAAATTTTTGCAGGTTTTTGCTAAATATTAGTAAGATTAGAAAAGAAAAAATAAACTCTTAAATATAATAATAGTCATTCTGCTAAAATCGATAGAAATATTGGTGAAAAATAGACGACTGCTGATTTCACAAATAGATTTTTATTCTCTTAAAACAATTTAAAATTTTTTGTGTTTTTTTAATTCTACTAATATTTACCAAGATTTGTTGCTGATTCTAGCAGAGTAAATTTTTATTTCAATTAACTAAAATTTAGCTCAAATAAAACTAAAATTTCGTATATTTAACAGCTTTATTTTTGCTATTCTTATTTTAGCAAAGAAAATCAGCTTCTTTCAGCAGTTTTTTTTAGCAAAACTTTTTACAGGCTTTTTTCTATTAGTGTACTTAACCTTACCAACCACTCACTCCGCTTTTGACGGGATTATACCGCTTTTGAAAGGCTTGTGATGCCACAAATTTTTATCTCGCTTTTAAAGCAAACAATTTCGCCTTATCCCAATTTTTTAATATGATATTAAACTTTTGAATAAAGTTTTTATAATTAATTTTTTCTAGAGCTCCCAGCCAACAAACGAGCCCAAAAATGAATCAGAAAAGTGCTCAAAATATATTATTAAACTTTCACTTGTATGAAAGTGGTGCATCCAAAAGAGCCTTCTTTTTGATTCAAAAATGGCTCAAAGAAATATTTTAAAAAATTCTTTGGGCTTAAAAATTAATATTTTTGAGTCATTTTTGAATTGTTCACAAAATATTCAAATTTATTTACATTTCTGAGTCGTTTGAGAATCATCTTTGGATTTAAAAATTTGCCTCAAATTGTTATGGCTTTCATGATTACTATTTTCATCCAAAAAATGCGTAATTTTTGAGAAAGAAGTTTAAAATATAAAAAAATACGTGCTTTTCAAGCTAAATAAGAACCCTCTTAAAAGTATCAAAATTTTCTGCCGGGGTTATCAGTCAAGAGATCAAAATCCATTAATTAAATTTAAAAATATTTGAAAAATTGGTAAAAATCTTAAACCAAATTTTCTGAAATAACGAAAACTATATTTTCGAAGATTAATTCGACAAAGTTTTTTGATTTCAGATTCGTATTATGGAGGACAAAATATTTTAAAAATATTTATTGAGTCTGTGCCTTATATTTTTAAATATATTTGGATAAAAAATTATAAAAATATAAAAGATTTTGATATACTTCTCCGCAACATTGACTCAAAAGTATTTTCCTGGGTGAGGGGATAAAAAAAGAAAGACACACAATTTGAAGGCTATTCAGTGGACCGTTTTTGACTTTAGATCCGGACTTAGGAAACCAAAATAAATAAAAAAAAGATTTTAGTAGAAGGATGTACAAAAAATTAATTTTTTTCGAGTAATGTATTAATTGGTGCGGCCCTCGGTAAGTTTGTGAAATCCTAAATTTGGCCAGTCAATCCATTTGTGTGCCCATACCTGCTATATAGTATGAGTGGATGCATATTGTGATCAGAAAGTATGTAGAATTTAGAAGAAAAACGAGTAAAAATCCCAAGTCTGATTTGGTTGAAATTGATTGATGTTAAAATTTGTCTATAAAATGTTAGAAAATCAGTTAGGTGTCTTTAAGAGAAAATAGAAAATATAGTCCATATGGGTAATAGGTCCAAATGACATGAATAGACTAAAATAGTGTTCTTCGATGCTACAATCATAGAAATAAACAAGGAAAGATAGCAGAAAAAGCTACAAAGAATTAGTTAAAATTGACCTTGCAGAAAAAGCTGCTGAAATTCAAAGTTTTTTTTTTTAGTTTTGGTGAAAAAATAAATTAGTAAAACATTAGTTGAAAATTAGTTTAGTGCTGAAAAAATATAACTAAAAAAATTGCTAGTATACTTGATTTAAAAGTCTTTTCACAAATTTTTCTTCTGACTTATTTTTTTGAGTAAAGAGTTCAATTCGAACCATGCGATTGGCTACAAATGCGGTTATCAGAACTATATTTATTTTAACTTTTTATTCTACAACTAGTCATACTTGACTATAGAGCAGATTTTTTTCTGATATATTATGCTAAAAATATCTTAACTACTATTTTGTATCACAAGATCATGTGGCTTTGTACGTCGTAGTCTTTTTGTATGACTACTGGTGTTTATCAGTTTTCTGGCTTCTGAATTTTCATGGCTGCCCAATCTTTGGTAGTGCAGTGTTGCAATTTTTCCGATCGTATTTTTTACGGATTCAATACATGAAGGCCACAATTTCGGATGTATCATGGTGCGTTCACAAATTGACGCAGTAGTTTATTTTGAAATTGTTCAATATATTTTATAACAGATGGTTTAGCACATCCCCATAACTGGCAGCCACAAGTCCAAATTGGTTTAATTACTTGTTGGTACACGAATAGTATGTTTTCGAGAGATAGAGCTGAATTTCTGCCTATTAGCCAATTTAATTTTCTGCTTTTAATATCAAGTTCTTTTTTCTTCTTTAGCAAATGTTCCTTCCAAGACAATTTGGAGTCCAGAGTAAGACCAAAGTATTTCACCGAATTTGAATGAGGAATTTCAGTGTCTCTCATTTTTAGTGGTATATAAGAGATTTCTTTAAGTGAAAAATTAATATGAACCGATTTCGTGTGATTTATTTTGATTTTCCATTTGGATGCCCAGAATGAAATGTTATTTACTGCCGGTTGAAGATAATTTGCTGCTTCTTGGGCAGAATTTTCTCCAGCTAATATAACTGTATCTAGAGTTTGCTGTTCGGTTTTATTCGAAACCAAAACCGCGGTTTTTAAAGCCTCAAAACCGAAACCGAAAACCGACAAAAATAAGTCGGTTTTTAACAATGACTTTAACCAATTAAAATAATTAACTAGATTGCATCCCAGTGTGAAATTGGAATCCGAAAAGACTTATAAAAGAGCCCTAATTAATACCTTCTGAAATTAACCTATATGAGGGAGTATTTCTTCACCGATGTAGCCTCTTTCCGAGAGCACTTTTACGACTCATAAAAGACCCTGAATTATGAGCATTATTGGAAAATTTAGAATTTTCTGAGCTATTATGAGTCATTTAAGATTAATTTTTGAGTAATGGAAAAATTAAAAAAAAAATATCGAATACACTCATAAATACGAGTCTATTATGTTTCATTTATGACTCGAAAATTGCAGCACTCTGAAAATGATCATATTTTAGAATCTTTAATTTCTGAGCGCTCAGGAAAATTTTGGTTGAATCTTGAATTTCGCAAAGGGCTCAGCTTCTCTTTTACAAAATTTTGTATTTAATTGTAATGAATATTTTCTCCATTAAATATTAGTTTAAAGAATTTTTTTTTGTTATTACGGATAACATAAGTTAAGTCAAGTCACCAAAAAGGCAGATAGTTTAAGAGATATTGAGTTTCATATATTCAGTTCAGATTTTCACAGCATATTTAAAAAAAAAACTATTTCGTAATTCACGAAATTTTTGAAATTTTAACTTTATATTGTTCTAAACAATTTGCTAAAATTAAAACTCTTGAAAATACAGCTTTAGTTGCCGACAAAAGAATAAAAAAAATATATTTATAACGGTTTTCCGTGTTTTTTTTTCTTCTCTCGTAAAGGTGTAGAAACGGAGTAATTCTTCTTTATTCGAGTGAGAAATTCAATCGAATTTCAATAAATATCTTGAACGTATTAAAATATTTAATTATTTTAAAACAATTGTATTAATATCACAAGAAAATCGAAAAATAACCGAAACCGCGGTTTTTTTTATAATTTTAGAAAACCGAAACCGCGGTTTTAAAATTTTTCGGTTTTTAGCAAACTCTAGCTGTATCATCCGCAAATGTTGCTATTGTTGTATTTGCTGTACTGGGAAAGTCGCTGGTATATAATAGATAGAGAAGAGTTCCTAGAATACTTCCTTGGGGCACTCCTGCTTTTACTTCTCTGATTTCGGAGTATTCCGTTTCATATTTTATTTGAAAATAACGGTTGTTAATGTATGATTTGAGTATATTGTAATATTTTGGGGGGAATATTGTTGAGAGTTTGGAGAGTAATCCTTCATGCCACCCACACTTTATCAAACGCTTGCGCCACGTCTATAAAAACTGTGGAGCAAATATGTTTATTTTCGAATCATCTTCAATAACATTTGTAATACGGTTATCAGAACTGAATCTGTTTTTTGGGTGTATGATTTCTTTACTAATTTTTTGAGTTTTTTTTTCAGTGTGGATGAAAAAGATTTAAGATTTTTAAAAATTTATTTTAAAAAATTTTGTTATTTTTTTTTCTTAGTCATGCATAATAGATAGTTCCTTTCACTACACCCCCACTTTTGATCTAGTTGGTTCAATATGGAAGAATTCGATTTTTTTTTAGAAAACGTTAACCCGTGCCGAATCGCTGCCAAAACTTACCCATTTTTGGGAAAATAGCATTTCCAAAATTCTTAATTTTGCAAAAATTACTTTTTTATTTAATTTGTTCAATAAATATACTTAAAATTATTCAGATACGGAATTTACGTTTTGTCGGATGCCATTAACCCACTTTAACGTGGAACCGAACAGAAAGGTATTTTTTCATTGTAGCTTCGGCATTTTACAGTCGTATTTTAAAGTGTGATATATAGATTTTTTTGCCTCGAAGAGAGCAGTGCTTTGCTATAAAGGAAATCTCCAATGAAAAGAAATTAAATAAGGCGACCCCTACACTCATAGAAAAAAGTTTGTAGAAAAGTTAGTAAAACTGTTAGTACTTCAACTAATTTTGAACTTATTTTCAGTTTTTAGTTAATTTTTTGCTACCTCCACATTACTAACTTACAATTTTTTTTGCTATTTTTTTTTGCTGAATTTAGTTACTAATTTTTAACAATAAATTTGCTAACTTTACAGTATTTTGCTGAATTTTAGTTACTAATTTTTAACAGAAGATTTGCTAATTTTACAAATTTTTTGTAAACTAAACCACCAATTTTGGAGCGCTTATAAACAGAATGTTAAATGACTCATAAAAATTACTGCATATTTTTAACTCGACAAAAATAATGCAAAAATATTTTGAATAACGCTAAATTGAAATGGTTGAAAATTTGTCCTACTCATAAAATATCTAAATTATTAAAATTTATGAGAAAAGTTTCTATTTATCGTAATACATTAATTTTCAAAGATCAAGGTTTATTTTGGACGAACCATTTTAATATGAAAATTGTGATTAAAAGTATCTCTGGGGAGCAAGTATCGTCGGTGTACAGAGAACTTTTTTTTGTAGTACCGTCTAATATACAGTTGATCTTTAAATTGGTAAATTAATGTTTTTCGATTTGAGATCAAATATTATATCACTTTCTTTTTTTAAATTATTTTCAAATCAAACAACAAATAAAATCTAATATGATGTTATAATTTGTACTTGAGGTAGAACAATATTTTAACTAAATTTATGAAAATATCGAAAGTCAGAAAAAAAATTTTTATTTTTTTATGCAAAAATTAAAATTATTGTTAAAGAAAGATGATAAAATTTTACAAGTAAATTACAGAGAATAAAAAATTAAAAAAAAATTGGTAAAAATAGCGTTCATATTAGTCTAATGGAGTTGTGTCATTATCTTATTTGTTTCACATTCAATATAAATAGATCATCAACAATTATTAACTCATAAGGGCATGGAGTACTGAGGATGGATCTGTAGTGGGACCCGAAAATACATATTCTATCCTGCTGGCCTTATTAAATGTCTTCAATTTTTATTCTCTATAATTTAGTTGTAAAATTTTATCATCTCTCTTTAATTTTAAAATGATTTAAAAAAAAATTAAATTATATAAGGCTCAAAAATTATCCTAGTTTTCATTTCTATGCGTACTTTTTACGTCTTTCTCAAAAATGGGTGTCGAAAAAAACTAGTTTCAACGGCATATTAATCAACATATCAACGGCATATTAAACACATTTACTAGGATGCCCCTTGAATAACGAATTATCGAAATTCAGTGCTATCATCTGTCAGTTCTGTTCCTTAAATTTACAAATTTTAAAATTGAAGCATTTCTGGTATTGTAGTTTTCTGCAGTTCTTACTGAAATTCACATATGTGATTGAGGAGAAAATAATAAGAGCCTCGTATTTTTTAGCGGCCTAACCTCACTTTTGGTTTTTTGGTTTCTTTTAATTGATACGCCACATCAAGTGAGAGATTACTTGGAGGCAGATTTATGGGTACGTTCAAATTTTTTCGTTATTGAATTTTTATTTTAATTTTCGAATAGCACTTTTTTATTGAAAATTGTTATTGGTTTGTGTTAATAATGCCAAATTAATTTAAACGAGGCATTGTCTAATACTTTTTCGATTTTCTTTATCGCCCGACTTTTAGGCGACTTTTACCGAAAAGACTTTTTAACCTATCTTTCAAATATTTTAAATAAATGGCAAATATGTTCCACGAAATATGTGATATGGGTATACAAATTTTTGTTTTCTCGAGAACTTTAACGCTATATACAAATAAATCTAATAAGAAAGAAACTATGAATTAGCTGCTCTATATACAAGACCGTACGTGGGTTAGATGGCTTAGCTGTCGAACTCTGGTATAGTTACGTTTGTAATGTTGTTGAAAAAATTCTCATATAGAGACAATCTGAAAATAAAATAAAAACAATAATACGATTCAAATGGAAAATCACTGATGAAGCCTGTCCATAGAAAAAGGCAGAAAGTGGATCTAGTAGGATTTGCAAATTTAATGTGTTTATAACTTTTGAAAAAATGTTTATTCTACTTAACTTCAAACCTACTTAATTAGAATTAATAAAATTGCATATTAATTGCCGTTGGTCTTTATGACGCGTTTGAAAAAACAACACTTTAATAATTTCGTAAAGTTGAAGCAATCTTCCATACAAAAATGGGATAGGTTTTGAACACACTTTTTAACTCTTAAACACTTTTTAACCATAAACCTTAAAAAATCCGTTATCTACACTCATTGAAATAAATCTGCAAAAATAGCAGACAAATCTTTAACTCAAATTCTGTATATTTAACAGTTTTATTTTTTCTGTTTGTCTATCTTACTAATATTTAGCAAACATAATCAGCTAATTTCAGCAGTTTTTTCTTTAATGTCATTTTGAATTAATTTTAAGAAATTTTAACTAAACTTTGTACAGACTTTTCTGTTAGTGTAGATATTGTCATTTAGTAGTCACAGGAATATTAGCTGTATTTGTGTGACTCTCTATCAGTGTTATCAAGAACGATTTTGACAGTTTTTCAACGTATTCCTGCTTTCTACTGTCAAAATTGTTCGAGATATCATTGATAGGAATGCCGCACAAACACAGCTATTATAAAATACTTTCGGTTAAAATTGCAATATTATAAATTTTCATCTAAAATTTTAAAGACTTTCTGACCACAGTGTATATGTATATTTTGTGGATATTTTTTTATATACATAAATATTTGTGCGTTTGTGTTTTGGATGCATGTGTTTGTTGTTGGGAAAAATACAAAAATAACAACAAAAATAAAGCCACCTGCCAAGACTTGTAGACAATGATAAGAAATATACACTAATAGGTATTGAGGAGAATGGATAGTAATAGGGGTGTTTTTTGTTTGTTTTGTTATTATTTTTTTTTGGTGATGAAATGGGAGTGAGTATTTATATGAATTTATATAAGAAAAAATTCTAAACTCATACTTTAAAGGAAAATAATACAAAAATGACAATGATGTAATTCTCCTTGGAGTGTCGGCCCAGAATAAAAGCGGGAAGGCCCCTGCAATAACTACTGAAATAACGACTGCCAGCTACAGATTACCTAGAAACTTTATGGTACTCATGAAATTCTTAATTTTCTGCAAAATAAATATAAGTTTGTTAATATCTAATTTAGTAAAAAAAAAAAATAGAAAATGTTAATATTTTTTTTTTTAATTAATACAATAAAATAAAAAAGAGCCAGGAAAGCCATAAATTTACTATGTTAATTTTACTTTTTGATATTACAAATGCAGTGAACACCATCATAAATAGCTAAAAGTATGGCAACATTGGTAATGAATATGAGAAACAAGATATGAGAGTATATAAAAACCCGTCATTTGAATAAAACACATTTTGTATCGCACAATGGCACCACTCGCTCAAATATCAAACTGTAGGGAAAAAATCTTCTCGCTTTTATTCTGGACCTACACTTAAATGTTATGTCAAAATACAGTCAAATCATTTTGGACATGACACCTACCCAGAAAAAATACTGATTGAAACAAAGTCATTTAATAATGCAAAAATATTGCATAAGAATTTGAATAGAAAAAAAGAAAAACTAACGTCGATGCCGCGGCGAAAATGGTCGAACATATATATTGCTTGAGATGAAATCTTTCTTTATTTCGCAGCAAATTTCGGCTAAACCGAAAGACAAATGTTGATTTAACCAGTCTTGCAGAAGTGCAGTCAGATCTAGAGAATTACCGTTCAACAATCGGCGAGATAATAAAAACGACGACACTGTTCTGCTTCGCAAACGAGCCAGATATGAGTGTTCCAAAATACTTAGTGGTGAAAAATTTATTTACTAAAAACGTCTTCGCATTAAAGTTCTTTCTGCTCCTCGGGGTTGTAAGAGAGTTTGGTCATTCGTTAAAAGAGTAAAGGATAATGCTAGTTCAGCTATCCCAACTCTTAGAAATGATGACCAAATATTCACTGAACCGGTTGATAAGGTTAACCTTTTAGCTGAGATGTTTGCAGATAATTCATTCCTGGCGGAAAGCGATCAATCAATGTCCGAACTTAAAAGAGTATCGAGTACTATGCCTAAGATCATACCAATCTCACATGGTCCTTTTTAATGGCAATACCAGTTTTTAATGCAACAGATGGCGCTGACTGCTGTTTTGTTTTTTCTGGCAATACTGCTTCATTTTATTGGGGAGCAGTGTTGCCCGAAAAATTTTAGCTCATTCCCATTTAGAATGCTTAAATCCCCAATGTTATACCCAATTCATTTTAATTTAAACAAAAACTCAATTTAAAAGAAAAAAGGGGTTAGCATCGCTCTTAAGTCCAGAAAATTATTAAGAGTAAAAGTAAATATTTTACGAAGAAATATTTACTTTTTCACTCGAACTTTTAAGGCCTCAAGTCTTTGTTAAAATTGTGAAACTAAAAAAATTTTATTATACGAAAGACAAATCACAATTAAGCTGAAATGTCACTGTATCAAAATAAAAGTCGGACATTAAATTTTTGAAAGAAAAAATTCTACACAATTTTCACACGAAACAGATTATGGTGTAAAATTTTTTTTTTTTTCTAAAATATATATGGAATTTGACAAGTAAATACGAGTAGTTTTCAAAAACTAATAGTTTTTGGTTAAGTGTAAATTAGTTAGTTTTTGCATAAGTCAAGTTTACACGATTCAGAAGGTACATAAGAGGTACTGGTACTTTTTGAGTCCACACAAAATTTATTTTTTCTGAGTTCTTTGCACGTAACAATTTTATTATAATGAAAATAGAAAATTTTTTGAGTTTGGTTGCTTTTCGTTATTTCAAGATTTATAAATACTTAGAGAACATTTCTTCAATAATTCAAATATTTTGTAGAAATTTTGAAATACTTTAACAGACCTAATTTGATTGATTTTAATTTAAAATAATACGCATATAATTTATCCGAAAATTCTTCTTATTTTCGGTCTAAAAAAAAAATTACAATTTTTTAATCTGTCCCCAAACCGAAGTCGAAATCCCTAATTTGGGCCCCTGACAACTCTGTTAAAACCTCATTTGACAAAATAAAATTCTGCCTTGACCAAATTTCCCAAAATAAAATACTCCTTTGACAAAATTTCTTACATGCTAGCGACAACTACAGTTTGTTTAAAAAAATATCGATGTTGAATCTCTGGATCATACATGAGACTAATTAATTATTTGGACAAATTAATTGGTGATTTCATTAGCATTAAATTGAAAATAATGCTAATGCTATTTTTGGCAATTTTATTACTTGGACTAATGCTAATGCTTTGAAATACATCGATTTCATTACTAATGCCAATTGTATAGTAAACTCATTACGATTACTAATGCCCCAATTACAAGAAAGAATAGGCATTTGTAAACGTCATTTTATAGATTTCATAATCATTCCCAAGCTTGCAAATGCGTAATGCGAAAAGTTTTTTGTGGTATAAAAAATTAATTATAACACTAAATCAGCGATTTTTTCCCGCGACTTTTTCGCGATTTTTTTCAACTAGCCACCGAACTTTGTTCTATGAATTGGGTATTATAGCCCCTATATTATGATTTTAAAGAAACACACTAAAAAATTGCAAAATAATGGCCGAACGCGCAAAAAAGCTTTATGGCACAGAAAAGGTATAAAAAACTTAATCAGCGATTAACATTCTGCAAATGAATATAATGATGAAAAAGTTTTACTTTTTGCAAAATTTAGTTTATTGTTACACAAAAAAAAAAATCCCATAAGAAGTCGGGAAAAAAATTTCTAAAAAGGTAAATTCTTACATCAGTATATTTGTTTGCAGAATGAAAATCGCCGATTAATTTTTTTAATTAATTTTTTGTACCATAAAGTCTTTTTTCGCGTTCCGCCATTATTTTGCAATTTTTTAAGAGCGGTTTTTTTCAAAATTCATAATCTAGGGACTGTAATACCTAATTCATGGAAAAACGTTCGGCGATTAATTAAAAACAAATCGCGAAAAAAGTCGCGGAAAAAAATTTTTCAAAAAGGAAAATTCTTACATCAGTATATTTTTTGCAGAATGAAAATCGCTGATTAAGTTTTTTACTTAAATTTTTCTATCATAAAATCTTTTTTCGCATGCCGCTATTATTTTGCAATTTTTAAGTGCGTTTTTTTTAAATTTATAATTTATAAGGGACTATAATACCCATTTCATAGAACAAAGTTCAATGGCAAGTTGCAAAAAAAGCGCGAAAAAATTTCGCGGAAAAAATTTTTATAAAAAGGTAAATTCTTACATCAATATATTTGTTGGCAGAATGAATATCGCTGATTAAGTTTTTTAATTCAATTTTTGTATCATAAAGTTTTTTTCGCGTTTCGTGATGATTTTGCAATTTTTTAAATGCGGTATTATAGTCCCTAGATTTATAAATCTAGGGACTATAATACCCAATACATAGAACAAAGTTCGGTTATTAATTGAAAAAACAAAAATCGCGAAAAAAAGTAGCGGAAAAAAACTTACAAAAAGGAAAATTCTTACATCAGTATTTTTTTTGCAAAATGAAAATCGCTGATTAAGTTTTTTAATTAATTTTTTTGTGCCATAAAGTCTTTTTTCGCGTTCCGCCATTATTTTGCAATTTTTTAAGTGTCGTTTTTTAAAAATCACAATCTGGGGACTTTAATACCCAATTCATACAACAAAGTTTGGAGTCCAGTTGCAGAAAAAAAAAAATCGCGAAAAAAAAGTTTTGCAAAAAGTAAAAGTTTTGCACCATTATTTTTGTTTGCAGCATGTAAATCGCTGACTAAATTTTTAATCAATTTTTTGCAACATAAATCCATTTTTCGCGTTCCGCCATTATTTTGCAATATCCCAGCAAAAAAAATTGGAAGTAATGCTTTACAAACTACTTCTTTCACTACTTAACAAGTATCTGTTAGTGTATTTTTACGGCTTTTTTAGAAGTAATTCTGCACAACTTCAAATAAAATCACTTCTTTAATTGCTTCCAAAGTATCTGTTAGTATATTTTTTCAGCGTTTTTAGAATAACTTCTGAACAGATGCCAAAAAATCACTTAAGTATTGCTGCTAAAGAGTAACTGCTCTAAAAGTGATCGTAAAAAGTGATTTTGGTATCATTTGGCATTTCCAAATGGAGGGTTCCGGGTTCGATTCACGGTGGGACCAATATTTGTTTTTATTTTTTTTAAATTATTTTTTTATTTTATTAATTTTTGTTTTAATGATGAGAAATTGCTTTTTATGCACCTGTAAAAATAGTACTGAAAACCATATTCAATTGGGGTGCACCTTTTACCCTTCTTTAATAAGTACTTTTATTGAATAGAATAAGGAACAATATCTCGCATTAACAAAGTGGTGTTTTTATGCCAGTCAACTTTCATATCAAAGAATAGCTCAGCGGTAGAGCGCTAGACTAGCAATCGTGAGGTCGCAAGTTCGATACCCGGTGGCGGCAATAAAAAACTTTTGTGAAATAAAAATATATAATTTTTTTTGTAAAGAATTTTTTTTTAATTTTTAATTGGGGAAAAAGAGCTTCCTTTGCACTCGTTCAAGAAGTACTGAAAAAATTTGAAAGTGGGAGTACTCCTCTCCTATGACAACTCAATGTTAAAATCATTAGTGTTTATGTTAAAAAAGAAGTACATCTATCATCGTCAATTGTAGTGCTTTTTCTACTTCTTCGGCATTTCTTTTTTTGATGGGATTTTAAATGTGTTTTTTTTTTAATCATAATCTATGGACCATAATACCAATTTCATACACCAATGTTTAGTTTGCAAAAAAAAAAAATTTTTTTATTTATATTTTTAAATTAAAAAATAAAAATTAAACAAACGTAATTTATTTTTAGTAAAAATTCGCATTTATCCCTGCAAAAAATAGACATGAATTTAAAAGCACTGCAGTACTAGAAGCACGCTTTCTAGCGCTTGTCTCTTCTCTCGCTTCCAAAAATGCACTAAAAGAAGGCAGAATTTTTGATGCTGTTGTGTTTTTGTTGTAATTTATTGCTTCTTAGTGGGACATCGCGAACAAATATACCCGCAATAAAAGATGCAGTATAAAGTAGCACTTCGTTTATTGCGGGTATATGATGTGATATTTGTTCGCGATGTCCCACTAAGAAGCAATAAATTACAACAACAACAAAAACTCTGCCTACTTTTAAGGCATTTTTAAAAGGAAGAGAACAGGGCAGCACTAAAATATGCGCTTCTTGTTCTGCTTTGCTTCTAAAATTGTGTCTATTTTTTTTTGCTGGGATGGTTTTAGTAAAGTGCGTTCGATTCCTACAGCCGACGGGTTGTTGAAAAATTATCATATAGAGACAATCTGACAATTTAATGGAAAATCACTGATGAAGCCTGTCCATAGAAAAAAAGCAGAAACTAGATTTAGTCTGATTTGCAAATTAATGTGTTTATAACTTTTAGAAAAAAACCCACTAAATTAAAATTAATAAAAACGAGTAAAAAGGTTAACGTCGGGCATGCCGACTATACAATACCCTACACCAGTCTGGTGTATTGTTTGGATCCGAAATTCGAATGGGTTAAAATGGGGCTTGTGTCAAAATTTTCTATAATGTGAGTCAGCGCACCAAATTTCATTAAAATATCTTAATATTTGCGACCTGCAGTTTGTAACCAAGCCAATTTTGGGGGGACCCTTAAATGGGCACTAGGTCTAAACATGGACCGGTGTTAACCAAAATCAATAGGCTTCGTCCTTGGGCCAACATAGGTCTGTGTACCAAATTTCATCAAAATATCTTAATATTTGCAGCGTATAAATAATATAATTTTGGGGGAACCCTTATATGGGCACTAGGTCTAAACATGGACCGGTGTTAAGCAAAATCAATAGGCTGCGTTATTGGGCTAACATAGGTCTGTGTACCAAATTTCGTCAAAATATCTTAATATTTACGACCTGCAGCGTATAAACAATATAATTTTGGTAGGACCCTTATATGGGCACTAGGTCTAAACATGGACCGATGTTCACCAAAATCAAACTTGTTCGTCCTTGGGCCAACATAGGTCTGCGTACCAAATTTCATCAAATTCAATATCTTAATATTTGCGACCTGTAGAGTGCGCACAAGATTGCATGGACAGACAGACAGACGGACGGACGGACAGACGGACATCGTTAAATCGAAATAAAAAAAAATTCTGAACCGATCGGTATACTATAAGGTGGGTCTACGACCAATATTTTTTGGTGTTACAAACATCAGCACAAACTTATAATACCCTGACCACATAGTGGTGTAGGGAATAAATATGCATTTTTAATTGCAGCTGGTCTATATGATGCGTTTGAAAAACAACACTGTACTGGAAAACTAATTTTAGTTCATACATTTTTTTGAGTGTACATTGACTTTATACAAAGAAATAATAAAATAATCAAAAGTAATAAAAAAAATTAGTTTTATACTTTAAAAACTAAAAAATAAAATTCTTAACAGAAATTGTAACTGCATGATGTTAATTTTTATTATCGATGGTAACCGAAAAGATGCGGTTATTGGCAGGGGTAACGCTATTTTAGATAATTTCTGTAACAATGTTTAAAGGGTAACGGTATTTAGTTTATTTCGCTATCAGTATTTTAAGTTTAAAGCTATTTTAGTTATTTTGGTAACGGTATTTTAAGGATAACGATATTTTGATTGTTTCGGTAATCATATTTTAAGGTTAGCGGTATTTCAGTTATTTCGGTAAGGGTATTTTAAGGATAACGGTATTTCGACTATTTCGGTAACGGTATTTTAGGGGTAACGGTAGTCAGTTAAAAGGGGTTTGAATCGATAACCGTATTTCAGCGGTATTGTCTGCCAACCCTGATCTTAACAGGTTAAAGCCGTTGTCATAAGCATATGTTAAAATAAAAGAGAGGTATGCAATAGCCCTGGTGTTGCTATATTTGAAGGCATCCATCTTACACCACCTTTCATCTTTTCTCTAACCCTTTCCAATGAAAGCAAAACGTTAATTAATTAATAGAAAGAATATCCTGAGTCTTGTTTCTCTTTAAAAAAAAAATAAATTGTTGCCTGTGCTGTGTCATCATCCGTAATTCAAACCTTTTACTGTTTGACTAATGGCAAAATAAACAAAATTTGTTTAAATAAAATTTATGTTGAAAATATTTAGTTAGCATTTAAAGTAGAATCAGTAGGTAGTACAAAATGCCTTATAGGAAAGAACCTTATTAAATGTCTAAGGTCCTTTATATTTTTATTGGATGTTATAAACACTTTGTTGTTTTTTGTTTTTGGGTGTGTGTTGCATATTGTTGCTGTTGTTGTTTCTTTAAACAAATAGGCTCAATTTGGTTTATTTGACTAAATAAGAATGTATATAGGAAAATTTTCCTATGCCCATTTTAATATTACATATAATGTCAAGGAAAGTTGTATGGGGTAGACCACCAAATCCGTAATAAAGCTGAAGTATGTGAAAGAGAAGACCAAAATAAGTAGCATAGCTGCCCAGTCTAAGTTTAAGGGGGATGAAATTGGTTTTGATGTATTTTTGAAACTTTTTGTTAAAGAATTTTTTAATAATTTTTTGTCCCACTGGATGGAATTTTGAACCCATCTTTCAAACCCTAATTTGATAGTGAACACTTATAAAAATACGAGTGTTACTTACTTTTCCCCTTCTACAATATACCAAAATTTTATTGCTATTTAGGAGTTCACCCCAAGAGGCCTCCCTTGTTAGTGTAGTGTCTATTGTGCTTGAATTTTTTGTTTTCTTCCATTAATAGACATGTAAATGAATTATGAATAAATGATGAAATTAGTTAATGATACTTCCGTTTCCGTTAAAATGTATTTTCTGTGTGTGTGTGCGTGTGTGTTAGTATATTTTTGAGTGTGTTAATGCCAGAGGTGTGGCACTAAACCAATTTATGTTAAAATATTAATCATTAGGCAACAATAAACATATTAAAATCATCCAATGGTATTAAAGAAAAAAGAAAATTACAAATTCAACATAAACTATATGAATAAAGTATTCGATAATATTTTGTTGTTACTAACCAAAATATTTATTTTGGGAGAGTATATATTTGGATTCGAATGTCAAAGAGAAGATAATATTTTAACATTAACGATAAAAAAACATTAATTTAACAAAATAAGAGATCAACTAAACACACCCCTCATTCACATTAATGATATATTTAAAATCTTTCAAAATGTTTGTTCATTCTCTACCAACTGTTTGTTATTGGCAGTTGTTCTATCGATTTAACCATGGGAAGTGCTCTGCTAAGATAAGTGAACTGGTCCCCAGAGCCCAAGTTTTTATTCGTTATACTCACTTATCAATTGGAGCACATCCGATTGTAGTCGATTATCCAGTGGATCGCACAGAGCATTACAGAGAGAATTCGTTTACCAGTCGCACTAGCAGTATGTGGAATAAACTCCCCGCAGAAGTCTTCCCTGTTACTTACAATGTAGAGAAATTTAAATCAAATATTTACAAACACTCACCCTCTTTCCTCCTCCCCATAACCTATTTTCTTAATACCAACCCAATCCACTATGTTAGTAGGGGTATCACCTGCGTGTTGGTAAAAAAAAACCATAACGATTTAAAACCCTTTCAAATGACTAACTCTAACCTTAAAATACTACTAACAAAATAATTAAAAATACCGTTAACCAAACATAATAACTTTAAATACCGATAACCTTAAAATACCCTAACGAAATTCCATTGAAATACCGTTAGCAATAATCACTTAACTTATGAATCGGTTGCCAACCCTGCATAAGATACCCCACACTAAGCGAATTATCTGCATGCTATTACTGAATTTTGACGTGTTAATTCAATGAAGTTTCGCTAGAATTCATCCACTGAAGATTTTTCATTAAATTAATAGAGTATTTGATAGAATCCCTAGTAAAAAAATAATTATATGACTTTTGATATCATATAAAACTAGCGGGCAAGCCCGCTAGATTCAGCGGCCTGCCTTAGCCCTAGTTTTTGAGATGTCAGTTAAACCGAAAACAACTTTTGTCGTATCGGGCAAGACCGCTACGTTGTACCTTAAAGTTTTAAATTTTATTTGTTTTGTATAGGAATTAAATATTTTTATGAAAATAAAATACAATGTTTTTTATTAATGTAAAAATCTTCAAAATAAAAAAAATAAAAGACCCCTTCGATGAGAATACTTATTAGGACTTTATATAAAAAAAAATAATATCAAAAATTATTATTCAGAGGAAGCTAAGGTTAAAACAAATTTTCTACTTTTTAAGTAAAAATAAAATCAAATAGACACACTTAATAATTAACAATAAATAACGATGACGATGTGAGAGCTGTGGTGTAATGGTTAGCGCCTTGAACTGTTACACATGTGGTTGCGGGTTCGATCCCCAGCGACCGTAACATCAATTTGGAAAAATAATGTGTATGATTTTTTTATCCCTAATACAGTGTCCTCCTTCATTATTCCCATATAGGGATGCCAATCGGGATTGATATTTGAAAATCCCGGGATTCGGGATTTTGCATGAATTTTTCGGAATCCCGGGATTTTACGGGACTTCTGGATTTAAATTTTTCTTCATTTGTAAAAATTTGTATGTTATGTAACTAATTTTTTTTATAGAATAAAGCGTTTTATAATTATTTAATAGTTGTTAATTAATAATGTGGTACATTTTATATATATTGAAACATCTCAGTCAGAAATTGACAGTGGTACAAAAAATCAAGTACCTGCATACCACTGGGTAACCGCGATGTTAAAAATAAATGACTGGCAGAATACTCATTTGGGACGCTTTGCCAGCGTTTGCAAAAATCCTTTTGCCAGTATTTGTTTTACAAAACAGGGCCAAAAAAGATACATATGAACTTTTTTAAATTTTATTTTGGAAAATATAATTCCAAACCACATATTTATTGGTTTTGGCAGCGTTTTGCCAAAGTTAAAAATGTTGTTTCTCTAGTACTTTTCCGGCGCTTTTTGAACTGCCGGTCCTTTTTCTATTGACATTATCATATTGGTAATGAGAAACCAATTTTTGTCAGTACTTGTACCAGCTGTTAAAATACCTCGCCATCGCTTTCCCGTTTGTATTTTTCTGGCTGGGATAATATAAGAAGGCCTGTCATTAAGTACACTTGCGCCCAGTATTTTGTAAGCAGATTTTAAAACAGATTCGTTGCGATAACCTTGCCCACTAAATCGTGTAATTACAGCAACAAAGTTATTTGCTTATCGTTATCAAATATTTTCATGGAAGAATTCAAACTTACAGTCCCAGCCAAAATTAGGTTTCAGAAATCGAATTTCGCTTGGAAGAATAAATCGGTAAAATGACAAACAAACTTGATTTTTCGCATGTATTACTCAAAAACTTAATATTGTTTACCAAAATTTCAAATTTTTCTGGAAAGTCTGTGCATAGTTTACTCGAATAATCTACTTAATTTATAATTTTACCAATATCTTGGCATCAATTTCTTGTCAATATGAGAAAATTCAAGAAAAACGTAGGTAATTTAAAATTGCTCACTTTCTTTATTTGCGTTTATATTAATATTAAAAAATAAGAAAATCCCGGGATTTTTGAGAAATAATCCCGGGATTCGGGATTTTGCCAATCCCGAAAATCCCGGGATTTCGGGATTCGGGATTTCCCGTTTGGCATCCCTATTCCCATAGCACTTAACCCCACCGAAGTAAAATAATATAACAGGGCTAGGAAATAAACAGCCTCAACAAAAGTTCGCCAACTCTCCATCAAATGGCGCGCAACAACTGTTTTAAAATTTAATATCTCGCGCATTACCCCACATCGCAAAGTACATATATTTGGATTTCTAGTCGATGGGTTTTTGTGCAGGTCGTCAAAGCCAGGTCTAAGCCTCTACGTTAAAATGTCAAAAAATTCCGTCTTATAGATATCGATGTCGGAGCACATACAAGATTCTATCAGGATATCTTTCTGGGATATCGTCTTAACTTGAAAACGAATTATTATGAAATTTGACAAAAAGAATAAATTTAGTATTAGTACCAATATTTATTAAAATTTAGACCCGTTTTCGCTCAATTTCGTAGTTTCCATAAAACGAAAATCGTTACATCTTCTTAATCAAAGGCACAAAAAATTTCATTTTTGGATTTTATTTATACTTTCGTGGAAAAGCATAGGCCGGTTAGAGGGTAAAATAAGTCAGTCAGTCACTCTTATATGTAAATACTATGACTCTCTTTGCGATTTGTTCATTATCATGGCGAATCCATTCGTTCCCCGTTCTGTTTCATTTCGTTCCGCATTCCATTCCATTTAGTTCTCTGTTCCATTGCCATTTTCTCGAGTTTCAATTTCACTTGTTCCCCGTTCTTTCCCGAGAGTGTTAAAAAAAGTGTTTAAAAAAAAAAATGGTCGTAAACAAACTCTCATTAATAAAAATGTGTGTTTAAAAACAAAAAAAAAAAAAAACAAAAATGTGTTTAAAAAAAAGTGCGCGTAGACAAATTTTCTTTCCCGAAAGAGTGTTAAAAAAAGTGGCCGTGGGCAAATTTTCTTTCCCAAAAGTGTGTTAAAAAAAATGTTTACACAAAAAAGTGTTTCCACAAAAAAAAAGTTTACACAAAAAAAAAGTGAAAATGTTGGGTTTTAATTTTTATTCAAAAAAAATAAAAATTGTTTTTTCGACCTTTTATTAAGTAATTAGAAATTTATTAATTCAGTTCGAGGCCAATTTCCTTATTATGAATTAACATAATAAGTACTTTTTTCAAAAACTGCTATTTTTCTTCATCAGAATATTATCCTAACAAATACTTTACAGAGTTTTTGTTTTCAAAAACCTCTAACACTTTCAGGAATGAAAAGACGATCATTTCGGGGATTTTCCAAGTCCCCTTCTTCAGTTTTCTTTAGAAAGTGGTGGCAATAGTGCAATGCAAATTGAAACATCAAAATTTCATATTAAACATAGTCTACTATATCAACGAAATGAGAATGGAGCAAACAATAAAATATTTTTCGAAGTCTCTGCAAAGACATAACCAACAATAGAAATATTATGAAAGTTTTTGTATTTCGTACCATCGGTGTTTCCAAAAAAAAAGTGTTTCCACAAAAAAAAAAACGTATTTCCACAAAAAAAAGTTTTCAAAAAAAAAGAGTTTCCACAAAGAAAAGTGTTTCCACAAAAAAAAAGTGTTTCCACAAAAAAAAAAGTGTTTCCACCAAAAAAAAAAAAAGTTTCCACAAAAAAAGTTTTCACAAAAAAAAAGTGTTTCCACAAAAAAATAAAAAAGTTTCCGCAACAAAAAAAATTTTTACAACAAAAAAAAAGTTTAAAAAAAATATTTCAACAAAAAAAGTGCAGTTGCAAAAAAAAAAAGTTTCCACAAAAAAAAATGTTTCCAATAACAAAAAACTTTTTCCACAAAAAAAAATATTTCACAAAAAAAAAAAGTTTCCACGAAAAAAATGTTTCCACAAAAAAAAAAAAAGTGTTTCCACAAAAAAAAAGAAGTTTCCACAAAAAAAAGTGTCTCCAAAAAAAAACCTTTCCACAAAAAAAAAAAAATATTTCAGAAAAAAAAAGTTTCCAAAAAAAAAAAAAATTTACACAAAAAAAGGTTCCACAAAAAAAGAAGTGTCTAAAAAAAAATTTTTTTTTTCCACAAAAAAAAATATTTCACAAAAAAAAAAGTTTCACCAAAAAAAAAATTGAGATGAGATAAATGAGAATCTATAAGTGCTGCCTGGTTGTCATAGTAACACCAAGCTCTGGTTGTCCTAGCAACACGAAAATTTTATATGTAGGGACGGCATATCTTCGGCACCACTGGGCCAATTTCATGCAAACTTCACATATCACCATCTACAGACCATTCTCAACGTAACCTGTAATTTTGGTTGAAATCGGTTGACAGAAATCCGTTGAAAAATAAAAATTTGTATCACACATTTTATATGGAAAAAACACACCATCACAAAAGTGTGCGTCTAACGCGTACGCGTAGACATTTTCGTCATTTTTTTTAAGAACCATCAGTAAAAGTAGACCTTTCCAACGCATGTATTGTTTTGTAAATCGGTTGCGTGGTTCTCGAGTTATAAAATGACGAACATATACCAACTTATTTTTATATATATAGATTATATCCGAAAAATGAGAACATCTAATTGTATCAAATTAGATCGTATCATGATCATATTAGATCTAATTTGACACAGTTAGATCTAATTTGATGGAATAACATATGGTTTGATACAATTTTATCCGGATTTTGTCCTCATCCAAATGTATCAAATATAATATAATCATATGCAACTAGATATATTGGTATACAATTCGATTAAATTATACATAATTATATGAGGCATATGTAACTATATATAGGTCTACATATAATTGGATATTGTTATATGTTGAACTATATATTGTGCAATATATAACAAGATATAGTTATATATTTAGGATATAATTTCGTAAAATTTTATATAATTATATCTTGGTATATCTGTTACAATATATAAGTATACAAAATTTTATATGATAATATATGACTATATCAAAACTTTTTTACTTGGGATATAATGAAAATTTCCATATTATTTGTTAAAAATTTAATAATGAAAAAGTTTTATTAGAAATTCTTTCATAAAAACTATGAAGCTTTTTTATAAAATTAAAAAAAAAGTTTAATTAGTCTTGTAAAGAAAACTTTATTAGTTTAATGAAAAATTTCTTTAAAACTCGTCCAAGAAAATTTTCTCTGTGCATGATGATATAATAACTAACACTACATTTAGAATATTATCTAGATACTCCAATAGAAAAAGTCTTTAAAAATTTTAGTTAGAACAGCCATAAAAATCTGCTGGAATTAGCAGAATAATTTTGCTAAATATTAGTAAGATAGGGACAGCAAAAAATAAAACCGTTAAATATACAGAATTTTAATTATACTTGGCTTAAATTTGAGTTAATAGAAAATAATAACTTAACCTGCTAAAATTAGCAGAAATAATATATATGAATGGATGTCACTACATTGCAAGATCTGTCAAAACAACAGAGTAGTATGACAAGATGAGTATGGAAGATCACAAAGCAAATTGTGGTAAATTCTTTGTTGTTGGTTTTGTTTTTTATTTAATATTTGGAATGTTTTATAACGCTCCCAGACGAGAACAAGAAATTCTCATTGAGTTTGTAATTTAACCTAACAAATATTTCCAGAAATTCTAAAAACATTGTCCACTGACGATATAGAAAACTTATTGAGTTGAAGATCCTAAGGATTTCCTTTTATAGAACTTTGTTCACGACATAACTTTTTTTTTAAAAACCATCTGATTCTGAGAACGTTTTCCCATAGAAACCCATCACATTTCTAGAACAAAAGGTTCCATATACAAAGGTTCCCATATCCTGATATTTTCTTAGGAAAAAGTGATCAGAATCTAAGGCTTTTCCTAAAGGAAAATTTATTGAGGCATTTCTATAATAATAACTGCTCAGAATCTGGTATTTTTTCAAGCAGATATCTCCTCAGAATCTAAAGTTTTCATATGCGGAAACCTTCTTAGAATATGTGGCTTGTATTAGGCTTAAATATAATTAAAACACTTTTTATTAATACAATATTTTAAAAGCTAATTTATTATTTGAATTTTTGGGCGGAAAATTTTCGCACAAAAATGGTAAAAATTGCACAAAATTTTTAAATTTCTTTTTAATCATTTTCACTGAAAATTTACAAATTTTGCATCATGGAGTTTAGTTTCCTACTATAAGTTGCGTAAATCCAAACAAAAATTAATTAGAGTGTAATTAAAAATTAATTTATTCACTTCAGAATGGTGTTTGAATTTGAATTTATATTTTGATTTTTCTTATTAAAAAAAATTTAATATTTTTTTTAAATAAATATTTTAACTTTTGCATTAAAAAATATAAAAATTGTTTTTTCGGACTTTCTATATTTTCATATATTTAGTTAGAATATTGTTCTACCTCAAGTTCAAATTCTAATATGATATTGTCATATTAGATTTTATGTGTTGTTTCGAAAAGGTTGATAGTTCTTATGATACACAATACAATTGTTTCGTGGGCATCATCCCAACTCTTCAGTTATCGATTTTAAATGTTATCGGTACAATCAGTACAAATTGCAAAAAAGCAGTATCAGAACAAGATTTTGATCAGATTAAAGATCTGTCCTGTGCAATAAAATACAGTAAAAGAACTGGCAAATTACAAAATTTTTTTCTAAATGTACTGGGATATATCAACAAAAAAAAAAAATAAAATTACAAGTCTGTGCCAATGTTTGTCAATGGTGTTATCATTTCGACAACATGCCAGTACAGTAAAAGTTGAAAATCCGACGCATTGCAAGTACCTATACGGCCGTTTCCAATATCGAGCCGACATTGTACCGTTTGCATTATTCTACCAGGGTGATTGTTTTTTTTTTCTTTCAAAATATATTTTTTATTTCCCACATCCTTCGTGTGTTGATTTTTTGGTTTTTTGTTGTGTAATAATATATATATATATTTTTTTTAACGTACTAACACTAAAAACATTAAACAATGGTCCAAGTATTATAGATATACATACATTAGGGGAAATGCGACACACTTGATCTCGTAAAAGATTTGTTCCCCCTTTAATATCTCAGAGAGCATAAAACATAGACATTTCGTTTCTTCTGTCGATTGGTCAATATATGGCACACGTCATTTATTTTATTTTTATTTTTTCTAGTACAATATTTTTTAAATTTTTACTTTTCAATTCAATGCTTTTTGATTCCTAGAAAAACAGGGTTATATTTTCATACCATAAACAGAGTTGCATTTTGATAGGGTTTTCATTGACAAATTATGCTTATAACACAGCCCGTTCAAACTTTTCATTAATTTAATGCAGTCTTTAATAAAATTTTATGAAAAATTTCATATTATTTATAAAAAAATTCGTATTACTTATTAAAAATTTTATTCACTCAATGAAAAAGTTTCATTAAGAATAACTTATAAATAACGTATAAAAACTATTAGGCTTTTTCATAAAATTTAATAAATTTTTCGTTCATTTTGTGAAGTAACCTTTATTAGTTTAATGAAAAATTTGTTTTAGAAAAATCCACCGCAATTTCACAACAATTCCATTCAAGTGAAAAATCATTTATTTTTTTATATGGAGTTTGACAAACTTTTTTCTCAAAAGTTCGAAAAAAATACTGAGCTTATATATAAAAAAATACAATTCTGAAAGTATTGAGTACTTTCAGAGTTGTATTGCAATTAGATTTCAAAAATTGAATACCGCCAATAGACAATAGAGGGGGTTAATGCCTTAAATAAATATATATAGTTAAATTAGTATTTAGTATTTTATTTTGTTTTTGTAGAAGAGCAAAATTTCAAAGATAATTTTTATAATTTGATGCTGGTACTGTTGTTTTTTACATGTTCTTGATCCCCGGGATCTATTGTGTTATCTATATGTAGTAGGGCGGGTAGATTTGTAGGGAGGCAAAAAAAATCGCCCAAGTGACAAGGAAAATCGTATTCTAGGGATCAAAATCAGAAACTTTGCCCGAGGAACCATACCTCTAAAACGAATTCTGAATTCCCGACTTTTGACCCGTACGGTAAAATTTTTAAAAATCCCATTTTGACCCATTTGGAGTGCCCCCCAATCGAGTCCAAATGTATTACCGACCCCCACTAACTTTGGAGGGCCGACCCACCCATGCCAGTGGCACACCCCTGGAACTCCACTGGAGGGTTCCCCATACAAACATTTCAAAAAATCACCATTTTTGGGGTGTGCCACTAGCATGGGTGGGTCGGCCCTCCAAAGTTAGTAGGGGTCGGTCATACATTTGGACTCGATTGGGCACTCTAAATGGGTCAAAGTGGGATTTTTAAAAATTTGGGACATCAAAAGTCGGGGATTCAGAATTCGTTTTAGAGGTATGGGCAAAGTTTCTTATTTTGATTCCTAGAATACGATTTTCCTTGTCACTTGGGCGACTTTTAAATCGACCCGTAGGTATAAACAGAGACGTAAATATAGAGATTCAACATCGATAGTTTTTTAAACAAACTGTAGATGTCGCTAGCATGTGGCAAATTTTGTCAAAGGAGGATTTTATTTTGGGAAATTTTGTCAAAGGAGGATTTTATTTTATCAAATTAGGTTTTAACAGAGTTGTCAGGTAAGGGGATTTGGGCCAAATTTGGGATTTTGACTTTTGTTTGGGGACAGATTCAAAAATTATAAATTTTAAAAGGTTTAGTTTTAGGCCGAAAATAAGAAAGATTTTCGGATAAATTATATGCATATTATTTTAAATTTAAGTCGATCAAACTAGGTCTGTTAAAGTATTTCAAAATTTCTACAAAATATTTTAATTATTGAAGAAATGTTCTCTAAATATTTATATATCTTGAAATAACGAAAAGCAAACACGCTCAATAATTAATCAAAAAAAAATTTCTATTTTCAAAATACTGAAATTGCTATATGCAAAGGACTCATAAATTTTGTTTAGGTTCAAAAATTGCCAGTATTCAGAAGGTACATACCTCGTATGTACCTTCTAAATCCTGTAAACTCGACTTATGCAAACTTACGGTGGGTCTCATACTTCAGGTTTAAACCTTAGTTAATAGTTAACCCAAAAAAATTGTTGTTGTTTTATGTACATTTTTTTTGACATTTTCTTTTGTTTATAGTTAAGTCAATGTTAAACCTGCAGTATGAGACCCACCGTTAATGTTCAAAATAGTTTACAAGCCCTAAAACTTACACCTACTGGATTTACACTTAACCAAAAATTATTAGTTTTTGCAAAACTACTCGTATTTTCTTGTCAACTTACATACAAATTTTGGGAAAAAAAGATTTTTCACCTTAATAAGTTTCGTGTGAAAATCGTGTAGAATTTTTTCTCTCGAAAATTTTATGTAAGACTTTTATTTTGAAACAGTGACATTTAAGTTTAATTATGATTTGTCTTTCGTATAATAAAATTTTTTAATTTCAGAATTCTAACAAAGATTTGAGGCCTTAAAAGTTCGAGTGAAAAGTAAACATTTCTTCGCAAAATATTCATATTTTATATACTTTGCCGAGTCATTTCTTAATCATTTTCTGGACTTAAGAGCGACGCTAATTAGCTTTATTTTTTCTTCTAAATTTAAAATGAATTGGGTATAACTTTGGGGATTTAAACATTCAAAATGGGAATGAGCTAAAACTCTCCGGGCAACACTGTTCCCCAATAAAATGAAGCAGTATTGCCAGAAAAAACAAAACAGCAGTCAGTGCCATAGTATAATATAGTAGCTTTACTCTTTTTCTGTCATTTGAAAAAATGAAATAGTGTTTGTAATTTTACTTGTACATATGGTTCTTAATACACCTACAACTACGTGAGATAGGGACAAGCTCTCAATTTTTTAATGAGTGCGGCTACTATAGTATACTATGGTCAGTGCCATCTGTTACATTAAAAGCAGGTATTGCCATTCATCAAGACCATGGGAGACCCCTGGGTATAAAGTGTATTTATAGTGTAACACACTTGATCCCCTTATTTTATTTTTTATTTTATTTTTTAATTAATATTAAAATGTACTTTTTTAAAAAAACTTTCGAATCAAATTTAATTCAAGAAAAACTTTCAAATATTTAGTTTAGTCGTTTTCAACATTTTTTCTTTGGGTCATGTGTGTTCCACTTCCCCTACATATGTACATGTTTGCATGGATAGATGAATGTTGTCCTTACTATAATACATGTTTTTCTAGTGTATACACACTCACACACGCTCCTACATATGCACCTAAACATCCATACAAATATATATTTGTATATGTATGTAATATTAAAGTGTACATTAGTTATAACAATAACATTGAATAGGCACTTCAAAACCAACAACTACAACAATAATGTATATATTAATAAAAATACAACAACAACAAATGTCACGGTACATTATACTTGTTCATAATTTTAAGGGATATAACACATACACTTACAATACACACTAGGATGCTGCAAAAATATTTTTTGTTTCTGAGTTATTGAACTTGTGCCCCTACCCAAGAAATTTATTTGGCTATAAAATTATGTCTCCAAAAAAATTAGGATAACTGGATGCCGGGGAAACGTACCACATTGGCCCTGAATTTTGAAAAACACATTAAATACAAGTTGGAACGAGTAAAAAGGTTAAAGTCGGGCATGCCGACTATACAATACCCTACACCAGCCTGGGTAAAAGCCAACTAATGTTTGGATCCGAAATTCGAATGGGTTAAAATGGGGCTTGTGTCAAAATTTTCTATAATGTGAGTCAGCGCACCAAATTTCATTAAAATATCTTAATATTTGCGGTCTGCAGTTTGTAACCAAGCCAATTTTGGGGGGACCCTTATATGGGCACTAGGTCTAAACATGGACCGATGTTCACCAAAATCAATAGGCTTCGTCCTTGGGCTGATATAGGTCGGTATACCAAATTTCATCAAAATATCTTAATATTTGCGACCTGCAGTTTGTAAACAAGCCAATTTCGGGGGACCCTTATATGGGCACTAGGTCTAAACATGGACCGATGTTCACCAAAATCAATAGGCGTCGTCCTTGGGCCGACATAAGTCGGTGTATCAAGTTTCATCAAAATATCTTAATATTTGCGACCTGTAGAGTGCGCACAAGAATGCATGGACAGAGGACGGACGGACGGACAGACGGCCATCGTTAAATCCAAATAAAAAAAATTCTGACCCGATCGGTATACTATAAGGTGGGTCTAGGACCAATATTTTTTGGTGTTACAAACATCAGCACAAACTTATAATACCCTGACCACATAGTGGTGTAGGGTATAAATATGAGATTTTGTTAAATTTCTCAAGAATTTTGATACCAGTATTTCAAATCGAATTTCAGTTAAAAGCATTTAAAAATTATCTTTCTATTAAAACAATAAAAATCTAAAATGGTAAAAAAAACGGCTAACAAGGGAAGACTCCCAACGCGCACCGGCAGATCTTGAGCTTCGGATATGTTGTGGAGGAGAAACATTTAAAGGACATGTATTTTTTTTAGTTGAAAATTTGAATATTTTGTCTTTGAATAAAACTATATTAACAACAGAAAATCAATTGTTTCCTTTAATTTGAATCAATAAAAAGATTATTTAATAAAAAAATATATATAATAACTTGGCTGAGGTTTGAACTCAGATCGCCAAAGCTGTCAGGCTGTGTCTCTACCCCTGCATCACAGATACTTACATTTAGTTGTTATCCAACTTTGAATTTAAATATGCATACGTATGAAACGAAAAAATATTATACATCCCAAAATTCTATTTTTGATAAATAAAATTATTATTGCTAGTCTCAATATATTATTATAATTACTAGGGCAAGGAATTTCATGCACTTAAAAATTAAAAATATGCTCCTAAAATATGCGGTTAAAAAAGAAAAATATGCACTAACAATATAAGAAATATGCACTATAATTTTTGCAAAAATAATGCACTTTAAAACTTAAAAATATATTTAAGTTAGTTATTTTGCAAACAGACACAGAACTCGAAGATTTCCCATAGGTCAATAAAGTTTTAAAAATGTTTATTTTGATTGAATCAAAATATGAAAACGTATCAGTTTTTTATATTTTTTTACACAATAAAAAATGCTACTAAAAATGAAAAATATGCACAAATATGCATTAAAAAGCACAAAATATGCATTAAAAATCCCCCAAATATGCATTTAAATTCGAAATATGCAAAAACATGCATTTATGTGAAAATATGCAAAAATATGCAACTACAAATCGATGCCAGTTTGTTCTAAATTTGATGAGTCGGATAAATGTTTAGTCCATATTAGTTTTGGACTATCGAGAAATAACATGCATTTGCATGGAATTCCTTGCCCTAATAATTACCAAAATAATGGAAATTAGTGGTTAATGGCACTAAAGTTGAAACAAAAAAAAAAAAAATTAAATTAAATTGATTGAAAAAATTAATACTTTGGCTAGAGGTATAGATTTTATTGAAAAACAATTGATACTAGATTTTTGTTGCCTATATTTTATTCAAATAACTAAATCTTTGATAAATTGGTGGTTGTTGATATTGAATGTAATCTAAAAGTTAGTATTTTTTTCAATATTGATTAGAAAAGCCAACATTTTGGATAACGTGACAGTGTTTTGGTTAATCATATATATTTGCTGTTCACAAATAAATTTAACTTTCCTGATGATGAATTTTAAATAATCGTAATTAAAATTATTGAATGACGAAAAAATTTCGTTGGTTCCGATAGAATTCCAACAAATTTATTTTCTGTGTGCATAAACAAATAAGCATGTTCAAGTTTGTCTTATACACCGGTGAATAGGCCTCTCAAATAGCTTTCATTTGACGCCAAATTTTCCTATAGCTACTTTGGAATAAATATAAAATCATCCGAAAAAACGAAAAATTTGGCCATTTGTGATCCCATTTTTTGGCCCTTAAATGTAAGATTGGGCAGCTACAAAAAAAAATGAGTGTCCTCTATAACATATCCAAACTCATTAATATTTGCCGGTCGGCTTTGGGAGTCTTAAGAATATCAATAATTTCTTCCCAGCTCTAGTGCAAATAATCCATAACTATTTGTTTCCACCCAGGCGTATGATTGTTATTAAATCTTAAATTATCACTCATACGCGCATTATACGAACATGTACCAACGAAAAAAAAAAAATCACAACACATCTATGACTAATCATAAATTGTTAAAATAAAATCGTTTGCATTTGAATCATAAAATCTGATTCATGAAACACTTTTTAAGTTCTTAAGTTTTTTTTTTATTTTTGGCGTATATTTATGACCGCATTTGTCACAATTATATGTTTATGTATTATGTTCTAACTTGTAAGCTAAATAATTTCAACCTCATTAATGGTTGTTCATTAACTGGGTCGGATTTTAAATAGAGATTAAGGTCAAATCTGTGAAAACTGACACTTAATAGGAAAATGAGTACTCATAAACATGAAACGTGAATAGAAAATAAAAAAAGCAGAAAAAATTCAAACGAAAAATTACAACAACATTCAGAAACGAATAAAACATCAAGTGTGTTTTTTGTGTTTTGTTTTCTTTTTTTTTTGCAATTTGTACAAAACGCCTACATTTAAAATACTTTGAATTCTTTTTTTTTATGATACATACATAAATATTTGAGTCTAACACTCATCTAAATATGTTTAAGTTTGTTATGGGTGCTAAAAAAACCAGAAGAGAAGAAGTGGAAGCAACAAAAAGTAGATGATACTGACTGATGAAGAAATATGCTAACAAGGAATATTGTTGTTTCTCTAAGCCTACAGTAGCTAATCAATATGATATGAATGATATAAATGTTATTTTTATATAAATAAATTATGTTGCTTTTTAATTTTTATTTAAAAACAAAAATTATTTTTTCTAACTTTTTAATTGATAAATTAAAAATTTATTAATTCTTGTTCGAGGCCAATTTCCTTATTATGAATTAACATACAGTCTGTTCGTTTGGTCGAAATTCTTACTACTTTTACTACAATTGGAAAGTTTTGTTTACTTTTTGTATTGATTTTTTCCAGCTGTAGTAAAATTAGTAACTTGTATTAAGTAAATGAACACGCCTTTAATAAATACTTTTTTCCAAAAACTGATATTTTTCTTCATGATACGATATTCTCCTGATAAATACTTTACAGAGTTTTTGCTTTCAGAAAAGAAAAAAAAAATTTTTAAATTTATAAATAAATTATATTCAACAAATTTGTTAGAAAGCAATTAAAGGTATTTTTATTATACTTACTAAAAAGATAATAATGATTTATAATTTTTTGGCAACTCAATTTAAAAATTTCTTCAATTTTTCTATTACCCGGACAGAACATCTAAAATTAACAAGTCGGATTTTGAAGGAAACTTTTAATTTTTGCTTAAACTAAAATACTGCATAAAAAGAAAACTGGGCTGTCTGCAAAACTTGCAATCACGCATGGATCTTTTGATCAGATTTTGATAAAAAGAATTAAAAAAAAAAAAAAAAAAAATTCAATAGCAATATGCCGTTGTATACACTGCATACATCAAAAATAATCAATAATTTTAAACATTTATCATTTAAAAATATATATTTACATATGAAAAACGCAATATAGCCTTAAAAAGGTAATAACTAAAAATAGACAAAATTTTGGATCACCTACAAATTGTTGCTAATTATCAGGGATGGCAGGTAATACCGCTAATATACCGTTATCGATTCAAAACCCTTTCAACTGACTACCGCTACCCTTAAAATACCGTTACCGAAATAACTGAAATACCGTTATCCTTAAAATACCGTTACCGAAATAACTGAAATACAATTATCCTTAAAATACCGATACCGAAATAATTGAAATATCAATACCCTTAAAATACCGCTACCGAAATAAATTAAATACCGTTACCCCTAAAATACTGTTACCGCTTATTTTAAAATTTCTGCTTTTGGTAATTGCACGTGGTTATTGAGTATTTTTGGTACTTTAAGTTGGTAAATTGGTTTTGTTTTTAATTTTGTTTTTTTTTTTTTATAAAAAAAATTTCGGGATGCAGCGAAATAACTGACTACCGTTACCCTTAAAATACCGTTACCGAAATAACTAAAAAACCGTTATCCTGAAAATACCGTTACCGAAATAACTAAAAAACCGTTACCCTTAAAATACCGTTACCTAAATAATCTAAAATAGCGTTACCCTTACCGATAACCGCATCGCTTCGTTTACCATCCATGCTAATTAATTATACCCTACACCACTCTGTGGTACACGATATATTATGTGCGGATGTTTTCATGTACCAAAAATAATGGGCATACACAGGGGTATTCACTTAACTTTTTATTTTAATCAATTAATCGTGCAAATAATTATTCGCAAAATAAGGGCCATTGATCTCAAGCATCCCGTTCTAGTAGTTACCCACCACATCTCAGTTGCTACCAACGTAATGTACCAGCCTAATGTCAGAAAATTAAAGCTCGCAAAAAATCATTATACTTTTGCTAAGGAAGTTTTTCGATAAACCCAGCAGAATTTTTTTAATTTCTTTATTGACGAACGTAGGAGTCGTCTTTAAAATTTTTTCTTCTTTGGATTTTTTCTTTATAGTAAAACACTGGTCTGCTTGAGGCAAAAAATCGATATATCACACTTTAAAATCCGATTCTAAATGCCAAAGCTATAACGAAAAATTAAAAAAGGCGACCCCTACGTTCGGCAAAAAAATAATTTTTTTTTTGAAATCGCCTTCCAAAAATACTTCATATTGGAGTGTATTCCGCGAACTTTTTTTTTTTGTGGTACGGTCTAATAGACTTTTACCCACAAATTATATGACGGGTTTTTTCTGTAAACAACATTTTAGAAGCTGGGACTCTAATCATATAAAAGTCTCAGTCTAAAGGTTAAATTTATACCTCTCTATGAAATTAGGCAGCAAAAATATTGGAAGTATGACTTTACAAACTATTTCCTTCATGCTTCACAAATATCTGTTAATGTATTTTTATTGCTTTTTTAGAATTAATTCTGAACAACTTTAAAATATCACTTCTTTCATTGCTTCCAAATTATCTGCTAGTATATATTTACACCTTTTTTAGAATTACCTCTGAACAACATCAAAAAATCACTTAAGCATTGCCTCTTAAGAGTAATTGCTCTAAAAGTGATCCTAAGAATGGTTGGTATCATTTGATATTTCTAAACAGATAATCGTGGGTTCAATTGCTGGAGAGAATAATATTTTTTTTATTTTTTAATTGCTTTTTAATTTTTTTGAATTTTTTTTTTTTTTTCATTAAAGAAAAAATTTTTTTAATATATTTAATTAATTTCTTGAAATTCAATATTCTTTTAATTTTTTAAATTTGAAAAATTTTATAATATAAAACTGATGAAAATTTGTTTTTATGCGCTTATGGAAATAGTACTGAAAACAATATTGAATTGCAGTGCAACTTTTATACTTGTTTAGTAAGTACTTTTATTGAATATCTCGCAATGACAAAGTGGTGTCTTTACGTCAGTCAACTTTCATATCAAAGAATAGCTAAGCGGTAGAGAGCTAGACTAGCATAGATTAAAAAAGAATTATACCCTGATCATCAATTGTGGAGCTTTTCCTACTGCTTCGGCATCTCTTTTTTTTTGCTGAGTAACTTGACTGATGTCTTCTGAAAACTAAAAAATGTTTTTCCCCAAGACCAACAAAAACCTCCAAATTTGGGGGCAAAACCCCAAGTCTGGCCAGCCGGCTTATCACACATATTGTCTTAAAGGCAACCATCGATATTATTGATCAATGTTTTTAAAATCAACCAATCAGAACAAAGTATTTAAAAATAAAATGTTCTGATTGGTTGGTTTTTGAAAACTTGACAAATAATATTGGACGTATTTTCCTGCCTTAACGATATACAAATTTTATGTAGAACAATATTTTTAGATTATGTGAAAAATGGCAGAATTAACTAATTCTGACACGATACCCCAAATTATTTAATTTTATTTTCATTATCTAGGCAAATATGAAAATTTTGAGTTTAATTTTCTAAAACATTTTTTTTTCTAATCTTTCTTGTCTAATTCCATAAATTTATCTAAATTTTCTAAATTAAAATTAAAAAGCGATGTATCTCCAAACACCTCCTGTTTATGTTTTTTTCAAATATTTTATGGTTTTCAAGAAAATTGACTTTAGAATTAGATATCCCATTATATTTCCTATTATTAAAATGGAGCATATGATTAATATTTTGTATGTAAAATATTCGTATCACTCATACGTCCGTCCACTCACATTCTCGTCCATAATAAACAAACCAGTTACTGTATAAGTGCAAGTGTGAGTTTGTGTATGTGTGTGTGTATAAGCTGTGTCTGTAATAACATGTGTGTGTGTGTATATGAAAAAAATAAATTTTGTTGTTTTGTAATTTTCATTCACAAAAATGTTTGCTTCTTTTTAATGTAACTATGATTGTGTGCGTGTGTGTGTTTGGATGGGTTTGTTGGTGACTGTTGTTGTTGTTGTTGTTGCTATCGTTGTTGTGTATGTGGGGTAATATCTAAAACAACTATAGCAATAACAACAACACAACAACTGTAATAATATCATTAATCTTCTCAGTGCGGAAAGTTAAAGTCTTAGCATGCTACAAGCATCAACATCATCAGCAACAACGACAACAACAACAACAACACGCACAAAAATCAAGAGTACTTTACGAGAATATAATTTTTTTCCTAATATGAAAAAAAAAACTGAAAATCTGTGCAGAAAATAATGAAAATGAAAATTTTTTGAATTTTCCCTATAAGAGAGTGGATATGCGCAAAATCCCTATAACTCGATATAAAGCTACACTTTTATATTTTGTATTTTTTTTTTCAATGTGTATGTATTTTTTTCTTTTTTGTATTTTTGGGTAATTTCTGTATTATTTGTAGTTTGTTCGAATATTTATATGTGTATTTTGTTATTATGGACTAGTTTTTTTTTTTTTTTTACATAAGTATGAAATGTTTTGAAAGGAAAAAATAATTTGAACCAAACATACCATACCGTACCAAAAAAGTCGGGACGTTATTGTATTAAGGTTTGTGTGTTACGGCTGACAAGGAAACTATCCATTAGGGTAACCCGTAGATTTTAACGAAACTCAAATTTGTTATGGAGGGCCAAAAGTTAATTGACACGTATTTTTTTTCTTACAAAAGTTTGAAAGTGCAATAAAATTGGTAGAGTTTTCTTTAAATAAAACATATAACAAATTTACGAAATTTAGATTTATTTGTATATCATTATTATGTGTAAATTAGTCTTTAAAAAAAACACGTACCTATCTATTTAAAAATTTCCCTCCAAAATATATACGAGTTTCGTTAAGATCTGTTGGTTATGCCTTTGGGTAGTTTCCTTGTGAGATGTAGAGTATGAATATTTGTTTGGTTGGCTTGGCATAAGCATTACTGATGTGTTACTATTCACATCCTTAATTTCAGTGATGTACAAACTATTTATGGGTTAAAAATTTTACAATTTTTCCTTATGGGGATAGAAGATTTTTCCTGAACTAAAATTTAAAGGAATTAAATGTGCTAAAATCCTAAAATTTATTTAAAAAAATTGAGAAAAATATTCGGTTGAAGGCATGTCCATTAGAGCGTACCATCTTACAGGCAAAAAAAAAAAAAAGTGCGCCGTACACCCTCCACTATGAAGTATTTTTGCAAGGAGGTTTTTGTTTTTTTTTTGCCGAACATAGCGGTCACCATTTTACATTTTTCGTTATATCTTTGGCATTTACAGTCGGATCTTAAAGTATGATACATCTATGCTTTACTTTCGAGGAGACGAGTGTTTTGCTCTAAGAACCATTGAGCTCAAGTATCCCGTACTAGTAGTTACCCACCAGATCTCAGTTGGTACCACCCTAATGTCAGAAAATTAAGGCTCGCAAAAAATCATTAAACTTTTGCTAAGAACGTTTTTCGATAAACCCAGTAGAATTTTTTTTTTATATATTGGCTTACCGAACGTAGGGGTCGCCTTTTTAAATTTTTTTACAGTGGATTTTTCCTTTATATCAAAACACTGGTCTCCTCGAGGCAAAAAAATCGATATATCACACTTTAAAATCCAACTTTAAATGCCGAAGCTATAACGAAAAATTGAAAAAGGCGACCACTACGTTCAGCAAAAAAAAAAATAATTTTTTTTTGAAATTGCCTTGCAAAAATACTTCATATTGGAGGGTGTACGGCGAACTTTTTTTTGAGGTACGGTCTAATGTCCATGGAAATCGTCAGGGGATAAAGTTTTTAGAATTTCTCGAAATATTTTTTAGGTCAATTTACAAATTTCTTGTTCTTTAACATTTGAAATACTAAAGAAAAAACAAAAGAAAACAATGGGAAATTACCACAATTTGCTGTGTTACATTCAAAAATTCTACTCAGTTGTTTTGATAGATCTGGTAATGTTTTTGTAATTTATTTTTTTTTACTTTTAATTGATGAAATAGAGTTTCCTTTGTACTGGTTCAAAAAGTATCGAAAAATGTTGACGTTGGAGTATTCACTTCTTGTGACAACTCAGTAATAAATTCATTAGTTTTTCTGTTAAAAATAAGTACATTAAGATCATTAATTGTAGTGTTTTTGTACTGTTTCCTCTACAGCTTTTGCATCTCGTTTCTTCTGTTATAATGAAAATAATACATTACAATTGATATCAATGCAATGTTAATATTGTCATCAATTAGTCCACTTAATTCATTCAATTCAATATTGTCAAATTACAATACAAAGCTGCTTAGAAGAATATAAATTTTACTGAAATAAATTAAAAATCGTATCTTGGGTTATCGCACAGGAACCACAGTTGAAGAAGAAAGACATTTTAAGATGATCCAAATCGAATGTCAGAGCTAACTTTGCAAAACCCTTTGGAAGATTTGTTTATCTATTTATCTTCTTATAATTTGCGGTGGAACCATAGAGGGACCGAAAGTTGTTTTACAGTGTAATTATGGTGAATGCAGCGAAAAAGCTGCTCTAAAGTCTTCCAAAAAAAAGTTGTTTAATGAACATAGCTATGGCAATCGGCTAAGAGAAGATATTTTTTTGCTTGAATTCTGTGGCACATCACAAGATATTTGAAATATATACACTAGAGCGTACCACCTTACAGGCAAAAAAAAAGTTCGCCGTACACCCTCCAATATGAAGTATTTTTGCATGGAGGTTTCAAAGAAAATTTTATTTTTTTTCCCGCACGTAGGGGTCGCCATTTTACATTTTTCGTTATATCTTTGGCATTTACAGTCGGATCTTAAAGTATGATACACCGATGTTTTTCTCTCGAGGAGACCAATGTTTTGCTCTAAGGCTATTGACCTCAAGTATCCCGTTCTAGTAGTTACCCACCAGATCTCAGTTGCTACAACCCTAATGTACCACCCTAATGTCAGAAAATTAAAGCTCGCAAAAAATCATTAAACTTTTGCTAAGAACGTTTTTCGATAAACCCAGTAGAATTTTTTTTTATATATTGGTTGCCGAACGTAGGGGTCGCCTTTTTAAATTCTTTTTCAGTGGATTTTTCCTTTATAGCAAAACACTGGTCTCCTCGAGGCACACTTTAAAATCCAACTTTAAATGCCGAAGCTATAACGAAAAATTGAAAAAGGCCTACCCCTACGTTCGGCAAAAAATTTTTTTTTTTGAAATTGCCTTGCAAAAATACTTCATATTGGAGGGTGTACAGCGAACTTTTTTTTTCGAGGTACGGTCTAATATACACGTAAATATTAGTTTCCAATCTCTATATATAGAAGAATAACTGCCGTGGAAAAAGAGATTTCAGTTGAATTCGAAGACCTATCCCGTGATTAGTGCAAATAGGACCGGTTTGAATGGGCATATCCCTTGCCCTACCCTGTAACCAGTTTAAACAGGACCAGTCAAAAAGAACCAACCCTTTGACTAGTGAAAATGGAATCGCTCTTAAAGTAGTTACCACGAGATCTGTGCAGTGACATATGCAAATAGACCTTGTGAAGAGAATTTAGTTCATCTAAATTTTCCCAAATTAAGTTATAAATATATAATTTAAACTGTAATGGAACTCTTTTAAACTAGAAATCCATTTTTGTTGAAATTTGGATATGTGATTTAGGAGACAAACTAACGGAACTGTGTTTTTTCTTAGCAGCCCAGTCTCATGTTTTGAGGGTAAATCATAGTCCTATTAATGTTTGGTGGTTTTGTATGGGATTGTATATTTTTTTGAATGTCAAGTTTTAGTACTCAAAGCGTATTGAGGAGCTTAATACGGGAAAAATAATTACAAGTTTGTTGAACCGTCTCCAAAATATGCAAGTTGGCTACTCTTGAAAGTAAAAACTATACGTCAGTATGGCAACATTTGCGAAAGAGGAGACACGGAGGAGATTGGAAGATAAACAAAAATCTAAAAATAGAATGTTTGTATATAGCTGTGGTTGATCACTTCTGAATAAAGACAATAACAGAAAGCTAAATGGGAAAGAAAACAAATAATTAGTTACCTTGCATTCAAGGTCTTACTTGGGTGAGTTTGGCTAAGCTGTCGTCGCACTTGAGTATAGTTACGATTGTAATGTGAAAACATGTTTTCGAATCGCACAGCCGACGGGTTGTTGAAAAAATTATTATATAGGGCCAAACTGACAATAAACATATAAACAATTAATAATTTTTAGAGAAAAAGGTTTATTGTTCTTCTTAACCTCAAACCTACCAAATTAAAGTTCTATAAAGTTAACGGTTCTATTTTTGCTATTCTTATTTTACTAGTATTTTTAACAAAAATATGTCAATTTCTGCAGTACTTTCTGCAAAGCAATTTTTAACTAATTTTTAGTAGCTTTTCCTGCTATTTTTAAAGATTTAATTCTACGCAGCAAAAACATAGATGCCAAAGCAGTAGAAAAAGCACCAATATTAATAATCTAAGTGTATTTCTTTTTCAACAGAAACTAGTAGAGGAGACCACGACTTTAACATTTTTTCAGTACTTCTCAGTGCACTATAGGTAAAATGACCCCATTTTCTGGCCAAAATTATAAGGAATCACTGAATAAGGATAAAAATCTATATACGGGGGTTTTCAAGGTTGCTGATTTCGAATCTGAGGTAAAATTTTTCAAATTCAAAATGGCGAATCCAATATGGCGGCGTAAATTTTAAAATTTCTTCTGATTCACATGAAAATTGGTATACGGGGGTTTTCAAGGTTGCTGATTTCGAATCTGAGGTAAAATTTTTCAAATTCAAAATGGCGAATCCAATATGGCGGCGTAAATTTTAAAATTTCTTCTGATTCACATGAAAATTGGTATACGGGGGTTTTCAAAGTTGCTGATTTCGAATCTCAGGTAAAATTTTTCAAATTCAAAATGGCGAATCCAATATGGCGGCGTAAATTTTAAAATTTCTTCTGATTCACATGAAAATTGGTATACGGGGGTTTTCAATGTTGCTGATTTCGAATCTGAGGTAAAATTTTTCAAATTCGAAATGGCGGATCCAATCTTTCTTCAGATTTGCTTGGGTAAAAATGTTAACTGTGTAAAATCCAAACTATTTTTCCAAAACCTCAAAAAAAAAAAAAAAAATATATTTTTTTTTAAGTCTGGGGCATATTATAGCAGAAAATTTAACAAGTGGAAACTTTTGTAGAAACTACTTGTTATTTTTAATAAAGCTATTTAAAATTTTGCTTTAAATTTCATTAGCTAAAGTAATTTCATTTCATTTTTAGTTTTTAATAAATAAAATTTCCTCTTTGTTCGTTCAGATTTCTCAGGATACTCCTTCCTTGGATGCCCTATGGAAGCTGCAGTTGGCTTCGTTTTAATTGCCAAAATAAATTCAGCGTTTAGCCGGAGTTCGCTTTGCATCTGAAATATGTTTATCTTCTTATGAGAACTCTCCCATCTAACTGAGATATTTTTACAAAAAATGCTCAATTTGTCCTTCCCATAAGCCGATTCCTCATTCAAAACACTGCCGCATTCCGCTTTACCAACAATAAAATTGTAAACATTAGTATTCTTCTCCTTTTTCTTTTGCTCATCCAAGTAAACTTCCGCAAGTTCGCTATTTTGCAACCGGAGGCTGCCTACCAGAAATAATATTTCTCAAAAAACGCAAAAAATCGCAACATGAAATTGACAAATTAAACTCAAAATACTTCATTTAACACGTTTCTGATTGTTTAAACACAGTCAAATTCGGTCAACTTTTTAAAAGCTTATCCAAAGTTCATTTTTCAGAAAAAAAACCTTAAAAGTTATGTAAGAAGTATGAGTTTTTTCGCCAAAAAAATTTTTTTTTAATAAAATCTTTCTCTTAAACCATTAAGCATTTAGTTTAAATTTATGTTTTTTTTAACTATCCCAGTGTAGAAAATCATTACCAGATATGTGGTTATGTAACTACATACTTGGTAATGGTAACTACTTACTTTTGTTATTAAATTTCTAATTACCTTTATATGCCGATGTCGCGAAAAATAATGAGTTATGGTTACACACCAGCATACGAAAAATTAAAAAATATATCGTTACCTATATGTGCTTACCAGTACTGATAAAAAAATAATGAGTCTAGAAATAGATTTTCAAAAAAATAAATTATATAAAAAAAAATATTTTTTAATGTATTTTTTTTCAATAAAATTTTCTGTTGCGGGAATCAAACCATCTCTACCATCTGAGCTATATCGACATGTAATATTTAATAGATAAAAACATAATTGACTTGCTGCATACAAGTAAGCTTACTCGCCAACATACAAAAAATCAAAAAATATGTGGTTACATATATCCTTACCAGTGTTTAAAAAATATTGAGTCTAAAAATAGATTTCAAAAAATTTTCAAAAAAATCTAAAAAATTATTTTCTATTTGAAATAATGATAAAAATAAGTCATTATCAGTAACTCATTATTATATGTTTTAAAATAATACAGAAGGTAAGTGGGTGTCATTACTGGTAGTCGAAAAAATAATGACATGTCATTACCGTTTCTACACTGGGAAGTGCAAATGAAATGCTTTTTAAACAAGTGGAAATTTAAAATCATTTTCGCAAAAAAGATTGTATTTCCCAGGTGAAAATGTTCATATATGGTCATATATGGCAACATATATGGGTTCATATATAGGTTCGGATCCGAAATTTGAGGGTATATGGCCATATATGGATATATATAAATGTTCATATAAAAAACTTTTTTTTTTATTTTTTAATAAAAATATACATAAAGATTTTACTTCAAGTTTAGAAATTATTTTATGACTGTTTTTTGATTATTTAATGATTGTTTATACAATAATAGAAAAAAGTCTGTAAAAAAGTTAGTTAAATCTACTAAAAAATAGTTAAAAATGACCTTGCAGGAAAAACTGCTAAATTAGCAGATTATTTTTGCTAAATATTAATAAGATAGGAACAGCAAAAACAACAGTTTAATATTTTTAACAAATATTTCTGTTAATTTTATAAATTGCTATTTGCATTGAACAAAATTTAACAAAAAAATTTTAGATACAACAGTTTGTTTTTGTCATTTTTGGTTTACTAATATTTTGCAAAATTTTCTTCAGATTTTGCAGTATAATTTGTCATTTTAAATTAATTAAAAGTTAACTCAAATATAACTAAAATTTTCTAAACTTTGCAGTTTTATTTTTGCTGTCTTTATCTTACTGCACCATTTCCAATTGTATTTCAAAAAATTTATCATTTTATTTCAGAAGTTATCATTTATTTTTCAGATTTACCAATTGTATTTCAGAAATAATCAATTAATTTTCATATCTATCAATTGTATTTCAGAAATTATCAATTGTATTTGAACAATTATCAATTGTATTTTTTTTTTTTTTTTTTTTTTTTTTTATTAAATCTTCATTTACATAACCGAGCCCTTAGGGCCTTATATGGCTAATTAAAGCTACTAAAAAATATATAACAGACTTCTATATAAATATATGTTAAGGCTAATGTATACAATAATAATATATAAACGCAAAATTCAAAAAATTAACATTTACACGAGATCAATTAATACAATAATATATTTAAAAATTAATTAGATCTAAAAAAAAAAATAAATAATAAATGAATGCCGCAAGAATAAATTCCAGAAACAGCTGAACTCTCACAAGATAAGCTTTCAAAGTTTCATTAAAAAGGCGTACATACTAAAGCTATCCATACATCAGCAATACCATTGCGCAACCTCTCCATTTAAGTCCCCAATCTACTAACACACATGGTATTAGAATAAAGAACTAAAACGAGAAGCTGGACAACAATATTGCAAGTATATGGCCAGACTAAAGAGATGGAACATATAATTTCCACTTAAGACTCCAATACATGCAATTGTGCAAATTCTACTAATTTAGATTTAAACACAATCAGCGAATAAGTAAAATTTCTCAGTTCCCTAGGCAAATCATTCCATAAACTCGACACACGAGTTTGAAATGATTTTTCAAAAATACTTAGATGTCTAATGGGTGGAATAATTTGGGGGTTTCGAATTGAACGAGTAAAATGAAATTTATCAACAATGTATACCGGGTATCCATTAACGATAGATTTATAAAAAAATAATAATAGCCTTATGCTTATGAAATTTTCAAAAGACGATCCTATAAAATTAAATGTATGTTGAGATACATGATCTCTTCTTTTCAAATTAAAAACGTAACGAATAATCCTGTTAAAAACAAGCTTATATTTCCTCAGCGCGAAACTTCTAGTACCCGAAAAAACCTCCACGCCGTACAATATATGCGGCATTAAGATAGCCGTGGCTACACGCCTTTTTATTGAACAAGGCAGATAAATATTCAATGAATACAACCTTTTTAAAAGAAAGGATATGCGAGAGGACAAGTAATTTATGTGTGGAGAAAAATTCAGTTGGTTATCCAAGACAAGACCTAAACATTTCATCTTATTAACAAACTCAACAGGAATACCACCAATAGTAATACTCATGTCATTTGTAGCGAATCCAAACCCCATTAACTTCGTCTTGACTGGATTGACACAGAAACCATTATCGGACGACCATGACACAACTTCCCGCAATATAAAATTGACGCCCTCCTCCAACACATCGACAAACTCAGTATCAGAATAGCAAACAAATTGCACATCATCAGCATAAACATAAGGCAAGCAGGAAACACCATTAAAAGAACGCAAAAGATCATTCATATACACCATAAACAAAAGTGGGCCAATAACAGATCCCTGCGGGACACCACTAGTGATCCGTCGAGTTCGTGAGAAAGAGTTACCAATAGATACATACTGGAATCTATCATATAGGTACGACTTAATCAATTCGCATGCACGGGTAGAAAACCGGAACTCATACAGCAATTTATATAGTAATCTAGAGTGCATTACTCTATCAAATGCCTTAGAAAAGTCTATCGAAAGCAATACAACATTCTTACGGCCATCCAAAAACTGTCTAATAGAATCCGTTAGCGCTAGCAGTAGAGAAGTAGTACTATAACCCTTTCGAAAGCCTGATTGGGATGGATGAATAAGAGAGTTGCAATCAAGGTACTCGATAATTTGGTCTTTCAAGATATATTCAACCACCTTAGAAAGGACCGGTAGTACTGATATAGGACGTAAATTATCCAAATCACTAGATTGACCGTCCTTCTTTATAGGGACAACCCTAGCTATTTTCCAATTCCTAGGGAAACATGACGAGGCAATAATTGTGTTCACAAGGTAAAGTAAATGTGAGGAAACAAATGGGAAAATAATTTTCAAAAATATCAATGGCAAGGAATCATGACCAACCGCATTAGATTTGATTCTGAGCAATGCTCGATATAACGTGTCAGAATCAACACATGAAAAGGAGAAACCTCCATCAACAGAGTTGTTCATATTATTGGAAAAATCACCCGAGTCTCGTAACTGACAAGCAGCAAAATAATCATTTATCTCATCAGGATCAGATGAAGTTAAATGTTCCTCAGACTCAAGACAACCATTGTTCCTTAAGAATCCCCACATTTTTTTCGAACTAATATCATGAAAAAAGTGTGTGTGAGCTCGCATCCTTACCTTCCTTATAACCCTTTTCACCTTATTCCTGTTTACACAATAAATCGACCAATTATGTGGAGTCCTATGTTGGAGGTAATGATTATATGCCAAATCTCTCAATGAAACTTGAAAGGAAATTTCCCTGTCATCAAACCAATTATCCAAACTCAAACCAACCTTTCGACGAACGAATGGCACCAAATCATGTAAAACATTAATATTCGACATGAGAACTTCAAGTTGTAAATCCACATCATCAGTCAGGTATATGGCATTGAAATCACAATTATCAACTGCAGCCTCCAAATCCTCCATTCTCAACGCTTTATAATTCGGGTACGATATAAAACGTTGAGATGACGAATTTGGAACATCGACAGCTATAAAAATGAGAGAATGTCGAGTCACACCAGGACACTGCATCTGACCAGATGTGCCCAAGGAAAGAGTATTACTCAAAAGAAAATAATCAATTAGAGAAGTCGTATCACACCCCACATGGTAATTCGTTGGTATACAATTGTGGTGGTAAGTTAAATCAAGTCGCTGACACACAGAGCGTAAAACAACAGAATCAATTGGACAAAAAATATCTGTATTAAAATCTCCCATCAGAATAACATTTGAGTACCTTACTAACAAATCGCCCACAGAATCCTCAAAAGCACTTAAATCACCATCAGGCAAATAACAAACACCAACAAGCAAGTTAATATCCCTGACAGTAACCTCAACAAACAAATACTCACAAGCGTCATTGCCATCGGACATAAAAACGGTTCTGTATTTCATACTGTCCGATATAAACAACGCAACACCTCCACCTCTTCTTTCACCAGGTCTATCATTTCTGCATATACTATAGCCTGGAATATTTATAGCCTGAGACAAAATGTAAGGCTTTAACCAAGTTTCACTGAAACCAACAATATCCAAATGATTACCATCTAGAATATGCCTTATCTCATCAATTTTACAAGATGTAGTGGACGCACAAAAACTTGTTATATTCCAATGTCCGACCCTTAAAAAACGTTGGAAGCCATTTAAACTATTGGCAATGAAAGAATTATCACTGTAGACAGGACCTAAATTTACAGCATTCATTGTGTAATAAATATAAATAAAAAATAATAATAATTGATATTTAATTTTAAAAGCAAAAATAAAAAATAAATAATTATTGAGAACAAAGAATAAAAAAATCAAAATCAAATGCTCATAATAGCTATTAAGAAAATTTAAAGGAATTAAAAAAAAAAAAAAGCAAACTTCTTAATTTAAGCAGCAAGTTACCAAACTGAAACCATGATTAAAACATCAGTTCTTTTTCTTACTTCACACTTTGAAAACCGTAGACATAATTGATACATTTGTGGTATTAAGGAATCAATCAAAATGTAAAATTTTCCTCAAAAAAAAAAAAAAAAAAACGGACCAACCAATTGTATTTTAGAAATTATCAATTGCATTTCAGAAATTATCAAATGTAATTCAATATTTTTTGAATCCGCCGATGATAAAAAAAATTAAAACATTACCCATATATAGAATAATATATGAATTCATATATGAAAATATATGGAATATATGCACCAATATATGGATCAATATATTCAATATATTATCATATATGGATTCATATATTTAAATGTATTTACCCATATATGCTTCCATACATAACATATGTGTTCATATATGATCATACATGAAACCATATATGACAATATATGAACATATATGAAAATTTTCAGCTGGGTTTTTATCTTTAAATTTTTTTTTATTGCCGCCATTGGGTAACGAACTTGCGGCCTCAAGATTGCTAGTCTAGCTCTCTACCGCTTAACTATTCTTTGATATGAAAGTTGACTGGCATAAAAACACCACTTTGTCATTGCGATATATTGTGTCTTATTCTTTTTAATAAAAGTACTTATTAAACGAGTAAAAAGGTTAAAGTCGGGCATGCCGACTATAGAATACCCTACACCAGTCTGGGTAAAAGCCAACTAATGTCACCAAAATCAATAGGCTGCGTTATTGGGCCAATATAGGTCTGTGTACCAAATTTCATCAAAATATCTTAATATTTGCGACCTGCAGCGTATAAACAGTATAATTTTGGTAGGACCCTTATATGGGCACTAGGTCTAAACATGGACCGATGTTCATCAAAATCAATAGGCTTCGTCCGTGGGCCAAAATAGGTCTGTGTACCAAATTTCGTCAAAATATCTTAATATTTACGACGTGCATCGTATAAACAATATAATTTTGGGGGGACCCTTATATGGGCACTAGGTCTAAACATAGACCGATGTTCACCAAAATCAATAGGCTTCGGCCTTCGGCTGCCATAAGTCGGTGTACCAAATTTCATCAAAATATCTTAATATTTGCGACCTGCAGCGTATAAACAATATAATTTTGGTAGGACCCTTATATGGGCACTAGGTCTAAACATGGACCGATGTTCACCAAAATCAATAGGCTTTGTCCTTGGGCCAACGTAGGTCTGTGTACCAAATTTTATCAAAATATCTTAATATTTGCGACCTGCAGCGTATAAACCATATAATTTTAGTAGGACCCTTATATGGGCACTAGGTCTAAACATGGACCGATGTTCACCAAAATCAATAGGCTGCGTTACTGGGCCAATGTAGGTCTGTATACCAAATTTTATCAAAATATCTTAATATTTACGACCTGCAGCGTATAAACAGTATAATTTTGGTAGGACCCTTATATGGGCACTAGGTCTAAACATGGACCGATGTTCACCAAAATCAATAGGCTGCGTTATTGGGCCAATATAGGTCTGTGTACCAAATTTCATCAAAATATCTTAATATTTACGACCTGCAGCGTATAAACAGTATAATTTTGGTAGGACCCTTATATGGGCACTAGGTCTAAACATGGACCGATGTTCACCAAAATCAATAGGCTGCGTTATTGGGCCAATATAGGTCTGTGTACCAAATTTCATCAAAATATATTAATATTTACGACCTGCAGCGTATAAACAATATAATTTTGGTAGGACCCTTATATGGGCACTAGGTCTAAACATGGACCGATGTTCAAAAAAATCAAACTTGTTCGTCCTTGGGCCAACATAGGTCTATGTACCAAATTTCATCGAAATATCTTAATAGGTGCGACCTGTAGAGTGCGTACAAGATTGCATGGACAGACAGACAGACGGACGGACGGACGGACGGACGGACGGACGGACAGACGGACATCGTTAAATCGAAATAAAAAAAAATTCTGAACCGATCGGTATACTATAAGGTGGGTCTACGACCAATATTTTTTGGTGTTACAAACATCAGCACAAACTTATAATACCCTGACCACATAGTGGTGTAGGGTATAAAAAGCACTTCAATTCAGTATATTTTTCAGTACAATTTTCAGAGGTACATAAAATGCAATTTTTCATAATTTTTATTTTATGTATTTTTAAAAATTTAAAAATTAAAAAAAATGGAATTTAAACAATTTAATTAGAAATTTAAAAAAAATATTAAATACTACAAAAAAAAAAAAAAATTAAAAAACAAAAAATATTGTTCCCGTCAGGAATCGAACCCGCGGTAATCAGTTTGGAAATAAACTGTATCAAAATCATTTTCTAAGATCACTTTTAGAGCAACAATGCTTTAGAAGCAATATTTTGATTTATTAGATGTTGTTCAGAAGCACTCCTAAAAAAGCTGCAAAAATATACTAACAGAGACTTTGGAAGCAATGAAAGAAGTGATGTTTTTAAGTTGTTCGGAATTACCTTAAAAAAAAACAGTATAAATACACTAACGGATACTTTTGAAGCAATTAAAAAAGTGGTTTGTAAAGTATTACTCCTAATTTTTTTGCTGGGTATGACTGTAGATAAAGAATGCAATTTTCTTCTAAATATATTCCGATTTTTAAAACTACCGGTAGCAAAGTATCGGGATGTTAAATTATTGAGAGATAAAATGGTGGAAGAAACCGATGAAGTAAATTTACCGAGTAACATTACCGAGTAATTAAGCGAGTAAGTAGCACACAAAGGGTTTCACTACTTACCACACTACTTACCAGGCTATTTACTCGCAACATTACTTTTGTTCGCGATGTCCAAAAACTCATGGGTGGTCATTACCCTCCCGCTTACAAAAAAAGTGCGAATAATGAGTTACCCATAATGAAAGAATAAGTAGTTACTCACAAAGCTAGAATAAGTGGTTATTCAGAAGTTAGGAAATAAGTGGTTACCTTACATTGTAAAATAGTTGTTCATATTGGCAAAAAATCTTTTTACCTTGGAAAATTTCCTATTTAGTTCAAAACAAATTTATAAATAAAATTTTAATATAAAAAAATACTTAATCAGTACTTATTTAATCAATTACCAGTAAGTGATTACTTTGCACGAATATATAAGTACTTCTATAACTTATTATCCGTAAGTCATTATTTTGTATTTTAAAGTAATGCAAAAGGTAATGACCTATCATTACTTGGTAATCCGTATGGTAATGACCTCTCCTCACCATGTTTTTGCTGGGTTTCTGTACCGATGAATTCACCCCAAATTTTCAGTGAGGATTTGTAACATTTGTTGTTTATAATTCAGGTTGTTCATCACTGTTACCAACAGAAATTTTAATGTCCTTGTAACCGTTTATAGTATATTGTGTATATGACTGACTGTGATTTTATTTTGTTGTTGTAATTGCTGTAGTTGTTATTGTTGTTGTTGTTATTGTGTTATATCATATGTAACTTACAGATCCATACAAGATGTTATATGAACGCGAGCGCTTTCCTATCCATATATGTATGTGTGTGTATGTAAGTACATGCATAAGAGTGTTTATGAAAAGTTTACTGTTATCCAACTTTTTACGTATCATTTTGATTTCGTTTTTTTTTTTTATTATTTTTGTGGAACTAACAGATGTTCGACTGATGCCATCATATATTTATGTATAAAAATTAAAATAATGAAGAAGAAGCAAAGAAAAAACTTAAAGGATGAAGAAGAACATGTAGAAGAAGCATAAAAAGTTTGTTTTTCAATATATAAAACGAAAAACTGTTTTTGACAGTAGTTATAGTTGTGCAGCAGCAGCGGCAGCAGTAGTAGTAGTTTTATTATGTCTTTTTTTTTCTTTTCAAATTTTATATCCTCTCACTTGTATGAGTAAATAAGTGTGTGTGTATGTGTATTTTTGTTTAAGGATGATGTTGATGATAACAGACAGGATAATGATAGCAGTGGAGAATGAAGAGATAGAGATTTGTTTGGTAATAGTTCGGATGGTGGTGGTGGTAAAACAATGTTTAGGTGTATTGGCATCTATTCTTATTTTGAAACAAAAATTCTTATAGTCAAGGCATAAACAAACAAAAAATTTACACATTAGATATGTTTTGTCTACAAGGGTGGGGTTTTAGGAGAGCAAAAGTATTGATAGGGGGGGGGGGGAATTTATTTTTTTCTATTTCCACAAGCAATATACCACCCTCACAGGGGACACTGTATAAATAAGACTAACAACAACTTGAAAAACAAAAACAAAACGTTGAAAACAGTAACTCTCTTAACACTTGTATAATAAACATTGCACCCACAGTCAGTCCGCTGGCTGGCTGGCTGCCTGACTGACTGACTAAGTCTGCTGCCTACTGCCTTCAACATCTTGAATGTCTTTGTCGTCTATATTTTTCTATACATGTTTGTTGGTTTATTCAGTTGTTAATGTTCGTTTATGTGTGTATTTTTCGTTATTGACACATACAAACAAACAATAAATATTTGTAGATAAACTTTTATGTGTATTGGTGTATGTTATTGTTTTTTTTTTTTTTGTTTTTATTTTGGCCATAATAAAAATAAAAGGCCAAACATAAAATAACAGTAATTTTATGTTTAAAGGCCACGAGATAAATCTGTAAACCTTTAAATCATTTATTCTTTGTATTTCAAATTTTTCTGTACACTTGTTCTTTCTAAGACTTTTGTAAAAAATTCTTTTACATCTTTAGCACAGTGTCTGAAGGTTTTAAATTTTAGTTGTTAATAGAAAAATGTACTAAAAATTATATTCTAACTTTTTTTAAATAACATAAATTGTCTAAAATAAAATGTGGGAAATTAGTGACAGGTTCCCAGTGTAGAAAATCATTACCAGATATGTGGTTATGTAACTATATACTTGGTAATGGTAACTAGTTACTTTTGTTATAACAGTTCTTATTACCTTTATAAGGCGATGTCGCGAAAAATAATGAGTTATGGTTACAAACCAGCATACGAAAAATCAAAAAATATATCGTTACCTATGTGCTTACTAGTACAGACAAAATTAATGAGTCTAAAAATAGATCTTCAAAAAAATAAATTATACAGAAAAATATTTTTTATTGTATTTTTTTTTTTTTTTAATAAAATTTGCTGGTGCGGGAATCGAACGTAGGTCTACAGATTGCCAATCAATAGCTCTACCATCTGAGCTATATCGACATGTAATATTTAATAGATAAAAACATAATTGACCTGCTGCACACAAGTAAGCTTACTCGCCAACATACAAAAAATCAAAAAATATGTGGTTGCATATATCCTTACCAGTGTTTAAAAAATATTGAGTCTAAAAATAGATTTAAAAAAAAATCTAGAAAATTATTTTCTATTTGAAATAATAAAAATAAGTCATTATCAGTAACTCATTATTATATGTTTTAAAATAATGCAGAAGGTAAGTGGGTGTCATTACTGGTAGTCCAAAAAATAATGCTATGTCATTACCGTTTCTACACCGGGTTATTTTAAGTCACAAGTAACGAAAAAGAACCCATCACAGAACTGACATCAAAGAACTTGTAATAGACCTCAAAGAACCAGTTTCTGTAAGATTTTTAAAATAAAAGTAATTATTAACTAATATTTTACCTTTTTTATTACATTATCATTACGATAAAACGAATGGAATAAAATAGTATATAGAATTACCCAGCAAAAAAAGGATAACAAATCAGTAGAAAAATCACTTCAATTAATGATTTAGATGTATTTCTTTTTTAATAGAAACACTAATGATTTTAATAGTGATATTTAATATGAAAGAAGTACTTCTACTTCAGCATTTTTTCTGTACTTTTTGAACGAGTGCAAAGAAAACTATTTTTCATCAAATAAAAGTTAAAAAAACTCTTTGGAAAAAAATCATATTTTTTTATATTTTTGAAAATCTTTTTTATTGCCGAAATCCAATGTCGAACTTGCGACCTCAAGATTGCTAGTCTATCCCTCTACCGCTGAGTTATTCTTTGATATAAAGTAGATTGGCATAAAAACATCACTTTTTTATTGCGAGATATTGTGCTTTATGCTCTTCAATAAAAGTACTTATGAAACAAGTGCAAAAGGTGCACTGCAATTCATTATTGTTTTCAGTACAATTTTTACAGCAATTTTTCACTATAATTTTTCTATTTATATTTTTAAAAATTGAAAAATTTTACAAAATATTGAATTAAAATAATTTAGTTAAAAATATTAAAAGAAAAACTAAAAAAAAATAAAATAAAAAAATATTGGTTACGCCGGGAATCGAACCCGCGATCATCTGTTTGGAAATAAACTGTATCAAAATCACTTTTTAGGATTACTTTTAGAGCAATTATGCTTTAGAAGCCATACTTAAGTGATCTTTTTAGATGTTGTTCAGAATTACATTTGAAAATGCTGTAAAAATATTAGAGTCCGACCGAACAGTTCGTCCACAAAATGTATTTGCACGATTTTCGGTATTTTGAAGCATTATGGACAAATTTTGCTTATGGAGAAATGTTTGTTTGTTGGGCCGATTTGGATCCATTATGCGAGTAAAATTTAGGAAAAAGTCCGAAGTTAAGCAATGAATTCACTGTTCGGCCAAATTGGAAAAAGTTCGGGGGCCGAACAGTTAACTTTACAGCTAAACTACGGTATTTTCCTTAAATTTGATATTCAATATCGAATTAAATCGGCTCAACAAATATTTTCCCAGTATCAGAATTTCTCAAGAATACCCGTAAATACCGAAAAATCGAACAAGTTTCACTTTTTGGCCGAATTGTTCGGTCGGACACTAAAAAATATACTAAGGAATACTTTTTAAGCTATGAAAGAAGAGATTTTTTGTAGTAGCGCAGAATTAGTTATAAAAAAGCACCCTAATGGATATTTTTGAAGTATTAAAACAAAATTGTTTGTTAAGCATGACTTAAAATTTTTATTGCTGTACAGTTAGACAATAAATAAATCATAAATGAAAACCAATCTATTTAAAAGTCAATCAGTTAAAATAAATTTTGCTTATATTTTAATTTAAATCAGAATGTAAAGAATGAAGAAAAAAATTTTTTTTTGCTACGATGGCCATTTTTTCGGATTTGGATTTTAACTAGATTTTGTTTTTTATTTTCAATTTTTTGGAATACAATTATTATTTGACCAAAAGTAGTTACTAATTTATGTAATGATTAAAATTAAAAGTAAATTTTATTTAGTATTTGCTATGCAATTTTGAAATCAAAGAAAATTTTTATGCATTATGGAAAATTGGGACAAAAAATGAAATTCGTTAAATTTTGTTATAATTCTATAATAAATAAAATATTAAAACAAATATTTAGAGGCAGTAGATTTTAATAAAAAATAATCCATAAAACAAAGTTAAATATTAAATTAAATAATGATTAACACTTTGTTTTAATTTTATTCATTACACAATAAATGATTTTTAGCCGAATATTTTTTATTTTTTAATTTTACAGAATTAAAAATAAGTACACTAATAGAAAAAAGTCCGTAAAAAATTTAGTTAAAACTACTAAAAATTAGTTTTTATTTTTGCTATATATTAGTAATATAGGAACAGCAAAAATAAAACTGTTAAATATACTGAATTTCAGTTTTATATGAGCTAAATTTTTGTAAATGGAGAATAGCAAATTAACCTGCTAAAATCAGCAAAAAATTTTGCTAAATAATTAGTAGCCTAAAAAATCACAAAAAAAAAACTAAATTTAGCTTAAAAATATCAAAAATTTTGTAGATTTAACAGTTTATTTTTGCTATTTTTAGTCTACAAATATTTAGCAAAATTTTCTGCAGATTTTACAGTACAATTTGCTATTATCAATTAACTAAAAGTTAACCTAATATTACTCAAATTCTGTAAATTTAACAGTTTTAATTTTGCTGTTCTAATTTTACTAGTATTTAGTAAAAAAATCTGCTAATTTTAGCAGTTTTTTCTGCAGCATAATTTTTAACTAATTTTTAGTAACTTTGTCTGCTATTATTACAGATTTATTTCTATGAGTGTAAAAATGTATTATTGAAATAAGAATTTTCTGTTTCGTGATTAAAGCTACAAATTTAAGGAGACGTTACTTTAATTAAACAACTCTAATATTTGTACCACTTGAATGTCTTCAACCGATTATAAAAAAATTGCCTGGCCGGTCAAAGGACATGTCACAGGATAGGTTCTTTCGGACCGGTCCTGTCCTCGTCGGTCACGGAACATTTGCGACACTAGGTGTTACCTAGCACCGATTTCAATCAATAGGCTCCATCTATGGGCCGATATAAGTCGCTGTACCGAATTTCATCAAAATATCTAAATATTTGTTACCTCTAGGCTGCGGAAGATATACATGGACACACAGAAAGAAAGATAAACAGATGGACAACGTTAACTGGAACCGAAAAGTGATTCTGATTCGATCGGTATTCTAAAAGGTGGGTCTCGGTCCAACATTTTTTGCTGTTGCAAACATCAGCACAAATTTATTACACCCTGTCAATGTAGTGGTGTAGGGTATAAAATTTATGAATTATTTTGTAAAAATTTTTAGAATAAAGGAAAGAAAAAACACCCTTTTAAGCAAATATTAAATCGAACCATTAGTGGGATTTCAAATTCAGTATGGCAAAAACATTGGCCTCAGGTCACCAAGGGTTAAACTTCCGATTTTTCTCAAATTCTCACCACGTAAATTTTCCATCTAGTGCTACAATAACCAGTGTTGCCAAATCTTGAAGGCAGGAAAGCACCGTGAGCATTGTGAAAACGGGTAAAAAGGGTAAAAATTTACCAAAAATGGGGTAAAAAAGCACGATAATAATTAAAAAAAAAAATTTAAGTCAAGATTTTAAAAACACATTTTACCTTTGTAAAATCGTGTAAAAGAAGTTCAAAAAATAACCAAAAAAGGGGTAAAAAAGCACCAAACTAATATTTCAAAATTTTGAAGTTTAAATATGACGAAGTTGCTATTAAAACTGTACTCCAAACATTGTGAAAAAATGTATTTTTTGGATATTTCGTATTATTTTTTCAACTTTGACAGACAATTCAAGAAAAATTGAAAAAAGGAGAACAAATACCAAAAATATAAACTGTACAAAAAGCACTAAAAGCACTGCCAGAAATCTGAAAAAGCACTGTATATACCCACTTTTTATAAACGGGTATTTGTAAATAATCACCGGGTACTGGAAGGAAAAAAGCACCAAAAAATACCCGAAAAGCACTGAAATGGCAACACTGACAATAACCTAAAAAATCATTTTTTTTTTTGTTAAAGAGAAGCAACACTCAGGAAATTCTTCCTATTAATTAACGTGTTGCTTCCTTTGGAAAGGGTATAGAGAAGAAGTGAAAGGGGGTGAAAGAAGAAGGGCTTCAAATATGGCAACATTGTAATTGCGCGAGATGTTGATTTTTTAGAACAGTTGTTGCGCCCCATCTGATGGTGAGTTGGCGAACTTTGTTGAAGCTTTTTAGTTCATAGCCCTGTTATATTATTTTACTTCGGTGGGGTTAAGTGCTATGGGAACACCGAAGGAGGACGCTGCGATATGCATGAGGGATAGAAAAAACTCATACATATTATTTTTCATAAATTGATGTTGCCTTGGTTGGGGCTCGAACCCGCAACCTCACGTGTAACAGTCCAACGCGCTAACCATTACACCACAGCGCCCACAATAGAAATTGAAAGTTAAAAATACAAAATGCCGCTCTACTGAGCATTATAGTTCGTGTTGGATATCATATTATGATTTTAATGATCATAATATATTTTTAATGAAAAAAATATGATTCTAAGGCTCAATTACTGAATGTCCAGTTAAAATTTAGCCGACAGTTAAATTAAAATTTTATATGAGAAGCAACAACAAATGTTCAGTTAAAATCCCAGTTAGCAGCTAACTGAACATTCAGTAATCTGGCCTAAGTGATGATAAAATCGCCCTCAGTTATCATAATATGATCAGTTAAAATCACGTTTGTGATCATTAAGGCACATCTACACGGAATATCAATCTTCTAAAGTTTGCGCTAAATTTGTCATCTCTAATATTTTTGTAACTAATTTTTATCGTAAAAGTACCATCTCTAGTTATCAAGCATTTGTTTTTATTAAAATTTTTGTATTTGAAAAAATAATTTTTTCTCCAAATAACAAAAAGTTCATTTAACAAACTGAAACGTTCAATAATATTACAAGACATTTTAAAAATTGTTACTAATTAAAGAAATTGTTTATGATATCAATATCCAATGGTCTAAAGATAACATTTCGGAGACTTATGCAGAGCTGCATTTTCATAAAGTCTCGCGAGTTCTCAATCCCGTGTAGATGTGCCTTTAGGATCATACTTTGATAATTTAGTATCCCCAATAGAGTGTCCAAAACTATAACCGAAAACCGGTTAACCAGTTTTTAATTAAAAAAAAAAAAACTGACTGGTTTCGAATAATTTGTAAATTCGAATAAACCGAAAACTGGTTATTATTTGTCGGTGAACCGGTGTCTTTAAAACATGAGTTTATCAAAACTATTTTTAAGCTAATCGTTAGAAAATTTTATATTTTGCCTGCTTTATTTTTAAAATATTATTTTAATAAACGAAACTGCAGTTTTATTCTCCTTTATATAAAAAAAAAAATCTTTTCACGTGTATTCAAATAGATAATAAGAAAATCCCTTGTAATCGTTTGAAATATTTTTTTAAATACAGGGTGACTGATGAATGCTGCTACAAAAAGCAAATAACTTTTTTTCTGTGTAATTAAACAGCAAAACGTTTGTTTTGATAAAATTTAAATATAATTTGAACTTTTTTTTTATTATATTTATTATATCAATGTGATATTAAATTATATTTTACCATAATAATGATTTTTAGTGGTTTTTAAGTGAATGGTCTCATAAATTAAATTAATTTTCTCTCGCTTTATGATAGAGATTGAACTGATTTCAGCAGTTGTTTCTGCAGGGCGCTTTTAACTAATTTTTATTAGCTTTATGCTATTTGTGCAGATTGAAAATTGGCTTTTTTAGATAGTAATTTTCGAGCGAACCGAAAACCTGTTTTCTGAAATGGCCGGTTTTTGGTCACTCTAATCCCCAATCATGTTGAACAATATTTTTTAATAATAATAATAATAATAATAATAATAATAATAATAATAATAATAATAATAATAATAATATAATAATAATAAAATAAAGAGGTAATGTGTGTATATTTGTTTGTTTATTTGTAGACGGTAATCTCCGTAACTACTCATCTGGTTTCAAAAATAGTTGTTCCAGTATTTAGAATAGTCCTTAAGGATGGTCATATGCTTTATATCATTCCATTAAAATAATTTAAAAAAAGTTATGAGCAATAATGTAAAAATATGCCAAAAACTAGGCCTAAGGCATGCTAAGGCTTTGCCCGCTAGTTATACCCTACACCACTATGTGGTCAGGGTTTGTGCTGATGTTTGTAACACCAAAAAATATTGGTCGTAGACCCACCTTATAGTATACCGATCGGCTCAGAATTTTTTTTTATTTCGATTAAACGATGTCCGTCTGTCCGTCCGTCCGTCTGTCTGTCCATGCAATCTTGTGCGCACTCTACAGGTCGCAAATATTAAGATATTTTGATGAAATTTGGTACGCAGACCTATGTTGGCCCAAGGACGAACAAGTTTGATTTTGGTGAACATCGGTCCATGTTTAGACCTAGTGCCCATATAAGGGTCCTACCAAAATTATATTGTTTATACGATGCAGGTATTATTATTAAGTTATTTTGACGAAATTTGGCACACAGACCTATGTTAGCCCAATAACGTAACCTGTTGATTTTGGTGAATATCGGTCCATTTTTAGACCTAGTGCCCATATAAGGGTCCTACCAAAATATTACTCTTTAAACGCTGCACGTCGTAAATATTAAGATATTTTGATTTGCCAAAAACTAGGCCTAAGGCATGCTAAGGCTTTGCCCGCTAGTTATACCCTACACCACTATGTGGTCAGGGTTTGTGCTGATGTTTGTAACACCAAAAAATATTGGTCGTAGACCCACCTTATAGTATACCGATCGGCTCAGAATTTTTTTTTATTTCGATTAAACGATGTCCGTCTGTCCGTCCGTCCGTCTGTCTGTCCATGCAATCTTGTGCGCACTCTACAGGTCGCAAATATTAATATATTTTGATGAAATTTGGTACATAGACCTATGTTGGCCCAAGGACGAAGCCTATTGATTTTGGCGAACATCGGTCCATGTTTAGAACTAGTGCCCATATAAGGGTCCCCCCAAAATTGGCTTGGTACAAACTGCAGGTTGCAAATATTAAGATATTTTAATGAAATTTGGTGCGCTGACTCACATTATAGCAAATTTTGACATAAGCCCCATTTTAACCCATTCGAATTTCGGATCCAAACAATACACCAGACTGGTGTAGGGTATTGTATAGTCGGCATGCCCGACTTTAACCTTTTTACTCATTTTAACAGTTTTCAACTTTGGCTTTTTATACCCTACACCACTATGTGGTCAGGGTATTATAAGTTTGTGCTGATGTTTGTAACACCAAAAACTATTGGTCGTAGACCCACCTTATAGTTCAGAATTTTTTTTATTTCGATTTAACGATGTCCGTCTGTCCGTCCGTCCGTTCGTCCGTCCGTCTGTCTGTCCATGCAATCTTGTGCGCACTCTACAGGTCGCAAATATTAAGATATTTTGATGAAACTTCGTACGCAGACCTATGTTGGTCCAGGGACGAACAAGTTTGATTTTGGTGAACATCGGTCCATGTTTAGACCTAGTGCCCATATAAGGGTCCTACCAAAATTATATTGTTTATACGCTGCAGGTCGTATATATTAAGATATTTTGACGAAATTTGGTACACAGAGCTATGTTAGCCCAGTAACGCAGTATATTAATTTTGGTGCACATCGGTCCATGTTTAGACCTAGTAGTGGGTCCTACCAAAATTATACTGTTTATACGCTGCAGGTCGTTAATATTAAGATATTTTGATGAAATTTGGTACACAGACCTACATTGGCCCAATAACGCAGCCTATTGATTTTGGTGAACATCGGTCCATGTTTAGACCTAGTGCCCATATAAGGGTCCTACCAAAATTGGCTTGGTTACAAACTGCAGGTCGCAAATATTAAGATATTTTGATGAAATTTGGTACATAGACCGATGTTGGCCCAAGGACGAAGCCTATTGATTTTCGTGAACATCGGTCCATGTTTAGAACTAGTGCCCATATAAGGGTCCCCCCAAAATTGGCTTGGTTACAAACTGCAAGTCGCAAATATTAAGATATTTTAATGAAATTTGGTGCGCTGACTCACATTATAGAAAATTTTGACACGAGCTCCATTCGAATTTCGGATCCAAACATTAGTTGGCTTTTACCCAGACTGGTGTAGGGTATTGTATAGTCGGCATGCCCGACTTTAACCTTTTTACTCGTTTAATACTAATTTTAGGAATTGTACACATTTTACAACCATCTGGCAACAAATAAATGAATTGTGAAGCCCAGTATTTTGTTCAAAAGAGCGAAAAAATTTTGCTCTATGTTTGGAGCTCAAAAACTATAATAAAACCATTAAAATGCATAATTTTTTTATGGTGTATAAAAAGTTACAATCATAATTAACCCAAATGTCACTTTTTTGCTACATTTTCAAAAGGTCCTGTCTATTAAATTGATGCGAAAAAAATTCCACCGCAATTTCGCAACAATTCCCCGCAAGTGAAAAATCATTTATTTTTATATGGAGTTTGACAGCTTTTTTTCGCAAAAGTACGAAGAAAATACCGGGCTTAAGGCTGAAGAGTCTTATTTAGACTAACATAAGCTAATACAAACAATTTTTTCTGTACGAAATCGTTTTTACCAAGCATGTTTATATAATATTACATACGCTAGTTTTTTGCGTGCAGAAAACAGGTTTTGAATTCAGTAAACGTAATTTTTTGTTTTTTTCAATTCACTGAACGTATTTTTTTTCCTTCAATACTGAAAGAAAATGAAATTGAACGAATGCAGTGGTGAATTACATAATTCAGTAGGGAAGTAATTCATAAAATTGAACACGTTCACCAGTGCATTAATTCATTTGATTTATTAAAAAGAACTATAGCAACCCTACGGGGAATGAGGAGTCAATTGCCCTCCAAGGACCTATCCCGTGACCGGTTAACCGAAGGCATATTACTAAATTAGTACAAATATGAACCAAGGAGAATGAATTAATTTTCTAAGTATTTTCTGATTCGTTACTTTCACTATTGCTTTTAAAAAACTTGACCGGTACCGAAATAAAAAACAAAATTCGCGTCATATTTTTTTAAATATTTTTTTTTATTTATTTTACTCTTTTATTTATTTTGAACTTTATTTTTTTACGATTGGCTTATTTTATCTCTTATTTTAAATTTTTATAATTTTTTGCTAAAAAATTTTAAGTTTTGTATTTTCAACGCTTTTTAATGTTAAAGCTGTTTTAGTTTTAACAATTGGTATTTCATTTACTTTTCTTTTTAACTTAAGGGGAGTTTTTTAAATTTTTATTTATATTATCAGAGTTTTTGAGGTAATTTTCTAATTTTTAATTGATTTTTTAATTTAATTATGGCCATCGCAAAAAACGAGTCAACTGCCATTAAAGGACCTATCCCGTGACCGGTCAATCGGGAGCATACTGAACGCACTTCCACTATATTTGTGTGTGTGTTAGTGTTGTTTTCTTTTCTATTTTTTCTTTTCCATTTTTTTTATTTGCATGTAGTGTTTGTTTTTTCTTTTTCTTTTTTATTTGAACAGAAACGAAAAATATATAACTTTACCATCAGCCAGCCATCACGCATAAGCAACATTAGCTCAAATGGTAGAGCGTTTGCCTTACAAGCAGGAGGTTGTGTTATCGAGCCCTACTCCAACGCGAAGTAGATTATTTTTAATTCTTAATTTTTTATTAGTTTATTTGAAAAGCTATTTTTAGACACACCACCTTATTGTCACAAAGTGTCCAAACTGTGGCAATTGGTCATTTCCAATGACAACGCCATGTTAAAGTGATATGTCTCTTTCTAACAAAAAGACAGATAAACGACCGGTCTCCGCCCCTTGGGACCTATCCTGCGTGTCATCTGAGACCGGTCCCTTTCCCCGTAGGGAATTGAATTAATTCGTAACAAAAGAAAAGCATATTAAATTTCTTCTATTTTGTGGCACCGTGTTATTATTATTATTATTATTATTATTATTATTATTACAATATTATTACCTAGCATGAAAAATATTGTGAGTGCAACTTTGAAAGAATTTTTTTGTTTATCATCAAGAGAATAAAATTTGCAACGAATCACAGTTTACTTTTCGCAAAACGAAATACATATTTTTCAAATCCCTTCCAAGCTACTGGTTAAGATAATGTTGTTGTTTGTGTTTTTGTTGTAGTCCTGTCTTATTACTTATTTTATACGTAAGTTTTATATGTTTCTTTATCAACGTCTTCAATTTCTTCTTCGTTTTTTTTATATATTTATTTTATATATTTTTTTTCAGTTTATTTCTTATTTAGTTCGTAAAGTGTTTTCTTTTTCATTTTAATTTTGTTGTTGTTATCAATTGCTTTGCAAATAAGTTTGACATATTCCTTCCGGTTTCCTATAGTCGTCCTCCCATATTGTAGCACACAGCTAGCTCACCCAAAATCCCACATTGCTTGATATGCTTTAGCTTTTAATGCCCCCCTCTACTATTCTATTCTGTTTTGTCTTCTTCGTCTTTTACTGCTAACTTCCTTTTCATTTGCCAAGTTCTTCTATTGTTGTTGTTATTATTATTTGATTGTAACTGGTATTGGGTGGGTGTGTGTGTGTATGTGTGTGTGTGTGTATGTTGCCGTTTTTGTAATTGTTGTTATTGTCAGTGGCTTCCATCTGGGAGCATGTGACAAAAGTATTGATTTGAATGGCAATGGATATTCTCAGTTTTAATTCAGTTCTACTTTTTTTTTGTCATTTTGCTATAAAAGTAAAATGTAACCAAAAAAACTGTGTTTTTTATGAAACGACTGAAAACACATTCGCGTTTTTTTCCATAATAATAGAAAAAGAAAAAAAACCCAACGGAAATTATTTGATTACCTCGTCAATATCATATATGTATGTAGCTACGCATACATTCACATTTACACACATATTTTCACACATACGTACAAACACATATAATTGTGATAAAAGTAATGATGATGGGTTTATTTCCTTTTTCAGTAGGAAAAAGGGATACTTTCCATTTTTTCTGTGGTTGAAAAAAAAAACAAAATCATTGAGATTGGCATATCATGGATCTGTTAAAAAAAATGTCAACTTCAATAAGAGTTTAACAATTTCGATTGCATATAATTTCGAGTATAAAAAAAATCTTCGAAAATGTAGTATTTACGTTTTGTTTTTGACATTTATACAAGTTTAAACTTTGTAGGATAAAATTATTACGGAAAAATATATGGCACTTGTAGTTTTTAATATATATAAAATGCTAACCCTATAAACATTTTCACTGGAATTCAAGTTGAAATCAAGTTCAATTATTACATTTTATTTCAATAGCATACTGCAGCAAAAGGGAAACAAAAATTCAAGTTTGAAATATTTTTGTTAAAAAACAAGTGCTAGAGTTTGAAAAATACTTTACTTCAAGCAAAATTAAAAGTACTTGAATTTTTAAAACCTATGTGCTTATTGGGTAATTATATATTTCTATTTATTTGGCCTATTAAAACTTTTATCCATGTCACTAAGAGTATGTAATGGTAAAGCAAGAATTACCGCCATGTAGTCAATTTGACGAGTAAATTTATTTTTAAAGTTCCCCGTGATGAACCCTTCCTATATCTGATATGCTTTTATCAAAATTCATTAGCAAAGTGATCAAATTAAATATTGTATTAAAAAATAAATGCTATGCTTTAATGATTGTTTATTAATTACACAAGCCAACGAAAAAAATGTGTGTAAAAACTTTTTAAACTAATTTAACTTAATCTTATGAATTTTTGGATGCTAAAACCTTATTCGATATAATTTTTTTTATCACCCACAATTCTCGCAGAATATGACAATATTTTAAATAATAGGGAAAAATTTGTTAAATAAAAATTAAAAAATCACGCGTTTGAAAAACAACACTGCCCTGCCTGCCCTGCCTGCCCTGTTGGCAGCCCGTCTCCAATATACACAAATTGCCGGCTCCAGAACGTAAAACCCATACGTCAGTGTGGTAACATTTGCGAAAAAAGGGGACACGGAGGAGATTAAAAGATAAACGAAAAATCTAAAGTAGAATATTTGTAAAAATTTTGGTTTTTAATTTTTATTTAAAAAATAAAAATTGTTTTTTTCGACCTTTTTAATTGATTAATTAGAAATTTAATAATTAAGTTCGAGGCCAATTTTCTTATGAGTTTCCGTGTAAAAAAGATCAGATCTGGCCAGATCTCAGTAGATCTTACCAGATCTAATTAGATCTTAAAATTGGGGACAAATTTGAGATCTAATTAGATCTGATCATATCTAGACATATCTGGCGCAATTGTCCAGATCACTTTAGATTTGAACAGATTTGGCACTAGATCTGATCAGATCTTGCCATAAGGTATTATCACATATGCCATATCTGATCATATTTGATGAGATCTGGTACAGGATCTAATTAGATTCAATCATATCTATTAAAATCCAAAAAGATCTGATCAGATCTAAACTTTTTTACACGGGTTAACATAATAACCCTACTAAAAAAAATTATATGAGTTTTGATATTATATATAATTACATCCGAAAAATGAGAACATATAATTGTATCAAATTAGATCATATTATGATTATATTAGATCTAATTTGACACAATTAGATCTAATTTGATTGAATAAGATATGGTTTGATATCATCCAAATGTATCAAATATAATATAATCATATCCATCTAGATGTAAGGGTATATAATTCGATACAATTATATGAGGCATATGTAAATATATACAGGTCTACCCGTGTAAAAAATATTAGATCTAATCAGATATGTTTAGATCTAATTGGATATGATTAAATCTAATTAGATCTTGTGCCAGATCAGATCATATATGATCAGATATGGCGTATGTGATACACTTTGTGGCCAGATCTGATTAGATCTAGTGCCAGATCTGTTCATATTTAAAGTGATCTGGAAAATTGGGTGATATTTTCGGCCAGATATGATCAGATCTGGCCAGATTTGGTACCAGATCTGATGCCAGATCTGGTACCAAATCTAAACAAAATATAAAACAAAATCAACTTTTCAAATTTGAAATTCCTTTAAAAGTTGAACAAATATATTACAAAAAACTTAAAGTTTGGGAGAAAATTTTGTGTTTTCTTTTAAATATTGTGAAATAAATAAAAGCTTGTGGCAGAATAAAAGCTGCTTGGCCATTGTTAAGCATTTTTTAAAAAAAGTCAAATGAGCAGTTATGAAAATCTATGGTTATGAAATCCGCAAAAGTTAAGTATCGGCGACTTTTATTTAATTTTCCTTATATTTTGTAACTGATCTAGCAAAATACATCTTTTTTAGCCGACTTTTGGATTTTTTAATTGCAATATACAGCTGCCGATAAAGATGTTTTGGGAAAACAGATATTGAAGCTCAAAGGATAGATGACCTGTGTTTTCGTTCGTATTGAAGGAACGCATATATGCAGCATTAACTATGGTTTGTGGATTCGTGTTATACCCCGTATAAAGTTCAGTTCGTAGGGATATGTAAATAAAAACGTTCTACCACCAATAAAAAGGCTAGCCACAGGCACACGTTGTTTTAAATTTTTGGTTATTTGGAGGACTAAATTAGTGGTGGAACGTTTTCTTTGTCTTGTTTTTCCCCATAAACAGCAGTTTCTTAACCCTTTAGAAAAGTTATGTATGTATAATTATGCATTTGTATGTAATTAAAATTTTTTAAAATTTTCCTTGCATTTTTGCTTTTATTTTTCCTTTTAATTAAATAAATATGCTAATGCAGTAATAAAAGTTAAATAATTTTAATCAAACTTTCAAAATGCCATCAATAGGAAAATTTTTTTGTAAATAATTTCTCCCGGTTAATTGATATTATTACTTTCAAAAATATTATAATATGTGTTTAATTAACAATTAAATCTGTTTTATTAAACCAATATATGGAAAATTGGCAAGATTAAATTGGATCTGATTATTTAAGATGAGGCAGGTCTGCCTAGATGTGATCAGATCTAATTAGATCTCAAATTTGTCCCCAATTTTGAGATCTAATTAGATCCGGTACAATCACATCTAATGAGATCTAGTCAGATCTGATCTTTTTTACACGGGTATATATAATTGGGTATTGTAATATATTGCGCTGTATATTTTGCAATATATAACAAGATATAGTTATATATTTAGGATATAATTTCGTAAAATTTTATATAAGTATATCTTAGTATATATGTTCCAATATATAATAATACAAAATTGTATATGATAATATATGACTATATGAAAACTTTTTTACTTGGGAAGTACTTTTTTTTCAAAAACTGCTATTTTTCTTCATCAGAATAATCTCCTAACAAATACTTCACAGAGTTTTTGATTTAAAAAAAACCTCTACACTTTCAGGAATGAAAAGACGATCGTTTCGGGGATTTTCCAAGTCCCCTTCATCAGTTTTCTTTAGAAAGTGGTGGCGTAGTGCAATGCAAATTGAAGCATCAAAATCTCATATTTGTATGTGTCTGATTGATCACTTCTGAAAGTAAAAAACAATAACAGAAAGCTGAGTAGGAAAGAAAACTATGAATTAGTTACATTGCATTCAAGGCCTTACTTGAGGTAGCTAAGCTATCGCACCTTTGTATACATAGTTATGTCTATAATGTAGGAATAGGCACAGGTTCGATTCCCAGCCGACGGGTTGTTGAAAAAATTCTCATATAGAGACAATCTGACAATAAAATATAAACAACAATACAATTTAATGGAAACTCACTGCTGAAGCCTGTCCATGGAAAAAGGCAGAAACTAGATCGAGTCTGATTTGCAAATTAATGTGTTTATAATTTTTAGAGAAAAAGGTTTATTCTTCTTCTTAACCTCATACCTACTAAATTATATTTTAAAATTTTTTGAATTGTTTCAAATGTCAATCTGTGTGTATTTTCATTACTATTTCAAGGTAGTAAATTTACGAACTTTGTGAATAAAATTTAAATTTGCTAACAAAATAAAAATAAATTTTTTCACAACATGTTTAATTAAAAACACATAAATCCTATTATTACATTATATTTGTATTATTCTATATGAAAGTGTGTACAAAAGAATTTTACCCATTTTGTGTTTAAATTTACCCACTATGCGTTATATAAAACAAAAATTTACTCTTTTTATAGTAGTAAATTTACAAACACTTTTTAGAGCGCTTCAACAAATCAACTTTTTTCCATTTTCAACTCTTAAAGCGGAATATGAATGCTTATGGCGCAAAAGATTTTTAAATTTTTTTCAGAATTTTTGAATCGAGGTACCGGCTTGACGAAAGGGATTTTATTGCATAAATTAAATTATAAAACAATATTTTTTAAGGTTTTTACATAACCAGATAAATCACTACTCAAGGGTTCCAGCCAATTAAAAAAAAATTATTCGGGGAACAAGTTATTGTTTTAAGGGCTCTTTGGCATAAGTTCAGTATTTCCCAAGGGTAAACTTCAATAACTCGAGAAATAGGCAATGTAGGGGCGTGAAGTTAAATCCGATGAATAAGTCTTTGAAACATCTTTCATCCGAAAACCACTTCGACTACAATGATATTTTCATATATTTTGCAATTGAATGCATGATTACTTCATTTTTAACCTTTTTTTTATATGTGATTCCTAAAGACGTGTACATTTGAAGAAAAATACCAAAAAAATTTGTTTAAAAAATGTATTTTTTACTGAAAAATATGGTTTTTTGCCAAATAGCTACATTGTGATTATCTGTTTAAAAAATCTGCGCTAAGCTATAAGAACACTGTGTACAGAAGGGACTCCAATACCCAAAAATGCTCCAAATGAAACTGGCATGTTGCCAAATGGCTACACCAATCATTTCGCGGACAGTTAATTTTCGCATGTTTCCTTTGTGGGGACTGAAGATAAAAAAATCCAGGACTGAAGCAAAATTATTAAAATTAGGAAACAAATTATGTGAAATTTTTTAATAATTTAATTTTGTTACATTATGCCCAGCCCAATTCCAAATTGCTAAAACAGGACACGTCGGGAAATCCCGTCTTGATGGCATATGCCATCCTGTCTCAACATTTTTTGCTCTAAATTTTCATTAATTTTATGTGAAATGTAAGAAAAATAATTTGTTTTGTGTGTATATAGAGCTATTGACTGGCAATCTGTAGACCCAGGTTCGATTCCTGCACCAGCAAATTTTATTTAAAAAAAAAATGCAATAAAAAATATTTTTTTTTTATATAATTTATTTTTTTGAAAATCTATTTTTAGACTCATTATTTTATTCGGTACTGGTAAGCACATAGGTAACGATATATTTTTTGATTTTTCGTATGCTGGTGTGTAACTCATTATTTTTCGCGACATAGCCATATAAAGGTAATAAGAAATGTAATAACAAAAGTAACTAGTTACCATTAACAAGTATGTAGTTAAATAACCACATATCTGGTAATGATTTTCTACACTGGGTAGTTTAAAACAAATTTATAAATAAAATATTAATATAAAAAAGACTTAATCAGTACTTATTTAATCAGTTACCAGAAATTGATTACTTTGCACGAATATATAAGTACTTCTATAACTTATTATCGGTAAGTCATTATTTTGTATTTTGAAGTAATGCAAATGGTAATGACCTATCATTACTTGGTAATCCGTATGGTAATGACCTGTTATTACCATGTTTTGCTGGGAACAGGAGAACCGTTTTGAATTTTAACTTCAAATTTGAAATCTGCTGAAGTAATTACACATAGTTTCGTAATCGAAAGCAAAAAAAAAAAATATCCTTTTACAATATCTAAAGAAATAACTGTAAAAAACAGTAGTTTTTTTTTAAACAATTTTGCCAGTTGTTTAAACATTTTGGTAGTAAAAATTTGTCTGTTAATTTTACGACATTATTAGATATTTTTAATGCATTGGTTAGTTATTTTTCAACAGTTAGAAATAACAAAATTTTTAATTATTTCAAAGGCAAATACCTTTATCGCCTTTTTAACTGCATATAACTTTGTTTTAACTGCCATTTTAAGTAGATTCTACCGGCAAATTTTTTTCAGTTTATGAACTTACTGATGATATAAACTTTCCTACTAAATACAAAAAAAAAATTAATATCATTTAATTTGTCAATAACGCAATAAAAAGTATATATTAAAATTTTATTAAATTTTACGAAGAGAAAATATCTAGTCGGAAACAAATGTTGGAGTTTCTAGGAGCGTCATCTAACGTCATTAATGACATAGAACATGAAGTAAAAATGTAGTTGGAAATAGAAGTTCTGGAAACGGAATCCTTTGATTGGTGGCAACAGCACATAAAGGGTTCTTCAACAGGGACGCTACAAAAGTAGAAAGACAGGGACAGCAAACGACGCCATATTTCTTGCCGCTCTTTTGACATTTCTCTTCAGTAAGGTTTGCCATTTCATGATGGAAAGATATACGAGCCAACAACGAGTCGAAATTATTAAAATTTACTACCGAAATTCGGAGTCAGTGGCCTCAACGTTAAGAGCGCCACGTCCAAATTATGGTCGTCATAATGAATGGATTCGTCAATAAACAAAATATGCGTTATTGGTCAGACAGCAATCCACACGTATTCCATGAGTCATCATTGCATCCCTAAAAAATTACGGTTTGGTGCGGTTTATGGGCCGGCGGCGTCATTGGGCCGTACTTCTTCCGTGATGATTAAGACCGGCACGTTACTGTGAATGAGAATCGCTACCGTTCAATGATAACGAAATATTTTTACCTCCAGTTTGATGATATGGACTTGGAGGACATGTGTTTCCAACAGGACGACGCCACAAGCCACACAGCGAATGTCACAATCAATTATTGCAAACCAAGTTTGGAGAACGTGTTATCTCACGAAATGGTCCAGTCGATTGGCCGCCTCGGTCGTGCGATTTGACGCCGTTGGAATATTTCCTGTGGGGCTACGTCAAATCTATGGTATATGCCAACAATCCAGCGAAGATTGATGACCTTCGTACGATTTATGCTTGAAAACCGTCGAAAATTGGGTTCAGCGTCTGGACTTCTGCAAGCGTGCCCGTGTTGGCCATGCAAAATAGATCGATTTCCATACATAATGGCATCGAACGTACTTTCACAGGAATAAAGAATTTCATTGATATCCAAAACCGTTTTTGTTTTATTTAAAAAAACTTTTGTAGCGCTCTTATTGAAGAACCCCTTAGAAGTAAATATGGGGATTCTATTTAAGTATTAACTTTACATTAAAATATGTAAAAAATTCAAATGGAGCAAGGTTAGGTTATGTTGAATGGAAGCCCGCCAGAACGGCGAGTTCACTCGGAGGCCATAAGGCCCATTGCTAATCTCCCTATCTTCCCCACATCCACATGGAAAGAAAAACCTAAAACCATCCAGATCTACCCAAAAAGTCCACGAGACCAGATAGAGAAACATTGCGCAGACTGTATAATAGAGCGTACCACCTTACAGGCGAAAAAAAGTGCGCCGTACACTCTCCAATATGAAGTATTTTTGCAAGGAGGTTTAAACAAAATTTTTTTCTTTGCCGAACGTAGGGGTCGCCAGTTTACATTTTTCGTTATATCTTTGGCATTTACAGTCGGATCTTAAAGTATGATAACATCGATGTTTTTCTATCCAGGAGACCAGTGTTTTCCTCTAAGGGCCATTGACCTCAAATATCCCGTTCTAGTAGTTAATCACCAGATCTCAAATGCTACCACCCAAATGTACCACCCCAATGTCAGAAAATGAAAGCTGGCAAAAAATAATTAAACTTTTGCTAAGGAAGTTTTTCGATAAACCCAGTAGAAATGTTTTTATATATTGGTTGCCGAACGTAGGGTTCGCCTTTTTTTTTTTTTTTGCAAGATTAGCACTCTTTTGTTTTGGCATTCCAACATATTCCGCTCAATCAGAACAAGCATTTTCAGTAGCTGAAAATTGCGTTAACGCTAAAAAAATCCGCCTTTATCTTACTACTTTTAAAAAGCAGTTGTTCATATGTATGCATGGCGCATGGAACGGGACATTTTTTCGATCTATAGTATCGCTAGACCTAGAAAGAGTTTGAGGACAGTCCCCAAACTAACCAAATGTCGCCAGACTAAACTGTGGATCGAAAAAATGTCCCCGGAGTATGCTCTACATATATTCCTCTAACTCCCACTACACCTTTTGCAACTGTAATTCTGAAAATATCAATTGAAATTCAGAATTTCCATTTGGAATTCAGAAAATATCAATTGAAATTCAGAAAATATCATTTGAAATTTATAAATTATCAATTGAAATTCAGAAAATATCATTTGAAATTCAGAAAATGTCATTTGAAATTCAGAAAATGTCAATTGAAATTCAGAAAATATCATTTGAAATTCAGAAAATATCAATTGAAATTAAGAAAATATCATTTGAAATTTAGAAAATATCAATTGAAATTCAGAAAATATCAATTGAAATTCAGAAACCGGCCTTTGAAATTTAGAAAATATCAATTGAAATTCAGAAAATATTATTTGAAATTCAGAAAATATCATTTGATATTCAGAAAATGTCAATTGAAATTCAGAAAATATCATTTGAAATTCAGAAAATATCAATTGAAATTCAGAAAATATCATTTGATATTCAGAAAATGTCAATTGAAATTCAGAAAATATCATTTGAAATGCAGAAAATGTCAATTGAAATTCAGAAAATATCATTTTCAATTCAGAAAATATCAATTGAAATTCAGTAAATATCATTTGAAATTCAGAAAATGTCAATTGAAATTCAGAAAATATCATTTGAAATTCAGAAAATATCAATTGAAATTAAGAAAATATCATTTGAAATTTAGAAAATATCAATTGAAATTCAGAAAATATCATTTGAAATTCAGAAACCGGCCTTTGAAATTTAGAAAATATCAATTGAAATTCAGAAAATATCATTTGAAATTCAGAAAATGTCAATTGAAATTCAGAAAATATCATTTGAAATTCAGAAAATATCAATTGAAATTCAGGAAATATCATTTGAAATTTAGAAAATATCAATTGAAATTCAGAAAATATCAATTGAAATTCAGAAAATATCATTTGATATTCAGAAAATGTCAATTGAAATTCAGAAAATATCATTTGAAATTCAGAAAATGTCAATTGAAATTCAGAAAATATCATTTGAAATTCAGAAAATATCATTTGAAATTCAGAAAATATCAATTGATATTCAGAAAACATCAATTGAAATTCAGAAAATATCATTTGAAATTCAGAAAATATCATTTGAAATTCAGAAAATATCATTTGAAATTCAGAAACCGGCCTTTGAAATTTAGAAAATATCAATTGAAATTCAGAAAATATTATTTGAAATTCAGAAAATGTCAATTGAAATTCAGAAAATATTATTTGAAATTCAGAAAATATCATTTGAAATTCAGAAAATATCAATTGATATTCAGAAAACATCAATTGAAATTCAGAAAATATCAATTGAAATTCTATTGATATTTTCTGAATTTCAAATGACGATTTCTGAATTTCAATTGATATTTTCTGAATTTCAATTGATATTTTATGAATTTCAATTGATGTTTTCTGAATAATAATTGATATTTTCTGAATTTCAAGTGATATTTACTGAATTTCAAATGATTGATATTTTCTGAATTTCAAATGATATTTTCTGAATTTCAAATGATATTTTCTGAATTTCAAATGGAAAATCTGAATTTTAATTGATGTTTTCTGAATTTCAAATGGAAATTCTGAATTTCAATTGATGTTTTCTGAATTTCAATTGATGTTTTCTGAATTTCAAATGGAAATTCTGAATTTCAATTTATATTTTCTGAATTTCAATTGATATTTTCTGAATTACAATTGCAAAAGGTGTAGAGCATAGGGCGCCAAAATTCCATAGTAGAGCCTCTTTTATGCAGTTGAGCTGTTAATTTTTGTAATTTTATTTAAATGTCATAAGCACTTAATATTTATTAAATTTTGTCCGCTGGTTTTTATGTATTTCACTTTAGTTATTGCACGGTTAATTGAAAATCCCTGCCAGGAACTTATCATCACGGAATTTGACTCAAATCCTGCTATAGTGTAAAGTATCATATACAATAGTCGGCGTGCTCTGCTTTATTTTAACTTGTTTTATTCTCTAATATACACAGAAAGAATTAACCAAATTTTAATTAAACTATTTAATATCTCTCTCATACCGTTTTTTTAAATACAAAAAAAAAAAGATTTTTATAAAGGCACCAAAAATGGAATTTGTAAATCAAAAAAAATTTCTTTTTATTTTTGTAACTGTGAATTTTTATTTTTAAACGGTTTTTATATCAATTTACAAGCAATTCAAACAAAAAAATTGTTGGAAAAAAATTTCATTAAAAAAACAAAAAAAAAATTGTTTATTTTTACAAATTCCATTGTTGATGTCTATTTTTTTCTGTGTATATTTAGATATCTTGAGTGTACTATAAGTACTACAGGCAATTAGTAAAATCCCTGTCTATAAAAATGTTTTATTATTTGAAAATGTTTAACGAAAGTTATCGTATAAAACACAATAAGCTGTAGTTACAAAAAAGAAATAATATGAAAGGACTACACATTTAATAAGTAGGATTAAAAAATGGATTACTGCTGATTAGGCATATAGAACAAATATTGAAGAGAAAACAAAATACAAACAAAAAGAACAAATTTTATAATATAAAAACTGAATAAAAAAATGCATAACTAACTAAAATCAACTAATGCAAATGACAACGATAAAAGAAAGAAAAACTAATATAAAACATCTAGTAGAGAATGAAAGATAAAAAACAACAAAATTTAGAGCACATGACAAAGTGCGTGAACATCTGTCATCAGGGAGAAGATAAATAAAAAAAGGATAATAGAATCGATAAACTTAAAAAAAAACAAAAAAAAAAAATCAAGAAATTGGGAAAAAGAATTTGAGGATAGAAACTAAAAAAAATAAAACAAAATAAAATAAACATGAAATTATACATTTCAAGAAAATGAAAAAGGCATAAAGAGTCAAAAAATGAGAGAGAAGAGAGTAAAAGCTGTTTTAATATTAACTTTAACGGCAAGTTTGAAAATTTACTCCATTTTTAGTAATAATTCATAAAAAAGCTGCCATATGTTTTCATGTTATGTGAGGGTGGATAACAAAGAGTTTTAGTAGTTTTAGCTAATAAAAAATGAGAAAGAGAGAGCGTGAGTGTATTGAAATAGCTTTAGTAGTTATTCGAAAATGGCGTAGTATAGTATTTTTGTATTACTTTCCAGTTAAGCGCCATCTGCAATTATGTTACAGTCAGTGCCATTTGGGGCCATCAGCCAAGAAGCAGGGTAGTACGGTTAAAATCCTGCGACGCGCAATCCTTATACTTTTCTTTTTTCTACTACAAAAAAAAATTGCACAAAAAAATGGAATACCTACAAAATATTTTAAAAAATATATAATAAATTAAATACATTTGTTTAAAACAACAGAATTATATATGAATTTAATAACAGATGCATTAAAACAAAAGTAAGATTATAAAACTATAGTTTATATAACATAAAAAATTATAACAAAAAAAGTTTTCTATAACATAAAAAATTGTGGTTGGAAAAAAAAATCTGAAAAAAAAATTCGCAAAAGAACAAAAGAAAATTTCGCTTGCGCATCTTTAGAGACGTATAACGAAAAAAAAAATTATATATCAAAACCCTGAAATGCTAAAATATTAAAAAAATATCTATGACAAGTTATAAAATAAATACTTATATATAAAATCTATAGAAAAAATAAGATTTCTTGAAAAAAGTGTGTTCTTTGGTTAAGGAAATTGAAATGATTTTACGTTAAAAAGTTCTGGAATTTGCAAATTTATGTTTCGTCAAAATTTTCTTGCTTACAAAAAATGCCTAAACTAGAAAATATGCTGATTTTACGGTAACTGTTATATAATTAAAGGTATGGTTAATAACAAACCTTAAAAATGAACCAATAAAAAAAACGGTTAAAATAAATATTTAAATAAATTGAATTTTTAAAACAAAACTGAAATTAGTTAGATAATATATATTTATTTTTTTTAACGATAAAAATAAAATTTATTTTAATAAATCAAAACTATAATAACGTTCTTATATAAAGTATTCAAATAAAAAAAATATTAGAATTCGGTTTAAATTAGTAGAAAATATAAAAGAGAAATTAAAATTTAAAAAAATTAAATTCCTAATTTAAATTGTATATGCATTTATTTTAAAAATATTTTCCAAGTAAAAATTTATTTTTATTTTATTTTTAATTGAATTCATAAATTCATTACATAAATTTAGTAACAAAAGTATAATTTTTTTCATTCCTACTTTTTTTTTGTACTTTTGCTATTTGTCAAATCTGGTGTTAACTTTTTTCTTCTTTTTTTTCGTAATTCTCCATCAATTTCTTTTATAATACACATACATACCGTTACTCTATCAACGGGGATAAAACCATTAGTTCGTTAATTTTGTATCTTTAGTTTTTTTTTTTTTTGACAATTCGTTAACAATCGTAGAATCGTTTTTGTGATTTCGTAAAAGAAGCAGACAAAAGGAAGAAACCAAATATAATTCTTAGAAAGTCAGTAAAATCTTAGAATTAATGCAAAGAGAAAAAACTAAACATCTGGCAACACCAGACAACTGGAAAATTAAACTAATTTTAAAAGTAAACTTTTCAAGCAAGCAAACAATAAAAAAAACATCTCACTCTCCTCATTTCTCACAAGTTCCATTAAAAACAAAAAGCTCTTTACTCTCTTGAGCGAATAAAATCAAAAGTAAAAAGTAACTAATACCACCGAGAATAGTTATACAAAAAAAAAAAAAAAAAAAAAAGAGTGCCAGTAAAAACCGTTATATAAAGCAAACACCCAAAAAGCAAAAACGTGCAAGTGAATTATACAAAAAGAATCTTTTTTTTAAATGTAAAAGATTGTGTATTCAAATTAATCGAAAAACAAAATTCATAGTGAAAAAGTAAGGAAAAATATTTAAAAAAATTGTATAAGAAAATTTAACTCTTTTAAAAAAGATTAAAAAATTATAAATAAAATTCAGTTATTAAAAAATATAACCAAATAAATCTCTATATTTTCTATTCAAGGTTACTACTGCTAAACTAAAACATCAAAATCTACAAATACAAAAATTAAAATGAAGTGAAATTGTACTACATACTAATAAAACAGCAGAACATGTGATAAAGCTTAAAACAAAAGAAAGTAAAAACAATCAAATTGTAGAAAAAAGAAATTAATTTCAAATAGAAACAAAATTAACAAAAACAAATCTATAAAAATTAAATTTTCGTAAAACAAAATACCTAGAACGGCAAAAAACTTTCTCTAACTCTTCCTAATTAAGTTTATAAAAAAATGCATTAACAATTGTTTAATTATTTAATCTCTATATTGTGTTTTACAATTTTATAGCACATACAAAAAAATGTTAATACTTTGAGAAAAAAAAACTAAATATATTTGGCATAACATTTCTACTACCCAAAAAATCCTATTAATTTTGTTATCTTCTGGTACTTATCGTTATTGCCCTCATTTGTGCTTGTGTTAGTGTCATTGTTGTTATTTTGCAATATGTGTTGTTTTCTAAATTTTCACCAAAAGTCGTTTAATATCAGTGTTTTATTATATATTTTGAATCTTTTCAATGAGGATAATACAAATTAGTATACAATAATAAATACAAATATAAATATAAAGAATTAACAAATTTTTGGATTACCCGACAAAATCATTAACTAACTATAGTGTAAGTATAACTACTTTTATGAGTGTATTCTTATTTAACCTTACTTTAGTAGGTGTTAGTATTCAATTGAAATTGTTACATCCTGTCTTAGCATCACTTGTTAGCATTTCCTTTATAATTTTTACTAGACTCAGGTAAAAAAGTTAGTAAAAAATTTTAAACTATTTCCTATCACACTTCACTATTTATACCCTACACCACTAGTGGTCACGGTATTATAAGTTTGTGCTTATGTTGGTAACACCAAAAAATATTGGTCGTAGACCCACCTTATAGTATACCGATCGGTTCAGAATTTTTTTTTATTTCGATATAACGATGTCCGTCTGTCCGTCCGTCCGTCTGTCTGTCTGTCCATGCAATCTTGTGCGCACTCTACAGGTCGCAAATATTAAGATATTTTGATGAAATTTGGTACACCGACCTATGTCAGCCCAAGGATGAAGCGTATTGATTTTGCTTAACACCGGTCCATGTTTAGACCTAGTGCCTATATAAGGGTCCCCCCAAAATTATATTGTTTATACGCTGCAGGTCGTAAATATTAAGATATTTTGTTGAAATTTGGTACACAGACCTATGTTGGCCCAAGGACGAAGCCTATTGAGTTTGGTGAACATCGGTCCATGTTTAGACCTAGTGCCCATATAAGGGTCCCCCCAAAATTGGCTTGGTTACAAACTGCAGGTCGCAAATATTAAGATATTTTAATGAAATTTGGTGCGCTGACTCACATTATAGAAAATTTTGACACTAGCCCCATTTTAACCCATTCGAATTTCGGATCCAAACATTAGTTGGCTTTTAACCAGACTGGTGTAGGGTATTGTATGACCTTAACCTTTTTACTCGTTTTATTTAATTTTTGTACAATTTTTTCAATAATAATTTTTGCTATTATCTTACTACAAATTACTGATTTTTTTTACTAATTTTCGTTGCTGATTTCAGCAAAACTTTTTACTGGTTTTTCAAAACCGAGTGCTACACTTAGCAAAAATATATAGAATTAAAAAAAGTGGACAATTTAGAAAATTTTATTTACAAGAATTCGTTGAGTTTTTAGAACTCTTGTGTAATTTCTATTTGCTATTATTGATATATTCCTAATTTGGAAATAAAACTCAAAAAATTTTATTGTATCTCCACTTTTAATTTACTTTTAATTTGATGAAATAATTATACATTTTTTACAATCGAAGGAAAGAATTTAGTATACACTCACAATATATTTTCCATAACCGATTGAGGTTTATTTGAAAATTAATAGGTAAATTTTGTTTCCAATTGAAGAATCAATTAAAATACATTGGAACATATTGTTTAACTTTTTTATCAGTCAATAAAAAACAAACCCCAAAAAAATATGTATCGTCTGTAGGAGTTGATATTTTCAGTCAAATGTCCCAGCAAACAAAGATGATCATTAATGACTCAGAAATGAGCTCCAAAAACATAAACATTTTTCCACTTTTTCCTATGAAAGTGGTCCGTCCAAAAGAGCCCCCTGTGTACTCAGAAATGGCGCAGGAAAAAGAACGTATAAAATTAAAAATTTCTTCATAAATTTAAATAATTTTGGAATCTTCTTTGCGTCCGAAAAATTAACCCTTGTTTTGAGACAGCTTTTTAGATTGTAGAGACAACTTTTAGGATTGTTTTCTGAGGGTTCATATTTTCTACCAAAAAAAGAGTGTTTTCAAAAAAACAATAATCATTTCATTAAAGGAATTAAATATGCTAAAATCCCAAACGTATTTAACAAATTGTGAAAAATAATCCATTGTAGGCATGTCCCTATCCGGATTTCATTCTTGCCTAAGGAAATCGTCAGGGGACGACGTTTTTATAATTTCTGGAAATATTTGTTAAGTTAAATTACAAACTCAATGAGAATTTCTTGTTCTCGTCTACGAGCCGTTTAAAAATCTTATTTATGAGCGCTCCGAAATTGCTGGCTGGGGTTCTATTTTAAGTTTTCTATTTTTAGAAAAAATATTTTAAATAATTTTCGTGTTTTCTGTTTTAAAACAAAGAATTCAAATATTTTCGGTTTTCTTTTTTGTTAAAATAGTTTGTTTATATACAAAATTATTTCAATTCAAATTACAACAAATTGTTTACTCATGCACACAAACATAGCCAATAAATATATGAACGTGTGTGTTGTTTGTGTGTAGTGTTTTGAAAACTGAATATGAATAAACAAACCACAAAATCGTTTTTTTTCTACGTTTTGTCAGTTAAAAATTGATGATTGTTTTAACAGACTTTTCAATTATTTTTATTTTTTTTATGGATTGTTTAAACAATGTTTGAAAATAAATAGCAAAATGTTTTGAATATAATGAAAAATCAGTAGTCCTTTTTTTAGTAGTGATTTTAATTACCCGACTAAAAAAGATCTTATATAATCATATATCACCATATATAAACCCATATATACGTCCATATCTAATTTGATCCGAATATTGAAATATATAATTATATCAAGCGAGATACGCATGTTATCTAACCTGATACAATTTGATCCGAATAATGGGTCTATCTAACTGCATCAAATTATATATAAATACATATAATTTGATGAAGATTTTCAAAGAAAATTTTAATACATATTGTTGAGATCACTTATTTCATTCTTATTAAATACTAATGCTTAATGTTTAGAAAAATTTTTCCTAATAAACTTGGAAATAGCTGACAAAATAAAACATGACAAAAATTTGTCGGAACAACTTTTTCTAGGTTAGAGTTTTGGTCTTTCTTATAAAATGTGTCTTTCTTATAAAATAAAAAAATTAACTTCCACAATTAATTTTTTTTCACGGAAAAATAAATGAGCTTAAAGCATATTTATTTCAACATATGTTTGTCTAATTTTTATTTTTAAATTTAAAAGTAAAAATAATTATTTCGACCTTTAATTCCACAATGAAAAAACAAAATTTTTTCTTTTTTATTATTTTTATTTTAATAAAGAGTATTTTGCCAACTATTTGAAAAATATATGTTAAATTCAATTATAAACTTCACAATTTCCTTGAGCTTAAGGTTTGTTTTTTAAATATAAAAAGTTTTTTATTTTTGATATTTCGCTACTCCATTGTGAAGCATCTTCAGGATGATCCTGATCCACAATTAGTGAGTTTTTTTTTTAATTTTTATAGTGCAATTAAACTTTATAAAATTTTGTATAATTAGATATTATGTCAGATATAATTACATATAAAATTAATACAATTTTCTATTAACTTTGTTATATATTTTGATATAAGATTGCCCAGGTATAAAATTACAAAGGGGCCAGCACTGACAAAGCACCGAAATGGGTGGTATTAGTGCTTGTTAACAGTGATTTCCCAACGCCCAAATGATAACACCGTCCCACGGTGGTGCCAATGCTTTACAAAGAACTGAGAAAGCACCCAGAAACATTAAAAAAACAAAAAAACAAAAAACAAAACAAATAAAAAAATTAAAGTGCTTTCCTGGCACCCAAATTATAACACTGATCTATTTAATTCTTTGCAAAGTACTGAGATGGCACCAAGAAACACAAAAATCAAGTGTTTTCTCTGCCACCAAATTATGAGACCTCATCACTGAATAATTTCAAATTACTCTAAAAACAGATGATTCTTGGAGTTATTGTATTGAGGAGTCAAAAATTATTTAAATATTCACTCGCTTCTTTTTCATGATTCTATATAATGTCATACCAAACATATTTATAAAAGCAAAGCGTTAATATAAATGTATATGGTTATATAAAGCCACGTATATAAACATTTATTATTATATCAAATCATATAAGATTATATGAAAACTTTTTTAGTCGGGTAATTAATATGTATTTTAGGTTGTTTTTAACGATAAAGTATTTTGAGTGAATTTTCGTGCTAATTTCAGCAGATTGATTTTAAATTGCAATTTACAACAATTTACTGAAATTTAGTAGCGTCACTAATTACACAGTAAAACACGAAAAAATTACGGTGTTCTGACAATGGATGGTGGTACAGGAGACTAAAAAAAAATACGTGTGTCTGCGTTTTGAAAGATCGCATCGGAATTTTATTTTGGTTAAAATTTCCACCTTTTGGCCTGTTCGTACAGCATCGGTACACTCATACTAGATTGTAGTTTAAATTAACTGAAAATATAATTTAAAATAAATGAAAAATCACTTGAAAACCGTTCTACTGACTTTTCATTTAAATCAAAAGAACTTTTAATTTATTTTTAAATGTTAATAAATAAACTACAAAATCCTTAAAAAATAATGATTTTTCATTTATTTCCATTTTTTAAATTTAAAAAAATTAACTACAAAATCCGTAAGAATAAATGATATTTAGTTTATTTCGTTTTTTTAACTGACCTAGAAATCGAAAGGGAATTCTTTTTTTAACAAAATATTTTAAATGAAAATAAATTAAATAAACGACAAAAACAAGTAAAAAATATATTTCTTTGTATTTTAACTGTATAATCATTTAAAAATAAATGTACGGATAACTTTTTAAATAAACTACAGTTAGTTACTGTAATAATATTTTCAGTGTAGTTTAATTAATTAAAAAATTGTTTTTTTGTACCCGAGCTGGGATTTGATAATAGAACCTCAGTCGCACATATATGACAATATATAATTACACATTAAAATATTATTAATCCCATGTTGCGGTAAATATAACTTTCAGGTGCGGTTGGCATAAAATGGGGTAATTTTTTTAAGATCTGTAAAAAAATTACAAGTAAATTAAATTGAATTAAAGGACCTCAGGTTATATGTGACTATATATAATTATATATAAAACACATCGAAAATATTATTGACGTGGTATACCATGTATAATCATATCTCAAATTAAATTGTTAATCTTGCACCATATATGGAGTCATTAATAATTATATCTTATACAATTTAATATAATATATAATCATATATAAAAATATCTTACATAATTGAACCAAAAAATTTTTATAAGAGATCATATATTATTATATCTCAAAATATATAGTTTATATGCCATCATATATGATCACATATTATGATATAAATGATAACTTATAATTATAGATCTGTTGTATCCCATTATATATAGCTTCTATGGTTGATATCTAATTTTATAAAACGCAATATATAAAAATATATGGTTGTATATGGTAAGACATAAGAAACATAAAACTATATATGGCTATTCATATTATAAGATAAAACAAGATATTACTATATATGACTATAAAGAAAATTGCACAATACGAATTTTTCAATCTTTTGTGATTGCTTACTTTAGCGGTCCTTTTTTGAGCAAAGACACAAGAGGAAAAATGTACTTTTCACCTGAAATTTCTAAACGCCAAATTTCAACAATGTGTGTGTTAAAAAATTTAAAATAAATATTTGCACAAAATAACTAAGACGGGTATTTTTACGTGTTGTTAAAAAGAGTAACTAGATAAAACTTTATATATCTCAATATGAATTTTTTTTTAATCGGGCACTGACTAGCTGAAAAATTCTAATTAACGGTTTAAAACAAAACACGTCCGCAAATGTAAACTACATAATATATTTTTAGTAAAGTATGAACCTCTTAAGCCTAATAATTTTTTAAATTTCTTTTAGAAATCATTTGAAATTTTTCAAAACTAATTATGTATACTGTGGCCATAAAAACACAATTTTATTATGTATTTTTCCTAGACTAATAAAATGTTTATATCTTTTTTTTTTATTGCAGGTTTGCCAAAAATAGAAATAATCCAATCAACGCAAGTGTTTCCAAAATGAGTGAAAACAATAAAATTGTGAAAATACATTGATAAAATAATAATAAAAACAAATTTATCAATTATATTAATGTTACAATATATTGATAGAATTCTATTTCGAAACAATAATAAACTTTCGACGACGAACAAGAAAAAATCAAAAAGATACGAAAATATTTCACAACGAGGTGTTAAAAGTTGTAGTTATAACGTGTCGATAAACAAATTTAACAATAAACATAATGATGATGGGGCCATGAGCCCATCATTACCGACATTGAGTTGGAGTCGCAAGCGCGTCTCAAGCGGGCCTGCACCATGCTAGCACCGCCGAACCCGAGGTCAATATGCGGCCAGGACCCGGGCTGGTCGTGATGGCGCTTGCGTTTATTTCGGGGGCTCGGCGTGGCAGCACCAGCAGCATCAGTTCAAAGACTACAACAACGTCGTCGTCACCACCACGAACACCACAAATAACAACTACACTCACATTAATCGCTCCAGCATCATTAACATTACCTACAAAAACATTATCGACATCGACAGCGTCGTCGTCGTCGGTATCCTCATTCATTACAAGTACCAGCACTAATCTTAAAACCACGTCTACACCACCTATAAATATTAATGACAACTTTGGTTTTTTTGGTTCACCAGTGTTGAACGAAGAACAGCAACAACTAGACGATCATCCTCATCTTAATAAACGTCCTAAAGAATCACAGCCTTTTAACTTTTTTAATACATTTTATACCAATAACTTACTTTCTACGTCCTCCTCCTCCTTTTCCTCCTCACCCTATTTGTCTAATATCAATTCGTATCCTTCTCCTTCGAATTATTTTACCTACACGTATCCGCTGCCCTCACATTTAGCACATCATTACGACGATCCGCGTGCTCGTTCGGAATCGAATACAGTTTCACAATCGGCGAAACATACGCGTCGTACGAACAAAAAATTTAGACGGCGACGAAAGAGAAGAACGCGTAGTGCAAACGTTAATTATAGGGGCAGCGGAGCTGGTAGCGACGACATAACCGTAAATCTTAACGACTTAGACGATACACTAACATCCACCGCTGTCGAAAGTAGCAGCGGTAGCAGTGACAGTGTATTAAGTGATCAAACAACACTAGCCCGCGGTCTACCCGTACATTATCCTTCCCTAACCGCCGCCGATTCGTCAAGAACCCTAGACGAAGACGATATATTTGCCTTAGTAGCCGAGGACGAATTTCTATCGGAAGAGTCCTTCGATCATTTGGCTAGATTAACGAACGACAAAATTGGTGACACAAACGAAGAGGATTATAGCAGTGGTACGGAGACTGTAGTCGAGTCATCGAGTGGTAGTGGAAGTGGTGCTCCAGAAAATGTTCATGATATTCCAGAACAGCTGCAAAAACCGCAACAACAAGAACAACAGGATGTTGTTGTTGAGGATTTTATACGGATACATGAGCAAACACAAAAACAACAAAAGCAACAACAAAACGAAGATCCTCAACTCAGAGATGATAATGGGGATAAACAAAAACATGAAGAAGATCACGAATCAAAACAAAATAATGATGATACGGCATATACAGCTCATTTATTGAGTAATAAAAATGACAAAGTTGTATCCATAGCCGACGACGATTCAACAAGTACATTAGATCAAGATCAACAATACGAAGAAATTGTTGTAACAACAAACAAAACAACAAAAGAGGCGGAGTTAGTAAATGAAGATAGATATCATTCTATATTGGCAAGTAATTATCCGCTAACACGCCTTAATCCTTGGATATCAGCTTGTGATCTGGCACAACCTGGTCCGTCATCAGCGCCAGATTTGGAGGTAAGTTTTCTAAATGATTAATTATGCATTAAAACTAATTCCAATGATATTTTTTGATATTAAAGACGAATATTAAAGCTTTTTTGTGAAGTAACTAAATTTGTAAGTGAAATTTTATAGGGAACTCCTAAATAAAATGTAACACTTAAGTGAACATTTTTTTTCGAGGTTTTAAGATTTTAAATTGTTAGAATCATTACTTACAATTGAGATAATCCTCTCACGACCACATACTATGTAATTGGCCCTTAATTTTGTTAAGTGTATTTTCTTCACAGCAAACTCATATAAGAAGTTATATTTAGATGATCTAAATGCGATCGTGAAAAGGACTCTATTGTACCGGTCACGAATTTCCAGAGGACTTTTGAGGTGATTGTACCGACTAGGGAAGACTGGGCAGCCGACTCCGTTATTCGGAGTGGTGATATCTCAGTGTTCACGGACGGTTCGAAGACGGACATGGGGACAGGGTCGGGAGTTTACTCCGGCGAACTGGACCTTCGAATCTCCATACGACTCTCGGGCGATTGTAGCGTGTTCCAGGCGGAAGTGTATGCAATTGACGTGGCCGCACGGATGATAATGGAACTGGATTTGGATCTATCGTCCATTAGCATCTTTGCGGAGAGTCTTGCTGCTTTGAAAGCCCTGGAATCCGATACTGTCAGATCGCGGCACTGTATTGAATCCCTCGACCGTATTCGTCGGCACTCGGTAAGGCTGGCGTGGGTCCCTGGACACGCTGGGATTGCGGGGAACGAGCGGGCTGACGAGTGTGCGAGGAATGGCTCCGAGTCGGTTGAGGACCCTATACAGACGGAGGTCCTGGTTCCTTTGGTGGAGCTATTCGGTGTGATAGGGGATATATCGGATAGGGAGACGAGAGCAAGGTGGACAACTTTGACCAATTGTAGGATATCTCGGACCCTATGGCCACTGCCAGATCCGGGGAGGACAAAGATTCTTTTTGGATTTGGCAAGCGAACGGGAGGGATACTTGTAGGGGTTCTAACGGGACACTGCGCGATAGGCCGAATGGCTGCGCGTTGGGGTTACGCCCAGGCGGACTACTGCAGGGTCTGTGGGGACGAGGAGGAGGAGGAGACAGTGCATCATCTGCTTTGTGAATGTCCGGGACTGAAGGAACGGCGACCCAGATATCTGGGGTGCAGGTTCTTCGACGACCTGGACAGTCTACGCGATGTTTCTCTGTCTGGTCTTGCGAGCTTTTTAAGGGGATCGGGATGGTTCTAGCTTTCTCGGGTCGTGGTATTTCTTTCCATGTGGGGAAAACTAAGGGAATCACAATGGGCCCAATGGCCTCCGAGTGAACTCGCCGTTCTGGCGGGCTCCCATTCAACCTAACCTAACCTAATGCGAGATATGAACAAAATATTAAGCACATTCTGAATCTTAGTCCTATTGTGATCTAAATAAATTAATAACAATATTTACCATTTTGTGGATATTTAAGTGCGTACGAAATGCAGCTACTTGTTTCCATATAACTTCTTGAGAGTGTTGGTAAAAATATGAGTAGTGGGTATCGAGTATTTGTTATATTTTTGGGTACTCAATAACTCAATATTTAAGACTACTACCCGATATTTTCGGAATTGAATTTTTTATGAAAAAGAAAAGTATAGAAACAAATATTCTAAAATATTCATTGTAAAATACAACTCTGTTTAAAGAAAAAAATCTGGAGCGAAAAATTTAAAGACACAAATTAAAAAACTATGAAAACATATTTAATAGTTGGTAAATCAGTTCGTAAATTTAAATATTAAATAAATATAAACATTTTCAAAAAATTTTATTAAAAAAATTTTAAATAAATAAATGTTTTGCGTTCGATTTGAGATCATATATTATATCTCTTTCTTTTTAAATTATTTTCAAATTAAAGAAAAATTATACAATTTTTTCAAATCGAACGAAAAACATTAATTTACCAAATAAAAAATCAAATTTCCTAGTGGAAATTCGTTTTTGGCCAAAAGTATAAAAATTAACACCATATGGATCATGTTACATAAAATAATAATTTTTATCAAGAGGAACAATTTTTTTTATTCTCTTTAAAATAATAATTTTCAGAAAATTATGAAAGGTGTTAATCTGTAAATTTCGTAGTGGGTCGTTTTTGGCTAGAAGTATTTAAATTAACCCCATATGGATCATGTTACATAAAATACTTATTTTTATCCAGCTGAGATTTTCTCTTCAATAAAAGTACTTATTAAACAAGTGTAAATATTGTTTTCAGTACTATTTTTCAGGTGCATAAAAAGCAATTTCTCATAATTTTTTTTATATATATATCGTCACCTTAAATGCAAACGGACGTAACTACACTTATATTTTTTTTACAGGAGAAGCAAAAAACGTTATTAAATCAATAATAATAAAGTATTCTTTTCAGTTTTTACAAATTTTACTTATGGTATAGAGATTTATTTGTTTTTTTAACAACTTTTGTTTTATTTTCATATATTTAAGTTTTTAAGTTAGTTACGTCCTTTTGACTTGCTTTTTTCTGAAACAAGAAGACGTAACTACACTAAAGTCATTTTTAGATGTACAACCAATAACGCCACAAAAATTAAAACATGCATATTATGTTAGTAAATTTTTCAAGCTTTTTTAATAAAAATACTTGTTTATATTTTAATTAAATTTTTTTTTTAATCTAAATGTTTATATTTTATTAAAAAAAAAAGAAAAAGGATTTGTTATTCATTTTTAAACTAAAAAAAAAAATACATGTATTTTTAATACAGATATTTAAGGAATTTTAAATGAAAAAAAAAATTGCCACAATAAGGGTAATTACCCAAATCGAGGGTAATTATTGCCTTCGTGGATAGAGCGCGGGTAATTTATTTCATGCGTAGTTTTTGGGTAATCGGATAAATAACACAATTAAAAATTAACACAATTAAAAATTCTTTAAAGCTCTGCAAATTAAGCAATACGTACACAGACAAAACCTTTTCTCTGGAGAGGGGCACACCGCCAAATAATTTGCAGACCACAGTCAACGCAATAAGATTTCGAAAATTACTTGTCGAATATTTTTCATAAATCTTTTTTTTTTATTTCTTTACATTTGATTTTCATTTTCATTTCATTTCTTGTATTATTATTATGTAAATCAATTTTTTTATTTAGTAACTGTTTTTTATTTTATTATTTTTTTTATACATATATTTTTATATTTATTTTTATATTTATATTTTTTTAAATTTTAAAAATTTTTTTATTTTTATTTTTTATTTTTTAATTCTTTTAACCACAATCTAATTTATTATTACTGTATAACTTGTCTGATTCTAATGCTGTCATTTATAAGATATTATGTCTTGTTGTATTAGAAAGCCAAAATAAATAAATACAAATACAAATATAAAAAAAAAATTCAATGCATGAATTGGATAAATGATATTTTCAGATTTTTTAGTTAATTGAATAAAGTAAAACTAATTCCGACAGTTCCAATTCAAATGAAGTGAATTTGATTTTTCAGATAATTCATTAAAAAAGAAATTAGAAGTTCTGCTGTAATTTATTATAGACAGAGAAAACCAATTCATTGTGACAACCGAATTTGTTGCCAACTGAATGGTTTGGTGGCAGTAACCGAATTATTGGCTGTTGCAATCAAATGCATTCCTGATATAATTTAAATATATTGTTTCAACCGAAATTCTGTTGTATTCACCGAATTTCTGTTGCCACAAACAAATATATCGGTAGATCCAACCAAACCAATCGGTTGGCAAAATATTCGGTTGCCACAATGAATCTCTTTTCTCTGTGTAGTCCTTTAATATTTTCTTAAATTTGTGAAAACGTCTGCCAATCTCCATTAAAAATTATAGATTTTCCAATGTGCTATTTTGTAGGAAGGAAAAAGAATTTTATTGAAAAATTTAACAGACTCGGGGGAAATAACGGAATTTTTTGAATATAGTGAACAAGATAATAGGCTTTAATCAGTAAAATATTTCTAAGCGCACATAAATTATGATACTATAATTTTTATATCCTTCACATTTTGAAATCATAATTTATTCTTATTAGAGAACTTTTTAAGTTCCTAAACGACTATTCTCTTTCAAAAACATATATCTTTAACGTCACTAATTTAGCACATTTTCTCTGAGAAAATAGCGCCTCTAAAAATGGGAGAGTTGTAATAACCCAAAAAGTTCTCTTCAATAAGTTTTTATATGATGTGACTCTTGGCCTTCAAAGAGAGATCATTATATGTATAAGCAGTTCAGCATGCGTTATAGTCCTGATATTTGTTAATGAAGTCTAATTTTTTTATTACATCATAATCTCCCAGAAAATCATCAATCTCCATCTCCATCATAAATTTTTTATTTTTCATAGCATATGTAGATTTTTTTTAATATGAATAACGATTTAACTCACTGAAATTTTTTTTTGTTATTTTAACTGGAAAATTGTTACTTTCATTCAACTAAATTTAACTTAGATATAACTAAAATTTGGAGATATAACAGCATTTTTTTGCTGTTTTTTGTCTACTAATATTCAAAAAAAGGTTTTTCTGAATTAAGCAGGGTAAATTGTCATTTGTATTGTACTAAAATATAACTAAAATTTTGTAGATTTTGAATTCCCATTGTGGCAACGCTGACACAAGCTTACACACTACATGTGTTTGTATGTTTTTCATACAAGAGTGTAGTTACGTCTTTTTGCATTAAGAAATACATGCACTTGTAGTTACGTCCGTTTGAATTTCTTTAATAAAGTCGCCATTTTTGATCGTAGAAGTCTAAAATTTTGTGTGAACATGTAGTTTGAAAAAACGAACCATAATCAATAAAAAACCCGATTTCGAATTTTTGTGTAGTTACGTCCGTTTGCATTTAAGGTGACGATATGTATACATATTTTTAAAAATTTGAAAATTAAAAAAATATTGAATTTAAACAAATTAATTATAAATATTAAAAAATAATTAATAAAATAAAAAAATAAAAAAATAAATACAAAAAAAAATAAAAAAAAAAAATAAAATAAAAAAAATATTGGTCCCGCCGGGAAGCGAATGCGCGACCCTCTGTTTTGGAAATGTCAAATGATACCAAATTCACTTTTTATGATCACTTTTAGAGCAATTACTCTTTCGAAGCAATACTTAAGAGATTTTTTGGATGTTGTTCAGAATAACTTCCAAAAAAGCAGTAAAAGTACACTAATGGAGCAGTGAAATAAGTAGTTTGTAAAGCATTACTTCCAATTTTTTTGCTGGAGAGTTAAATAAGAGATTCTTTTGATTTGTACATGTACGTGTCTACTTATACCTACGAAAAGTCTGTTACTAATTATTCAAACTTCTCTTTGAAAAATTTAAAAAATTAAGATCTAGTATCGATACTATCACAACATGGCATATAGAATTTAAAATTTTCAGGTTATTTTTTACTGTTATTTTTGTGACTCCATACTACTGAAATACTCACGAAACAACCCATTTGAAAATTTCGTAAAGACGTCTTTATGACGGCTCATCAACATGTCGCTGGCACTGCTAACTTGCTGATACATTCCCATACAAAATACCTGCTGACATTTCCATACAAATGTATGGTCAGTAACTTGTCATCACCACCTCAATATCAAGAACCACTAGAAAATTGCTTTGCATTTTTCTTATCTTCCCCATTTCCAATAATCCATTTTTTTTCTTTCTTTCTTTTCCTTGGATTTAATTTTTTTCTATTAAAAACTCAAAGTTTTTCATTCGGTGTCACACTCATTAAGATTCGAACGTGTATCCTTGAGTTGGGTAGTTCATCGTCTTACCCGTTTACCTAAACCAACGGTTCCCCAGGGGTCCGTAGCAGAATTCCAGGGGGTCCGCGAAGAGATCCGGCAGAAAACATAAAACAAGTTATTTAAAAAAACAATTTTTTATTATAAATTTTAAAATATTGATTTGAAAATATTATTCCTGCTTGAAATTGGCCATCATTTAAAATAAGCAGGTGCTTTTATTAATTTTGCGCCATAATTTATAAAGTACCTGTCGCTCAACACTGGTTTGGGGTTCCGTGAGCTAGTAGAAATGTCTCTCAAGGGGTCTGTGAAACAAAACTTAGTGGGAACCGCTGACCTAAACCAAACAAATAGTTTTAAAAAGTTTCCTTTATTCCACTTTTCCAATTCAAACATTTAAATTTTATTTGAGCCTTCCTATAAGCAAATTCAAATTAAATTTCTTTTTCTTTTATGTTCCTTTCAAATTTGATTTTTTTTTAATTCAAATTAAGTACCATACAAGTTTTTAATCGATTATGGCGTACATGGTATACGCTTTTCAGTTTTGAGGTTCGCGGTTCAAATTAACGTCAGGGCAAAAATATATTTTTTTTCATTATTTTTTTTATAGATTTGTTAAAACGTGATACTAACAAATAGGATGTTAGTCAGAGCGAATTAAGAACCCAGCTGGAATTATCATCAAGACGTATTCAAGATGGCTTAGTGACATGTCGCTGTCACTGCTGACTTGCTGATGCGTTTTCATACAAAAACTTTCATACAAATGTAAAAATGTCATCACGACAAATCATCAAGTGGTCTTTACTAGGATTAAATGATGACATATCCTTAAGACGTCTGGAGGAATTGTTTCCACAAAAAGCGGATGGCAACTCATGACTATTCAGCAATGCATCACAAGTAGTAACTTGTTCATAATATCTTAGAGACGTCTTTATGATATTTCCTATTAACGTCTGTTTGACATGACAGCATTTTGTCATAAAAAATACAAAAATCGCAAAAATATTCCTTAATAAAAAAAATTTATAATTTTTAATAATTTATTGAAATGGTACTATTGCTGACATGTAGGCAGCTCAATATCTGCAGTTGGTCAGCGTTTTAAAAAATGGAATAAAAAATGCTGACATGTCTTTAAGACGTCTTAAGTAGAATGTCTTTAGCTGATGACTCGCTGATGACTCGCTGATGACATTGTCTTTAAGACACAATTTCCAGCTGGATAAAAATTCTTGTATAGTTATTTGTTCCTTTTACTCCTGCAAGGAGCATAGGGCCTAGAGCAGGGCTGGCAAAACTATGACACGCGTGTCAGTAGTGGCAAGTGAGTGGATTTTAGGTGGCACGCGACGTTTTGTTGGATATTTTCAAAAAATTTACCCCTAAATTCATAAACGCTTTGTAAAATTATAGGAGGTTTATTGAACAAATTTTGTATGAAAATGACGTTTTGTAAACCTGCTATAACTTTACAAAGCATTTATGAATTGAGGGGTTAAACTATTAGAAGACCGACAAAAAATGCAGTTAAATGTTAAATTTCGTTACAAAAATGTGTGATTTAATTCCATAATGCTGGAATTTTTCATAGAGCTTGAAAATCGTCTTTTAAAATTAATATAGAACTCGCAAATTCGAATATCAGGAATTTCTGGGAAAATTTCTAAAATTCTAGATTGAAAGAAGTTTAAATGTTTCGATGAAAAAATGCCTCATAATCGGAGCAATAAAAAGTAATTGCACAAAAATGGAAAACAGCTTGTAATAAGATTGGATCTAAAAAATTAACTTTTTTTAAGGGAAAATAGGTGCTACGAAATAACCCTGAATGAAACAATGACTGAAAATAAGTTTCATAATAAGATAATCCCCTTTGTTGTAATTTGAATTTGGGTTTTGATCGTGTTTCGCAGAGCGATTTATTTTAACAAAATCAAATTTTGCCCGAAGCACATTTTTCAACTAGTTTCTTACGTATTTAAATAGTTAATGGCGCCCAATAATTTAACTTTATTTTTAACAAAATGAAATAACCACCAAAAATGGAATAACACCCAAAAAAAAATGAAAAGGCAATAATGTTCAAACTGTTTTAATTTTATTTCATTGGGGATTTTTTCATAATGAAATCTCAATATTTAAAGATTAAATAAACCCCCAAAAATTAAATTCCTGTCAAACATTTCTACGTCATTTCTTGGATGTTATTTAATTTTTCCCTTTGGGGTTATCCGTAGAGCTGATAAATGTGTGCATCTGCGATGACATTTAAGACAAATTTTGCAAATTTTAAAAATTTTTAAAAAAGGACTTTTAAAAGACAACTAAAATTAAGGTGGCACGCGAGAAATTTTTCCAAAAAAAATATGTCCGTTTCTGGCACGCAGCGAAAAAAGTCTTGCCACCCCTGGCCTATAGCATCTTGTGATGACGACAAATAGGCAGTTTGCCACCGTCATTTTAGAAAATGAAAAAACCTGCAGACATATTTTTAAGACGACTTTGGCAAATGTCACCTAAACGGTGCTGCTGACATTGTCTTTAAGACACATTTTCTTCCAGCTGGGTGCAGCAAAAAGTTTGTTGGGAATTATTTTATTTTTAATATTTTAATAAACAAGAAAATTAAAAAAAAACTATGCAACAATATGTTAATAATTTCTAAGTAATCTGCTTTATTTCTTAATATCTATTTCTCTTATTCTTGTCGGAATATTTTTTTTTTATTAAAAATAATATAAACTAGAAAAATAAACATTAGACCGTACCACCTTACAGGCAAAAAACAAAAGTGCGCAGTATGAAGTATTTTTGTAAAGCAATTTCAAAAAAAATTTATTTTTTTTGCCGAATGTAGGGGTCGCCATTTTATATTTTTCGTTATATCTTTGGCATTTGCAGTCGGATCTTAAAGTATACATCGATGTTTTTCTCTCGAGGAGACCAGTGTTTTGCTCTAAAGGCCATTCACCTCAAGTATCCCGTTCTAGTAGTTACCCACCAGATCTCAGTGCTACCACCCTAATGTACACCCTAATGTCAGAAAATGAAAGCTCGCAAAAAATCATTAAACTTCTGCTAAGGAAGTTTTTCGATAAACCCAGTAGAAATTGTTTTTATTTTTGATTGCCGAACGTAGGGGTCGCCTTTTTAAATTTTTTTTCATTGGATTTTACCTTTATAGTAAAATAGTGGTCTCATCGAGGCAAAAAAATTGATATATCACACTTTAAAATCTGACTTTAAATGCCGAAGCTATAACGAAAAATTAAAAAAGGTGACCCCTACGTTCGGCAAAAAAAGAAAATTTTTTTGAAATTGCCTTTCAAAAATACTTCATATTGGAGTGTGTACGGCGAACTTTTTTTTTGCGGTACGGTCTAATAAACATATTGTTATAAACAAATTTTTTCTGTTGTAATTTTTGCTGTTATTGTTGTTGTGTTTATTGTTATTGTAATTCTCATTTTTATTATCCTTGACCTTTTTTCATGCATAACTTGGTTTGGTAAAAAAATTAATAAAATGTAGATTAAGTGCTGAATATGTTGACCAGCAATCTTAATAATTAAGTTCTTTCTAGCTAATTCTTTTGGAACCGCTGTATGTATTTTGGCATAAGTTCTTCTACCAACGGTTGCAAAAAACAGGTTCTTGTACTGATTGTGGGTAGTTAAAATGTAAAGTTCTTCTGTCCCAAAGTTGGTTGTGAAACCGGTTTCAATGGTTTTGTTTTTCCTTCAAATAAGAACAGGTTGTTTTTTTATTTTTTTTTTTATTTTGAAGCGGTTTTAAAATTAGTCACAAAACTGGTTCTGCGACTTTGAAAGCTTATATTTTTACTTTCAGCAATCAGTTCTAGAACGTGTTCTATGAAACCGGTGATAAAAGAACCTATTCTAGAATAGATTTTAAGGTACCAGTTACAAACATTTTTTTTTTTTTTTTAAATATTCTTACCAAATTTCTAAATTCTCGTAACAACAAAGCTATTTTTGTTTAGCCTGGAAAATACCAACTAGTATCAGATTTATATCTAGACAATTCGTGGGTAAATTCCAAAGTTATAGCTTATGTGTACCGCAAAAAATTAGCTGAAGTTATTGGACGCAAATAGCGGCTCTGATACATATTTACTGTGAGATAGTTATACCATACTTAACAACGTGGACAGGGTATATTGCGTTTAAGTTTTTCTTGTATCAAAAAATATTGGACCTAGGCCCATCTTTTATTATATCGATTGACTCAGATTCATTTTTGATTCGATTTAGCGATGTACGTCCCTTCGTCTGTCCGTCCGTCCGGTATAGCTTTTGTTTATTTGTATACTAAAAAAAAATCAATGAAGTCAGAAAAAATTTTGCTTAAAAAAAAGTTGAGGAAGCTGTTTTTACAAAAAAAAATAAAAAATAGTAATCTCAGCAAAAGTTTTGCTAACACGTAGTCGATTGTAAATAAAAAAAATCCAACAGTATCATAATCATTTCATCATCATTATCAACATATCATCATCAAGCAGAAAATAATTTTACTGATATACTTTTACCTCTAGTTGCCACACTTTTTATCCGATTTTCATAAGTAATACCTTTCTGGAAAGGTTGTAATGTTATATTGTTAACAACTTCATTAGTTGTTTCAAAAAGCCACCGCAAGATGGCGCTAATTTAACATTTGTTCGAAAATTGCAAAAAAATGAAATTTAGGCTCCTCGAAAATTATTTTTTTGATATGTCGTACACAGAGAGAATTATCATCATTTGAGTAATGAATTTCTTCACAGTTTCAATGAAAATTGTCACTGAAACTCGTCCATTGAAACTTTTCATAGCATCTATGAAACAGGTTTCATTAAAGTCAAGTGTCTATGAAAAGTTCATAAAATTAATGAAACTCTTCATAAAATTAATAGGCCACTCGTCAGAATGAATAATTCATTCAGCCAATGAAGAGCTTCATTAAATCTATGAAGCAATTTCATTTACTATTATTTATTATAGTTGGTTGTTGTCGTTGCTAAGTTGAAGTGGATAAATAAAAAGTACTTAGCAAATGCAAAAGACGTAATAAAATCGTAACACATTTTACCGATGTACAAAATATATTTAAAGAAAGAATTCATTAAATTAAAAAGTTTCATAAAAAAAAGTTTCGAAAAAATTAATATGATTTATAAAAAAATGTAATAGTCCAAAATTAATAATTAAAAATTAATTTAAAAAAAAATAAAAATTATTAAAGATTATTCTCTCAGAAAATGACAATATTTTATAAACAAATTAAAAAAAAGTAAATACTATTGAACAATTTCATATATATAAAGAACATTTTCATTAAATTTATGGAGGTCTAATTTATGAAATTCAATGAATTTTGTTTAATGAAATTATGAAATTTTATGAAAGGAAAGTTATGAAAAATTTCATAATATTAATTAAATATTATATACATAATGAAATTCTTCATTGGTTCTACGAAAAAAATTCTATGAAATTATATCATTAAGATCATGAAGGATAATTCTCTCAGTGTAGTGGAACTTTTTTTTTCCTCATGCCAAAATCTATCGAAAAATCGATGCCACAATATCGATTGCTAAATCGACCCACCCTAGTGTATAGTGTTACATATCACTGGACCGATGTTCACCAAAATCAATAGGCTTCGTCCTTGGGCCAACATAGGTCTATGTACCAAATTTCATCAAAATATCTTATTATTTGCGACCTGCAGCGTATAAACAGTATAATTTTGGTAGGACCCTTATATGGGCACTAGGTCTAAACATAGACCGATGTTCACCAAAATCAATAGGCTGCTTTTTTGGGCCAATGTAGGTGTGTGTACCAAATTTCATCAAAATATCTTAATATTTACGACCTGCAGCGTATAAAGAGTATAATTTTGGTAGGACCCTTATATGGGCACTAGGTCTAAACATGGACCGATATTCAGCAAAATCAATAGGCTGCTTTATTGGGCCAACGTAGGTCTGTGTACCAAATTTCGTCAAAATATCTTAATATTTACGACCTGCAGCGTATAAACAATATAATTTTGGTAGGACCCTTATATGGGCACTAGGTCTCAACATGGACCGATGTTCACCAAAATCAAACTTGTTCGTTCTTGGGCCAACATAGGTCTGCGTACCAAATTTCATCAAAATATCTTAATATTTGCGACTTGTAGAGTGCGCACAAGATTGCATGGACAGACAGACAGACGGACGGACGGACAGACGGACATCGTTAAATCGAAATAAAAAAAAATTCTGAACCGATCGGTATACTATAAGGTGGGTCTACGACCAATATTTTTTGGTGTTACAAACATCAGCACAAACTTATAATACCCTGACCACATAGTGGTGTAGGGTATAAATAGTTATTGAAATTTATAATTATTTTTACATAACGAGAATGTACTGCCTAGATAACGAGAATGTACTGCCTACATAACGAGAATGTACTGCCATATTGCCGCTGTTAAGCAGTCAGAAGTTCCCAAATCTTTGAAAATGTAGTCCGAATATCGATATGTATGTGAATTTAACCCTTAATCCTGTATACATACCCATACAAAACCACTAAATTTTGATGCTTTGTGTATCGCCATATACAAATAAGCATGCTTAAGCATTTGTTGTATATCGGTAGTTAGGCCTCTCAACGACCTTTCGTTTGACACCAAATTTTCCTACAGTTACTTTGGAGCGGATATGAAGTAAACCTAAAAAATTAATAATTGGGCCATTCTTCATTCCATTTTTAATCCTTAAATATGAGGTTGGGCTGCTTGTTAGAGTAATTCTCGTTCTCATTATGAAAAAATTTGGCGATGTGAAAAACTATCTGTCAATTCTTTGACCCATTCCACTTGAAAATATAATTATAAAGAAATTTTGTGAAACTAATTGTATTTTACAAATAACCCACATAGAATTTGGAATATTGTTTTGTCAAAAATCACCTAAGAGAGTCTTCTTCGAGTACTTTTGATGACCAAATACTGATTAATCAGTTGCGCGCTTGAAAAAAGACTCGGAAATTATTCTCGCTTATGCTTAAAAAAAGGTTTATTGAAAATTATATTGCGCATTTAAAAAATGCTTGTTATGTTGTTTTTGTTTAAAAAGTGATTTATTAAAAATACAATAACAAAACCTACAGCAATCACAAATTGATCATACAAGTGCTTGAGATGTGACTGTTTTCAATGTTATTTTAGAATAATATTTTTCGCAGCTGAAAAAGTGCTTATTATGTTGTTGTTTTTGCTTATAACGGGACAATATTTTACTTACTTTGAAGCAGACGTCCAATATTTGAATATTGTAAATTTTTATTTATTTATCTCAGTGGATTCGTGGTATAAAGTTGTGTAATTTTATAAAAGTAAATATAACTAATTTAATATTATAAAATTTATATGTATATTATAATTTTAGTGAAAATTGATTTTTAAATAAAAAAAGATGATGTCAGCCAAACAATTAAAAAGCAAAAAAAAAAAAAAAAGAAGCCGATAAATTAATAAAACCAAAAAATAAGTTCTCAGGCAATTTTCATTAACAAACATTTTTGCTATTTTATTATAATTTTGTTTATATTATTGTATATAATTTTAATAAACTTAATTAAATAACAATTTACATCAAATAAATATTTTGCTTTTTTAATGTAAACAATTAGAAATACGGCTAAAAAATGACACGAAAAAGACTCCCAAACGATCATAATCACGACCAAAAATTACTCGAAAAAGATTGGCAAATGATTAGAAAACGACTAAAAAATGACTCGAAGAAGACTTACAAATAATTATAAATACGAGTCAGAAATGAGTCAGAAAAGCGAGTCATACAAGACTCATCAAGAAGAGTCGCGGGTAGGGTACCATATTCTCCCGACAAAACAGTCATTTATGATCAGAAAATGAGCTCAAATATGATAATTTTAATCGTCCAGAGGAGTCATAAATGACTCGAATGTGATTAAAAATTTCATAAAATGCTATGTGGGAAGTAATACATAAAAGTGATGAGAAAAAATTCTAGTTTTATGTGTGTTTAATTTTGCATTCATACGATTTGTATTAATTTTCCCATAAAAATGTTTTTCTTTATTTTATAAGTGTTGCAAATTTAGTATTTTTGTAAATCAATTAAGGCGATATTTGTTTTTCTTTATTTAAGTGGTGAAAAGATTTTAAAACTATTTTAATATATGTATGTATTACAAAAATAAATTTTATAATTAAAATATTCTCTCTATTAATAAAAGCAGCCTGAGAAATTTATCAAGCGGGAATTTAATATATTTTTTCTTGTTTAAAAAAAAATAAAGATTTACACAAATGCATTTTCAAGAAGGAAATATGATATCCCTGGGTTTAGGACTTTTTGAATGGGTAAAGCCTACTGTCAATTTAAATCCAAATCGTTTCTCTAATATGGAGGTTGTTAGATCACCCAAAATTAAGTGTATCCATATGGATAGGGTTACCTAACACATAAAAACACGATTGTAGGTACACATGAACGTACTTATGTTACAATTATTAAGTCCATACAAAACAACAGCAAAAAAAATAAAATATGGCATTGTTAACGGCTTTAAAAAATATGTAGTACACACAATATTCATACTCATTCTTATTCAATCGTTTAAATGTATACACTGTTTGCACATATACACACAAAAATACACAAACACACACACACACGCAAATATGTACAATACATATTACTTTGCCTTATCCTGTCACAAGGTCACTATTATTTTAGACAAGAAGAAGAAATGAACTCAAAAGAAAGAAATGTATAACAAGTATACGAGCAGGAAAGAATAGAGCATTTGATATATTTTAATTGTGTATTAAAGTCAAGTAAGGATTAAAATTGTATTATTTTTTTGTTGTCTTTTCCAATTTTTTATTTTTTCTATTGCTTAGTTTCTAAATTAAATATTGAAAACCGAAAAGGTCATGTTATTCTACTTATCTAAACTCTGACATTTAATAAATATTCAGTTCTTATTCACAAATGTATACAGACAATCCGAAGTAATTAAAATAATAATTTGACATGTGACTGATACAAAACAAAGTTTCTGAAAGGATTATTACAGCAATGTCTCGTAAAACAGCAGATTTTATTTAAACATACTTACACTTTAAACTTTTCTCCATTTAAAATGGTTTACATTTTAAAGCAATACAAAGAAACTTCAAGAAGTTTTCTTTTTTATTACTTTTTCATAATTGAAATTGATTACACAGCTCTACAAAATATGACAATATTTATAAGTTGCACAACTTTGCAGTGGATTTCGGATAATTGTGGGGTATTGATCTCGAATATGCAACCAGTTTGTTTAAAATGGCTCTGGGTTTTACATAATTTGCGATTTAAATTTTTTTAAAAATTTATAATTTAGTAACTAAGCAAGATAGAGCAAAACGAAAAAAGTATTTGCTCCATTGGAGTGCCCTTATATGCCCTCACATGATATGTCCCGAGACCCTAAATTTGTATAAATTCTACGACTCAGTATAATTACAGATAAAACTGTAGTATTACAAATTTTTACATTTGTTAAATTTAACAAAAAATAGGTATTAAAATCAACAAACATTTTATTTTAACCCAAAAAACAGGAATAAATTTTGTTAAAGGAACAAATTTTTCTGTCCAGTCAACAGACGTAATATTTTGAGTGTAAAAATCATAGCCAAATTTTGAACCCTTCGAGAGTTCTTTTAAAGCAATGATTTGCTATGATTTCACATTGGAATTATTGAGGCTAACCCGGTGTCTTCAAAATCCAAAATAATTATCATAATGATAACAATTGCAAAGTGGTGTAGAACTCTTGACCATTTCAAGGCTAAGAAATTTCATAGATTTTTCTTCGAAAAACACAAAATTTTATCATACATTAATTTTTATCTACAAATAATAAAAAATTAAACACTTTGCCATTCTGTTTTACCAAATTTTCTGTTATTTTTTTATTACAAAATTAAAACGAAAAGTTACATTTCATGACAGGCATCATTGCAAGAGCCGCTTGCATGTCAGCGATATCATGATATTGCAATAAAATTGAAATTGATTGTCTTCACTAGAGATGAAATCATTTTGATAATTGCTTGCTATCATTTGATTGCATGTCAAGCCACTAGGTAAAGGCGATTACGCAAAATTTGTTGCAAATTGTTATTTACAAAAAAAAAAAAATTTTTTTTAAGCCAATTTCAATTTTCAGTTGTTCCCAGCAAAATTGTCGGATGCAAAGAACCGGTTGTAGAACAACTTGTTCTTGCATTCAACCTGTTCTAATTTATGTTCTATCATCGGTAATTTTTGTTTGAGTTTGTCCCAAAAGCAACAGGTTATATTGCTCCAAACTAGAACAGATTGCTTTGGAACCGGTTCTAGAACCAGTTATAGAACCGGTTCTAGAACCAGTTATAGAACCGGTTCTGCGACAGTGAGGCCATCCATTTTGACTTCCACGAATCAGTTCTAGAACCTGTTCCATGGAACCGGTGGTAAAAACACCTATTCTAGAACAGATTCAAAGGCAACCAGTTCATAAAAATTTTGCTGGGTTGTTTTTTATTAATTATTCTATAAATGTTCTTGTGTATGTAAGTACACATAATAATTAGATTTTACTGCAGGGCCTGGTTGTATTTTCCAACTGAAGGCACTGCGATTTAAATAAAAAATTATTTATTCGTTCAGTCAGCCATTTAATCATACACAGTCGTTTGGGGGCTAACGTTTAAGCGTTTATGAAATATTTTAAATCGCTGACAGCAGATTTGAGTGTGTATGTTTGAGATAATAATAAATAAATTTGTGTGTTTGTACATTTTAAAGGACAACCCTAAAACTGCACGTGTCAGTGACAGAAAGACCCCCATTAAATTAAATCATCAAGGGAGTTTTTTTATTTATTGTCTAAACATAACAGCAATCGGCAGCTACCAAATTTAGGGTGTGTTTGTATTGAGGTTGGTTTGACATTTCAGAGGTATCGTTTGTCAAACATACATAAATGTATTGTATTTGTAAATAGGAATATGTAAAATTTCTAAAAATATTAGAGCGACAATTATATAAGATTAAGTCGAAAATTTTTCAACTTAATATTTAAGGCGTATTAAAATTTTTAGGAATATTTTGCCGAAGATTTTTAGTTACAATGAGTGTTATTTTGTTCGGTTAAAGAAACGATCAATTATCACAAATTCCAAACGTAATTTACAATCAGTTTAACAACAAATAGAGAAAAACCTTTGGAAAAACTTTCCTAGAACCAATGGTTGATGATTAATGAATTTTTAAGTACTACCAAGTACTTGCATATTTATGTCCGTCAAGTACTTGAATAATTATGGCTTCAGATTTGTATTTATGGCGGTTTAGAATCTTATAATTATTATTTTATAGTCTCACATTCCATTATTTTAAAAGAATGGGCTCAAGTGACCCATAAAAACGTTATTTGAAAATATAGTACCATTAAGGGTTAAAAAGTTATTTGAAAATTCGTAAATTTTCGATATCAGCGACCCCAAAAATAAAAAAAAAAATAAAAACGAGTAAAAAGGTTAAAATCGGGCATGCCGACTATACAATATGCTACACCAGTATGGGTAAAAGCCAACTAATGTTTGGATCCGAAATTCGAATGGCTTAAAATGGGGCTTGTGTCAAAATTTTCTATAATGTGAGTCAGCGCACCAAATTTCATTAAAATATCTTAATTTTTGCGATCTGCAGTTTGTAACCAAGCCAATTTTGGGGGGACCCTTATATGGGCACTAGGTCTAAATATGGACCGATGTTCACCAAAATCAATAAGCTTCGTCCTTGGGCCAAAATAGGTCTGTGTACCAAATTTAGTCAAAATATATTAATATTTTCGACCTGCAGCGTATAAACAATATAATATGGGCACTAGGTCTAAACATAGACCGATGTTCACCAAAATTAAAAGGCTTCGGCTTTGGGCTGATATAGGTCGGTATACCAAATTTCATCAAAATATCTTAATATTTGCGACCTGCAGTTTGTAACCAAGCCAATTTTGGGGGGACCCTTATATGGGCACTAGGTCTAAACATGGACCGGTGTTAACCAAAATCAATAGGCTTCGTCCTTGGGCCGACATAAGTCGGTGTACCAAATTTCATCAAAATATCTTAATATTTACGACCTGCAGCGTATAAACCATATAATTTTAGAAGGACCCTTATATGGGCACTAGGTCTAAACATGGACCGATGTTCACCAAAATCAATAGGCTTCGTCCTTGGGCCGACATAAGTCGGTGTCATCAAAATATCTTAATATTTGCGACCTGTAGAGTGCGCACAAGAATGCATGGACAGACAGACAGACGGACGGACGGACAGACTAACATCGTTAAATCGAAATAAAAAAAATTCTGAGCCGATCGGTATACTTAAGGTGGGTCTAGGACCAATATTTTTTGGTGTTACAAACATCAGCACAAACTTATAATACCCTGACCACATAGTGGTGTAGGGTATAAATATATGCGCCATTTTGGATCCGCAATCTAAATTTTTGCTATTACAATTTCAGATTCGAAATCGGAAACAAATAAAGTCCTGTATTTGATAAATTATAGCACAAAAGCCGCTATTCTAAAAAATTGCTAAAATGGCCAATACACTTAAAGGAAAAAATGGTTGGGGTGATCCTATTCGAAGAGCATTACGTATTTTTGGGTTTATGATTTCAGCAATCATATTATGAAATAACTTTTGGTATCATAATATGATCCTTAAATTATCACATTATAATTCCAAAATAATCCCCATGTTACACAATAAACGCCCAATATTTTTTTTTTAAATCTAACGAATATGTACAATAAACCGTACCACCTTACAGTCAAAACAAAGTGGCAGTTGCTAAAAAAAAAAATTTTTTTGCCGAGCATAGAGGTCGCTTTTTTAATTTTTCGTTATATATTCGGCATTTACAGTCGGATCTTAAAATGTGATATATCAATTTTTTTGCCTCGAGGAGACCAATGTTTGCAATAAAGGAAAAATTCAATGAAAAAAAGAAAAATTAAAAAGGCGACCCCTACGTTCGACAAAAAAAATAATTTTTTTCTGCTGGGATTATCGAAAAACTTCATTAGCAAAAGTTTAATGGTTTTTTTGTGAGCTTTAATTTTCTGACATTAGGGTTGTACATTAGGGTTGTAGGAACTGAGATCAGGTGGGTAAATACTAGACGGGATAATTGAGATCGAACAAAACAAAACATTGGTCCCCTCGAAACGAAAACATCATACTTTAAGATTCGAACAAAAATTTTTTTTTTGAAACCTTCCTGCAAATATAATTTAGATTCGATAGTGTACGGCGATCTTTTTTTGTGCTACGGTAATGTACATTAAAACAATTGAAAATTAGTTAAAAAACGAATACCTACTTTTTGTTTAAAACAAATGAAGATGACAATGCAAATTGTGGTAAATTCTTTGTTGTTGTTTTTGTTTTTCCTTTGATATTTTAAATGTTTAATAACGCTCCTAGACGAGAACAAGAAATTCTCATTGAGTTTGTAATTTAACTTAACAAATATTTACAGAAGTTCTAAAAATATCGTCCCCTGACGAGTTCCTTAGGCAAGAATGAAATCCGGATAGGGACATGCCTCCAACAGATTATTTTTCACAATTTGTAAAATACGTTTGGGATTTTAGCATATTTAATTCCTTTAATACAATTGGATTTTGTTATTTGTTTTCAATTGTTAATTAACTGGCAAAATTAACTAACTTCTGATTAATTTTAAACCCGTGTAAAAAAGATCAGATCTGGCCAGATCTCAGTAGATCTTACCAGATCTAGGCATATCTGGCCAGATCTTAGTAGATCTTACCAGATCTAATTAGATCTCAAAATTGGGTACAAATTTGAGATCTAATTAGATCTGATCAGATGTAGACATATCTGGAGCAATTGTCCAGATCACTTTAGATTGGGCACTAGATCTGATCAGATTTTGCCATAAGGTATTATCACATATGCCATATCTGATCATATTTGATGAGACTTGGTACAGGATCTAATTAGATTCAATCATATCTATTTAGATCCAAAACGATCTGATCAGATCTAAACTTTTTTACACGGGAAATTAATTATAAGAACTTATCGTTTTAACAGAAAATTTTGACTGAATATTTTAACTTATACCGAAAGTCTGCATTTTGTGTATGTATTTTGTTAATTGAATGACTGATAGAAATAGTTAAAAAATATCCCAGCAGAAATTACTGTTTGCTTGGAAGCAGGGAAAGTTGAGCAGTGAAAGTTGAAAAGCATTATTGATGATATCATGCCTGATTTTTGTTCGAGATAGCTCACGTGAAAGCACTTGTTTCAAGATCCAAAAAGGAATGAATTCACCGCTTTTAATTAGTGCTCCTGTTTTTCTTTTAAAATTTCGATAATTCATGCCTTCCCGGAAGGGCTTTTCAACTATTTAAAATCATGCCTTCTCAAAAGCGCAATATTCATGAATATTTTTCCGTGAAGAGAAAATGCCTCTTTTTTTAGTAAAATCTCTTATTTTCATTCAAATAACTTTTTTCCGCATTTTAAAAAATTTTGATAAAAGAACTGCAAAAATATTTAAGCAATCAAAATGTAATGCTCATTTCATGCCTTTTTGAAAAGCACATCATCAAGCGATATAAACAATTAATCAACTGAGGCCTTTCATTAGTGCTGTTAATGAAGCTATACATTTTTAGAAGCGGTAGAAGTAGCAGTAAGGAAGCAGTAATCGTTTTTACTGCTTCCACATTTTTGCTGGGATATTTATTTGCAATTAAACTATTTATTTAATTGAAACAACTGTACTGCTTCACTTTTTAAATAACTATTGAACTTTTACGGTAAAGTTATTGTGAGTGTATCATATTATTATCTTACTTATCATATTATGATCCCTATATTTTCTCCCAGCATACTCTTGAAGCTGCCATGTAGAGAAAATAGCATCGTATTATTATGGTTAAAGAGCATCATGTTCTGATTGTAGTGCGTATTGATCATAATATGATTTTCGTGATCAAAAAATGTTCCTTATTGATAATAATATGATCAGTTATAGTCATATTTGTGATCATTAGAATCATACTATGATAATTTTGTATCCTCAATCATACTCAAATATATTTTTAAAACACAAAGCTACACTGAAAGAATTATCCTTCATGATATTAATGATATAATTTCATGGAATTTTTTTTCGTAGAATCAATGAAGAATTTCATTATGTGTATAATATTTAATTAATATTATGAAATTTTTCATAACTTTCCCTTCATAAAATTTCGTAACTTCATTAAAAAAAATTCATTGAATTTCATAAATTAGAACTTCATAAATTTAATGAAAATGTTCTTTATATATATATGAAATTGTTCAATAATAATTGTTTAATTTTTCATAAATTACTGTCATTTCATTAATTTTTAAAAGTTTTCCTACAATTAGAATTTTATATTAAACATTTAATTCTAAAATACAATAGTTTTATGTAACCATAAGGCCTATTTTTAGTAATGTGCTTTTATAATTTTTATTTTATTAATTAATTTTTTATTATTAATTTTGGACTATGAAATTTTTTAATAAATCATACTAAGTTTTTCGAAATATTAATAAGGAATTTCATTAATTGAATTAAGCTTATTATAAAACTTTTTAATTTAATGAACTCTTTCATTAGATGTATTTTGTAAATCCGCAAAATATGCTACAGGTTTTTGCATTTGATAAATACCTTTTATTTATCCACTCCAGCTTAGCAAGGACAACAACCAACTATAATAAATAACAATAAATGAAATTGCTTCGTACATTTTATGAAGCTCTTCATTGGCTGAATGATTTATTCATTGGAGGAGTGGTCTATTCATTTCATAAAGAGTTTCATTAATTTTATGAACTTTTCATAAACATTGACTTTAATGAAACCTGTTTCATAGATTCTATGAAAACTTTCAATGGACGAGTTCCAGCGACAATTTTCATTGAAACTATGAAGAGATTCATTGCTGAAGTGATGATAATTCTCTCAGTGTACGCACGTTTTCTTTTATTCAAAATAGTACATATATTTATTAAATAACTTAGTTACACATTTAAATAATTTGAATTAATTTTAGTTATCACTTATATAGAAGTAAAAATAAATGATGGAAACATGTGATACCAGCGCGCAGAAAAATATTGTCAAAATACAATTACACAATGCATCCGAAATTATCATAATATGTTTCTAATGATCACAATATTTTCCTAACGATCATATTGCATTCCAAGAGATTATAATAGAGTAATGTAGGAAATGTTGCAATCATTTATGATTAAATTATGATTCGTGCACTTTCTATAATTTTTTCAATTTTGTTATTTTTTTTCATATAAAACTAAAATCTGTCACGTTTCTCGCAGAATCTGTGAAACTTTTTTTTTTGGATAGGAATTTTTTTCTTAACTCTATTGAATATTTTTCGAAACCCTATTGAATATAACAAAGAAATCGGGAAAAAAATTTTCAAAAAAAATCGTGGAAAAAGTTTTGGGGAAAAAAAATTACAGCTGCTACTTGAATACAAAAAATTAAAAATATTAATCACTTTTTTAACTCTTTTTAGCTAAACTTAGAACTTTTATGCACAATAAACAATAACTTTATTCGAAGGTTGCTTCACAATCTACATTTTGCCAGCCTTTCTGGTTAGAGCGGATTCCTTATGCCACAAATAATTTCACTATTAAAATACTAAAATAATACTGACCATCTTATAGTTGTCGAAACTATACCAACCATTGTGAATATGATCTCTTTCAATTGGGTTAATAATATAATTGTAATTCGAAGAGAGGAATATGATTGCTCAGATGATGTATGATTGTAGATGAGAGAATAATATGATAACTGAAAAAAGAGAGATTTTAACTACAAAATGAGATTTAACAATAAGTATGAAATAATAACACTGTGCTCGAATTTGACACTTTTTTTTAATAAGCTGTGTACTCCACTGGTAAAGCTAAATTGACTCCATATTTTTTTGGGATTATTTTTGAATTTAAATCAGTCCAACTCTGTTAAATATAGTTTTTCGCTATTTTTGTTTTTCGCGTAAATTTTTTTTTGGCGATTTTTTCCCAAAGAAATTTTTTTCCTAACTCTATTGAATAAACCTTATTAAATATACACGAAATATTGTAACAAAAAAAATGGGGAAAAAAAATTTTGTAAAAAAAATTTACCAAAAAAAATTGGGGAAAAAAATTTTGCATAAAAAAAATTCAGCTTCCTTAATGTTGTACATATTTAATCAATTTTTATAAATTTATAATTAAAAATGATCCCAGAAGTATAAAAATATGATATATTTGGTACCTTAGCGTCAAAATTGTTAATCGCGAATAGGAGCGCCAACTTTGATAAACGGCTATCACCATTGAATTCAGCGTACTTTACTACTTTAATAAAAATTTCGCTAAAATATTACGGTTTTTTTCATTTTGCTCTAAATTGTCTCCTCCTAATAAACTTTCGATTAAATGTTCTAGTTTTTCACATAGTTTTCTTTGAAATATTTAAAACTTTGATTATATATGCCACATCTACAATATACAAATCAAATATATTTCACCCTTATAAGTTTGTACAATATTTTATGGCTTTAGAAATGGGTGTGTTTGTTGTTTGTTAGACTACCTTATTTGCCAGTTAGAATAACGGTAAAACTATGCGCGGAACTCGGATACAGCCGGATATACATATAAACGGATGTTGTTTGCTAAAGTTTAGACAAAAGATAACATTTCGATGAAAGTCTTAAACATGAAAAGTTTTATAGTTGAAGCAAAAAAAAAAAAAAAAAAAAAAACTAAAACAAGACTTGTTTATTTAACAAATTATACATTATATTTTATAAAGATTGAAGCGAAACAGAATAAAAAGAAAAATTTAAATTTAAAACAAAATCTACTTTTTACTAAAAAAAAAATCATGATTTACCATTTTTAGGATCTTTAATTAGAGGCACTGAAGTAACATAAAATCTGTGTTAGAAAAATATTTCACTTCCTGCCAAATTGTTGGTTTCATAGAAATTCTCTACTTGTACTACATTTGCATACAAGAGTTTTCTTTTTACCTTTTTTTGTGATTTGGCAACATTTCAAAATCATATATTTCATTTTTTTTCTTCATCTCCTCTCTTTTGTAAGCCTGTCAAGAAGAATCTACTATATGACTATTAAAAAAAAAAATTGTAGCAAAATGCATTGAATTGTGACTATTGTGGAATATTTTCTTTATCGTTTCTTTTTTTTTTTTTTTTCTTTTTGCACAATGAAAAAAGTGTGGCGGCTTTCTAGCAATTACCATATTTTGTTATTGTATGAGTATGATGGTGCTGATGACGATGATTTGTTTGTTATTGTAAAGTGGCCTAAAGTGTATTGAATTGATTGTAAAGAGTTTGTTTGTTATACAAAAGTCAAAAAAAAAAACAATATTACAAAATGTACTTAAAATCACTTAAAATACAATGGAATTTTGATTAGCTTACAATGAATTGAATAAGGTTCTTCAAGGATGTGGTTACTTCGACAATAACTTGGCAATGCAATTCAGAGGACTCGCATGTTCCGAAATTACGGCAAAATACCGTGTTTTAATGCAACAGTTGGTGCTGACTGCTGTTTTGTTTTTTCTGGCAACACCGCTCTGTTTAGTGGGGAGCATTGTTGCCCGAAAAGTTTTAACCCATTCCCATTTTGAAAATTTAAATCCCCAATTCTATACCCAATTCGTTTTAATTTAAACAAAAACCCAATTTAAAAGAAAACATAGAAGTTAAGTTCGCAGCGCGGAAGTTTATTAAGAAATGACTCAGCAAAGCAAATAAAATTAAATATTTTACAAAGAAATACTTACTTTTGCACTCGAACTTTAAAGGCCTCAAATCTTTGTTAAAATTGTGAAAGTACAAAATTTTCAAATATAAGAAAGACACTATCACAATTAAGCTGAAATGTCACTATTTTAAGATAAAATTCGTACATTAAATTTTTGAGAGAATTCTACACAATTTTTATGAAATTTGACAAGTAAATACAAGAAGTTTTCATAAGATACTACTTTTTGTTTAAGTAAAAATCTAGTAGGTGTAAATTCTAGGGCTTGAAAACCATTTTTAATATTAAGTTTGCATAAGTCGAGTTTACACGATTCAGACGGTACATAAGAGGTTAAATGGAAACCCCTAGTACTTTTTGAACCCCCACAAAATTATTTTTTCTGAGTCCCTTTGCATGTAACAATTTCAGTATTTTGAAAACTGAAAATTTTTTGATTAATTACTTAGCTTGGTTGCTTTTCCTTATTTCAAGATTTATAAATATTTAGACAATATTTCTTCAATAATTTAAATATTTTGGAGAAATTTTGAGATACTTTAACAGACCCAATGTTATCAACTTTAAATTGAAATAATACGCATGTAATTTATTCGAAATTCTTCTTATTTTCGGCCTTAAACTAAATTTTTTAAATTTTACGATTTTTTTAGTTAGAAATTGGTGATTATGAAAAATTAAAAAAAAAAAAAATCCCCAAAAATACTTTAAAAAAGAGCACCATATTTTGTTAAATACTCAAATACTTCTCATCAAAAATCTGTCCCAAACCGAAATTGAAATCCCTAGTTTAAACCCAAATCTTTTTACCTGACAACACTGATAAAACCTCATTTGAGAAAATAAAATCCCCCATGCTAAAATTCCCCAAAAATACAATAAAATCCTACCTTGGCAAAATTTCACAAAATTCCCTACATGTTAGCGACATCTACAATTTTTTTTAAAGTTATCGACGTCACATCTTTATATGTGACCTTCTCGGAGAAAAGGGACCTAGTGTGTCAAAAAACGGGTTTGGATTCTGGTACCTAAAAGGGTTTAGAATAAGATGAAATGAGTTAGAAAAAAACTTCATTTTCACACACTAGGTCCCTTTTCTCGGAGAAGGTCACATATTATAAATCTCTGATGCAAGTGTTTCTGACGAGAATATTTTAATTAATGAAAAACTGTAAGTATAGGAATTAATAAGTGTCTTTCATTAGAAAATTGCTCTGTTACAAAAAAGTACCTTTTATTAAAAATTTTCATTTTTATTAAAGAATTCCTTTTATAAAAAAAGTACCTTTTATTAAAAAAGTACCGTTTATTAAAAAAGTACCTTTAATTAGAAAAGTACTATTTATTAAAAAAGAACCTTTTATTAAAAAAGTACCTCTTATGAAAAAAGCACCTTTTTTTAAAAAAGTACTTTTTTTTTTAAAAGTACCTATTATTAAAAAAGTACCTTTTATTAAAAAAGTACCTTTTATTAAAAAATTACCTTTTATTAAAAAAGTACATTTTATTGAAAAAGTACCTTTTATGAAAAAAGTACCTTTTATTAAGAAAGTACCTTTTATTAAAAAAGTACCTTTTATTAAGAAAGTACCTTTTATTAAAAAAGTACCTTTTATTAAAAAAGTACCTTTTACATTAGGTTTGTTCCTTTACTTACTACAATTTGTTACTTTTACCACAACTGGAAAAATTCAAAGAGTAACCAAAACAATGATTGAGTAAAAGTAGTAAGATTTTCGAGTTAACGAACACACTGATTAATTTGTGTACCTGATCGAAGTTTTTAAGTTCCTTTCAGTGCCTCTTAAAACCACACAGATAAAAACGTCACCAAATTTTAAGCGACAAAAATAATTGTTAAAATTTAATTCCCATCTCAACAACATTTTTAAATGGATCAATTAAATATTTTGTTGATATGACAAGTTTCCAAGTTTTTTTCAATTAAACTTGTTTGTTAAAAATCGATAGGTTTTTTTCTGACTCGAACATTATCGTCAATTCGAACTAGTTGCTTCAAATCGGTCTTTTTTGTTTTGTTTGGTAAGATTTTTGTTCTTTTTATGAACTTCGGCTTGTGTTTCTTAATTTCGAACAAAAATATTATTTTCAAAAAATCCATTTCAATTTCAAACAATTTATTAGAAATAGATATAAACAATTGTTTCAAGAACGAACAATGATGAGCAGTTCATATAATTAAAATGGTGAATCGTTGAATTGAATTAGTTCGTTCATGAAAATCCAACTCTATTATTATACACGCACGTAAATTAAATAAAGATAATTTTCTTGGTCAAAAATTCGAGTGGTTTATTAGTTCACAATGGAGAATCAAAGACAAGTGCACAAAAAAATTATGGAAGCTAACATATTGAAAGTAATCGATTGTGGACTCATACAAAAATTGCAACATTAGAACGCGTGACCAGGCCATGTGTTTCCAGAGTGGTGGAAACATACCTAACAATTGAAAGAAATCCTGGAATGTGTAAGGCAAAAGGACACACCAAAGCCAAAAAGGTGGAGACATAATTGGGGGCTATTTCAAAGAATGTTGATGCCATAAAACGAGCAAAACTCTTTGTTACATTTTTTAGTGGTGCACTTCTATTAAATAAGAAAATATGATTGTAGAACAAATATGTATTTTTAATTAAGGCATTTTTGTAATTAAATAATAAATTGAAATCAACAAATTCGGTTTTTAAATTTTGCTTTGAATTTCCACAAACTCTTTTTTTGATATGGCAACATCGTTTGTTAAGATTTGCTTTGAATTTCAACAAATGTGTTTGTTGGCTATTTAATGGAAATAAATTCAACAATCAAGTAGTAAACACGTTGTTTGTATTTACAAAATCAATTATAGGCGCATTCTTCGGCGCAATTTCAATTAAAAGTTTAATTGTATTTACAAAAAGTTTAATTGTATTTACAAACCATTTTTGTCTGTGCACCCAAATAGTGTCTGTATAAAAAATTTTGAATCGCACTTATTCTGTACAGAATTAAAGACAAATTTGTCCATTGATTTTTAAAAATTTTCAAGTAAGTTAAAATTTGTTCCCATAAATATAAAATTTTTTTACAATTTTCTAAAATTATTTTCTATATTAATTTTTTTATTTTCTTTTTTTTTTGACGGCCAAGCTTTTTAGTCTAAAAATTAGTTTATGTTTATTAAATTTTTAAAAATACATAATTAGACTAATATTATTTCTAATATAAAATTATTTCTTTCTCACTACGAAAATTCTAAGAAAAACCACCTGAGCGTTTTCACAGTAGGTCAGAAGTCAAAGTTTTGGATATTTTGTTTTTTTTTCAGGTAAATGTATCGAAATATTTAGTTAGTTTTTACGGATTTTGATGAAACTTGAATTGATTAGTTTCTGGAATCTGAAATTGATAATAAAAAAAATTAACCCTTATGGGCACTTGGGGTCAAAATGGCTCAATATTTTTTTTTTTTTTGAATTAAAACCTTTTAATTTTGGAACTGCTGAAAATTTACTTTCATTTTTCTTATTGCTTAAAGTAGATAGAATTCTCTTACAAATAATGCAATTACGAGGGGTACTATTTATATTTCGGGAAATGGCAACACTAATGTCAATAGCTAAAATCTGGCAACACCATAATAAAATTTGACATTTTTTAGCATAAACGTACTCACACCCAAGAAAATTTTCTGTTCCAAAGAATCGGTTGTAGAATAGCTACTTTTCATTTACAACCCCTTCTACTGTAGATTCTAACACCGATTCTTTTTGTTTGTAATTCTCCCAAAAGCAACCGCTTCTATAGCTCCAAAATGGAACCGGCTGCCCTAGAACCAGTTCTGGAACTAGTTCTAAAATTAATTCTATGTCAGTCATACCTTCCATATAAGTTCCGTGGAACTTGTTCCGGAATCAGTTCCATGGAATCGGTTTCAGAGGAACCAGTTTCAGAACTGGCATAGTTGGCAACTAGGGTTTGGGGTTCGGGAATTCCCGGGCGGGTACCCAAATTAGCCGCAGTCAATCCGCACCATAACTAGATCTTCGTTTATTCGAGAAAGTTTTATTATAAAAACCTGGCATTTCAAAAAAATGAAACCGATGTAAAGAACCTTATATTAAATTACTACAATCATGTAAAAGATATCATGATAAAAGAAATATCGAGCAATATTTCTAACAATAGGAGATTTACTATAATCTTAGATGAATGGACAAGAATATCACAAAAGAGATATTTGAACATATGTATAAACGGATATAATTCATTTTATAACCTGGGGTTGGTTTATATATCAGGAAGATGTAATGCTGATGAAATAAGAAGACTTGTAGAAATAAGACTAGAAGAGTTTTATTTGTCTTTGGAAAATAACATTGTGGCCACCATATCTAATGGGCTAAGTGTGATGAAACGGTTTGTTTCCGACAGTCCAGTAGTAGGTGCTTTCTGCTGGAATCATGCAATTCATTTGGCAGTGCTGCGAGTGATTCCCGGGAATCCCGGGAATTAAATTTTTTAATTCCCGTTTCCCGGGAAATAAAAAAGGCCGGGAAATCCCAAACCCTATTGGCAACCGATTGTAAAAAATTTTGCTGGGCAATGTTTTGATGTACAAGTGCTATTTGTTTTGTTTACAGTGAGTTAAGAAAATCAATTTGGCCAAAATATGGAAATTTCAAGAGAAGGTTTTCGTTGGATTATTTTTACAACTTTCGACGTGGATTATCTCAACAAGAATGTGTCGATGAACTCAGTTCTTTGTATCAAGGATGACAGTATATCGCTGGTATCGCTCAAAGAAAGGCTCGCTTCGATTGGTGTAAGGGAATGATTAAAAAGTCCGACCGTGGTGCTTCAAAAGACGTGTATAAAATCGTGACAGGTAACGAATCATGGATATATGCGTATGAGCCGGAAACAGAATAGCAATCGACCGTGTGGGTATTCCAAGACGAGCGAAATCCAAGAAAAGTTGTTTGTGGAAGAAGCACAGCGAAGCAAATGGTCGCCTGTTTCTTAGGCCGAATGGGTCATGTGGCCACTGTTCCGTTTGAGCAACGTATGACGGTCAATTCTGAGTGGTACATGACCATATGTTTGCCGGAAGTCTTCGGAGAAATTCGTAAAACTAACCCCCAAAGACGAATGATTCTCCATCATGACAATGCGTGCTTTCACACATCTCGTCAAACAGGTGAATTTTTGAGCAGTCAAAACTTCGAATTGATGACTCATTCTCCGTACAGTCCTGATTTGGCACCCAATGACTTCTTCTTGTTCCCGAATATCAAAGGTAAACTGCGTGGTCAACGATTTACGGGCGCCGAAGAAGCAGTTGAAGCGTTCAAAAACCATGTTTTGGAGGTGTCTCAAGAGGAATGGAAAAACTGCTATGACAAATGGTTTGAACGAATGCAAAAGCATATTGATCATCAAGGGGTATATTTTTAAAAACAATAAAGCCATTTTTATTTGAAAATATTTTTATATTATTTACTATTACTATAATAGTACACCTCGTAATTGTAATATGGGGCAGAAAAATTTTGGCGAAATTCGCGCAAATTTTTAATGAGTTCCAAGGTATATTTGAACATTATTTCACCTTTTACCAAAAATTGTTATTAGTTAAAATATATAGAAATAAATTATTTATAACAACATAAAAACTAATATATCGTCATCTAAAATGCAAAAGGGCTTAACAACACTTTTTATTTGTTTTTTTTTTTTTACAGGAGAAACAAAAACGTAGAATTAAGCATATTTTAAATTTCAAGGACATACAATAGGGTGGGGCGATTTGAACATCTTAATGGGCGCTTCGCGTTTCTGATTCTTGGGATTGTACTGAGCAAAAAAGTCCACTACGACATATCAAAAAAATCATTTTCGAGGTTCCCGAATTTTAATTTTTTGCAATTTTCTAATAAATGCTAGATTAGCGCCATCTTGCGGTAGCTTTTTGAAACAACTAATGAAGTTGTAAACAATATAACATTACAACCTTTCCAGAAAGGTATTACTTATGAAAATCGGATAAAAAATGTGGCAACGAGAGGTAAAAGTATATAAATAAAAATTTTTTCTGCTTGTTGTTATCAACATCATCATTATCATTTCATCATCATTATCATCATTTCATCATGAAGCAGAAAATAATTTTACTTATATACTTTTACCTCTAGTTGCCACATTTTTTATCCAATTTTCATAAGTAATACCTTTCTGGAAAGGTTGTAATGTGATATTGTTTACAACTTCATTAGTTGTTTCAAAAAGCCACCGCAAGATAGCGCTAATCTAGCATTTATTAGAAAATTGCAAAAAATTAAAATTCGGGAACCTCGAAAATGATTTTTTTGATATGTCGTAGTGGAATTTTTTTTCCTCATGCCAAAAGCTATCGAAAAATCGATGGCACAATATCAAAAAATTTTTGTCCATACAAATCGCCCCACTCTTATATACATATTTTATAGACTTATTTCCATATATAAGTTTAGAATTTTGTAGGGACATTTAATTTTGCATTTTAGTTGACATTATTTGCATTTAACAATTTTCTGTGATTGTCTTATTCTCAGGGATACTGACAACAATTTTTCAATGGATCTAAGGCACAAGCCATTGTTTCATATTTAGTAATAGTACTAAAGAAAACAAAATTTAAAGAGGGACAATTTTCTAGATTGCAATTATCTTAAAGTCTTTTAATTTTGGACGAAAAATTCAAAAGAAATTTGATTATAATATATTTATATTAGTTTTAAATAAAACACATGATTTAAAAATTTTTCAAATGCAGTAAATTTTTTTAAAACAACATTAAATATTTACAACTATATAATCAGAGGAAAATTCTAAAATTTTGTCATGTTAATGCATAATTCCTAATCTTCCTTTCAACACATCATGAACAATAGCTCGTATAAAATTAAATTTTTTTCTCAATTTGCAAAACACGTGTGAAAGTTATTGGAAAATTCGTTTGCTAAATTAATGAAGAAGTCATTAAATAAAATCGAAATAAAATACATGGTAACATAAAGCTAATTACATTTGATTGTCATGAGAATTTATAATTAATTTATAAGAAAACAAAGTTATTGTTTTTACGTGTATTTTTTGAAAAGAAAAAAATTCCGATTCTATTTAAAAAATACAATCCTCAGTTTTGTTTGAGTTTATTTACTTTAATTTAGTTATTTTTTATTTTATTTAAATTTTAACTAAAGTTTGGTTGTTTTCTTCTTTTGCTTCTGCTTACCATTATTATCCAGTATTATATTTTTCTGGATGTTTTTTTTTTTTACCACATAAGGGTAAAACTAACTGACTTTATCACTTGTGAACACAAATATTTAATAAAAAAAAATATATGAACTATGGGATCGCAAAACAATGTTTGGATTGTTATAGTATTGGACATATCATTCAAAATTTCATTTAAAAATAAATTATTTAATACTACATTTATACATGAGCAAAAACTACCTGATGTTTTGCTCTAGTCAAAACGCATACAAAAAAACCATCAAAAACTAGTTTTATGCAATAAATAAGCGGTTTTTGCTCAAGTATAAATATAGTTAGTATAATATGCATGAAGATTCTCCTACGTTGCGTATGAGTGTTCTTATAAATTTTAAATATTAATCATACGACACCGTAACCAGTAGCAAAATTTTCATACATTTGAAAAGAGTTAAGGTACCACCAATAATGTAACTAACATACATATTTCGATTTAATGTTTTTTACAGTATTTCGGGTTTCCAATTCCATAGTGTTGTGCATTATTGTGCATTCGTGTGAATTGCAGTACAATTTGTGTGTAAAGTTTTTGTTGTTGTTGTGTTTTATGTGTTCTTGTTTTGCACAGAACAGACGAATTGAAGTACTTTTCATAAGCCACTGAATGTCACAAGTGGTTACTTTTTTTATTTGCGACTTTTGTAATATCATAAAAAATCCTGTTTTTCTCTTAAATAAATGTGTAAATATGTGCAAGTACAGACTAGGGTTGCCAAATATTTCGTGTTTTTAAAATTATTTAGTTTTTTAAAATTTAATAATGTCAGATTCAGTTTGAAAAGAATCTTTAAAATCATACAAAAATAGTTCACTCCAATTATGTATTAATAATCCTCCTAAAATTTTAAAATTTAAAATTAGTTTTGTTATAAATTAAAGAAACTCCAGCATAACTGTTAATTCAAAACAATATTTTCATTTACAACATTTTGAGGTGTAAACAAAAAATGTTTCGGAGTATCGGAAGTAATTATTTTTACTTTAAATTTGACTTTAATTCATAATATTTTATATTATTTGTTTGTATATTTTTTTGTAAATTCATTTCTGGCAACTCTTCTTATACCAGAACATTTAAATGTTGGTTAACTTTATTTGTGTAAGCATGGGTGTTGTTGTTCAGCTCCTTCTTTTGTTATGGATCGTTGTTTTTTTTCATATTTTTTCTATTTTCAAGTTGATTTTAAATTCTTTTAAAAAAATGTACGTATATTAATGAAATTGGAAAAAAATGTATACACACTTTAAGGTGGCACATATTTGGGGTGAACAATATTCTTCGTGACTTGGGTACTCTTTTACAAAATTAAGCATCCTTTATTGAAAAAATACCTTTTATTGAAAAGTAAAAAGTTCCACTTTTATTAAAAAAGTACGTTTTATTAAAAAATTGCCTTTTTATTAAAAAGAACCTTTTATTAATAAAATTAACATTTATTAAAAAAGCACCTTTTATTAAAAAAGCACCTTTTATTAAAAAAGTACCTTTTATTAAAAAAGTACCTTTTATTAAAAAAGTACCTTTTATTAAAAAAGTACATTTTATTAAAAAAGTACCTTTTATTAAAAAACTACCTTTTATTAAAAAAGTACCTTATATTAAAAAAGTACCTTTTTATTAAAAAAGTACCTTTTCTTAAAAAAGTACCTTTTATTAAAAAAGTACCTTTTATTAAAAAAGTACCTTTTATTAAAAAAGTACCTTTTATTAAAAAAGTACCTTTTATTAAAAAAGTACCTTTTATTAAAAAAGTACCTTTTATTAAAAAAGTACCTTTAATTAAAAAAGGACCTTTTATTAAAAAAGTACCTTTTATTAAAAAAGTACCTTTAATTAAAAAAGGACCTTTTATTAAAAAAGTACCTTTTATTAAAAAAGTACCTTTTATTAAAAAAGTACCTTTTATTAAAAAAGTACCTTTTTATTAAAAAAGTACCTTTTCTTAAAAAAGTACCTTTTATTAAAAAAGTACCTTTTATTAAAAAAGTACCTTTTATTAAAAAAGTACCTTTTATTAAAAAAGTACCTTTTATTAAAAAAGTACCTTTAATTAAAAAAGGACCTTTTATTAAAAAAGTACCTTTTATTAAAAAAGTACCTTTAAGTAAAAAAGGACCTTTTATTAAAAAAGTACCTTTTATTAAAAAAGTACCTTTTATTAAAAAAGTACCTTTTATTAAAAAAGTACATTTTATTAAAAAAGTACCTTTTATTAAAAAAGTACCTTTAATTAAAAAAGTACCTTTTATTAAAAAAGTACATTTTATTAAAAAAGTACCTTTTATTAAAAAAGTACCTTTTATTAAAAAAGTACCTTTTTTAAAAAAGTACCTTTTATTAAAAAATACCTTTTACTAAAAAAGTACACAAAAGTGATTTTTATTAAATAATTGGCTTTTATTAAGAAAGTGCTTTTAGTTAAAAAAAAACTTTTATTAAATAATGCTTTACAGGGATTCTTAGGTGATTTTTTGAAGTTGTTCAGAATTACTTCTAAAAAAGCACTAACAATGCACTAAATTATATTTTTGAAACAATGAAAAAAGTGGTATGAACAAGATGACTTCCAATTTTTTTTTTTGCTGGGTATTAAAAAAATATTTATTTAATTTATGGACTTTTCTCAGAATTTTTGTGTTAACAGTCATGAAAATTTGAAATGTTGTTTTTTGTAATTACAAGTTTTTGGTAGTTGGTACAAATTTTAGTACAAACAGTATGATTACTAGCAATACCCATTCTTGCTACAGAAAATATCCTAAAAACAATTATACATATCTGAGCAAAAAAAAAATAAAAATTGGAAGTCATGCTGTACAAAGCACTTCTTTCATTGCTTCAAGATAATCCGTTAGTATATTTTTTTTTTTTGTTTTTTAGAAGTAATTCTGAAAAACTCCAAAAAATCACTTAAATATTGCCTCTAAAGCATAATTGCTCTAAAAATGTTTATTTACAAACAGTTCATAGCGAGTGCAGTTCCTCGCAGAACCAATATTTTTTTTGATGTTTTTTTAAATTTTGATTTTTTTTAATATTTGTATTTTTTAATATTTTTATAGTTTTTAAATTTTTAAAAATATGAACATTAAAAATAATGACAAATTACTCTTCATGCACCTGTGAAAATAGTACTGATTTGCAGTGCATTTTTACACTTGTTAAAAAAGTACTTTTATTGAAGAGAATAAAGCACAATATATCGCAATGACAAAATGGTATTTCTATGCCAGACAAATTTCATATCAAAGAACAGTTTAGCGGTAGAGTGCTAGACTAGCAATTATGAGGTCTTTGGTTCGATACCCGGTGGCAGCAATAAAAAACTTTTGTAAAATAAAAAAAAAAATATAATTTGTTGCTATGATTTTTTTTTAAACTTTTAATTCGTGAAAAAGAGCTTCCTTTGCACTCGATCAAAAAGCACAGTAAAATGTTGTAGGGGTACTCCTCTCCCATGACAGCTCATTATTGAAAGCATTAGATTTTTAGTTAAAAAAGAAATACATCTAGATCATCAATTGCAGTGATGATCTACTGCTTCGGCGTCTGTTTTATTGCTTGGTAACAATCTTGAGGTCGTATGTTCGATACCGGTAGAGGTAATAAAAAAAAATTTAAAAAATAAAAAAATGTATTTTTTTTTTTCGAAAAATAGATGAAATAGAGTAGTATATTGGAAGATGACAAAGCAAATTGTGGTACATTTTTGTTGTTGCTTTTGTTTTTTCTTTGATATTTTAAATGTTTATTAACGCTCCTAGACGAGAACAAGAAATTGAGTTTGTAATTTAACTTAACAAATATTTCCAGAAATTTAAACGTCGCACAGTGCTTTGTCCCATAGACAAAAATAAAAAAAAAAAATTTTTGTCCCATATTAAGATTAAAGACACATTTTTTGAAAGATAATAAAGTTACTCAAATAAATGTGAAAAAAAATATTTGGTGTGACTGCTTTTGACGCCACGAGAGGGCGCTTAACTCGGAGAATTTTATACAAAAATGACTGAACAGAAAAATGGGTTTTAATTGTTTCACGAAAATAAATCTCAAAAATACATTTTTTTAAAAACTGGTTTCAAGATTTTTTTAATGATTAATGGTTAAAGCGTTGGACTGTTACACGTGAGGTTGGGGGTTCGAACCCCAACCAAGGCAACATCAATTTATGAAAAATAGTAATATGTATGAGTTTTTTGCATCCCTCATACATATCGCAGCGTCTTCCTTCGGTGTTCCCATAGCATTTAACCCCACCGAAGTAAAATAATATAACAGGGCTATGAACTAAAAAGCTTCAAGAAAGTTCGCCAACTCACCATCAGATGGCGCGCAACAACTGTTCTAAAATTGAACATCTCGCGCAATTACAGTGATGCCATATTTGAAGCCCGTCATCTTTCACCACCTTTCATTTCTTCTCTATCCCATTTCCAAAGGAAGCAACACGTTAATTAATAGGAAAAATTTCCTGAGGGTTATTTTTCTTTATAAAAAAAAATTACTTCAATATATTTGTAGTTAAATTAAAATATAATTTTAGTATAACTTTGCAAAACAATTATTTTTTATTGCTCCCAAAAACACATTTTTTTTTGTTGAAAATCCAAAAATTAGTTATGCTTGATGGAGTATAAAGAAAAATTATATAAAATTTGATATTTTTCCCCTTTTTTTGTAAGTTTATACTGTTATAAAATAGATCATTAAAAAATTAGTTATTATTTTTTACCACAAATTAAAAAAATAAATGTGTTTTTCTAAATTTCTAAATTCATGCTTTTGACACAAATTTCACGCATTTAAGAGTGTTTAGTATACAAACCATGTGAACCTTCCATTTTAGGTATAGGATGTGTTGAGCGAACTTTTGTAAAGCACCACGAGGAACATTTTTGTGGAACATTCTAACCTTCTAACTCTTCAATGGAAGGGAATTTTTTGGGCCCTTTTTAAAAAGGGGCAAAAAACACCCCTAAGTTGAAGAGTTAGAGAGTTAAAATGTTCCACAAAAATGTTCCTCGTAGTGTTTTACATAAGTTAGCTAAACACATCCTATACTTAGAATGGAAGATTCCAATGGTTTCTTCCTAAAATCCAGGTTTGTGGGAAATTTGAGCGCCAAATCTGAATAAATACGAAATTAACCCTTAAACACATTTTAAGTTTTTACTTATTACTGGCACTTAAGTTAAATTTTCAATGCCGATGTTTTTAAAGACTTATAGTAGAATTTTATGACAAATATTTTTATGGAACCTTTTATTCCTTTAACCCTTCAACTTACGGTTCGTTTTTGTCCGTTTTAAAATAGGGCCAAAAAAATCCCTTTAATTGAAGAGTTAGAATGTTAAAGTGTTCCACAAAAATATTCCTCGTATTGTTTTACAGTTCGCTGATCATATTCTATGCCTAAAATTGAGCATTCACATGGTTTCCTATTTTAATCCTTTTTATTTTTTTTGTTTTATAAAAATTATTTTAAGCGTTTAAAACGCAGTTTTTATGAGAGGCATTTTTTATGAATCGATTTTACCCAAATTTGGCATAAATATGGCTTGACGTTATATGAATTCAAGTGCTAAATTTCATGGCAATGGGATAGTTTTTGCAGGTTTTATAAAGATTTTAAAATAAAGGATATATGGCAGGACTAAGAGTCCTTGCTTCGATTTTGATAAAAATTCACACAAACGTTTCCAGTGTTATGTGCATCTCAATGGATACTTTTTGTAATTTTACGTCCATTTATGTAGCTAATATAATATTTTTAAATTTCAGGACCTATGGGAGGTGGGCGTGTCCTTGGCCCGATATTTCCAAAAACTAAAATTTTTCTTAACTAAGGGGTTCTATGTCAGTGTACCAAATTTCAAAACTCTCTCCCCACTCCTTCTATTTTTGTCCAATCGTTATATGGGATCAAAGCACTGTGCGTCGTCCCCTGACGATTTGCTTAGGCAAGAATGGAATCCGGATAGGGACATGCCTCGACATATTATTTTTCACAATTTGTTAAATACGTTTGGGATTTTAGCACCTTTAATTCTTTTAATGCAATTAATGTATATCATGATAAAAAATAAATTTGAAGAAAAAGTCTTTCCTTTGCACTCGTTTAAAAAGTACTGAAAAATACTAAAGTGGGTGTACTCCTCTACTATGACAACTCAATGTTAAATTAATTAGTATTTTTGTTAAAAAAAAAAGAAGTACATCTAGGTCATTAATTGTAGTGCTTTTTCTACTGCTTTGGCAACACTTTAGTTGCTTGAATATTATTAGTGGAATTTACCAAAAACTACAACAAAAATATGAAAGCCACCCTAATCGAGTTGCAGTATCAGTAGTTGTGGTATTTGCACTTCAATTCCCATACGTTATTGTTTATTTATGATTTTAGTTTGCAAACAAAACAGAAATTTAACAAACTTGAGCAAAAAAAATATTCAATATTGAAGGTTTTGTTTTTCAGCACTGCTACTATTTATTACAGTAAACAATTGTATTCTATCAATATTGAGGTACAAAACAAGTTGTTGTTTTATTCATAGATTACATAGATAACTTACTATTCTTCTTCTTTTAATAACCTATACATTTTACAGACACATTCAAATATTTTTTATATAGCTAGAGCACGTTTGCCAAACAAATTCTCATGAGTTCGTCTACTGACGGCGAATTTTAAAGAGTAAGAGTTCCATATAGTCTATCGTTTTATCAATAAAACAAAACTAACTATGACAAATAATATAAAAAAGGTAACTTAATTTGTTTTCAAATTGAAATTTTAATTGAAGTTAAATAAATTTAGGTGTGGAAACATTACAATTATTCACAAGGTGTTTTAATTGTTGTTTGTCTCGTATTGTGCTTAAAGAAACAAAGTTGTTGTAATTAAGTATATCAGCACTTGGACTATGATTTTCAATTGTGTTTTCTATTTGTTAGTACACTAAACATAGATGTAAATGTTAAAACGTCATATTATTTATTTTCATCTTTTATATAATACTTAGCACGCTGCTTGTGAACACCCTAATTGCCAGTTTAAAAGTCAAAATGAAAAACGAATTTTTCCTAAAATTTTACTAAAGTAAGAAATTTTGTATCAAGTAATATATGTCTTGAATTAATTAGATTTTTGATAAAACACAAAAGATGTTTCTCAAGCCCAATTTACACTGCAGCCAAAAACTAGTAGTTTTAAAATCCTTTAGTTTTTATTTCAAAATTGGTATGGAATTTGACAAGTAAACACAAGTGGTGGTCGAAAATTAATAGTTTTTGGGTGTATTATAAAAACAGCATAAAGGAAATGGAAGATGTTTTAAGAATTTATTATCGGCAAGCTCAGATTATCAGTAAACTTTTGAATCCCTAGAATTTTAGTTTAATTGTATGTGGTTAAAATTCGAATGGCTTGATTATAAATCTAATACACATTAAGGCATAAGGCTTTGTTTTTAATAATGATAGTAAATATCAAATCTGTATGGAACTATCAATGGTTGAGGTTTAAATTTAGTTATTTTTTGATTAGCTACCCATTCTAAGTTTTTTAAATTAAATAGCTTGACTAAGTATAATAGAATATTAAGCGATTCTTAAAATTTTATATTTTAAAAATTCTTTAATGAAAAATTTCACACATACTCAATCAGTGTGTAATTTCCGATGGAACCCAAACGGAGAAAAAAAACATCTATCAAACCCACAAAACAAAAATGAAATTTTTGCAATAATGTCTGCACATATTGGAGCATACATAAGGCTTTCCATACCAACTGTTCAGTTAAAAAAAGTTAATATAACTACGAGTAAATGTTTCTCATTAGTAGTATATTATTTGTAATAATTTAATGGAATTTGGAAAATACTAAAATCTTGACTATTTAAATATTTTTAAGAAAGTTTAAGCGTATTAGACGATTTCGTATTGGAGAAAATATTTGTTGAATATTTACTACTTTAAATATGCAACAAAAATTCAAACTTGTATTACTATAATCATTTGGGACATCATTACGTATAATAAATATTCTTATATGTATGATATTGCTTATACTTAAAGATGTCCTTCCTAATTATAAAATAAACATTTGATATATTTAGTTAGAATATTCTTCCACCTCAAGTCCAAATTCTAATATGATATTGTCATATTAGATTTTTATTTGTTGTTTCAAAAAGGGGTTGATCATTTTCATGATAGACAACACAATTGTTTCGTAGACATCACTCTACTCTTCAGTTGTCCGCAATAAGAAAATCATGACTTTCTTACTCAAACCGAGACATTACATAAGGTAATGATATTTTATTGATTACGCGCAAAGAAAAAACATGGTTGGGATGATCATATTCTAAGAGCATCATACATTTTTGGGTTTATGATTGCGACAATCATGTTATTACATAGTTGGCCCAATCATACTCTTACCTCATTTTTATCATAATATGGTCAAAAAATTATGACACTATGATTGTAAAATTCTCCCAATATTCTTATATTATAATCCTGCATATTATCATATTATTGTCCTATAATCCCTATAGTATTCTCCCAGTATTTTGCTGAAGCTGGATTAAAATTTCACGATACATCCAAAAATCATCATAATATTTTCCTTATGATCATAATATTTTCTTGAGGATCCTATTATTGTCCTGTCGAAAATTTTGTGATCACTTAGAATCATATTATGATCACTAGGAACATATTATGATTATTTTGTGCACTCTTTACATTTTCTTCAATTTTGTACATTTCTTCAATTTGATTTTCATATAAAAGTTTTCTACGTGAGTACAAAAAATAAGAAAACACTTTTTTTTATCACTTTTTACTTATTTTATAACACTGAGCACTTCAAAGTAAAATCTAATTTGAATGTTCCTGGTTAGACCGAATTCTTTCTTCTACAAACAATGTCACTATTAAAATGAATATCAGTAAGCTGTTTGCTATTTTTTGTTTTTTTATTTTTTTATTATGTATTATTTTCTTTGATTGCGTCTTATAACTTCTTTTCACAAAATCTGAAACAAGAATGACGCTAACTGTTCAATGACGCTCATAAAAAGATATACTGACCATCTTATAGTTGTGAAAATGATATCTCTCAGTACAAATAATAATATGATTGTAATTCGAAGAGAGGAATATGGTTGTCCGGATAATATATGATTGTAGCCGAAATGAAAAATATGATAACCGAAAAAAGGAGAGATTTAAACTATAAAATGATTACAGACGACCATATAACTTGTAAAGTATGATTAATACATCAATAGTATGATTGCAACAACCATGTATGGCAGTAGGGATCATAGTTTTGTAGCCGTGATCATATTGCAACCATATCTTTTCTCTGCGTGTATTTACCATGTCCAATATCAAACGCATGTTTTCTTCAAAAGCAAACTTTATGAAGCGATATCAAAAAAGTTATAAAGAAGAGAATTTTAAGCTGAATTTTGGTCGACATTGATGAGTTATCTATTACACCAAAAATTCAGAACTGGTTCTGAAATTAAAAATATTTTTTTTTTCTTTTTTCAAATTACCCATAAAAAATTTCGATTAAATTTCCAAATTCCTATAAATTATTTAAAAGTATACACTAAAAATGAGCTATAAATAGGTCAATATTTAATCACGCCTACTTTGCCTGCTTTTTGGAAAAAAGTGAAGAAAATTTTCCATGGTACCATAAGTAGGTTATAAAATATTGTAAGCTTGGCATGGATACGATTTACTCTTTCCTGTAGTAGTGCAGTTGCTATGGAAAGCAACTTATGTAAATACCAGGGTTGGCAACCGATTCACACTGTACAACACAAAAAAAAAAAATAATAATAATAACAAGGTTCTGACAACTGCACTCACAATATATTTTCCATAACCGATTGAGGTTTATTTAAAAAGTAATAGGTAAAGTTTGTTTTCAATTGAAGAAACAATTAAAATACATTGAAACATATTGTTTAACTTTTTTTATCAATCAATAAAAAACAAACTATAAAAAAATATGTATCGTCTGTAGGAGTTGTTATTTTCAGTCAAATATTATATTTTTAGATTTCTATTTTTAGAAAAAAATAATTTAAATAATATCGCTGTTTTCTGTTCTAAAACAAAAAACTCAAATATTTTCGGTTTTCGTTTTTGTTAAAATAGTTTGTTTATATACAAAATTATTTCCATTCAAATTACAAGAAATTCTTTACTCATACACACAAACATAGCCAATAAAAATATGAACGTGTGTCTTGTGAATGGTGTAGTGCTTTGAAAATTCAAAGAAAAAAAACAACTTTCCAATATGAAAAAACAAACCACAAAATCGTTTTTTTAGGTTTTGTCAGTTAAAAATTGATGATTGTTTTAATAGACTTTTCAATTATTTTTATTTCTTTTATTGATTGTTTAGACAATGTTTGGAAATAAATAGCAAAATGGTTTGTATATAATGAAAAATCATTAGTCCTTTTTTTCATTGTGTTTTCAATTAATTTAAAATGTATTTTAGGTTGTTTTTAAGGATAAAATATTGTGAGTATGATTCTGGCAGAGGAGATCAAAAAAATATACCCGTATCGGTGTTTTAAAAGTTTACGTTTTGCACTATATTTTTTGGGGGGGAGTTAAACTTCCCCCCTTTTGCAAATGTTTATTGTGAATCGGCATAGGAAACCATGTGAATCGTTCATTTTAGGTATAGGATGTGTTCAGAGAACTTATGCAATACACTAGGGGGAACATTTTTGTTGAATATTTTAGACCTCTGACTCTGCAATTAAATGGACAAAAAAGACCCGTAAGTTGAAGGTGTGGAGGGTTAAAATGTTCCACAAATGGTTTTTAGAGGATTAAAAATATTTCGTTATTTTAGGGTTAATTGTATTTTAAGGTCAATGGTATTTTAAGTTACTTCGTTAGTGGTATTTAAAGGTTAACGGTAGTGAGTCATTTACGGTATTTTAGGGTTAGCGTTTGCCAGTCATGGTAATTACAAAGAGGAAAAGTATACATCTGCACATAGAATAGTTTGTATGTGATTACTTAAAACCACAAAATATTTCTAGCTTGAACAAACTTTGAAATAAGGTACATATTTTATAATAAATAATTTCAGGAGCAGATAATTCTTAAAAAGAGGGTGGTAATGAGTTTACTTCGATTTTAGTAGACATGTTATATAGTATTGTAAAAGTTGAAGAATCTAAACAAAAATAACACAGCTCTACAAAATATGACAATATTTATAAGTTGCACAACTTTGCAGTGGTTTTAGGATAACTAGATGGTGCTGATTTCGAATCTGCAACCAGTTTGTTGAAATTGGTTCTAGATTTTGCACAATTCGCGATTTAAATTTTTAAATTTTTCAGCCGATTTTTTCAATAAAAAATTTATAATTTAGTAACTATAGCTGAGGAAAGAAAATGCTTTGGACAGTTTAAGCTTAATTCCGTGCCATATTTTTCAAACTTAAGTGTGTATCAATATCTCAATAACTTTTCTAAATATAGTCACTCAAAATCAAAATTTAAAAATTTTTAAAGGTTTAAAAAAAAGATAAAAATTTAATATAAGACGAAGTCCGATTTTAAATATCAAAGCCAATTTGGAAAAAAAGGTTCAAAATTTATTTATATGTCATATTGCATTAACAAATTATGTGCACTTTTAGGGGCTTTTGTAATCTAATTTAGACTTAAAATGAACAAAAAAATATTCTACTATACTAAAAATCTACTGTACTATTACACAATTTTTTTTCTAAAAACATCAGATTTAATTCACTATTGAGTTTTTGCCGAAATTATTGCGATTTTCAAAATTTTTTTACCTACTTCTTTATTATTACAAGAAGAGGCAAAAAATGTAAAAATGTCGGTGTTTAATTTTTATTTAAAAATGAAAATTGTTTTTTTCGATCTTCTTAATTTATTAATTAGAAATTTATTAATTTAGTACGAGGCCAATTTCCTCGAACTAAATTAATAAATTTCTAATTAATCAATTAAAAAGGTCGAAAAAAACAAAAAAAAAAATCCTCGTACAATTTCATTCTGAACATTTGTACACAGAAGTAAGCTTAGAAGAACGTTTATACTATTTTCTATACACAGCCCCAAACCCTGCATAGATTTTATTTACTAATGAAATAAATTCACATGGCCAGGGAATCATAAATCATAACAATACCCAGAAAAAAATGGAAATCATACTTAAGATGTCGTTTCCTTCATTTCTTCAAAAGTATCCGTAAGTGTATTTTACTGCTTTTTTAGAAGTAATTCTGATAAACTTCAAAAAAGCTAATTTTTTCGTTGCTTTCAACGTGTCCGTTAGTATATTTTTACAGATTTTTTTAGAAGTAATTCTAAATAGCATTCAAAAAAATCATTTAATTATTGCTTCTAAAGCATTATTTCTGTAAAAGTTGTTCTTAAAAGTGATTTTTATACAGTTTATTTCCAAACAGACGATTGCGGGTTCGATTCCTGAAAAATCGCTTTTTATGCACCTCTGAAAATAGTGTTGAAAAGAATATTGACTTGCAGTGCACCTTTTGTATTTCGTTAATAAGTACTTTTTTTTGAAGAGAATAAGACACAATTTTCCTCACAGTGACAAAGTGGTGTTTCTATGCCAGTCTACTTTCATATCAAAGAAAGCTAGACTAGCAATCATGAGGCCGCAAGTTCGATACCCATTGGCGGCAATAAAAAAATTTTGTCAAATAAATAAAAATATAGGAATTTTTTTTGGTAAGAATTTTTTAAACTTTTAATTAGTGAAAAAGGGCTTCCTTTGCGCTCGTTCAAAAAGTACTGAAAAAGTATTCAATTGGGAGTACTCCTCTCCTATAACAGCTCAATGTTAAAAAAGATCAACAATTGTAGGGCTTTTTCTATTGCTCCAGTATCTCTTTTTTTTTTTTGCTGGGAAAGCTTATTTTTTTGAGTCTGGCAGAGGTTACAAACCAAAAAAAAATTATGTACGTATATCTGCGTTTTTAAAGCTTCCCTACGGGGAATGAGGAGACAATTGCCCTCCAAGGACCTATCCCGTGACCGGTCAACCGAAGGTTTATTACTAAATTAGAACAAGTATGAACAAAAGAGAATGAACTAATTTTATAAGTATTTTCTGATCCGTTATTTTCACTGTTGTTTTTAAAAAACTTGCCCGACACCGAAATAAGAAACAAAATTCGCGGCATATTTTTAAAAATATTTTTTTATTTATTTTACCTTTATATTTTACGATTTGCTTATTTTAAATTTCTATCATTTTTTGCTAAGAAATTTTAAGTTTTGTATTTTTTTAATGTTAAAGCTATTTTAGTTTTAACTTTTTTTTAACTTAAGGGAAATTTTTTAAATTTTTACTTATGTTATCGGAGTTTTTGAGGTAATTTTCTAATTTTTAATTGATTTTTTAATTTAATTATGGCCAACGCCAAAAACGAGTCAACTGCCAGTAAAGGACCTATCCCGTGACTGGTCAATCGGGGGCATAGTCAAGGCACTTCTACTACCCAGCAAAAAATAGTCTTGCTTGGAAGCAGGTTCGTCAGGGAAAGAAAATAGTGTAGCGCTTGCATTATTGCTGATATAGGCATGATTTTTGTTCGAGATAGCTCGCGTGAAAGCACTTGTTTCGATATCCGATATTCGCTTCTATCATAGCTCCAAATAATGGCATGAAATCACAGCTTTTAGCTAGTAAATTCGGTTATCATTGTCATTCTTTCGTGCTTTGTTAGAGCGATAAAGTGTGGTAAACAAAACTCGATTGCCTTTTTCTAACACACTACTGCAAGCTATAAATCCTTGGAAGCAGTAGGCGAAGCAGAAAAGAAGCACTAACCATTTTTACCGCTTCCGAATTTCTGCTGGGTATATTTGTGTTAATTTTGTTTTCTTTTCTATTTTTTTCTTTTCCATTTTTTTTATTTGCTTGTAGTGTTTGGTTTTTCTTTTTATTTTTTCTTTGAATAGAAACAAAAAATATATAACTTTACCATCAGCCAGGCATCATGCACAAGCTACATTAGCTCAGATGATAGAACGTTTGCTTTCCAAGCAGAAGATAGTATTATCGAGCCCTACTTGACGCCAAGCTGATTTTTTTTAAATTCTTAATTTTTTATTATTTATTTGAAAAGCTATTTTTAGACAGACCATCTTACGTGTCACAAGGTGTCTAAACTGTGGCAATTGGTCCCTTCCAATGACAACGCCATGTTAAAGTGACAAGTCTCTTTCAAACAAAAAGACCAATCAAGGACCGGTCCCCGCCCCCTTGGAACCTGTCCTGCATATCACTTTGGACCGGTCCCTTTCCCCGTAGCGTTAAGTCTGGCCCTATGTTTTTTGGGCGGTTAAAATTTCCCCCCTTTTGCAAATGTTTATTGTGAATCGGCATAGGAAACCATGTGAATCTTCCATTTGAGGTATAGGATGATTTAAACAAACTTATGTAGAATACTACACTCAGATAAAAAAGTTAGTAAAAAAATTTGTAAACAGTTTCCAATCGAACTTTACTATTTTTATACTGATTTTTTGTACAAATTTTTTTTAATAATCATTTTTGTTATTCTCTTATTTCAAATTACGGATTTTTTTACTAATTCTCGCTGCTGATTTCAGCAAAACATTTTACCAATTTTTCAAAACCGAGTGCTAAATTTAGCAGAAAAATATACTAATTTTTTTTTTTTTTTGATTTTTTACAATTCTTGTTTAGTTTATATTTTTTACTATTGATATATTTTTAGTTTGTAAATAACGCTGAGAAAATTTTATTGTATCTCCAATGTATAAAAAGGTAATAACTGGAGAACCGTTTGCAATTTTGACTCCAAATTTCAAGTACGATGAAGTAATTATACACTTGTTACAATCGAAAAAAAAGTTTTTTTTTATCAATTTTTTTTTTTTTTAGATTTTACAGTTTTTTTATTTGTTGGTACAATTTTTTGCTGATTTCAGCAGACTGATTTTAAATTACAGTTTACAATAATTTACTGAACTTTAGTAGCTGCAACTAATAATTTATACTAATTTCATTGTACTAAAATTATAATATTTAATAGGTTTTTTAACCGATTGTAAGCAAATCGATTTTGAATTGCAGTTTACATAAATTTTACTAAAATTTAGTATCGTATACTAATTTTTTTTACTAATTTTATTGTACTGCAGATCAGCAGACATGTGTTGCTAATATTAACAAAAGATACTGCTGGGTTAAATTTTCCGTAATATCAGAAAAATTTTCAGTAGCCATTACAGACTGTTTTGGCTGAGTGTACGAGAAACATTTTTGTGGAACATTTTAACCTCTAACTCTTCAATTAATGGGACTGTTTTGGCCCCTTTTTAAAGAAGGGGTCAAAATTGAGGCAAAAAAGTGGCTTTAGTTAAAGAGCTAGCGGTTTAAAATGTTCCACAGAAATTTTTCTTACAGTGTTTTACATAAGTTCGCTGAACGCATTCTCTACCTAAAATCGAAGATTTACATGGTTTCCTATGCCGATTGAAATGGGGGGATGGGGGGAAACTTTAACCCCCCAAAAAATATAGGCCCAGACGTAATCTTTGAAAACACCGATACACGTATATATTTTTATTTTGGTTGTACAGTGATATGGTAACGACATATTGTTGGTATTTCGTATGCTGGTGTATAATCATAACCCAGCAAAAAATTTTTAGTATTTCGGAAGCAGTAAAAATACGAAGCGCTTAAAAACGCGCTACAAATTCTGCTTTACAGAGTTGCGCCACTTTATGCGTATACAATACACAAAAAATTTTGCAATTTGATTGTATACCCTGCAAAACTGTTTTAAACGAAGCAAATCGTAAGCAAGTTATTTAAAAAATTATAGTGCTACGCTATTCCTTTACGACGAAGCAGGTTGTAAGGGACTAAAATAAAATGTAAGTTATCCAAAGATTAATGCGCACGAAATCTGAGTCATCTCAATCGTGTTTTACCCTTCTTTAGTAGAGTTCAATGTATAGACGCCACATAAACATGAGTCAGTCTGCATTTTGAAGTCGCCAAATGAATGCATTTATTTTCATAAGAAGTCGCGTTTAAATGCGTTCAATAAAAATCATGAATTTACTGCATCTTTTTTTTAGCAGAAAAAAAACACTTTTTCCAAAAAAAGTGCATGAATTTATTTGCGGTTAAATGCACTTACGAAAAATATGAATTTACTGCAATTTTTCAGCAGCGAATAATGCGCTTTTTCTCACAAAACAACGTGCTTCCAAGCGGGCCCTTTGTATGGAAAAATCATGCCTTCCGTAAGCAGCTTTGTAAGGGATTAATTATATTTATTCCCTTACAAAGCTGCATCCAGCGAATGAGGTTTTTTGCTGGGTAAGTCATTATTTTGCGCTACATCGCCATACAAAAGTAATAAGAAATGTAGTTAATGAAACAAGTAACTAGTTACCATTACCAGTTATATAACCACATATCTGGTAATGACTTTCTACACTAGCTTGTTATTTAAACATTGGCTCATATGAATAAAAAATAGATATTACTAATAGGGGGAAATACAAGGTTTTTTAAGCAATTACTTCACAAATCTAGTCTGCTTGGGAGTAGACTAGAAATTTAATTTTTTTTAATTTTCGTTTATATTTCATGCTATTCTACCAGCCAATTGGTAAATTTGAAGTTAAAAGCCATTCCTAAACCCAAAGTAATTACTTCGAAGTAATTACTAAGTTTTATTCATATGACCCATTGTTTAAAAAATACTGCAACAAAATATGAATAAATTACTGGAATGCACATAAAGTTCTAACCCAATTATTTAGCTTACTTAAACATGTATGTGTGTGTGCATCTACCTATGGGTTTCTATTATATGCAGGAGTAGTTTGTATACAGTTGCGAGCATAAAAACTGCAACACTACGCTAAATCATCTAAGTATACTTTGATTTCTTCTAATTGTTTTTTATTTGCACTTATCTTTTGTTAATATATTCGTTGATGTGTAGTTTCATATTTTAAGTAGCTTGATTTGCATTTATTTATGTGAATTAGTTTTTACGAAACTTTTTTTGAAACTAGTGCCTATTTTGTGCGAGCAAAAAAATGAGACCAGAGGAACCTTAATAATGACTTTCTACTTTCTACTTTCTATTTCTAGAGGCTTTGTGCTGGGCGATATTAAGCCAATAAGTTAGTACGTAAGTCCGTCAATAAGACAGTCGATCAGTCACATTATTCTTTTATATATAGAGTGTAGTAGTGAGCCTTTATTACTGAGATTTTGCTGTTGTTAATTAAAAGTTTATTTTGTAAAAAGTCTTGCACCTGGGTACTTTGGTTCAGCTGCAGAGCATTGGTCAAAATAACTAATACTTTATTATACATCCCAGGTAGAAATTGCCGACGTTAAAACAAAAGTTGTACTGGGAGAGCACTGTTTTTTACGAAATGCTGCTACTACTTAAAACGTGCTTGGCCAGTACTGTTTTCTGAAAATTAACGAGCTTTTTTTAATTTATTGAAATTAACAATTTTATAAATCTTACGTATTTTTACATCTATTACACAATTATTTATGTAAGAGAGACATCGCCATTCTTTTCTTGTGAAGTTTCGAAAGAATACATTAAAAATCTGTGATGTACACTAAGAGGACAGTAAAGTTCTAGCAAACTACTAAATTTTTTATTAAATGTACTGGGATAATACCAAAAAAATAAAATCCCAAGCCTGCGCCAACGTTGGGAAATTACTACGACCAAGCGTTTATTGGTGTTATCATTTCGACAACATGCCAGTACAGTGAACGTTAAAAATCCGACGCATTGCCAGTACATGTACTACCGCCTCCCATACCGGGCCAACATTGTGCTGTTTGTATTTTTCTACCTGGAATGTTTCAACTTAATTACTTGTTAAATTTGGAGCATAATAATTTACACTGGTAGAGTGAAGTATTCCAGCACTTTGAGTGCGGCATAGTGAAAAATGTTTGATATTCTTTAGGTTTTTTTATTTTTCATTTTATTTAATATAATAAATTTCCCATAAAAATGATGTAATCACATTATGTTTCATATATTTTTCGTCTAGATGTGCGTTTAAGTCGGTGTCTGTGGTAATGTGTGGGTGTTTATTTTAAGAAAGTGTGCATGTGTGTATGTGGGTGTATGGCAAATATATTTAAGTTTGTTCACTTACATTTTAACACATATTTATGCATATGTACTGTTGTATACTCCAACTTGTAATTGTACAGAAATATTGGAGGCTTTTGAACAATTTTTTCTCTTTTTCCACTTGTATGATAGTAAACGCATCATACTCTTACACACAACAATATATTAAAACTACTTCATATTCTCGCTTGTAGTACATACTATTATGGTTGATGCTTAAACTAATACCGCAAAGAACTAGTTTATATGTACACGTGAGTGTAAG